>CP136056.1:132633815-133373741 GCA_032464435.1 Aegilops umbellulata
ACATTGGGGTAACCATCATCTTCCTCTTTATCCTCTTCCTTATCATTCCTTCTCCTTTTCGCTGGGCTGGCCCTCTCGAAAGCTCTGAATCAGGAGTCGACACTATCGAGTGGTATGCTTGGGGTAAATCCAGTTACCCTCTTCATCTTTTTTTGGTGTGTATATGGCACGGCAAATCAATAACATCGTTTCTCGCTTGATCTTTCACTTTTTTGGGGATCCATGGCCCTTTAGGCTTTCCCTTGAACTTCCCTTGATTCAAAACTGCAGCTTCAGCAGGACCTGCAGTTTCAGCTTTGCGCTTTTGCTTCCGACTGGAATTTCCTCCTCCGGTGTCCTGGGCGACTAGTTTATTCTTGCCACTGTGGAGTCGGTCTTCCTCTTCGCCGTTAGCATACCAAGTGGCTATTTCCATCATTCAGGCCAGGGTCATGTCTCCTTTCCGACCGAATTTCAAGTTGAGCTCTCTGTACCGAACGCCCTCTTTGAAGGCGCAAACTGCTTGGTGCTATGGCAGATTTTCCACTATATGATGAAGGGTAGTCCATCTTTGGATGTAACCTCTCAAGGTATCATTCGGTTTCTGGACACAATGCTGCAATTCAGTCAGCCCAACTGGTCGCTTGTAGGTGCCCTCGATTGTTTTAACGAACACTCGGGCTAACTCTTCCCAACTGAAAATACTACCAGGAGCCAGCTGATTCAACCAAGCTCTGGTTGAACCCTCAAGCATCAGGGGGGCTGCTTCATGGCTACATCATCATTGCCTCCACCAATCTTCACTGCCACTTGGTAATCCTCTAGCCATGTGCGAGGCTTCGACTCACCGGTGAACTTACTAACGCTTGTCGCCAACCTGAAGTTGGGAGGGATCTCTGCAGCTCGGATGGCTCTACTGAAACATTCGGGCCCAGAATCATGCACTCTGCTTTCAGTCGGACGATTTATGTCTTGTCCCTCTCTGTGTGCCCGGGCTCTGTCGACCAAACCTTGTACGAGAACTGATCTTGCATCAAACCCAGGCTCCCTTGGGTCGACTAGAGCCCTCCGTTCATCACCATATGGGCGCCTGCCATCATACCGTCGGGGCGCGTACGATCTGCCCCTCGGAGGGGGCGAAGGCACTCGACGGCGGTCATCACGGTACTGATGATCGTACTGTTCATGGCCCCGATGCAGGTACTGATCCTGGCGGTGCCCACGATCTTCACCCGCGGAGGCGATCTTGGACTGTGAGCCGATTGAACTGTGTCCGCAACCACAGATCGGCTGTGGATCCTGTTGCGCGACTCAGAAACGGCAGAGTTTTGTTCACTCGCTGCTCGGAGTAGCACTTGGATCTGCAGCAAACCTCTACCAGCCTCTGAACGGGATGGCTGAATCGACTCTGCTATACGGGTTGCAGCTGCAAAATTCTGGATCGGTGTGCGATATACCTGAGGTTCAGGCGGAAACAATTGTCGATGCTGTCGACTGGATTCGGGGATCTGCCGACGAGCACGTTCGTCGAGTGAATGTTGGAGATTCTGCAGACGCGCGCGCTCAGCCAAGGTGGCTAGGCGCGCAGCCTCCAAGGCCCGAGCCTCAGAGGTTTCTCCGATAATGGGAGTGTAGAGTGCCTCCATGTTGCGACGATGCAGCTCTTCTCTCTGCTCTGAAGTGAGGGCTTGGTGATGATATTCGTCGTGACCATGCGACGGACCACCGCCACCATTCCCGCCGCCACCGCGATAGAACCTAGGCGGGCTGCATGGCGTGTCGACCATCAGGACTTCCGCCGCAGGGTCGCTGCTTCCGCACTCGGACAGGGTCTCAGCGGAACGAGTCGACAGGTCGAATGGCTCGTAGAGAGATTCGTCAGGCTCAATTGCCGCGACTTGAGGCGTGATCGTCTCGCGGGACACCGCATGCTTCACCCATAGCTGGAGCCGCGATCGACTAGATCGCTTTTGATAGAGGCGAAGGTGTCCCGATGTTTCGATGAGATAGCAATCATTTTCTGTGGGAGTCGACTTTGACGATCTGACTACAAACGTGCAAAGACGTCGCGCCTTAGCAATCACTAAACCAACTTCCGATGGTTATTGACCACGCCGGAGCACGATCAACTTGACCACGAGGGTCTATTTCCTGCGAGCAAACGAAGAACAAGCAAGAAAATGAGATTGCAATCTAGATATTGCAAATAAAAGAGGAAAGCTTTATTAATGAAGGTGGGGTTCTGTGACGCCTTTGTGTGGTCGTTGAACACATACAAAGTACGCGAAGTTGCAGCTATGGCGAACTTTTAATCTAAACAAAACCCGAAGTCTAAATGGTGCCCTAAGGGTTGTATATATGGAGGAAGAGGGGGGGAATTTCATGGCCCTTGGGGAAGGGGTCTGAAACCAACCCTATCTCTTGTTTCCCCACACATACGGACTCCAAAAATAGCCTATACTTATGTATTACGAAATTACATGGGCCTGACCCAATAATAAGGTGACGCAACACCTAGAATAGCCTCTGAACAAAATTTATGAAGTGGCATCTTGTATATTTCGTCCAAGGATTCATGCACTCCTTATGGTGGCTTCAAAGTCCTGAAATCATCACTTGTAACTATGTTCTTGTTCCCCTTGCGCATGCCATCAACTCCATGCTTGTTCTTGCTCCAATGTTCATCCATCTCCAAGCTAGGCCCTTCATTTGTAAGTAAAACAAATATATCCAATTTAGGTAGCATCATATTCTCATGAACATTAGAATCATTACCAAGAAACGGAAGTACCTGATAATTTAATTGGCGTGCGCGAGCTCTAGTAATTGGTCCAGTATGTATAGCAGCAGGGTTTGTGGGTGTAACAATGTTATTGATGTCCTCATCATCCTCCCCTTCTTGAAATGAAGTCATCCTTAACGGAAGCTCATCTTCCTCTCCCAAATAAGGCTTCAAACTTGCAATGTTAAAAGTGGGACTAACCCCAAAATCTGTAGGTAGCTCAAGTTTATATGCATTATCATTTATTTTCTCTAACAACTTAAAAGGACCAGCAGCACGTGGCATTAGTTTTGATTTGCGCAAATTGGGAAATCTATCCCTACGCAAATGTAAACAAATAAGATCTCGAGGTGCAAACACAACATGTTTTCTACCCTTATCTCCCGCAAGTTTATATCTAGCATTCATACGCTCAATGTTTTCCTTAGTTAACTCATGCATTTTTAAAATCAATTCATCACGTTGTTTAGCATCAAAATTAACCTTCTCCGAAGATGGAAGTGGCAACAAATCAATAGGTGCATGAGGTAGGAAACCATACAATATTTCAAAAGGGCACATCTTAGTAGTAGAATGCAACAAACGATTATAAGCAAATTCAATATGAGGCAAGCATTCTTCCCACATTTTCTTATTATTCTTCAAAACAGCCCTAAGCATAGTAGACAATGTTCTATTGACTACTTCAGTGTGTCCATCAGTTTGAGGGTGACGCCTAGTACTAAAAAGCAGTTAGTCCCTAACTTAGCCCATAAACATCTCCAAAAGTGGCTAAGAAATTTAGTATCACGATCTGAAACAATAGTATTTGGCACCATGCAAGCGAATAATTTCACGAAAGAACAAATCAGCAACATTAACAGCATCATCGCTTTTATGACATGGTATAAAGTGTGCCATTTTCGAGAATCTATCCACGAAAACAAATATGCTATCCCTCCCCTTCTTTGTTCGAGGTAAACCTAAAACAAAGTCCATAGTTATATCCTCCCAAGGAACACTAGGTACAGGCAAAGGCATATATAAACCATGAGGATTGAGTCATGACCTAGCTTTTTGACATGTAGTGCAGCGACCAACAAAACGCTCAACATCCCGTCTCATCTTTGGCCAAAAGAAATGTGTAGCAAGTATATCCATCGTGTTATTCATGCCAAAGTGTCCCATTAGTCCTCCTCCATGCGCCTCCTGCAACAACAAAAGACGAACGGAGCTAGCTGGAATGCATAGCTTGTTAGCACGAAACACAAATCCATCGTTAACGACGAACTTGTTCCATGTTCTACCTTCTTTACAATTCTACAATACATCTTTAAATTCAGCATCATGCACATATTGATCTTTGATGGTCTCCAAACCAAATATTTTAAAGTCAAGTTGTGAAAGCATAGTATAATGACGAGACAATGCATCAGTAATAACATTTTCTTTACCCTTCTTGTGTTTAATGACACAAGGGAAAGTCTCAATGAATTCAACCCATTTAGCATGTCTACGGTTCAGTTTTGTTTGACTTTTAATGTATTTCAAAGATTCATGATCAGAATGTATAATAAATTATTTGGGCCATAAATATTGTTGCCATGTTTCTAAGGTCCGAACAAGAGCATATAATTATTTATCATAAGTAGAATAGTTCAGACTAGGCCCACTCAATTTTTCAGAAAAGTATGCAACATGTTTGCCATCTTGTAATAACACACCTCCTAATCCAATTCCACTAGCATCACATTCAAGCTCAAAAGTCTTATTAAAATCTGGAAGTTGGAGTAAAGGAGCATGTGTCAACTATCTTTCAATACCGTGAAGGCTTCTTCCTGTGCGGTATCCCAAACAAAAGGCACATCCTTCTTTGTAAGCTCGTTGAGAGGTGCAGCAATGGTGCTAAAATCTCTCACAAAAGGCCTATAGAAACCAGCGAGTCCAAGAAAACTCCTCACTTGTGTGACCGTTTTGGGCTGCGGCCAACTCTCAATAGCTTCAATCTTGGCTTTATCAACTTCAGTTCCCTGTGGAGTAACAACATAGCCAAGAAAAGATACCCGGTCGGTGCAAAAGATTCACTTCCCAAGGTTAACAAACAAACGTGCATCACATAGAGCAATAAAAACAGCACGTAAATGTTCCAAATGTTCTTCCAAAGATTTGCTATAAATCAGTATATCATCAAAATAGACTAACACAAATCGTCCAATGAAAACGCGTAAAACTTCGTCCATTAGTCTCATGAAAGTACTAGGTGCATTAGTTAACCCAAAAGGCATGACTAACCACTCATATAAACCAAACTTAGTTTTAAATGTTGTTTTCCATTCATCTCCCAATTCCATACAAATTTCATGGTATCCACTACGCAAATCAACTTTGGAAAATATTGTAGAGCCACTCAATTCATCAAGCATATCATCTAGCCTAGGAATAGGATAACGATAACGAATAGTAATATTATTAATGCCTCTACAATCAACACACATACGCGACGTACCATCCTTTTTAGACACTAGTATAATAGGAACAACACACGGACTAAGAGATTCGCGCATATAACCTTTGTCGAGCAGCTCCTGTACTTCACGCATAATCTCTTTCGTCTCCTCTGGATTGGTACGGTATGGTGCACGGTTGGGTAGCGATGCACCGGGAATTAAGTCAATTTGATGCTCAATCCCTTGAATAGGTGGTAATTCCGGTGGCACGTCTTGTGGGAAGACATCAGCGAACTCCTGCAAAATGTTAGTGACAACAGGGGGCAAATAGGAAGGCACGTCCTCGAATGAAAATAATGCTTCTTTGCACACAAAAGCATAGCAAACAAATTTGCTGAAATATAGCTCATCAATATCAGATTTTGTGGCAAGTAAACATGCACTTTTCAATTTAATTTCAGAAGCAACACTAGATGGTTTATTATGAGGTTTCATTTGTTGCTCAAATTCTTTTGCCACAATCTGATTTTCACTCTTATTTTTCTCCTGATTTGCTTTAGTAGCTCTATTAATATCATCTTTCAAAATGGATTCAGGAGTCATAGGAAGCAAAGTAATATGGCTATCCTTATGAACAAGAGTATACTTGAAGGAAATATGCCCTAGAGGCAATAATAAAGTTATTATTTATTTCCTTAATTCATGATAAATGTTTATTATTCATGCTAGAATTGTATTAACAGGAAACATAATACATGTGTGAATACATAGACAAACAGAGTGTCACTAGTATGCCTCTACTTGACTAGCTCATTAATCAAAGATGGTTATGTTTCCTAACCATGAACAAAGAGTTGTTATTTGATTAACGAGATCACATCATTAGTTGAATGATCTGATTGACATGACCCATTCCATTAGCATAGCACCCGATCGTTTAGTATGTTGCTATTGCTTTTATCCATGACTTATACATGTTCCTTTAACTATGAGATTATGCAACTCCCGTTTACCGTAGGAACACTTTGTGTGCTACCAAACGTCACAACGTAACTGGGTGATTATAAAGGTGCTCTACAGGTGTCTCCGAAGGTACATGTTGGGTTGGCGTATTTCGAGATTAGGATTTGTCACTCCGATTGTCGGAGAGGTATCTCTGGGCCCTCTCGGTAATGCACATCACATAAGCCTTGCAAGCATTGCAACTAATGTGTTAGTTGTGAGATGATGTATTACGGAACGAGTAAAGAGACTTGCCGGTAATGAGATTGAACTAGGTATTGGATACCGACGATCGAATCTCGGGCAAGTAATATACCGATGACAAAGGGAACGACGTATGTTGTTATGCGGTCTGACCGATAAAGATCTTCGCAGAATATGTAGGAGCCAATATGGGCATCCAGGTCCCGCTATTGGTTATTGACCGGAGACGTATCTCGGTCATGTCTACATTGTTCTCGAACCGTAGGGTCCGCACGCTTAAGGTTTCGATGACAGTTATATTATGAGTTTATGAGTTTTGATGTACCGAAGGAGTTCGGAGTCCCGGATGAGATCGGGGACATGACGAGGAGTCTCGAAATGGTCGAGACGTAAAGACCGATATATTGGACGACTATATTCGGACATCGGAAAGGTTCTGAGTGATCCGGGTATTTTCGGGAGTATCGGGGAGTTACGGGATTACGGGAGAAGTAATGGGCCTTGATGGGCTTTAGTGGGAAGAGGAAAAAGGCTGCTGCGCCCCCCCTTCCCTCTGGTCCGAATTGGACTAGGGAAAAGGGGGCCGGCCACCTTTCCTTCTCCTCCTATTCCTTCTCCCTTCCTCTCCTCTTGGTGGACTCCTACTAGGACTTGGAGACCTAGTAGGACTCCACACCCTGGCGCGCCAAACCCTAGGCCGGCCACCCCCTCCCTTTCTCCTTTATATACGGGGGCAGGGGGCACCCCATAGACACACAAGTTGATCTACGGATCGTTCCTTAGCCGTGTGCGGTGCCCCCTTCCACCAAATTCCACCTCGGTCATATCGTTGCAGTGCTTAGGCGAAGCCCTGCACCGGTAACACATCAAGATCGTCACCACGCCGTCGTGCTGACGAAACTCTTCCCCGACGCTTTGCTGGATCGAAGCCCGGGGATCGTCATCGAGCTGAACGTGTGCCAAGAACTCGGAGGTGCCGGAGTAACGGTGCTGTGATCGGTTGGATCGCGAGGAGAACGTACGACTACTTCCTCTACGTTGCGTCAACGCTTCCGCTTCGGTCTACGAGGGTACGTAGACAACACTCTCCCCTCTCGTTGCTATGCATCACCATGATCTTGCGTGTGCGTAGGAAAATTTTTGAAAATACTACGTTCCCCAACAGTGGTATCAGAGCCTAGGTTTTTATGGTTTGATGTTATTTGCACGAGTAGAACACAAGTAAGTTGTGGACGATACAAGTCATACTGCCTACCAGCATGTCATACTTTGGTTCAGCGGTATTGTTGGACGAGACGATCCGGACCAACCTTACGCGTACGCTTACGCGAGACCGGTTCCCTCGACGTGCTTTGCACATAGATGGCTTGCGGAAGACTGTCTCTCCAACTTTAGTTGAACCGAGTGTGGCTACGCCCGGTCCTTGAGAAGGTTAAAACGGAGTCTATTTGACAAACTATCGTTGTGGTTTTGATGCGTAGGTAAGATGAGTTCTTGCTTAAGCCCGTAGCAGCCACGTAAAACTTGCAACAACAAAGTAGAGGACGTCTAACTTGTTTTTGCAGGGCATGTTGTGATGTGATATGGTCAAGACATGATGCTAAATTTTATTGTATGAGATGATCATGTTTTGTAACCGAGTTATCGGCAACTGGCAGGAGCCATATGGTTGTCGCTTTATTGTATGCAATGCAATCGCGATGTAATGCTTTACTTTATTACTAAGCGGTAGTGATAGTCGTGGAAGCATAAGATTGGCGAGACGACAACGATGCTGCGATGAAGATCAAGGTGTCGCGCCGGTGACGATGGTGATCATGACGGTGCTTCGAAGATGGAGATCACAAGCACGAGATGATGATGGCCATATCATATCACTTATATTGATTGCATGTGATGTTTATCCTTTTATGCATCTTATCTTGCTTTGATTGACGGTAGCATTATAAGATGATCTCTCACTAAATTATCAAGAAGTGTTCTCCCTGAGTATGCACCGTTGCGAAAGTTCTTCGTGCTGAGACACCACGTGATGATTGGGTGTGATAGGCTCTACGTTCAAATACAACGGGTGCAAAACAGTTGCACACGCGGAATACTCAGGTTTAACTTGACGAGCCTAGCATATAACAGATATGGCCTCGGAACACGGAGACCGAAAGGTCGAGCGTGAATCATATAGTAGATATGATCAACATAGTGATGTTCACCATTGAAACTACTCCATCTCACG
Source organism: Aegilops umbellulata (assembly GCA_032464435.1). Taxonomy (NCBI): domain Eukaryota; kingdom Viridiplantae; phylum Streptophyta; class Magnoliopsida; order Poales; family Poaceae; genus Aegilops; species Aegilops umbellulata. Next base: position 132,642,442 of record CP136056.1, read on the forward strand.
TGATGATCGGACATGGTTTAGTTGATTTGGATCACGTGATCACTTAGAGGATTAGAGGGATGTCTATGTAAGTGGGAGTTCTTAAGTAATATGATTAATTGAACTTTAATTTATCATGAACTTAGTCCTGGTAGTATTAGCATATCTATGTTGTAGATCAATAGCTCGCATTGTTGCTTCCCTGTGTTTATTTTGATATGTTCCTAGAGAAAATTGTGTTGAAAAATGTTAGTAGCAATGATGCGGATTGGATCCATAATCTGAGGTTTATCCTCATTGCTGCACAGAAGAATTTTGTCCTTGATGCACCGCTAGGTGACGGACCTTTTGCAGGAGCAGATGCAGACGTTATGAACATTTTGCTAGCTCAATATGATGACTACTTAATAGTTTAGTGCACCATGCTTAACGGCTTAGAATCGGGACTTCAAAGACGTTTTGAACGTCATGGACCATACGAGATGTTCCAGGAGTTGAAGTTAATATTTCAAGCAAATACCCGAGTTGAGAGATATGAAGTCTCCAACAAGTTCTATAGCTAAAAGATGGAGGAGAATCGCTCAACTAGTGAGCATGTGCTCAGATAGTCTGAGTACTACAATCGCTTGAATCAAGTGGGAGTTAATCTTCCAGATAAAATAGTGATTGACAGAATTCTCTAGTCACCATCACCAAGTTAGTAGAACTTCGTGATGAACTATAATATGCAAGGGATAACGGAAAATATTCCCAAGCTCTTCGCGATGCTAAAATCGGCGAAGGTAGAAATCAAAGAAAAACATCAAGTGTCAATGGTTGACAAGATCACTAGTTTCAAGAAAAGGGCAAAAGGAAAGAAGGGGAACTTCAAGAAGAACGGCAAGCAAGTTGCTGCTCAAGTGAAAAAGCCCAAGTCTGGTCCTAAGCCTGAGACTAAGTGCTTCTACTGCAAAGGGACTGGTCACTGGAAGCGGAACTACCCCAAGTGATTGGCGGATAAGAAGGATGGCAAAGTGAACATAAGTATATTTGATATACATGTTATTGATGTGTACTTTACTAGTGTTCATAGCAACCCCTCAGTATTTGGTACTAGTTCAGTTGCTAAAATTAGTAACTCGAAACGGGAGTTGCAGAATGAACAAAGACTAGTTAAAGGGCAAGGTGACGATGTGTGTTGGAAGTGGTTCCAAGATTGATATGATCATCATCACACACTCCCTATACTTTCGGGATTAGTGTTGAAACTAAATAAGTGTTATTTGGTGTTTGCGTTAAGCATGAATATGATTTGATCATGTTAAATGCAGTACAGTTATTCATTTAAGTTAGAGAACAATTGTTGTTCTGTTTACATGAATAAAACCTTCTATGGTCATACACACCAACGAAATTGGTTTGTTGGATCTCGATCGTAGTGATACACATATTCATAATATTGAAGCCAAAAAGATGCAAAGTTAATAATGATAGTGCAACTTATTTGTGGCACTGCCGTTTAGGTCATATTGGTGTAAAGCGCATGAAGAAACTCCATGCTGATGGACTTTTGGAATCACTTGATTATGAATCACTTGATGCTTGCGAACCGTGCCTCATGGGCAAGATGACTAAGACAGCGTTCTCCGGAACAATGGAGCAAGCAACTGATTATTTCTACCATGCTGTACAGAATTTTTATCAAATTGACATGGTCTACCAAGTAATAAGGAACATGCTTGCATGGGTACCACATCACAATCGACATAATCAGCATATGTAGAGATACTGAAATGCACACGAACAGTACGTGTTACCTTAACCTTGCCGCTGTTGTTGAACCATTGGATGTAGTAAGGATGTGGATGTGGTCTTGTGGTGAGAGATAGCTTCTCCACCATCTCCATGCTAGCCAAGTTGTTGCAGCTCCCCCCATCTATGATGACGCGAACAAAACATTCCTTCACAACTCCCTTTGTATGGAACAAATTATGTCTGTGATTTTGCTCAGCTTGTGTGACCTGCACACTCAAAACACATTGAGCAACTAAACATTCATACCTGTCAGCATCTTCAGGAGCCATGTATTGCGTCTCATGATCAGAATCATCTCCACCGTGTTCTTCACATGTAACAAGAGCCAAAGTCTCCTCATCATAGTCACTAGCGGACTCATACCCACCATCCTAAGTAGCAATCTTCACACGCTGAGATTTGCATTCTCTCGCCAAATGTCCTCTTCCCTTACAACGACGACAAATAATATCACTTGTGTGCCCTGTTGATGCCATGGAAGAAGAAGAACTCTGTGCAGGCCCGATAGGTGTGCTCTAGGCAGATAATGGTGGTTGTGCCTGCTTCCTTGTATCACGGCTGGAGGTAACAGCTGATGGAGGTGTCGGTGCAGTAGAATGTGTGGAAGTAGATGATGCACGTGGTGTCCATGATGAAGGTCGACCTGTAGAAAAGTTAGTCCGCGCCAATGTCTGTCGATCCTGCACTTCACGTTCAGCTTTACAAGCAAGACGGAATAAACGAGTGGTATTATTATACTCCTTATACTCTAGAATGGTCTGAATCTCTCTATTTAATCCACCCATAAAACGTGCAAGCATAGCTTCATTCTCCTCAACAATACCACATCTAATCATGCCAATTTGTAATTCCTGGTAATATTCTTCTACATGATTTTTTCCTTGTCTTAAGCGCTGCAATTTTTGAAGTAATTCACGTTGATAATATGGTGGAACCCAACGAGTACGCATAGCAGTTTTCAACGCAACCCAAGTAGCTGGAATAGGATATGATCTACAATGTTCAGACCACCAAACACATGCAAAGCTAGTGAAAGCACAAACAGCAGCAGGAACACGTCTCTCCTCAGGATATTGTAAACATGTAAATCGTTGTTCAGTTTCTAACTCCCAAGTAAGATATATATCAGGACATATCTACCCTCAAATGGTGGCATATTAAATTTTAGTTTAGGAAGATGGTCATGTACCTCAGGTGGTGGTGCAGCCCTACTGTTGCGATGATATGCTTGAGGATGACCTGGTGGTGGTGGTGCTGGTGGTTTCACGTAGTTCTGATTTTGGTCAACCTCATCCTCGTAATGGTCCTCCACCTCTGCAGTAGCAGCAGGAGCTACAGAAGCATCAACAGCGGCACCAGAATTTTGCCCAGGGTCAATGGGAACGCGCTGTGCTCGTCCCACTTGATTTGGAAGGCGACGTTGTTGTTGTTGTAGAGGTGCGACAGCTGCAGCGGCTGGTGGTTGTGGAAGATGCGCGAGCAATTCATTAAACATGTTATCGAGCTTTGTTTTGAATGCCTTCTCAATGCCATCTATCTTCTCCATGGCCTCTTCAAATCTGTTTAGCACATCTTCCACCTTTCCACTCATCATTTGCTAAAACTTATCATGTAACTCTTTGTTCGTCATGTTCTCCCAGTCAATCTCGTCGGGTTGTGATCCTTCCATGGTTAGCAGCAATAGAAACACACAAGAATATGATCCTATAGACTACTAGAAAATGGCAGTGGTGGGGTGTCACAAATCCGTCAAGCAAATCTCAAATTCTTACCAGTTCTTACCCAGCTGTAGGTGGTGAACGGCAACCGTTTTAGTCAAAACTCTAAAAGCTTAGATAGAGCAATTACCAGGGAGAGTCAAACGCACGTCGTAGATGTATGTGGAGCTGGGAAGGCTTATAATATGATAGCAAAAAGGGATAGCAATAATCAATTCAGAGATGCAAAGTTGAATAAACGTTCAACGACAGTACTGTGCTGGTCCTAGGCTAAACCGTGCTAGAGACGCGAGCCTAGAACACTAACAAAATCACGGCGCTGCATGTAAACAAGGGAAAAGCACACTCTGGGAAAAAATCGCTCTTTTTTTGTGCTCCTCTTTTTTTTGTGAAAAATCACTATAATGGCAAGTGTCTCAAAACTCTTCCCAGATCAAACTGACAGGATGGGCACGAAAAAAAATTGACTATTTTTTTTTGGAAATCAGGGCAGCGACGACGAAAAAGTGCGACAAAAAATCACTATGATGGCACGTGGCTGAAAAGACTTAGAAAAGACTAAAAATAGGATAAGGAAAAAATATTTTTGCCTGCGAAAATTTTGGCCTAAAAGCTGCCCGAGGGTCTCCAGATTTTTTTTTTGAAACCTACTCAGGCAAGGAAACACGAATCGGAAATTAGACGGATCTGGAAAACAAACCTAATATGAAAGGAACTCCGATTGGTGGTAGATATATGGTGGTAGGATATGGCAGCGGTGGTGGTATATGGATACAGATTGGTGGTAGTATATGGATACGGATTGGTGGTGGTATATGGATACGGATTGGTGATGGTATATGGAGATGGATCGATAGCGGATAAGCGGTGGTGGTAGATGGCAGGGGAGATGATGATGGTGCGGCGGCGGCGTGACAACTTATGACCAGAACTCGAAATTCTAAAAGACTAGACTCTAAGACCAGCAACTAGACACGACGATGCAACCGCAAATTCAACAAAGCAAAATACTAAAAAGACTATGCAAAGGCTCAGACTGGTTCAGATATGATGAACTACCCTATTTTTTTGGCCAAGGAAACACGAATCGGAAATTAGACGGATCTCGAAAACAAACCTAATATGAAAGGAACTCTGATTGGTGGTGGATATATGGTGGTAGGATATGGCAGCGGTGGTGGTATATGGATACAGATTGGTGGTGGTATATGGATACAGATTGGTGGTGGTATATGGATACGGATTGGTGATGGTATATGTAGATGGATTGGTAGTGGATAAGCGGTGGTGGTAGATGGCAGGGGAGATGATGATGGTGCGGCGGCGGCGTGACAACTTATGACCAGAACTCGAAACTCTAAAAGACTAGACTCTAAGACTTGCAACTAGACACGACGATGCAACCACAAATTCAACAAAGCAAAATACTGAAAAGACTATGCAAAGGCTCAGACTGGTTCGGATATGATGAACTACCCTTTTTTTGGCCTTTTCGTGGGTTGTAGGTATGAAGAACAAACTCGATCTAAACTACGAAAAACTGTAAAATCTCACCGGGCAACCTAGAAATCTGATACCACTTGATAGAGGCGAAGGTGTCCCGATGTTTCGATGAGATAGCAGTCGTTTTCTGTCGGAGTCGAATTTAACGATCCGACTACGAACGTGCGAAGATGTCACGCCTTAGCAATCGCTAAACCAAATTCCGATGGTTATTGACCACGCCGGAGAACGATCAACCTGACCACGAGGGTCTATTTCCTGCGAGCAAACGAAGAACAAGCAAGAAACTGAGATTGCAATCTGGATATTGCGAATAAAAGAGGAAAGCTTTATTAATGAAGGTGGGGTTTTGTGACTGATGAGGATATCACTAACAAAGTTACACCCACAGCCCCTACTGATACACATAGAGGACCAATTACTAGAGCTCGCGCACGCCAATTAAATTACCAGGTACTTTTGTTTCTTGGTAATGATTCTAATGTTCATGAGAATATGATGCTACCTAAATTGGATACATTTGTCTTGCTTACAAATGAAGGGCCTAGCTTGGACAAGAAGGATGATCATTGGAGCAAGATCAAGCATGGAGATGATGGCATGCGCAAGGGGAACAAGAACGGAGTTATAAGTGATGATTTCAGGACTTTGAAGACACCATAATGAGTGCGCGAAGCCTTGGACGAAATATAAAAGACGCCACTTCATAAATTTCATCCAGAGGCTATTATAGGTGTCGTGTCACCTTATTATTGGGCCAGACCCATGTAATTTCGAAATACTTGAGTATAGGCCATTTTTAGAATCCGTATGTGTGGGGAAACAAGAGTTAGGGTTGGTTTCGGACCCCTCCTCCAAGGGCCACGAAATTTCCCCCTTTTCCTCCATATATACAGCCCTTAGGGCGTCGTTTAGACTTTGGGTTTTGTTTAGATTAAAGTTCTCCATAGCTGCAACTTCGCGTTCTTCGTTTGTGTTCAACGACCAGACAAAGGCGTCATAGAACCCCACCTTGATCAATAAAGCTTTCCTCTTATATTCGCAATATCCAGATTGCAATATTAGTTTCTTGCTTGTTTTTCGTTTGCCTGCAGGAAACAGACCTTCGTGGTCAGGTTGATCGTGCTCCGGCGTGGTCAACAACCTCTCGGAGTTGGTTTAGCGATTGCTAAGGCGCAACGTCCTCGCACGTTCGTAATCGGATCGTTAAAGTTGACTTCCTCCAAAATGATAGCCACCATCTCATCGAAAGACGGGACACCTTTGCCTCTATCAAGTGGTATCAGATTTCCAGGTTGCTCGGTGAGATTTTACAGGCATCACAACTAATAGACTCCACATGAGAATCATCATACTCATCATAAATGGGTAAATAATCACTTGGGGAAATTATACTAGCATGAAGCATGTCAATAGGGGGATCAACATCATGCAAGCAATCAATGTCAACAATGTCCACTAATGGGACTAGAGCATCACCTTCACCTATGTTACCTTGTTCATTCCACTCAAGTGGTGTAGGTGAGGTGGGAAAGACCAAATGGTGGTCATCTTTATCTTGATGGAACCATGTGGGGGGTGCATCATATTCCACCATGGCCATCGTCTTGTCCAAAGGTAGGACGAAGTCGTCGAGAATCCGTGCGTCATCATATATGGGACCTAGCACCAAATGAGAAGACACAATAGAGGTAGAGGTTAAGTCGTTAGAAATCATAGTGGCCTCACATGCCCTATCAACTACCTCACTCTCTCTATGTGGTGGTTCACTCACTCCCTAAAAATAGGTGCACTCAATCTCACATATGGTGGAGTCACTCATCGCACTCAAGTGGTGGGGGTCGTGGCTCTCCTCACATGGGAATTGTGGCAACACATCATATATGGGGCTAGTGGTGAAGTCACTCTCACTTTCAATATGGTGGCACAAGTCATTCAAGTCATCATACGTCGTCGTGGTCAAAGAGAAATACTCAACCATCTTATCGCTGTCACCATGGATGAAGGCCGAAGAGGGCACATCATCACTCTCCTCAATGACCGAAGGGAAAATCCCATGCTCGATCATCTCGTCACCGTCGTCGTGGATGAAGGCCGAAGGTAGCACATCATCACTCTCGCCTCCTAAGATGGAAACATCATCCTTGCTCGTCACCAAGTCGCTCGTCTCCAAAGCTTGGTCCTTGAAGGTCTCTGTAGTCGTACTCGTCGCTGCACCATCTTGAAAAAGAGTCATGGAGGACTCGGCATCATCAATGCCACAAAGAGGGATGGTGGTGAAGTCGAACTTGGGAGCATCGTCTTGGAGCTCATCGGGTTTGGACATCTTGGTGGTACTAGCCTCATGCTCATCGTCTTTGTTCTTGGTCGTCGAGAAGTGTGCTTGGGGTGGAGAAGCCTTGGCCTTCATGAGTTATTTTTCTGCCTTGAGAGCACCAATGTAGTTGTCGTCGAGGGACTTGTAGTTCTCGGGGAAGATAGTCTTGGAGATGTCGTTGTTCAATCCCATCATGAAGTGGAACTTCATTGACATGGGGTCGTCCACGCCGACACGTCGCAAGGCATGCTTCATCTCCTTGAAGTACTCGTCGATGGACCTAGATCCATGGGTGGTGTTCTCCAATTGGCTTATAAGTTGTTCCGTGTAGGTTGGAGGCACTAACTATCGCCGCAAAGCTCTCTTCGTCTTGGGCCAACTCATGTCGTAGCTCTCCAAAGGTGTGTGAAGCCACCATGTGGACGCGTAGTCATGGAAATTCGTTGTGGAGCACTTCACTTGATCTTCGGGAGGAACTTGTTGTAGCTTGAGGTAGTCGTCCATTAGGCGCTCCCACTCGATATACTCCTCGGGTTCTTGAGTCCCATAGAAAGGAATCTTGTGGTCGGTGTCAAGGTCGTAGTAGCTCGTGGAAGTCGCGGACTTGAGCTTGGGGAGCTTCTCTTGAGCGTAGTCTTGAGGTGCTTGTTGGCGAAGATGCCGTATGTCAGTAGACGAAGATGCCAAGGGAGATGGCGAAGATCCATTTTGCATCTTATAGGTTGTGCACAAGTGTCGTATCCGCCTATAGAGCAATCGTGCTAGCGTCTCTCTTGAGTTGTGCAACACGAGCGTTTTCCGTGGATTCCACATTTTGAGCTCCTTCCTTGGTTGCACGACCCCATTTATCTATCCGTGTGTGTGTTTCCGTGTGCCACCCATTGCTATTGGTCTACTTGTTTCACTTGCGAGTTTGTGAATCTCTTTCAACATTATTGACTCTTGCTAACATTTTGCATTAAATTTTTGTGTCACTATCCTCACCGAGCTACTCCATAAGCTTTAGTTTGTGGGTGTGAGTGAACAAGTCCGGTACCAATTCCACTATTCTTTCATATCACATTGAGTGAAACGGGATACATCCTCAACTTTGGGAAAAGGTAACTTGGTATTGTTTATCTCGTTCCCTACTCACCTCTACTCGAGTCTTGTGATGGATAGGCAAGGCATCTCACCTTCGGTCTACAACAACAACGACAAGTTAGGTGCCACAAAAAACTCCACCGACGCCAAGATGCATGCTCAAATGGATGAGATCAAAGCCCTCATCAAGTCCTACAAGAGATCTTCATCATCTTCGAGGAGACGCTCAAGTACACATGCTTCCGAGCTACCATCTACGGCAAGGTCACATCGGCATCGACACCATCACCAGCAAGAACGGCAAGGTCACATCGGCATCAATAAACTTTCTATCCCAAGTATGCTATATATGTATGGTTCCCGGTGTTTCTCTCAAGATGATCGGATATGACAATCTTATATGCAATGAGGTATGATGCTATGGCTCTTGCTTACAAGCTCTTTGCTCTCTTTTGCTTAAAAGCTTTCTTCTCTTTTTTTTGGATATGGCCACAATGCGAAATGCACAAACCAAGATAGCAATTGTGTATATGCGGGAACAATCTTGTGACACAAGAGATGATATGATACCAATATGATATGGCATGTATGAAATGGAAGGTTTAGACCAATGATCACTAATGTGCACAAGGAACGTTGCCGGCAATACTCAAATGGCTAGTCTCGATAGGCAAGTGACGCAAAAATGGGCTAGGGGTTAACAATGCAATTGCAAGGGAATATACAATGGAGGGATACCACGATATCAAGATGATATGGAGGTTACCGTCGAAGGTTTCTCGTTTGTAAGCCACGGACGGATGATGGTGAAGTGGTCAAAGTCGATGATGACCTCGTGGCGATGATGAGTGGCGGTGTTCTTGATGTAGATACCAAGATGATGGAGACTCGTCCCTAAGTAGTCGAAACACCTTAGGAAATGGGAAAACCGCGAACTCAAAATCTCAAATGTCAAATGGTGGTAGCAGGAATGCGGTGGTGGTTGCGGAAGCTCAATGGGAATGTGGAAATGCAATGATGGGTTTTGAGACGCGATGCGGAAGTGGAGGGTAAGGTGGTGGACTATACACGGTGTCGGAGTTGGAAGCACGGTCCCTAAGTAGCCGAAACACCTTAGAAGACAAACTCACAACACAAACAAAATTGGGTTAAGTTGGGGTGGTGGAAGTGTATGGTGGGCAAGCCTATGCGGAAGTTATGGTGGTGGTTGATGAAGAAGTAACTGTCCCTAAGTAGTCGAAACACCTTGGGAGACTCGAATCTAATGTCTACTACACAACCTTCTTCTTGTAGACGTTGTTGGGCCTCCAAGTGCAGAGGTTTGTAGGACAGTAGCAAATTTCCCTCAAGTGGATGACCTAAGGTTTATCAATCCGTAGGAGGCGTAGGATGAAAATGGTCTCTCTCAAGCAACCCTGCAACCAAATAACAAAGAGTCTCTTGTGTCCCCAACACACCCAATACAATGGTAAATTGTATAGGTGCACTAGTTCGGCGAAGAGATGGTGATACAAGTGCAATATGGATGGTAGATATAGGTTTTTGTAATCTGAAAATATAAAAACAGCAAGGTAACAAGTGGTAAAAGTGAGCGTAAACGGTATTGCAATGCTAGGAAACAAGGCCTAGGGTTCATACTTTCACTAGTGCAAGTTCTCTCAACAATAATAACATAATTGGATCATATAACTATCCCTCAACATGCAACAATGAGTCACTCCAAAGTCACTAATAGCGAAGAACAAATGAAGAGATTATGGTAGGGTACGAAACCACCTCAAAGTTATTCTTTCCAATCAATCCGTTGGGCTATTCCTATAAGTGTCACAAACAGCCCTAGAGTTCGTACTAGAATAACACCTTAAGACACTAATCAAGCAAAACCCTAATGTCACCTAGATACTCCAATGTCACCTCAAGTATCCGTGGGTATGATTATACGATATGCGTCACACAATCTCAGATTCATCTATTCAACCAACACATAGAACCTCAAAGAGTGCCCCAAAGTTTCTATCGGAGAATCAAGACGAAAACGTGTGCCAACCCCTATGCATAGGTTCATGGGCGGAACCCGCAAGTTGATCACCAAAACATACATCAAGTGAATCACGTGATATCCCATTGTCACCACAGATACGCACGTCAAGACATACATCAAGTGTTCTCAAATCATTAAAGACTCAATCCGATAAGATTACTTCAAAGGGAAAACTCAATCCATTACAAGAGAGTAGAGGGGGAGAAGCAACATAAGATCCAACTATAATAGCAAAGCTCGCGATACATCAAGATCATGCCAAATCAAGAACACGAGAGAGAGAGAGAGAGAGAGAGAGAGAGAGAGAGAGAGAGATCAAACACATAGCTACTGGTACATACCCTCAGCCCCGAGGGTGAACTACTCCCTCCTCGTCAGGGAGAGCGCCGGGATGATGAAGATGGCCAACGGTGAGGGTTCCCCCCTCCGGCAGGGTGCAGGAACAGGGTCCCGAGAGGTTTTTGGTGGCTACAGAGGCTTGCGCAGCGGAACTTCAGATCTATTCTCTTCCCCGGAAGTTTTGGGGTACGTGGGTATATATGGGTGAAGGAAGTACGTCGGTGGACCTCCGGGCTGTCCACGAGGCAGGGGGCGCGCCCTAGGGGGTGGGCGCGCCCCCCACCCTCGTGGGCAGCCCGGGACTCCCCTGGCGTGCACTCCAAGTTTTTCTGGTAGCTTTCCTTCCAAAAATAACTTCTCAAGTTGATTTCATTCCGTTTCGACTTCGTTTGATATTCCTTTTCTTCAAAACACTGAAATAGGCAAAAAAACAACAATTCTGGGCTGGGCCTCCGGTTAATAGGTTAGTCCCAAAAATAATATAAAAGTGGATAATAAAGCCCAATATTGTCTGAAACAGTAGATAATATAGCATGGAGCAATCAAAAATTATAGATACGTTGGAGACGTATCAGAATCACAACTCAAACAACCACAAATGCAATGGGGAACGAAAATGGTTAGGTTGCGGAAGTCGGTGGTGGTTATGTGGATGATATGGTAGAAGCCCTAGGCAAAGATGCCAAAGTGCCAAAAATTTGATAGAGTCAAATGGTATTGGAACCTATCTCGATGGATAGAGGATGTCAATAGCTACTCAACGAGCTAAAGAACGCGGAAATCGGACTCCGGATGTGAGAGTTACGGTCAAAACGGTGAAACACGGGAGGCTGATGCTCCAGGGGTCGGACATCCGGGGTCGAGGCCGGATATCCGGGACCTGATGTCCAAAAACTTGCGTGATTTTGTGCTCCAGGAGCCGGATGTCCGGCTTGGGGCCCGGATGTTCGGCCAGATGGCCCGGATGTCCGGCCTGAGGCCCGGATGTCCGGCTCAACTATTCCAGATCGGGATTTGGACTTCGAAACTCGATTTGGGGCGCAAATTGATGATTTCAAGGGCAAAATTGGAGAGATTTCATGGATGGAAGGTTGGGAAACTTGGGGAAAAGCTAGATCCACTCGAAACCAAGCAAATCCATGGATCAAAATCAACAAAACATCATCAAACCAACAAATCACAAAAAAAAAATTGGGGGCTATTTTTGGTGGGGATTTTCGAATTTAGGACGAAATCAACAAAATTGGGCTAGACAACGAAGAGGGGAGGCTCCGAAATCATGATCAACGTGGCTCATGATACCAAGATGATGTAGGGTGGAACCCTATACGGCCGATCTTTCACGAAAGGAGCGGATCCCAACTAAGAACACGGGGAAGATCAGAGAGAAAACACAAGGGGAAACACTCAATAACAAGTCCAATCACACATCCACTAGACAACCAAACACACAAGATCCACAAGGTACATGAACAACAAAGGGAAAGATACAAGGTAAGGTTCATCTCCATGAGGAGGTCTTGAAGGGGGCCACCCAAGAGGGGGTCTTGAATCCAAGGGGGATCTTCTCCATAGAGGGGTTGCGGTCTCTCTCGTGGAGTAGATCCGTATTGATGAGCAAAGCTCTATCTCCAATGAGCTAATCCTTTTGCTAACCCTGACTAGGAGGAGGGGAAGGGGTATATATAGTCTAAGCCACGAAGGGGTAAGTGGGAAAGGGATACATGGGCCTCTGGCCCGACTCTGCGCGCAGGCAGGCGCCGGGTGTCCGGGCTGGGGGCCGAATGTCCGGCCGTTCGCCGGGCGCCGGATGTCCGGCCTGGCGGGGCCGAACCTGTTCTTCTCTCGATAGTTGTTGTCCGGATTTCCGGGGGAAGCGTCGGATGTCCTGGCTGGGCCGGATGTCCGGGGCATGTAGCTGGCTTGCGGGTGGTCGACTGTTGGGGCAGTTCCTGTGCGGCGGCCTAAGCGCCGGATGTCCGGCCTCTGGCCCAGATGTCCGGCCGTTGTAGCTTCAGCAGCTCCGTCTTCTTCTGTCTTCGCTTCCAGGCTTCCCTCGCGGATGGTGTAGTTGTTCCTTGGTGCTTGCACTCCTCCTCGTCGTTTGTAGTGTTCCGACAATACCTATGCATGCACACGAGTGGATTGTCAAGTAGTATACCATCCTCGAAGGTGTGAAGTGAGCACGTGTAAAGGAGATGATTCACCTTTGTGTATGTGAAGTAGATGTCGCACGTGTCACTCGCCGAACGGACTCTTGACATGGTGATGTCCATAGGATGCTCCACATCACACACCCCTATCCATAACTAATTCTTTGGTCATATTTCAATCCTTCATATCTCTCTTAACGGACTCCTTCCATGTCAAATTCGGTCTACCCTACCTCTCTTGACATTCTCGGCACGTTTTAACAGTCCGCTATGCATTATAGCTTCTGGATGCCTGCGCTAAATAAGCCCAAACCATCTCAGACGATATTGGACAAGTTTCTTTTCCATTGGAGTTATCCCAACTCTATCTTGTATATCATCACTCCGGACTCGATCCTTCCTCGTGTGGCCACACATCCATTTTAACATACGCATCTCCGCCATACCTAACTGTTGAACATATCGCCTTTCAGTTGGCCAACACTCAACGCCATACAACATTGCGGGTCGAACCGATGTCTTGTAGAATTTGTCTTTTAGCCTTTGTGGCACTCTCTTATCACAGAGAATACCAGAAGCTTGACACCACTTCATCCATCCAACTTTGATTCTACGATTCAGATCTTCATCAATACCCTCATCCTCCTGCAATATTGACCCCTAAATATTGAAAGGTGTCCTTATGAGGCACCCGCCCTGCCCATCATGACTAACCTCCTCTTCACACCTAGTAGTACTAAAACAACACATCATGTACTCGGTTTTAATTCTACTAAGCCTAAGCCCTTTCAATTCCAAGGTTTATCTCCATAACTCTAACTTCCTGTTTACAACCGTCTGACTATCGTCAACTAGCACCACAACATCCACAAAGAGCATACACTATGGGATATCTTCTTGTATATCCCTCGTGACCTCATCCATCACCAAGGCAAAAAGATAAGGGCTCAAAGCTAACCCCTGATGTAGTCCTATCTTAATTGGGAAGTCATCAGTGTCAACATCACTTGTTCGAACACTTGTCACAATATTATTGTACATGTTGTAATATATTTTGCTGGGACTTTGTGTTTCTTCAAAACCCACCGCATGACATTCCGTGATATCTTATCATAGGCCTTCTCCAAGTCAATGAACACCATATGCAAATCCTTTTGCTCCTATCTCTTCATAAGTTCTCGTATCAAGAAAATGGCTTCCATGGTCGGCCTCCTAGGCATGAAACCAAAGCGGCGTTTGGTCACGCTTGTCATTCTTCTTAAGCGGTGCTCAATGACTATCTCCCATAGCTTCATTGTATGGCTCATCAGCTTAATTCCACGATAATTAGTACAACTCTGAACATCCCCCTTGTTCTTGAAGATTGGTACTAATATACCCAATCTTCATTCTTCTGGCATCTTGTTTGCCCGAAAAATGAGGCTAAAAAGCTTGGTTGCCATACCATCGCTATGTCCCTGAGGCCTTTCCACACCTCAATGGGGATACAATCAGGGCCCATTACCTTGCCTCCTTTCATCCTTTTTAAAGCCTCCTTGACCTCGGACTCTTGGATTCGCCGCACAGAACACATGCTGGTCTCATCAAAGGATTCGTCCAGTTCAATGGTACAACTCTCATTCTCCCCATTGAACAGCTTGTCGAACTACTCCCGTCATCTATGCTTAATCTCCTCGTCCTTCACCAGAAGTTGGTCTGCTTCGTCCTTAATGCATTTGACTTGGTCAATATCCCTTATCTTCCTCTCTCAGATATTGGTCATCCTACAGATGTCCCTTTCGCCTTCCTCCATGTCTAACTGTTGGTAGAGGTCCTCATACATTCGACCCCTTGCTTCACTGACAGCTCGCTTTGCCGCCTTCTTCGCCATCTTGTACTTCTTTATGTTGTCTACACTCCTATCCAGGTATAGGCATCTGAAACAATCTTTCTTCTCTTTAATCGCCTTCTGGACATCATTCCATCACAAGGTATCCTTATCTTCGCTTCTCCTTCCACTGGATACTCCAAACACCTTCGAGGCCACCTTACGAGTGCAAGTCGCCATCTTCATCCACACATTGTTCGCATCCCCTCCTTCCTCCCAAGGGCCCTCCCTAATGACCCTCTGCTTGAACACCTGAGCTACCTCCCCCTTGAGCTTCCACCACTTTGTTCTAGCGACTTTGGCATGCTTATCCCGCTGGACACGAATCCAAAAGCATAAGTCATCAACCACCAGCTTATGCTGAGGGACAACACTCTCTCCGGGTATCACCTTACAATCTAGGCACGCACGCCTATCTTCTCTTCTCAAGAGGATGAAATCAATCTGGCCAGAGTGTTGACCACTAATAAAAGTTACAGATGTGATTCTCTCTTTCTAGAGAGGGTGTTTGATGCGGAGCATCCCACGTTCGTCCCCATGTACACTCCGACTACTCTCCAAGCCCCAAGAGGACATATGACGAGACCTCAAACATACGCCATTGGACACAAGGTGAACTCGCTCCTCTCTGAACCTTCACTTTTGACACATGAGACATGGCTACTACCTCAAACAGAAATACTATGTGTGCTCAGGTACTTGGAGGAAAGCCACGGAACATCTACATCCAATGGACAAGACGGCGAGGACACCAAGTGCAGATGACAAGAAGAAAGGCTGCCTCGGAAGCTACAGCCACCGGACGACCGGCCCAGCCCGGATGTCCGGCACCTGAATGTCACGCCAGCCCAAGGAACGCAGGCCACCGAAAGCTATAGGCTCCGGACGACCGGCCCAGCCCGGACGACCGACAACTACCAGGCTCCGTACGACCGACACTTCCCCAACAGAACCGAATTTACGGAAGTCCGAGGAACCCCAGATGACCGGACGCCCACGAACCTCCGAACGTCCGGAACCTTACGGACGTCCGACCCCTGGCTGTTTCCAATTGCGGGCTGAGGACCATGTACCCCTTCACTTCGCCCCTCTTTTGCACCTAGACTATAAATAGACCTCTCCCTCCTCCTAGCTAGGGTTAGCATTGATTTAGCTCATATGTGAGATAGAGCTTTGCTCATCCATTACGGTTCTACTCCACGAGAGAGACCGCGACCCCTCTACGGAGAAGATCCCCTTGGATTCAAGACCCCCTTTTGGGTGGCCCCATCAAGACCTCCTCACGGAGAAGAACCGGTTACCCTTTGTATCGTCCTTTGTTGATCGTGGATCTTGTATCTCCACTCGTGTTTCGAGGATCTAGCATATGTGTGACCTAATCTCGTTGGTTTGAGTGTTTCCCTTCGTGATTTCCCTTTGTGTTCTTCCTGTTCATCGCGGGATCCGCTCCTTTCATGAAAGATCGGCTGTATAGGGTTCCACCCTACATCAGTGTTAGCTACAATCATGTCCTAGACTAGAGCAAAGCTTAAGACATCTTTTCCTTCTTAATTCCTGATGCCATAGCCAAAGCCCCATGCACCCCTTCAAAACATGTGTTAGATGTACGCACGTGATCATTGTGGTCTCCTCCTATGAAGAGCTTCTCGCCAATCGGTACACTCCTAACCATGTCCTTGAGGCCTTCCCAGAACTCCCTCTTGGTGTTCTCGTTGTGCCCTACTTGCGGGGCATACGCGCTGATAACATTGAGAACTAAACCCTCAACTACCAGCTTGACCAGGATAATCCGATCCCCACATCTCTTGACATCTACCACTCCATACTTGAGGCTCTTGTTGATCAAGATGCCTACGTCATTTCTGTTTGCAGCCGTCTCCGTGTACCACGGCTTGAAGCCGGTATCCTCTACCTCCTCCTTCTGTCCCCTCCATTTGGTTTCTTGGACGCAAAGGATATCAACACTTTCTCCTCACCGCTGCATCAACTAGCTCCCGAAGCTTCCCTGTCAGAGACCCTGCGTTCCAGCTACCTGAGCGAATCCTCCTAGGCTCGGCTAGCTTCCTTACCCTTCGCACTGTCAAGTCAAATGCGAAGACCCTTGCTCATTTTTCACTACATCCGGGCGCCGATGTAGCGCACCAATAAGGATGCAACGACCCGATCCTTGCTCACTTGCCACCGTATCTAGATCAAGATACCGCGCACACCAAGGGGGTGACGGCCCGTCCCTTGCCCATTTGACACCACACCCAAGTTTCGATGTGGCGCATCGTTGAAAGCGTTACGTACCAATGAAAATCTTTTGGGTTTCATCTCCGTAAGAGTGGCTGAGTTTTTTACGTTGGCTCGCTAAGCCTATCACAACCTTCCTCCTTTACTCGGGCTTAAGACCGGCTATGTTGAGACAACATAGGCGAAGTTGGCTATCCCTCATACTATAAATACAAGAAAGAAAACACGCGTAAACCCAACAAGGAGAAACTCACATACATATGAGACGCACACACGATGATTTACCCGGGCTTAGGACCGGCTATGTTGAGACAACATAGGAGGAGTTGGCTATCCCTCAGACTATAAATACAAGAAAGAAAACACGCGTAAACCCAACAAGGAGAAACTCACATACATATGAGACGCACACACGATGAGAGGTCACATACCACACGAGGGGCAAATAGGTCCTTTCAGATGTCATTTAACACCGTTAGGGCTTAAAATTGAAGTGTCATAAAGGAAATTTAGTGTTGGTGTTAAATAAGTAAGGAAAAAAATTCAGTGCCAAATAAGACAATAAATTTTAAGACCGTGTTAAATAAGGAATTCTCTTTAATTAATGAGCGAGGCAAGCTTTTGCCTCCTCTTTCAAAAAATAAAGTTCTTTTATCAAAAAAAAAAGCTGTAACTACATGCTTGCATAGCATCTGACCGGCATCCGGTTGATAGAAACAGGTCAAGATCTTTACAGCATTCTTGCATAGCATCGACCGGCCATTTGGATAAAACAGTTGATAGAAACAGGTCATGATCTTTACAACCCACCTGTCACCGCAATAACCACAGTCTAACATCTATTGAGATCAAGTGGTCACTCGGTGCCATGGTGTTATACGGGCAGCGTTCTAAGCAACTGAAGAGCACGATTCCAGTGTGGGCTTTCCACATGGACAATTCGCTTCAAAAGAGGCACTGCTCCAGCAGCAATTATTGGCGGGTGATTCTCTAGATCCAAGCTTAGGTTATACAAGACAGCTAGACTAGCTTCCAGTACATCTCCTTCACCCTCTTCAATCATCTTTACCAGCGGAAATATGCCTCCAGCTGTGGCAACTGCTGTTGTGTATTCCATCACACCTCCAGATATTATCCTGTTCAGCTCTATTACAGCTTTTCTTTTCATTTCAGAAGAAAATGAAGTCATCATCTGCTCAACTAGCCTGGGAATAGTATGGTATATAGTTATCTCCATGCCTATATCACCAACACTCCGATCAACCAAGCCCCTTGATTCTAGCTTAATGAGGCATGCTGTGACACAATCCTTTGACTGTAGGGGAACACTGGACTGGAGCATTCTTCTTAACAGAGCAACAATTCTCACACTATTTATGCTGCGAGCAAAAATATCAAAGTTCAATAACTTAGTGAGTAACCTCACAGTTGCACCGACGGCCTGGCTGACTTCAACCATAATAGTAGGAGGCTCATCAAGATTCTCGGGATTGCATGTTGTCCCTGTTATATAGCACACAAATATACAAAATTACTTCACAAAAGCTGTGTATATGTGATGGCATTATTTATAGACTGCAAGCACACACACTAAAAGGGAAGCATTGTTTGACCAATAATACCAGTCTGTTAGAAGGGAGAGAGAGGTTTGATGGAATAGGTCAATGTATTGCTTGAGCCTTGTGGGCATATATATAGGAGTACAATGATCTACTTGGAGTACAAGACAAGCCAGAACAAATCCTAGTCTATCTCGTCTTTCCAAATAATCAATATACTCAACATCCCCCCGCAGTCATAACGGTAGCGACGCAGACGGTGAGACTGGAGAAGAATCCAAAGGCAAGCTGACGGACATCCCCCCAAAGTCGCAACGGTCGACGCATCGCGGAGTCGTGGCTGGAGTGGAAACCGACGAGGTTGCTCAAGCAGGCGGTAGCCCTTTGTGCCGTTTGTCGTGGTAGCCGAGAGCGTAGGTGGTGGAGCCGTGGTCGAGGTAGCCGTGCGAAAAATGCCGTGGTCGATGTCGAGTCGGGGTAGCCGATGTCAGATGAAGTCGCTGTGGAGCCGCGGGCGCAAGGAGGCGCCGAGTCAGTCATGGGCGCAGTGGTGTTGAAGTAGGGGTGCGCCGGGAAGAAAATGTTGTTGACGACGCGTCGCGGCGGGTTTGCCAAGCCCGGGCACACATCATGGATGAAGGCACGCACCAGTGTTGCCAGCACCGGGCATGCGTAGACGAACGAAGACGAAGTTGACGAAGCGCCGACCAGACTTGCCAGGCCCGGGGACACGTCGTGGATGAAGGCACGCATCGGTGTTGCCAGCACCAGGCATGCGTAGACGAGAGACCTGCACGAGCTGTATGCCATGTCGGAGAAGTCGGAGGGGCCAGCAGAGAAGAATTCGACGACGATTGCGGCGTCCATCGACGCGGGGCCGATGTCACCAATGGTGGTCGGAGTAGACGAAGTGGTCGGGGTAGATGACGGCGACGCTGGCGACGGGCTGGTGCTTGGACAAAGACGAAGGAACTGGACGGGCGACGGCGGCGGCTACGAAGGTAGCGGCGGCGGCGGCCAAAGAAGAGCGGCAGCGGCGGCCTGACGACGACGGCGACGGCTAGGTTAGGAGTGCGGCGGCGGTGCTCGAAGTAGGCGAACCCTGACAGCGTGATGAAGACCGGCGCGGACAGTGGCGTTCCCGCGCCAAGGAAGACGGGCGGCGCATACCACGGGAGGTCGACGCGCGGTGACGGCGGAGCAGACCGCGGGCTGCGGCGCTACGGCCTGACGCAGCGGCGGCAGGCGGGTCGGGGTGACGGCGGGAAGACCTCTAGGCGGCGGCGGGGACCGCGGGCCGCGACGCTGTGGCCCGAAGGGGCGACACAACGGCGGTTCGCGAGTCCGTGCAACCACGGGGACGGCCTCGGGGCGGCGGCGGGGACCGCGTATCGCGGCACTACGGCCCGAAGGGGCGACGCACGTGTCGATACCGCGAGGAGAACCACGGGGCGGCGGTGCTGCGGCCCGACGGGGCGACGGAGCGGCAGCCCGATGCTCGATCGGCGGAGAGCCACGCGGTACTCGGGACGATCTTCACGGGGCCTGCGGAGGCGCGCGTCACCAACAGGCCAGGTCAGTCGCGCGGCGTAGAGGAGGCGGATCGCGGCGGCGAGCGGGTGATCAAGCCAATCGCGCGCGAGGTCGGGGATGCCGCTCGGTGGAGTGGTGGCGGCGGAGTCCGGGATGAGGCCGGCGACGACGAACGGCATGGCACGTCGTGCGGACGAGCTTGTTAGCACCGGCACCCGGGCTGCCAAAGCAGCGCCGGCGCCCGGGCAGCGAGGCCCGAGCGACCAACGTAGCAGTGGGGCCCGAGCTGAGCTAGCCGACGAGTCTGACGCAGTCAGCCCGACGCAATCGAGGACGAGGCCGGTGAGGTAGACCGCCGGACCGCCGTGCAGACACGACGAAGGCGGGTGACGTGGATCGATGGGCGGGCCGGCGCGCGAGCGACGGCTATGATTGGCCGTCGCATGGCGCGAGGCCGCCGGGTCAGGGCGATGCAGGTGTCCTGGTCGGAGCAGGGCGGTGACGACCGGCGCAGGGCGACGGGCGGACCGACGCGTGGACGGCGGCTTGCCCGGACGGGCCGCCTTGGCGCGCGTGGCCGCCGGGTCGGAGGAGAGGCCGGCTGGTCGCGCCGGGGTCGGAGTAGAGGCGCATGGGGGTCGACGGCGGCGGCGGGCGACGCAAACCGATCAAAATTAGATCGAAAAATCAAAAAGAAAAACGCCGATCAAAACGACCGGCGAGAGAGCGAAAAAAACCCGGAGCAAGGGCTCGGGAAAAAGACTCTAGGGTAGCCGACCAACACGGCCGGCGGACGAACCCGGCCCCTGGCGGCGGTCATGGAGGCCGACCGCCCCGGGGGCGGCGCGCGTGTGCGGAAGCGGCGGCGGCTAGGGTTTGGATCGTGATTAGGCTGATACCATGTTAAAAGGGAGAGAGAGGTTTGGTGGAATAGGTCAATGTATTGCTTGAGCCTTCTGGGCATATATATAGGAGTACAATGATCTACTTGAAGTACAAGACAAGCCAGAACAAATCCTAGTCTATCTCATCTTTTCAAATAATCAATATACTCAACACAGTCAACAAAAAACTTTTAAGCAAAACATTCAATAGAAAAATTGGTTAAATAGCATCAATCTTGGTAAAATCTTATTTATGTCTGATGTGTTTACCACACAAAATATCACTAGAAGCTATCTTTCGCATCTAAACAACAATTAGGTTACATCACCACCACCTCGCAGACTATGGACCGCCTCGCCGGCAACCACTTCCTGCGCACCCCAGCCTTCTCTCTCTCTCGATGCGCCCCTGAAGCAAGCTCGCCCACGCCGGCTACGAAACGTTCGAGTACCGCGTCGAGCTCGAGCTCCGCGGCATTCCGGCCCAAGCCTGGCACCTCCTTGGGGCCAGCTGCTGGATTGAACAGCTGCACCCAGACACGAGATCGCGTGCGGACCTCGCCACCTTCCGGCTCTCTGCGCGCACCCGCGACCCTGCACACATCCGCCGCCAGGCCATCCTGGAGATCGTTGAGCAAATCCCCTCTCGCCTATCCTCCCTGCCGCCGACGGTCTGGACCCTAACCTACCCGTCGCCATTCGGCTGACGCGTGCCGTGGTGGACCAATCGGGCGCGGACGCCGTAGGGCCGGAGAACGGCCACGGTGACGACAGTGCCGGCGGCGACCACGCGGACAAGGTCATCGCCAATGGCACAGACAATGCTGGCCACGGCCGGAGAGGCCGACGCGTGCGCAAGAGGTGCCGCCCGACTGCTGCACCCGATGGCACTGCCCCCGGCATGGCCACGGCCCCTGCCGGCAGGTCGGATGGCATGGCCATGGAGGCCACCGGTTGGACTGCTGCCGCCCGCACGAACCGCATCGACGACGTGGCTACCTCGCTGGACTGGCCCAACGATCTCTGCCGTGGCCCTGCATCGCCGCCGTCCGAAAGAGTCGTGGTCCCCTGGCGTGATCACGGTGGGGCCAGTCGTCCTCATAGCTACCCCAAAAGGGTAAGGCACAGGAACATGCGCAGGAGGAAAGACAAAGTGGAGCCTGTCAAAGCTGCAGTCCAGGCGTCACCAGACCAAGCCAGCCTAGACCAACGGGTTGTGGACAGCACGGCCGAGCCTGCTCGCGACTCGCAAGTGGTGCAGCACCTACGTGAGCTCCCTGAGCGCCTGCGCCAATCGCCTCCCAGTGGACGGCTGGACGCGCACACCGGGGCCACCCTGACCACACCGAGCCCGCTCTTGTCTCGGGATCCGACGGCCTCCTTGGACCCCTCCCCGTCCCCTACCAGCATGGTGCCAGACTCGCAGCCCATGGGAAGCGAGGAGCCGGTCCATGACGATCCGCTGCCTTGCACACCCTTGCACGGACTCACGACCGGGTCAACAACTGCACGCGCGTCATCGCCTGGCGTGCCACTGGACGGGCCCGCCTCTGGCTCGGCGATCGTTTGCACCTCGTCACGCGTTGGGGACGCCCCCCCCCCCCACCACAACCACAACAATCCAGGGGAGGACGCCACTCCAGAGTCGGGCCGCCCATCCGACCACGCGGCCCTAAATGCCCAAGTGGCCCCCTCTAGCGAGCCCAGCAACAACACCATGCAGCCTAGCGGCCCAACGCATGCTCCGAACGACCCTGCGCCTACCACGACCCCGCTGCAACCAACTGCTCAGCGTTTTGCTTCGCCCCCAATCACCCTGCGCCGCTCCCGGCCGAGAGGTGCATCCTGGATGCTAGGCGAGTTCCTCACCGCCGCCACCAAATACCTGAACTCGATCCTTCCCGCGCCTGGGAAGCGGCATCGCCGGCAGCCTCTTAACTTCTCCCAGTGTCGGGGCCGCTCGGCTTCGTTCGCGTCCTACAGGGCTGCCGCACCGCTGACTGCGAAGTGCCGAGCACAAGTTCAGGTGCTACGCACCCTTGGAATCCTCGGGCTCGACCAGAAGATATCCGCTGCAGAGATGAAAGCATACGAAGACGTCTTCACAGCTCCGATCCCAATGGTCGTGCTCTCCGCCATCACAGCACTAGTCGACCGTGAGCTGCCCGCTGATCCGAAGGCGTCGACCCCTACCACGGAGCCCTTGGCGGCTGCGGTCGCGGACTAGCGCAGCGCTCTGCCCTCATAGCCGGCCCTGTTTCCATGGATCATGACCTAAAAATTGTGATTTGCAACGTGCGCAACCTTAACGCGCGCGTGCAACGCACCGCCATCTGCTCGCTGATCGTCTCCATTGTATGTTTGCAAGAGACTAAGATGGCCTCGATCTCGTCAGTTGTCCTTGAGGCGCTCGGCTCCGAATTTGATGAGTACGTGTACTTGCCGGCGGATGACACCCGCGGCGGTATCATGCTAGCGTGGAAGAGCCGGGTGGTGACCATTGCAAACCCCGAGTTCACCACGCACACGCCATCATCCCAGGTCACTCCCCCTCGAGTCAGCACCCACCTTGGTGGCTGTCCATCGTGTATGGGCCTCAGCCGGATGATGATAAGATCGAGTTCCTACGCGAAATCCGCGACCTGCGCGCCTCTTGCCCGAGGTCATGGATGCTTTGCGGCGACTTCAAGCTAATCTACCGTGACGAGGACAAGAATAACAGCAACCTGGACATGCGCATGATGGGGCAATTTAGACGCTTGCTCAACGACCTGGCGCTCAAAGACAGGCGACGTTACACATGGTCCAGCGAGCGCTCCCCCCAACTTTGGTCCATCTCGATAGGGTCCTATGCATGACGGACTGGGAGGAACGCCACAGCAACTATCACCTGCGATGCCTCGCCTCGGTGGTCTCCGATCATAGCCCGTTGCTCCTGGATTGCTCCCGCAGCCGCGGAGCCACCAACGATTCCACTTCGAGGACTTCTGGGTGCGCCTAGATGGGTTCCAGGACGTCGTCGCGGATGCCTGGCTTTCCGTGGACGACGCTGACCCGTTCCGGCGGCTCATGCGGCGCCTCCAAGCCACGGCTCGCAAGCTGACCAGCTGGAGCGCGCGCACGATTGGCAACGTCCAGCACAAGCTAGCCCTTTCCCGTGAGCGGCTGCTTCGGTTTGACAAGGCCCAGGAAGGCAGGACACTTTCAGCTCACGAGAGTGCCTACACAAGAAAATCAAGGGCTCCTACCTTGGGCAAGCGTCACTTGAGCGCACCATCGCCCGGCAGCGGGCGCGCATCGCAACCCTCAAGGACGGAGACACAAACACGTCCTTCTTCCGCCGGCAATGCTCCTATCGCCGCCAGAAGAATCGGGTGCATAGCCTCAACGTCGATGACCGCACGCTCACCGACCACGCCGACATGGCCTCTGCCGCCTTCACGCACTTCGACGGGCTGCTGGGCACCGCGGTCGACCGCGACCGCACGCTCGATCTCTCACAGCTGATCACCCCCTCACCGGACCTCCTTGAGCTGGATGCGCCCTTCGACGACGAGGAGATATGGAACATCGTCAAGCGTCTGTCGGCGCGCAAGGCACCGGGGACCGACGGCTTCATCGCCGAGTTCCTGCGCGCCAGCTGGCCCACGGTCAAGGCCGACTTCGCCGCCGTCTTCCAGCAGCTCTATGACATGCGTGGGCGCGGGTTCTCATGCCTGAACCAAGCCCTGCTCTCCCTGCTCCCCAAGCGCGCCGACGTGAGCTGCCTGCGGGACTATCGGCCGATCAGCCTTATTCACCTGGTTGCCAAAATCTTCGCCAAGGTACTGTCGCTCCGCCTCGCGCCCAGACTAGACACCCTCATCAGCAACAACCAGAACGCCTTCATCCCTGGACATAGCCTCCACGACAACTTCGTCCTGGTGCGCAAGTCTGCTCGCCTGTTGCACCAGCTGGGAGCGTCGCGCGCTTGCTGAAGCTCGATCTTGCGCAGGCATTCGACTCGCTGTCCTGGCCCTTCCTCTTCGAGGTGTTGAAGCACTATGGCTTCGGGGACAGATTCCTTGAGTGGTTGGCGATCCTCCTGTCTTCTGCTAGCACCAAGGTGCTGCTCAACGGGAGCCCCGGTCCCCCAATTTGGCATCGTCAGGGCCTGCGTCAAGGAGACCCCATGTCGCCGCAACTGTTCGTCCTAGCTGTAGACACCCTTGGTCACATGTTCAAGCGCGCCACTGAGCTCGGGATCATACGCCAGTTGCACCCCTCCAAATCGACCCCCCCCCCCATCTCGCTTTACACGGATGACGTGGTTCTATTCTGTCACCCACAACCGGACGACATCGAGGTCGTGAAGGCAATCCTGCAGCTTTTTGGTCGGGCATCCAGACTCCGCGTCAACTTCGCCAAGAGCACCGCCACGCTCATCTGCTACGAGGATGACACCGTGATGCCCGTCATCAAGAGCCTGGGCTGCCCAATCGTCGGCCTCCCCATCACATACCTCGGCATCCCGCTCACCATTAGACACCCCACCACCGCGCAGCTGCTCCCCCTTATCGACAAAGTGCGGCCAGATTGCCCACCTGGAAGGCTTGGCTCGTGAACCGAGCAGGCCGGCTAGAGCTGGTAAAATCGGTGCTCAGCGCAATCCCGCTACACCAGCTGCTTGTACTGGCGCCGCCAAAGAGGATCCTCCGCATGCTCGAGCGCATCCAGCGTGGGTTCCTATGGGCCGGGCGCGCCGAGGCCAAAAAAGCCACTGCCATGTTAACTGGCGCCGAGTCACGCGCCCCAGGAGCCTTGGCGGGCTGGGAGTGCACGGCCTAGAGCGCACCGGCATGGCGCTCAGGACCCGTTGGCTCTGGTTTAGCAAAACCGATAAGCGCCGTGCATGGGCGGGTCTCGGCCTCCAGTTCTCTGCCGAGGAGCAGGCCTTCTTCTTCGCCAGCACCTACACGTCCATTGGGAATGGCCCTAACACCAAGTTTTGAGAGGATCGGTGGATCAATGGGCGCTCCGTTTGCGAGATTGCCCCCTTGCTGCATGCCTGCATCCCAAAACGGCGAAGTAAGAGCAGGACGGTCGTTGAGGGCATGCACGCCCACCTCTGGGCGCGCGACATCCACGGCGTCCTAGGAGTTCACGAAATCGGTCAATACTTGTTGCTTTGGTGACTCCTCGAGGGTACTGCCCTCTCCGCCGAGCCTGACAAGCTGATCTGGAAGTGGAACGAGGCCGGCACCTACACTGCTAAATCGGCCTACCTCGCATCCTTCCACGGATCAATCGCCTGCAACCACTGGAAGCTCACTTGGAAGAGTTGGGCGCCGTCGAAAGTGAAAATTTTCACTGGCTTGTCAGCCTTAACCGCTGCTGGACGGCGGACCGCCTCGCTCGACATGGGCTTCAACACCACACGGCATGTCCCTTGTGCGACCAGGCCCCGGAGACGATGCAGCACCTCCTGCTAGCCTGCCCCTTCTCGCGGCAGGTTTGGCACGAGATCCTTTCCTGGATGCGCATGACCTGCAGAACGCCGAGAACGCCGGCCAACGACAGCTCCCTGCTCGACTGGTGGCTCAACGCCAGGCAGGACACCCCCCAGCATCACCCCCAGCTGATGCACAAGGGGCTTGCATCCGCGACGCTTCTGACATCCTGGATGATTTGGAAACACAGAAACAACTGCATCTTCGACCGCGCGCAACCGTCCGTTCACACCTTAGTGAGTAGGATCCAAGCCAAGGCCAGGCTCTGGGCTACTGCTGGTGCCGCTGGGCTTAAGAGTTGTGCTGCCAACCACATGGGATGTGCACTAGCACCTACTTGATGTCTGAAACCGCCTCCTAGGAGGATTGTATGTACAAACTCTCTTTTCTATGGAATGAAACGCAAGGGTCCCCTGCGTTTTCTCGAAAAAGTGCACGATGATTATGTACTGTAGTATGTACCGAATGGCCTTATTCATTTGCTCCTGTAAAACTCACGAACTTACCACGAAGCTATCTTTCTTCCACTTTTGACTTCAGAGTGGA
Organism: Aegilops umbellulata; assembly: GCA_032464435.1. NCBI lineage: Eukaryota > Viridiplantae > Streptophyta > Magnoliopsida > Poales > Poaceae > Aegilops > Aegilops umbellulata. The sequence goes on from CP136056.1 coordinate 132,669,482, forward strand.
AGTAACCAAATTGAAAACTCGATCTATTTGGTGGCTGGTTACAAAATAAGTCAAGAAGTTAAGTCTGCATTTGCATCTGTAATGTTTATGCATAAATGAATCAAACTAATTACCATGAATAACCCCCATTTCTAGAACAGCTTCAATTACTGACTCAGATCGGGCAGCAGTCATTGCAGTGCCATGTTGCTCACGAGCTGCTAAATGCTCCAGGAGAGTAGCACATTTTTCTTGCAGGGTTGGAGATGATTCCTTGAGAACTTTGATTAAGCGTGAGATGACATCAAAGTCAAAGATTGAATCGCTACAACTGTTACAATCATCAGTAACCGATGTTAATAGCATTAATCAAGGTAATAAAACACATCAGCAGGTCCACCACAGATGATAAAATCAATTCTCTGTACACACTTTCTGGAGAAATAATTACAGACGATTTAGTGTATTACATTAGCTTCAGCAGAGAACATGGCTACAGAATCTGTCATTAAATTAGTATCAACTTCATGGATTCAATCTACAAATGTACTTGTTCTACAGTATGCAAGTATGAAAAGTATAAAATGATATAACTCTTGCTCCTAGTTCTTGTAAACAGCTTGCTATGACATGGATTCAAGCTTTTCCAAGGACTCTTCACCAGCAAAAGTACAACTCCCATCAAAATAATATACTTTTACTCCTGTCCCAGTTAAATGTGATACAGTACCAAGAGTTATTATCTTTCTGTCGATAAACCCAAATCACTACTGTGTATTGAATAGGAGTGCTGAAATGATATTGAGCGATGAAGTAATGTGTACGGGGTAATAATAAAGGCATTAATTAGTAGAAAAGCTTAGGTAGTCCATTTCATTTGTGATTGCAGAGACCCCAGTGCTTAACCTCAATTGTTAGGAGTACCATTGACACATTTAATATGATGATCCTATAGAGAAACTTCATGTGCATGAAGCTAAAACATCACTTGCTTACAGATAGAGAGGGCAAAAAGTGACAATTTGTTTTTGTGAACTTCACTGAAGTAAATGATATTCAGGAATCTAACAAGGCTTGAACGAACCTATCCAACTCGTCTTGTTTCAATAAATTTTGGGACATTCCATTGAGCTCACCATCTACATTACCTTGACTGCACTTCTCGTTGTCTACAATATCCTCAGACCCAGTACTAGCATAGTAATCAGGCTGATAAATTTGAAATATTGTAATTCAGGTTCGTTGAAACACAATAAAGTACAATTGACATATTAAGAGCCTAACTAACCGCAGTAATCATGCTGACCTCCATATCAAGTATTCGAGAAAGTATATGGATTATCTGAATCATAACTGCCAAGTTAGTACGTGATAATGGCAATATTACACAGGAATTTTAAAAGCTAAACTGATAATATTAAAGGTTGTGAGTTGTGACCTTCTCCAATTGTTCTACTGGGGTATCTGAATCCTTCAGTACATTTACAAGCAGCTCTCGGCCATCTTCTACTCTGATCTTCTCACAAACTTTGGAACTATGTAAAAAAAGGAGAAATAAAGAACATTGATTGTCATCGAAGGAAAACATATGTAATGCAAAATCATAAACCTATCAGAATTTTGTAGAAATAATAACTGATCATGTTGCACCCATATCAACCCTATATGCTATCTGGTAACCCATACAGAAACACTATATCTTCTATATAACTCTTCACTGTTGTAGTATATATGTTAGAATAATCAAGGCGCGTACGGATCTACAGTGAGGCAAGGCTTTCTTTTATAATAAATACACCCTACCCGATTTTGGTTGACGGTTGTGTTCTAATCCAATTATTCGCTTGTTTTTCTTGTCACTGTGGCGAGACCAGCTGAGAGAGAGAAGTATTTTCCATTTCCAGACAGACCCCGAGCGAGGATATGGAACAATTTTTTATGACCAAGTCGCATCAGGCACGACACCGATATTTGTTAACGAGGTTCACCGAACTCGGCTACGTCCTTGTTGATACCGCTACAATACTGCACACTGGCCGTCCGGACTCACACACAAGCCCCCCCCCCCGTGCGTTTGTTTCTGTTATTACGTTGGCATAAGTTACATCACGTGTCTTCCCCTATAGTATTATATAGGAGTCCCAGGGTAGAATTGCCGTACGCGATCAAGACTCCATGCCCTATCTACACACTGTAAACTACCATATATAAGATATTCGACATAATTAGAACAAATGCCACCTCTGCGAATATTCTTCACCACCTTGAATTTGTCCATGCATACGTTATGGATTACTTATGTTGGCCGTAAGATTCAGAATCGGACTGACCTACACAACAGTATGAACCAAAGGAAGAGGGCTCAATTTGGATTACTTATGTTGGCCGGAGGATTCACGAGTGAATACAGCGCCACGGGAGGCTGCATCGGGATCTCGTGCTCCTTCTGTAGGCAGCCGGCCAGGTCCGTACGCGAATGGTCTTCTTACTGCCCAGATCCGGCTCAGGTCAAGCCATCGAGGAGTGCATACTGGTACATCGGGTGCTCTCTTGCTTGGAGGAGTTGGATCTGTCGATCTAGCGAGGTGACCAAGATATCTAGCAGAGCGAGCCTCGCCCAATGAGCCACAGCACCTCATTGTGGAGAAGTCGGATGTCATGCAACCTTGTGGCGGTCAGCTTCGCTCCCCAGAACATCAATTGGTTCGGCGTTCCGGTGGTGTATGGAAGGAGTCCTTGGTGCCCGGCGTACGTCCTGATGTCGGCGCGATAGAACCAATTTGGCTGCCACTTCTTGATGGTGTCTGGCTGCGCCAACTTGAGTACTTGTCCTTGTGCTTCAGCTGGATGCCAGCTCCACCTCTGATGGACAGGTCGTTGCGGCTCTTGTGCACCTTCACCGTAAAGAGCTTCATCCAAAGGCCGAAATGGGGCAGAGACCCCAAGAAACACTCGCATAGCATGATGAAGCACGCGATGTGCAGAATGCCATTGGGGTTGAGGTTGTGCACCTGGTTGTCTTAGAGCATCTCCAACAGCAGCACTAAAATAGGGCAGTTTCTGCATCACCTCAGCCAAAAAAGGAGCTCCAACAGCAGCCCTAAACACATATTTTTGTGGTCCCACTTTAGGGCTGCCCAAAAGACCAGCTCAAGGTGATGCAAATTTCGATCACGCAGCCGGCTGCCCAAACACAAAAACGGCTGCGACCCACATGCCGCACGCAGCTGAAACCTCCCAACCGCCCCCTCCCCGCGCACGTCATCTTCTCTACCACGAGCCGCCACCGCCAAATCCCACTGCCGCACCATCGAATCCACCGCCGTCGTGCCTCGCCGCCGTAGATCCAGCACACCCCTCCTTTCTCCGGCCGCCGGCACTGCCATATCCACCGCCGCCGCCGCCGCCAAACCGGCGGCCTGCCACAGCCAAATCCGCAGCTTGCCGCCACGAAATCCCGCTGCCCCGCCACCGAATCAGACGCCGTCGACCCTCGGCACCGCAGATCCAGCCCCCCCCCCCCCCTCTCTCGACCGTCAGCGCCACCATCAGGATACCACCACGCCGCCCGAAGATCGCGGAGAGATCTGTTTCTTGGGTTACCAACTCTCGGCCTAGCGGCGGAGAGGAGAGGGATGGTGGTACGTAGAAACCTTAGCTCTAGGATGACCTATAAAGTATCTGATGCCCCGGTTGAATGGAGTTTTTTGAGATCCATCCTTCTTAGGTTGGGCTTCTCCTTGGCATGGGTGGAGATGGTTATGCAGTGTGTGAGTACAGTAAGATACCATGTCAGGTTTAATAATTTTGAGACGGACGAGATTATACCCACTAGGGCGCTTTGGCAGGGGGGGCCCTCTACCCTTGTTCCTTCTGTGTACATCGCAATATTCACAAAATGCGGAAGTCCTTGGCAATATTCTGAAAAGGTACTGTGTAGCTTCGAGCCAGCTAGTAAGTGAAAGCAAATTCTCTATTTATTTCGGTCCTAATACTGAAGTTACAACCAAGGCCGAAGTTTGTCAGATATTGAACATTCTCACCGAGTCATTGTCAGATAAGTATCTAAGTTTACCATTGATGGCGGACCTGGAATGGTCGGACTGTTTTATGCATCTTATTGATCGGGTCTGTCAAATGGTGAATGGTTGGAAAGAGAAGACCTTGTCCCCAGGTGGCAAGGAGGTGCTTCTGAAAGCGGTTGCTCAAGCAATCCCAACATATGCAATGTTTGTCTTTAGGCTCCCAAATACAATCTGCAAGGGAATCACCGACGCGATGGCGCAATATTGGTGGGGTGATGATGAAAACCAAAGAAGAATGCACTAGCTAGCATGGTGGCAAATGTATATTCCAAAGGAGAAAGGAGGAATGGGATTCAGAGATTTATGTAGATTTAATAAAGCTATACTAGCGAAGCAAGTTTGGCGACTGATTGAGAATAATGATTCTTTATGTGCTAAATTCTTAGGACCAAATATTATCCTGATGGCAATATCTTGTCAGCAAAGTTGAAGAAGGGCTCTTCATACGTTTGGCAAAGTACATGCTCGGGTATTGAAACCTTTAACCAAGGTTGTATTTGGAGAATTGGGAATCGTTTAACAGTCAATATTTGGGATGATCCATGGATTCCTACTAGTTTGGGATATTTTTTGGTAAGTTGATGCTCACAGAATTCTACGAATTCCGCTACCTAACGGGGAGATGGAGGATTTTGTCGCTTCGCGGTACACACAGTCGCATAATTTTACTGTACGATCATCCTATTACCTGGAGTGGAATAGTCGGTATGGAAGCAAGTTTGAAGGAAGCAACATCCAGGGTGGCTCAGCTATCAACCCAATCTGGAAGCTACTATGGAAACTGAAAGTCCCAGGCAAAATTAAGGTTCATGTGTTGCGGACGTTACATGGAGTTATTCCGTGTTAATCTATTCTTGCTGACTGGCATATGAAAACTAATACTGCATGCCCTGTGTGTCAGGAACGTACTGAAGACATCGTCATGCTATGTTTGAATGTGGTTGAGCGCACAAAGTTTGGGAGAACCTGGGTTTATTGGAGAAAGTGGAAAAAGCTCTCAACTTTGATATGGCTGGCTCTGCTGTACTAGATGAATTGATTTGTAGTTCGAGTGATGATCCATTATATCTTGCTCAAATCCCTGTACCATGTTTGATAGCGGTGGCTAGCTGGTTTTTATGGTGGGAAAGACGACAGTGTGCAAAAGGAGAGAAGATCACAATGCCTGATCGTTCTGCCTTATCAATACAAGCTCTTGCATTGAACTTTCACCGGGCGGCTACTATAGGTCATCCGGCAAAGGACGTGATGTGGGCTAGACCACCACTGGGTATCAATACAAGCTCTTGCATTGAACTTTCACCGGGCGGCTACTATAGGTCATCCGGCAAAGGACGTGATGTGGGCTAGACCACCACTGGGTACAGTCAAATTGAATGTTGACGCATCGCTTGAATATGAAAGGAATATAGCTTCCACTGGCGTAATTCTGAGAGATAATGCTGGAGATTTCATCGCAGCAGAGATCTGCTACTTGGGGCCAACAATAGATGCATATACAGCAGAAGCTTCAACGATGAAGAGGTTGCAACTTGCAGATTCTTTGGGCATTCATTATCTGCTGGTTCACTCTGATTGTGCAGAACTGGTTAAGGAGATTCACCAAGGAGCGGTTAATTCAGTAGCAGCCGGCAACTATATAAGATTGCCATGTCATCAAGAGCTAGCATATCATTCACTCATATCTTAGGCTAGTGATTTTTTTCACTTTCTCTCTTTCTCTTTCCTCTCATTTACTCATTCTACCTAGGAGCACGTGTAGAGGCTGGCTCTTGCATTAGAGCCCACTCTCTCCCTTTTTGCTTGTCTCTCTCCTCCACCTAGGCAAAAATGCCATGTAAGCGGGCTTATAGCCCACTATTGTACTTCCTCTCAAGGATTGTTTTGATACTTGTAATAATTTTGGGCATGTTGCTATTGAGCATTGCGCGCGCGAGTCGAATCGCGTGGCTCCTGAGCTAGCTAGAAGGGCTAGGGTTGATCCTCCGTGTGTGTGTCGACGGACGAACCTCCCTCTTTTATTCATAGTCTTATGGTGGATGATGCATCTTTATTTGAGATGAAATAAAAATAGCCATGATGGCATTTCCTCAACAAAAGAAGTATCTGATGTCCCCGAGAGGGTCCCTAGCTCGCCTAATATACCTAGCCGAGCTAGGGTCACAAGACTCAAGCCGGCTTGTCTGTGGGCTCGCGCCCTTCGGTCCAACCGAACCATGCCATGCGTCGGCAGCCTTCTTCCAGGTCTTCCCAGCCGCAACCCCCGAGCAGACTCCCAGACCTAGGCGGTTGGGTTGGAGCTGTGTGCCAACCAAGGGCTAAGGTCTCGAAAAAGAAAAAAAGAGAAGGACAAAAAACATGCTTGAATAAAGAGAAGACAATAATACCTGACACTTAGTTTTTCCAATGCATAAGCACTCGCTTCTCTGACAAGTACATCATTATGCATCAGCAACTGAAGTAAAGATTTCACAGCCCCAGCTTCCATGAATGAAGTGCGCATGTGTTCATTTACTGATGCATCACCGATTGCATGAGCAGCCTTTGCAATTGCAGAGACATCTTGGAGACCAATTATTAAAACTAGCCGTGCAACACCATCTATCCAAGGTAAGATGGTGTGGTGATCATTCCTTTGAGATCCAGATTGTTCTTTCCCTTCATAATCAAACTCAATAGCTCCAACACGTGCAAGAAATTGCTGATTAGAACGCCCTATCATAGCATTAATTTTAGCTTCATCTGGTTCTGCTTTCTTCTCATTTAGAATCAGGCCAAGAAGCAATTCAGTTGCACCATATTTTGAAGGCCGAGAACTCCGTTGAATTTCCGAGCCATCAGGAAAAGAGGGCCATGAATGAGGTTGAGGTCTGAAGGCTTTATAAGCGGATGAGCCAACCAGAGGAATCCGGACTAGACCCTGATCCACTATAAGGGCATGGTAACTATCATCTGTGGATAGTTCCACGAGCGAACTTCTAGCTTCCTTTCTGATAATTTTATAATCATCATCTTTGGTTTGCAGAAGATGAACCTAAAAACAATTTGAAGATAAATTTAAAGGAATGCTAACAAGTATATTTAAGCAAATGATATTGGTAGACTGTAACCCAAATAGATAAACACTAAGATTTTCAAATAGATTGCAAATACAAATGAAATAACGAAAGTTGTCAATGTAGCTAATGGAAAATTTAATATCCAGCAAGAAAGGATACACATTTGAGAACTTCATATGCACCAACAGGAAGTTCAGGCACTGGATGAAGACGAAATAACAGAGTTTAGAGAACGTACATCTGCCATAAGAATCTCACACAAGATAAGTGCCCAAAATCAAAATAATGAATATTACTTGTACTTGATAAATTACCACTTGAAGGATTATCCAACCACATGTTTGGCTGGATACCCCCTTGAATTCCTTAGACTTTTTATTGGTGGATGGTGTAAAAATTATTTGAAGCTAATGAAGCCTGGTTTATGCTAAAAAATTGTAGCAACGACAATTCAGCATGGTGCTAGTGCAAAGTAAATATGTAATTTCATATTACTTTGAAGAGGACAGATGTATATTGGGTAGGCTCAAACAAGTTGGGGTAGGCTCTTGGGTGAAATTACATATTTACTTTGCATGCCCTAGAGCAGAAGCGACCGATGGCAACACCACTGCTCTGGTGAAAGTGATCTTCAGGTACAGAAACGTGGCAACCAAAGCTGACATGAGCGTGACGGACAAGGAAACCATGGTAAAGAGGCCAGAGCACGCGTCGGAATGGTCGGTGGAGGTGGGAACCAAGGCGAGCCCGTGTGGAGGCCGGTAGGACATTGTCGCAGCGCAGGCGGCTCTGGAGCAGGGCAAGAACCAGGAGGCGGTGGAGATATCAGAGAGCCGTCAGCTGGCACAGGAGCAGATGGAGGCGGCAGGGGATGGCAACCCCGTGATCGTGTTGCTGGGGCCAAGCTGCACGACATGCAGAGGCGCTGAACCGGCACAGCTACTTACGGCCAGAGCGGGCATACATGCTCGCCGGCATGAGAGCGCACATGCAGCAACGCACCACCTCTAGGCAGATGTATATGCCAGAGGACGAGCAGACGTCAGTGTCGGCAGGAGACGACGTTGTCGTAAGCGACGGAAGCCATGCATGCTATGCTGATGCGCTCGTGAAAGGCGCGGGAGGTGTCAGCCGAGCAAGTACACGTTGCAGAGCGGGCAGACACCTTGGCCATGCAGGATACTGGTTAGCCTTCTAGGAATCCTAGTATAAAATTCTATGGATTTACATATTAGACGTGTAGTGGTGCCTGGTCAAGTGGCTAGCTCATAAGGATGTAGCACCTGAGGTACTCAGTTTGAACCCCAAAAGACGCCCCTTTTTCATTCCTAGTTCTCCACCCCACATGCTGACAAGCAGGCACCACGTAGCCAGGGTTAATGATACATACCTAATTAGCACTGTATTTGCACGGTCACACAAGTTTTGGAACCGGTTCACTGTATTTTTCAACTTCATGCACCAAAGTGATCATCACACGCAACTTCATGTACCACCAATGTATTTGATTCTGAAATAAATTGCATTTGTTTGCATACATCCACTTGAGATTACCTTTAAGATAGACTACTAATATTTGATATTATTACAATATGAAGACTATTCCATTGCAGAGTTATAAACTTATGCGCAGAGCATCCATGGTAAGAGTGACTTAAAGTTCTGGCACAGGTTAATGTGATGCAAGCATGTGTAGACATTAATTGATTATTTAACAAGAACAAAATTGAGCCACAACTTACCAGTTTTGGAATTACACCAGCTTCGACCAGAGCTCCATGATAAGAATGACTTAAAGTTAAATATGATGTGATACTAGCAGCAACTTCTTTCACTTTTATGTCTTCATCATCTAGGAACCTAACTATTGGTATTAGCATATCACTCCCCAAAAGCTTGTATCTCATTTTTTCATCAATAGAGAAGTTCCAAATTGTACACAAACACTGCTCCTTTATCTGCAAGAGAAATAAAGAATGTATGTCTAGAGAAGTCATTAGGTAGTTCAAGATTCTTCCATAATGAAGTTTATCTGCCTGTGTCATGTGGGGCATCCCCTATAGGCGTAGGGAAAGCCAGACGAGTCAGGCTAGGGCTGGCAACCGATCCAATCAAGGATTCGGACCTAATTAATTAAAGTAGGAGTCAGTTATAGGAAGTCCTAGTTTTTTTGTAACCTGAATAGGGAGTCCTAGTTGTGTACGTATAGGAAGAAAAAAGTCCATTTTACTACCCTGAACAAAGTTGGTGGTTCACATAACCCCCTGATCTTTATTTCTGCTCCTTTCACACCCTAAACAATCCCATACCAGTCAAAATTAGTCCCTGGGTGGTTTTACTTGACTGATTGCTGATGTGGCCATGGTCAACGGCAATTTTGACCTGAGTGGTTTGACTTGACTGATTGCTGAGATAGAGTAGCTCCTCCTGAGCCTCCCCTCGCACCCGTCTGCCCCTCCTCCCCCCCCCCCCCCCCCCCGAACACCGCGGCCGACGCCGGCGACCGCCGGTCCAAGCCGCCGCCCCGAGCGCCCTGCTTCTCCTTCCTCCCTTCTCTTTCCTCTCCCTTATCTCTTCTCTCACCCAAAGTCTCCCTCATATCTCTCTCGCAGGTACAGGTCCGCAAGGTCACGCTACCGCCACAAGCTCGCCGTTGTGGCGTCTTCACACCGCCGCCGGACACTGGATCCGGCCGAAACAAGACCAGATGGGCCCGCCATCCCCGGATCTGGCCGCCCCCTCGCCGCCCCCCTCCGCCTGCATCACTGCAGCGCCGCCGCCACGATCCTGCTACCTGCTACCTCCTGCGCGAGGAGAGGGACAACGATGCCCGACGGTTGGGCCGCCGCCACAAACTCGCCGCTGTGTCGTCTTCACACCCCCTGGATCTGGACGCCCCCATGCCTCCCCGCGCTGCCTGCGTTGATGCAGCGCCACCGCCGATGCCTTGCTACCTCCTGCGTGAAGACAGGGACGGCTGGGACTCCACCGTGATTTGATGTCACCGGCGATGAACCCCAGCCGTGTCGATGGGGCATCATTAGTTTAGTTTAGGTTGACTAGGCTTAGTCTGAGACATTGACATGTGGGTCCCCTTCTGTTAATGATGTAGTTACGGCTAAATTAGTCCCCTGTTAGTCTCCGTGCATCCAAGATGAGGGCCCCATGTCTCAGATTTGACTTTGCTCAGTCAGCGTTGACCGGGCCCAACAATCAGTGAGAGTGTCTAGCTGAGTGGGACCCACCTGCAGGTCAAATACCACCTTTGACTGTGCCCACGTCAGCTTCCGGTCTAGGCAAACCACTCAGGGTTTTTTTTTTGTCCGGTATGAGATTGTTTAGGGGGGTAAGGGAACCAAAAAAAAGGTCAGGGGGTTATGTGAACCACCAACTTTGTTCAGGGTAGTAAAATGGACTTTTTTCGTATAGGAATCAGCAGTCAGCATTAGGAAAGTACAAGTCAAAGTTTTGCATTTGGAGTCTGTAATGCAACCTCTACATAAGGAGGCAGCCGAACAGTATAAGAGCATCTCCAACAGCTTAGCCTAAAAATGAGCCGAATACCTAAGACCTGAAAAACTAGGCCTTTTGCCTCAAAAAATGGCTCCAACAGACCTTTATGGATTGCTAAAAATTTAGGCTATAGCCTATGTCTGCACACAGTTTCAGGCCCGAGGCCCATGTACCCCTTCACTTCGCCCCCATTTGCACTAAGACTAAATAGACCTCCTTCTCCTCCTAGTTAGGGTTAGCGTCGTCATAGCTCATATGTGAGATAGAACCTCGCTCATCCATCCGGATCTACTCCACCGCGAGGGACCGCCGCCTCTTCGGAGAAGATCCACTTGGATTCAAGACCCCTAACGGGAAGACCTCAAGACCTCCTCACGGAGAAGAACCGGTCACCTATGTATCGTCCTGATGAGGACATCAATATCATTGTTACACCCACAGCCCCTACTATTACATATACTGGACCAATTACTAGAGCTCGTGCACGCCAAATAAATTACCAGGTACTTTCGTTTCTTGGTAATGCTTCTAATGTTCATGAGAATATGATGTTGCTAAATTGGATACATTTGTTTTGCTTACAAATGAAGGGCCTAGCTTGGAGAAGGATGAACATTGGAGCAAGAACACGCATGGAGTTGATGGCATGCGCAAGGGGATCAAGAACGGAGTTACAAGTGATGATTTCAGGACTTTGAAGCCACCATAAGGAGTGCATGAAGCCTTGGACGAAATATACAAGATGCCACTTCATAATATTCGTCCATAGGCTATTTTAGGTGCTGCGTCACCTTATTATTGGGCCAGGCCCATGTAATTTCGAAATACTTAAGTATAGGCTATTTTTAGAGTCCGTATGTGTGGGGAAACAAGAGATAGGGTTGGTTTCGGACCCCACCCTCAAGGGCCACGAAATTCCCTCCTCTTCCTCCATATATACAGCCCTTAGGGCGTCGTTTAGACTTTGGGTTTTGTTTAGATTAAAAGTTCGCCATAGCTGCAACTTCGCGTACTTCGTTTGTGTTCAACGACCAGACCAAGGCGTCACAGAACCCCACCTTGATCAATAAAGCTTTCCTCTTATATTCGCAATATCCAGATTGCAATCTTAGTTTCTTGCTTGTTCTTCGTTTGCCTGCAGGAAACAGACCTTCATGGTCAGGTTGATCGTGCTCCGGCGTGGTCAATAACCTCTCGGAGTTGGTTTAGCGATTGCTAAGGCGCGACGTCCTCGCACGTTCGTAGTCGGATCGTCAAAGTCGACTTCCTCCAAACGATAGCCACCATCTCATCGAAAGACGGAACACCTTTGCCTCTATCACGTCCTTTGTTGGATTCGGATCGTGTATCTCTTTATGTTTCGAGGATCTAGCATATGTGTGACCGAATCTTGTTGGTTGAGTGATTTCTTTCGCGTTTTCCCTCGTGTTTCCCTCGTGTTTTTCGTAGGATCCCTCCATTTTGTGAAAGATCGGGCCGCTAGGGTTCTACCCTACATCACATAGGTTACGTCGTGTGTCTACCCCTCGTTATATAAAATGCCTAGGATACAAGAGTCCTACAAGGACACTACACCATACCCTATCTACACACCGTACGACTCCAAGTCCAACTGTAACCAACCTTGTACATAATATTTCATACAATTCTAACAAACTCCACCTTGGCGAATATTCTCCACCCCCTTGAATTTGTCCATGCATCAAACTTCCATGTAGATTAGACTTGAGTTAGGCCATGAGTATCGCTGCTACTCCCAGACTCCATATGACTCCACCTGCAACTGTAGTACCTTCTTGTCTTCCCCACAATCACAACTCGAGCAAAATTAAATTAATATTTACCGTACTTTGTGCTCCCAACTTTCGAAGTATCCGTTCGACGCCATCACACACCGATCATTGTCTACGTGTAAGTAACAACTCACATATTGGACACCACAAATGAGTTACCCAAACTCAACATCTTAGCTCTTTCTTGACTGTCGGTTTTGAACTTGAAGGAATTTCACCGTTGCCCTGTGCCACCCCGAGTCAAATTCGCAGTTGTCTCACCCTTTTCATGATAGTCTTTGAAATGTCCCACAGCTATAGCACTCCGCCTCCTTCTGTACTTGTCATCCACGCTTTGCCATGTGCATTGAACACCGCAGAATATACGGTCATGTACTCTCTCAACTTCTGACAAATTCAGACTTTCCGCCACTTTCTCATATTCTCCATGGTCAACTCATGTCAATCAACCAGCCCCGATAGACCCAGTCACCAACTTGAATCCGGCACTCGCCAACATTGCTTCAACACCCTCTGCACACTTCATCCGACCACCAGTGCCTTGGTCTGTCGCTATGTCCCCTGCTTACCACATGCCTTGCCGCTATCACCACGTCGAGCCTCTGCTATCCTGGTCGAGTCTCCCATGTAGCTAGCCCACACTGTCTCAACCCCCACTGTAGAGAACCACCGATCTTCACCGACCGATGCCGAGTATCACATTTTCATCAGACCACTTGTACCCAGTCCAAACCACATGTCTCTTGCTTTCCCGCTGAAATAGGCTGCGATTCTCCAAATCCCCACACCGTAGCCCCTTCATCAGCACAGAGTGAAGTCTTCCGCTAGACTCTAGCTCCACCTTCAACATGACTCCATGTAGCTGCGCCTTGCTATCCCTCGCCCTGTCGACTTCAAGCTCTCATGTGTACACTGCCTTGAATCAACCCTGCGCCATAGTCTTGTCGAAGTCGCACAAGCCCTCAGGCCTGCACCACGTGTTTTCACGCCCCAGAAGTCGGTCACCATCAGCATCACGCTCCTGTGTCGTTGTCGCTGAAATCACCGTCGTCTTCTGTACCGACCAATATCCATGTTGATCCACCAGACTGTCTAGGTCACTGCCTTGTATGTTTGACCCCAGCTGAATTTGTACGACTGCAACCATGCTCCACCTCACACCGTATCAGCCCAGCAAATCACTATGCATTGCTCGACGCCCATGTAGAACATAGCCCTTCAACGGAACGCTTCCTTGGCTCATCATGTGTAACAATTGTCAAACCACTGACCTGTACCTTCACTACCAATCACCGTCTGTCCACTCCTATGGAACAACGCACACGTCGGATATAGTTTCCGATCAGTTCATGTCCGCTTACGACTTCCAGACCTTCATGGATGTGTTTTTCATTCATTCAATTATATAGCCGGACAACTCATGAAAAAACTCAAACCATGCCAATGTCTTTGTCTCCGAACAACTCGACCATGTCATTGTCTCCTTAGTAGTACGACCGAACCAAATGTTTTTCCTGGTAGCTTCACGTACATAGCAAACAAAATCTTAAACATACCAAACCACATAACAATGGATTGGACATGACCCCTTTGACTTGAAACTTGTGCCTCCTTTTTCCACAAACTAATCTCGCGTCACGGCTTGAACTTCCACGCACCTCAGCCGGCTCAGCCTCTCGTACGTGCATGGGCATAGTCCAGCATCCCCTGCCAGCTTGGACAGCCGTACCTAGGCCAACCCGCCAACTAGCTTGGGCCACGTTGCTGCCTGCCCACCTGGGCCTTCTTGACATGGTCTTTGCCTGGCTTCGGCCACGCGCATCACGCCGACGCGCCTCTGCTGGCAGCTGCCCAAACTTTGTTGTTGTCTGATTTGATCTAGATCCAATCTGCCCACAAATACCTGCACCAAACCGATCTCACCCCGAGCGCGGCGTTCCTGCCACTGCCTGCTTATTGCTTTTACCGATCCCGTCGACAACTGCGATTTCCATGGACAAATCTTTCACCGATCAGCACATAGCTTTGATGATCGATACTTTCACACGCATTCACGCCGTCTCGACGAAGATCCATCCTCTAGATCATCTACAGTTTCCTCACAACCTTTGCAAACTTTCCTCCGATACCACTTGTTAGAATTAATCCAAGGCGCATATCGACCATCCGAGGACCAAGCGATCATATAAGGCACGACACCGAGATTTATTAACGAGGTTCACCGAACTCGGCTACATCCCCGGGGCCTGACTAGGCGCTCCTCCCCGTGACACCGTCACAATACCGTACCCCGACTGCCCGAGCGCTGGCTCCCCCTGCGTGCCTATGCTATTATGTTGGCATACGTTACATTGCGTGTCTACCCCTCATTATATAAAATGCCTAGGATACAAGAGTCCTACTAGGACACTACGCCATACCCTGTCTACACACAGTACGACTCCAAGTCAATTGTAACCTACCTTGTACATAGTCGCCTCTCCTCTTGGCTACGCCCTACTCCAAGCCGCGACCTCCCCCCCCCCTCCCCCCTCCGGTTGTCCCCTGCGACACTTACCGTGGTGTGCGGACTAACTATACTCAGAGGCTGATGATGGTGCTCGGTCTACAGCTGTCCTCTTTGTCGGTGTCCTGCCTCAGTTCTCGTCTGAGTTTGTGGGACTCTTTACGGCCATCCAGAAGTGGACTCACCTTCGCTAGCGTTATCGGCCCTCGTGTGACACTATGCACTTGTCAGGCTGATGCCACTGTCGATGAGTTTTATGCTCGGAGTTCTTCTATCTGGTGTCAGCTTGATTCTCCTCGACTGCTGGTGCCTCTTGTCCATGTTGCCAGACTTTTCGTTCAGACTTGGAATTTCACCGTGTTTATGAGTTCTTGACTTAGACCCTGTAAGGAGTTTGAGCCACGATGCCCCAGCATTCTTGCCTGCGTCCCTCGTGTCACTCTTGTGGAGGCACTCTCAGAGATCTGCACAGAGGAGATTCGTTTATGTGGTGCTGGTCTGCTGGAGCTTCCCTTAGTGCTTAGTGCTCGCTCACCTGCTATACCACCTACTGCACCGGCTGCTTCCCGCTCTCGTGCTCCGCCTCTTCTACCGGCTCCCACAGGCAATTGAGTTGCCATCCTCGTCACTGCGACTTCTACAACATGGATGGTCACCTTGAGTCGAGGACTCGAGATTATTTGGACAAACAGGCCCTTAGAATGAATCACTCCGCAAACTTCTGGGTCAGGAAAATTTATGAGCTTATGAATTGTGGAGGGTGCAATGAGCTAGCTTGCAGTAACATTTGGAACTGTTCACCGCCCAAAAAATGCAAAAACTTTGTATGTTTACTTGTCAAACGTCGGATCAAAGTCAGAGTGGTTCTGAAAAACAAGGACTTATCGACGATGACACCTGCCCCTTTGACTACAGCGACCAAGAAACAGTTTCCCACCCGACTTTGAAATGCAGCAGGACGGAACATATATGGGACATTCTCGGCATCCAAGTGGATGGGGCGGATGAGCCGGCTGACATGTTCACTGACAGGCAAAAGCCGACGCTCCTGGGAACTGATTACAATCGCTGCACTGTGGTCTATCTGGTTGGCGAGGAATCGAAGGGTGTTCGATGGCATTACCATCCCTCCAGCGGTAGTTGCGAAACAATGTGCAGGCATGGTAAAATCTAGGCGCACAGGGCGAAGAAAGACGAGCTTCTTTCTTTGGATTGAAGATTGGGCAAGCTTTTCTAGTTCTATCTCTCCCTTGTTCCCCCTCTCCTTCTCTTTTATGATGTATTCTCTCCTCTCTCTGGTGTGTACCCCATTGTGAAAAACTGCTGCTCCATAAGCGCTCTGCTTACGGGTTTATTTTTGTGAAATTTGAAGGTAGGGGTCGCCCCTCCCGTTTTACTCAAAGAGAGAGAGAGAGAGAGAGAGAGAGAGAGAGAGAGAGAGAGAGAGAGAGAGAGAGAGAGAGAGATGTCATGTGAGGCAGTTAATTAAAGGAAGAAGTAGTCACTTACGGGGAGTCCTACTTGTGTATGTATAGGAATCAGCAGGCAGTATTAGGAGAGTATAAGTCGTTTCGTATTTGGAATCTGTAAGGCAAACCTCTACATAAGGAAGGAGCAGCGTACGTGAAGTCTAGGCATCAAGAATTAATAAAGATCTAGCTCCCTATCTCTGCTCAACAGCTACTCCCCGCTGGAAGATCGCCGGTCCTGCAGACCCACCAGGTCATGGAATAGCCCTGCGAAGAGGGTTCTTCCAGCCTGGCTATCCATAGTCACCATTTACCAAGCAAGTCAGAAATGGCAACAGTTGTATCCTTTTGCAGTCAAAATGGAAGAAAGAAGAAAACCTTCGATTGCTGGTGCTTACGTTGCAGTTACCTCTGGGGTTATCGTGTATTTACGGATACAGCTAAAGATTTCTTCCATTGCTCCACTCTCAATTGCCACATCCCTGTATAACTTCACTGAAGTTATATTATGCAGAAGGCCTGCCGCTGCTTCACAAGCACGAGCAGACTCTGACTTTAGGAGGCTGATGATGAGGCTGATGCAACCTGGGAACTGCATTATCTCATCGATGCACTTCTGTCCACCAAGGGAGTAATGCCAGAGTGTGCAAATAGCATGTTCCCTATCATGAGCGTCATTATCCAAGCCAAGCATTCGGACAAAGAGACCAACATATGCAGATCCTGAATTTGCCATGCTCTCGGGACTACCAACATCCTAACAGAAGCAAGCAAAATGTATCTGACATTCAAAACCGCAACAAAAAGAAAGTGAATGCACAGAATGTCCGTGCTACAGATTTAATATTTGTAACATAAATACTAAGACGTAAGACTCGACAAGACCACAACCACAAGGGTCAATTTTAGTTGTTTTCTGTAATTTAAATCACAAGCTAAGTCAAGAATCATGCAGTGGGCTTATCTCGCCTATCTGATTGTGGCTCATGACATCAGAACTCTCCCCATATAAAATACTCCCTCCGTAACAAAATGTAAGACATTTTTATGCCATATGCAAAACCAAAAAACGTCTTACATTTTGGTACAGAGGTAGTACTTGCGCTCATTCACAAGGAATTGACACAGAACTTACTATATGCAGATATGGAGCATTTTGATTATTTTGATGCCAAGCAATCCTCAGAATTCAAAAAGGCGGATAATTTTTTTATTGGGAAGACAGTAGGGAAGGTCGTACTGTATTAACATAATGTACAAGAGAGAAACAGTGTATACTATCACAAAGAAAAAATATTGCTTGCCATTTCACTGGATTACTTAGAGCAAGTTCTTGGTTAAGAACTCTCCTACAGTTTTTCTTCTTTGACTTATAACTCTCCCCCATTTAGATATGCTTTGTGTTGAGTGTTACTTCCAATCATATGCACGAATATGTCATAACGTCGTGTCACTATTTGATCCAGGTCAAGTTAGTAAAGACTAAAGATGGTTGCAGCTTCATCTGGCACCCAAGAAAACTAGCAAAAACAACTCAAGCAAGTGAGCAGCCTAGCCATAGCTTCTTGTGAAATACGAAATGGGGAATTCTGAGTAAGGCGTACGAAATTATGAACAAACACCTTAAGGCCATATTGTGAAGAGGACGAGAGCTAACCTGTCCTGCGCTACCATCAGAAGCGGCGTATGTGCCGACCAGGAGAAAGCGACCGCGACCCCCGCCGTCGGCGGCTAAGGAAGGGAAGCGGTGGTGGAGGTGAAGATGAACACCGTGATGGTGTCGGTGGTTGCGCCGGAGGCGGGAGACCGGGCGAGAGGTTCGCAGCGTCGGCGAGGCGGCGGCGAGAGCCGGAAGCATGGCGAGAGTTCCAGAGAGTGGAGAAGTGTGCGTCGCGTCGTGTTGTGGCGATAGGATTGGGAATTGGGGAATGCGCTTTTGTTTTTCTGGTAAAGGGTGATTTTATTAACTTAAAATCATCAATTGCATACAAAACATTATGAGCAACACCTGACCTCTACATAACTAGGATGTACACAGCCGAACACCAAAAGTCTGACAACCAGAAGAAAACAAAAACCGATAAATCGGCAATAGTTGAGATATAGACCGATATTGTGCCTATGTCGAAAGGTGAGATGGACCGATCCGGAGGTTATGTTGCCACTCATGTTGGATAAAAACCTCCGTAGCCATCTACTCCAACCGCGTACACACCGACTTGAACAGCGGTTGGATCTCCGGTCGTTGTAGTATAAACCACATACAAAGCGAGTGCGTACAATGGAAAATAGCCTGCAAAGGAGAAGCATTTTTGTCATTAAAAACAAAATCATTTCTACATAGGCAAAGTGACCATAATAAGGCATACGCTCTCACCCTTAATAGCGTTTTGAACCTATTTGAAATACCGTCCAACCAATGACCAAAAATATTGGCAACACTTGTGGCGGATATAGGGGGTGTTTGGTTCTAGGGACTTTTTTGTGTTGGGACTACAAAAAGTCCCTAGCAAACCAAACAGGGTGGGACTTTTTTGGGACTTTTTGCTAAAAGTCCTTAGAAGCACCTCCTTGAGAGTCTTTTTTAAAAAGTCCTATGGACTAGAAAAAGTCCTAGGACTAAAGAACTAAACACCACCATAAACTTTGACGTTATTTGAATGACTGACCTCGTAGAACGTGCAAAGTTGCATTGGAAAAAGAGGTGTTTGATTGTCTCATTATGAGTACAAAAACAATACTTCTTACTCCCTTGTCAATTGCGTCGTGCGAGATTGTCTTTGCTTAGAACAACTCTCCTACAAAGATACCACATGAAGACTTTAACTTTTAGTGGTATCTTCGACCTCCAATTTTTTTTATTATTACTCACCAGTACCTCAGAATGCGTGAGCGCACAATACATAGAGTCTACGGTGAAAGACCCTGATGTAGTAAGGTTCCGGCGAAACACATCCCGACCTTCTGTCAGGCTAATCGCAACCAGACGGGACAAAAGATTATGCCATGACATAAGTCGGGGGCCAATCAAATCCCGCCTGAACGAAATATTCGGGGGGATGAACTGAGCACCTGCGCAATAGTATTATTCTTATCGCAAGAAATGTTGTACAAGGCTGGATATTGTTCTCGGAGAGTGGCACCGCCTAGCCAGATGTCTTCCCAAAAACAAATCTCCGACCCGTCCTTTATCGCGAAAGACCCAAAGCGAAAGAGATGTTTCTTTGCCGCCATTAGGCCAGTCCAAAAGTGTGAGTCGCCAGGTTTCCAATATGCCTGAGACACCGCCTTGTGGCCTAGATACTTGTTGCGCAGTATGATTTGCGAAACACCATCCTCAGTAAAAAGTTTGAACAACCATTTACTAAGGAGAGCCTCATTCTTGACCTGCAGGTCATGAATTCCAAGGCCACCTTTGATGTAGGGTGGAACCCTATACGGTCGATCTTTCACGAAAGGCGTGGATCCCGCGAAGAACACGAAGAACACAATGGGAAATCACAAAGGGAAACACAAGAGAAACACTCAAACCAACGAGATACGGTCACACATGTGCTGGATCCTCGGAACATGAGAGGAGATACAAGATCCACAATCAACAAGGGATGATACAAACGTAACCGGTTCTTCTCCGTGAGGAGGTCTTGATGGGGCCACCCAAGAGGGGGTCTTGAATCCAAGGGGATCTTCTCCGTAGAGGGGTCGTGGTCTCTCTCGTGGAGTAGATCCGTAATGGATGAGCAAAGCTCTATCTCACATATGAGCTAAACCAATGCTAACCCTAACTAGGAGGAGGTGGGGGAGTATATATAGTCTAGGGCCACGAAGGGGTAAGTGGGAGAGAGTTTACATGGGCTCTCCGCCCGCATCTGCGTAGGGCGTCGGATGTCCGGGCTGGGGGTTGGATGTCCGGCGGCTCGCGAGGAGCCAGATGTCCGGGCCTTTGGTCGGATGTTCGGGCTAGACTTGCCCGCTCCTGTGCTCTCTGGATAGGCGGGGCCGGATGTCCGGGCGAAGGGGCCGGATGTCCGAGGCTTCGGGAGGAGCCGGATGTCCGGGGTGATGGTCGGATGTCCTGGCTATGCTGGTCCTTTGGGTGCTCTCTGGATAGCCGATGCCGGATTTCCGGGGCAGGGGTCGGATGTCCGGCTGGGGCCGGATGTCCGAGGCATGTCCGGTTGTTGTAGAAGCTGTCTCTTCTTTCTTCTCCTTCCTTCACTCCCGCGCACACTTGGCCTTGGTCCTTGGGCTCTCCATGGTCTCCTCGGGTGTACCTGAGTATGCACAAGGTCCGCGCTTGAAGTAGCATCCATGTCTTACATGCGGAAAGGGAAGATTCGGAAAGGGGCGAGTTCACCTTAGGTCAAATGGCATATGTTTGAGGTCTTAACATGTGGGCACTTGGGGCTTGGGGAGTTGTCGTGGTGTACATGGGGATGATCGTAGGATGCTCCGCATCATCTCCCCTCCCTTGGGAAAGATCCGACCTCGGATCGAAGACCTCATCACCATGGAAACGGTTGTCCTGGACGGACTTGTAGTTGGACGAAGTGGAAGACATGGCGCAATCCAAGTACTCCAAGGTGTCTCCGGAGTGGTACACGCGCAAAAAGAGCAAACACAAACGACACTTGGAAATACAATGGTTAGCGCACACAAAGTGTCCATCATGTAAGAATGAGTCCGTGCGGCAAGATTGTTTGTGACAAAGCGCATGAAAGCAAAAGCTGCCACACGCTGTAAAATGTTCACTGACAGGAAAGAAACCAAGAAAGCATTGGCTCCATGCGGCACCGCTTCCCACTTCCATGAAGTCTATACCGAGGCTATTTTGGCGACCTCGGCCTCCACCACAGAAGCAGACAAAGTGCCGCCAAAAATTGTTACCAAAGTTGTCGGCAGAGTAGGTGGTGCAAGGTGCTCCTTGAAGAGCGAGTCCGGCAACTGTACGAACATTGCATTCACTAAACCGCATCCACCGAGCATGGCGCTAGGCCTTGGTTGCTTGAGGACAGAACAACGGTGCAGAGGGTGTTTGTGATTGTTGCAAATGTGACAGTAATGAACCACCGTACAATCCTTGGAGAGATGCTCATCTGACCTGCATTTGAAACACCAAAGACCTATCTTTTTACCTTTACGCGGCTTCCTAGTTGTGTCAGCAGAGGTCACAGTCGTTGCATTAACGTCTTGGGCTGCCTGTAGCTGAATCGAAGATGCTTCCATCACAGGTGTAGGCGGAAAAGCCGGCGAAGGACGTGCAGCCGGGGTGACGGCACCGGTGGCAGCGGTACCACGATATCCCCCCTTGCGCTTATTCTTGGGACGGCGAGCAGGAGGTGCTTCAGGTGCGGGTTGGTTGGTTGCACCGAATATGACAAGTGCCGGCGCCGGGACCTGCTGGACGGGATGAGCAGCGGTGGAGGACGAACCCGGCGCCACGAAGCGAAGTGGCCCAGCAGCGACGCCAAAGCCGGCAGAGAAACCGGGCGTTGATCTGAAGGTCGGAGCCGCTTGTCCCGCCGGTGCGGCCCCC
This sequence comes from Aegilops umbellulata, assembly GCA_032464435.1. NCBI lineage: Eukaryota > Viridiplantae > Streptophyta > Magnoliopsida > Poales > Poaceae > Aegilops > Aegilops umbellulata. The sequence continues at coordinate 132,691,422 of CP136056.1, forward strand.
TTAGGCGGGATACCATTACGGCTAGCCATCGATGGCGTGGGATTCCGGCGAAGAACTTGGGCGTACGATGGCGGCGTTGTAGGTGAGTCGATGATCTGTGAAGGTCGATTGCAGTACTAGGGCACCTGATGTTCTGTACTGGAACATGTTAGCCCTCCGTAGCGTTTGGCCCAGACGCGAGGCCCGATTGGCGATGCACACGCCTGGCCAACGAGCCTGCAAGTTGGAAGCTCGAGGAATCAAATTATGAACAGCGTAGGGATCATCGCATGCCGAAGACGGCGCTGCCGTTTCATCCGGTTGACTTGGAACCGCTGCCGAAGACGGGCTCGCCGGGGAGGCCGGCATGAACGCCGCGAGTGCCATCGGCGGCGTGATCCTGGGTCGTGGAAGAGGCCCCTTCGACGGCCTGATGCACAGACCACACTGTGGCCGTGCAGGCGCCGGCGATGGCCGCGACATGACCGGGGAGGCATCCGATCCAGCATGCTCCAACTCCCTGCACGAAATCAAAGTATCATGAGTAGAATCAGTGCTCACCTTGCCGACCGAGCTTGAGTTGCCTTTCTCCCACACTCTGGACGCCGGGGTAGGGTACTGATACGTCCATTTTGCATCATGCTTTCATATTGATATTTATTGTATTATGGGCTAATATTACACATTATGTCACAATACTTATGCCTATTCTCTCTTATTTTACAAGGTTTACATGAAGAGGGAGAATGCCGGCAGCTAGAATTCTGGGCTGGAAAATGAGCAAATATTAGAGACCTATTATGCACAACTCCAAAAGTCCTGAAACTCCACGAAAGTTATTTTTAGAAATAATAAAAAATACAGAGCGGAAGAAATACCAGAGGGGGCTCACACCCTGGCCACGAGGGTGGGGGCACGCCCTACCCCCCTGGGCGCGCCCCCTGCCTCGTGGGCCCCTGGTGGCCCTCCGGTGTCCATCTTCTGCTATATGAAGTCTTTAATCCGAAGAAAAATCATAAGCAAGCTTTCGGGACGAGACTCCGCCGCCACGAGGCGGAACCTTGGCGGAACCAATCTAGGGCTCCGGCAGAGCTGTTCTGCCGGGGACACTTCCCTCCGGGAGGGGGAAATCATCGCCATCGTCATCACCAACGCTCCTCTCATCGGGAGAGGACCAATCTCCATCTACATCTTCACCAGCACCATCTCTTCTCAAACCCTAGTTCATCTCTTGTATCCAATTCTTGTCTCATAGTCTGGGATTGGCACCTGTAGGTTGCTAGTAGTGTTGATTACTCCTTGTAGTTGATGCTAGTTGGTTTATTTGGTGGAAGATCATATGTTCAGATCCTTTATGCATATTAATACTCCTTTGATTATGAACATGAATATGCTTTGTGAGTAGTTACGTTTGTTCCTGAGGACATGGGAGAAGTCTTGCTATTAGTAGTCATGTGAATTGGGTATTCGTTCGATATTTTGATGAGATGTATGTTGTCTCTCCTCTAGTGGTATTATGTGAACGTCGACTACATGACACTTCACCATTGTTTGGGCCTAGAGGAAGGCATTGGGAAGTAATAAGTAGATGATGGGTTGCTAGAGCGACAGAAGCTTAAACCCTAGTTTTTTGGATCCATATGTTTCATGCTATGGTTAGGTTTACCTTAATACTTCTTTTGTAGTTGTGGATGCTTGCAATAGGGGTTAATCCTAAGTGGGATGCTTGTCCAAGTAAGGACAGCACCCAAGCACCGGTCCACCCACATATCAAATTATCAAAGTACCGAACGCGAATCATATGAACGTGATGAAAACTAGCTTGACGATACTTCCCATGTGTCCTCAGGAGCGCTTTTCTCCATATAAGAATTTGTCCAGGCTTGTCCTTTGCTACAAAAAGGATTGGACCACCTTGCTGCACTTTATTTACTTTTGTTACTTGTTGCTCGTTACAAATTATCTTATAACAAAACTATCTGTTACCTATAATTTCAGTGCTTGCAGAGAATACCTTGTTGAAAATCGCTTATCATTTCCTTCTGCTCCTCGTTGGGTTCGACACTCTTACTTATCGAAAGGACTACGATAGATCCCTGAGGGAGTCCTGGATTAGGGGGTGTTTGGATAGCCGGACTATACCTTTAGCCGGACTCCAGGACTATGAAGATACAAGATTGAAGACTTCGTCCCGTGTCCGGAAGGATCTTTCCTTGGCGTGGAAGGCAAGCTAGGCGTGCGGATATTCAAGATCTCCTACCATTGTAACCGACTCTGTGTAACCCTAACCCTATCCGGTGTCTATATAAACCGGAGGGTTGTAGTCCGTAGGACAACCATCATCATACACAATCATACCATAGGCTAGCTTCTAGGGTTTAGCCTCCTTGATCTCGCGGTAGATCTACTCTTGTACTACCCATATCATCAATATTAATCTAGCAGGAGTAGGGTTTTACCTCCATCGAGAGGGCCCGAACCTGGGTAAAATAAAGTGTCCCATGTCTCCTGTTACTATCCGACCTTGACGCACAGTTCGGGACCCCCTATCCGAGATCCGCCGGTTTTGACACCGACAATCCCCTATACTTGTGGGTCATCAGGTACCCGACATCATTCCAGAATTCTTGCAGGAGCTCCGCATCCGTCTTCTTCCTCCTGGGCTGCACCATTGTCCAGGAATCCCCTGAGACCTCACCACTTCTGCGATCTTCATCACCGGAGAGGACTGCCTTCACCACTTCATCCGCCAAGCGTCCCGCATCCGAACCCTCAAGCCTGTCCCCCTCGACGTCGGCCAAGGCCTCAAACCTTGATCCAGAACACGACGAGGATGAAGTTGAAGATGGTGAGAGCGCCGCCGGCGAGAAGGCAGCAGGAGCCAGAGTTAGCCGCCGCCGCCGTTCCGGGAGGACTCGAGCGCCAACATGCACCACACAGTCGAGAAGAACCATCTCCCTCCCGCTTTGGATCCTCTCCCCTGCTCGCAAGTGTCGTCCCTCCACAATCTTGTAGTCAGTATCCCGTAGAAAACAAAGCCTTTGGAGCACGAAATTTTTAAAAACTAAAAATGGTATTTTCAAAGTTTTGCAAAAGAATGATTTTTGTTTCTATAAGTACCTATTGGACATTATCCAGCAACCTATAAAATGTCTACTCCTAAGGCCTCATTTCGTAGAGGAGTTTTGTAAGGGATTTGAGAGGATGATCCTCGCGAGGCTCAGAAACCTCAAAAATCCCCGTGAGCCATTTGGCATGCAGGGTTTTGTCCGGGCGAGCCCCCCAATCCTCGTCAAACCTCCCAAACTACGTGGTTAAGAAAACACGCCTATGTCCTCAGGGAACGAGACGAAACAAGACAGAGCTCCTGGACGTGTTGCCGCCGACGCGCCGCCGCCCACAGCTTCCGATGCATCGAGTACTCACATCTGCGCCACACCCTCCCGTCCCCTCCACGCCACCCCCTATCGTCCCCCATGGATCCTTCCTGTAGACGCCATGGCCACACCTACCCTCACTGTCACTTGACTTAGTGGTGATCTGCTCTTGCACACAGTCCTCCCCCGCAACGGATCTTCTTTTCTCCGTCCAATCCTCGTGCGTTTTCGTCCTTGCCTCTGCGCAGTCCAACCTCTCTGGCGTTAGGACCGGATTCCTGGGACATAAAATCCCAGCAAATGACCCTTATGTCATCACCAGCCCCAGGATTATTGTTGCTAGTGGCCACTTCCTTGATACAAAATTCCAAGCAGTTACAAGAATTTGAGTACAAGACCATCAAGGTCCAATGAATATCACAATGATTTCTAGTGGTGGATGACGGAAGCGACTCGTGGACCTCCAACATTGTGGGGCTCCATTCCCACAGGAACAACTGACCTGGTTAACTCCTATCTTGCGTGGCTGCTATCTTCGAATCCTAGGTTGCGGGGTGTCTTCATAGTACTCCTCTCTGAGTCGCGATCTGGCCAAGACAATAGCCAGGGACAAGCCAGTGAGTACGTTTGAATGTACTCGCAAACATGATGAACAAAAGATATACCAAATGCATATGCTCATGATGAATTATATTATATGCATGTACTGACTGGAAGTTAAAGCATGGCATGATAAATATTAATACGGTGTGGAAGAATAAATAAATCATGTCAGTAGCAAATCAAAGAAATGAAATGGAACATTGGGCGTTGGACCGCCCGAGAAATTCCAAGGAAAAATGACAAGCGGGTGTCTGAAAGTGATGCCTCGAGAGGTCTTGAAAAGAAATGCCAAACAGGTGTCTAAAAGCGACACCTCGAGAGATCTTGAAAAGAAATGAGTATCTAGGTGGACTAGCCATCCCAAGTGACACTCAGAAAAGAAAGATAAAAATGAGTAACCTGGGTAGTCTAGCCATCCCAAGAGATACTCGAGATTGCACGTAAGAGGAAAAGGTTAGTCCACAATAATACTCGTGTCAGCAATAATATTCATAATAGCACCAGTGGGACAATAATTATCCTGCAAAATGAACCATGAACAATTCAATTATTTCCTCCGGAGACTAACACTAAGACCGACACTTGACCAACCTAGACTGTAGTCCTTAACCACAGACACGACTATTCAAATAGGTTTCAAACTCTGCAGAGGGTGCACTCTTTACCCACAAGTAAAGGATTTACTTAGTCAACCCCGAGACGTTGACTAATTCCGATTACTGTCTTTGGGTTGAAAACACATCTAACTCGCACATACCAACTTTAATCCATCAAGCCAGGAATCACCGAAAACAATGATAAAGTAAAACTCTAAGTGAGAAGGCCTCATTCAACGGCCTCCAATAGCATGAATAATCAGCTTCGGTCCCAGACCGGCATTCATGCACCCGGACCAAGTGACATCACTACTAGGGCCAATAGTATCATTCTCTATGGCCTCTTTATACGGTGTGTGTGCAGGAAAGGGGTTATCAACTTACTGAACCATACCCTACCTATGGCAGGGACATGTGGTGGTAGGATCAAGTATGGGGGTTACGGGAACAAGACTCGATCTACGGTCAACTCATGAGGTTCATATTTTCCTGCAATGATTAGCATGATATATCTCCTTGGTAGCACCCAACAGGGTCACCATATGGTATGTCTCAACATACCCTCACTGATCATTCTCGTCACAACGAGATTTCTGTTTCACGACCACTTTTCTCGTGACTGATTCTTTCTGTGGATTAGTCTGGACCAACACATGCATATGTGGCGCATGAAAAATAAACCACACTCACTTATACTTCATGCTTAAATGGAAATAAAATACCATCAAGGGGGATCATGCATGTATGATGCTACTTCTTGAGCTTGCATTAATTTTTCCCTTGAAGAGGAAAGGGTGATGCAGCAAAGTAGAGATAAGTATTTCCCTCAGTTAAGAACCAAGGTATCAATCTAGTAGGACTGTAGGAGGCACAAGCAAGTCTCCAATATATGCACCTGCACAAACTAACAAACACTTGCACTCAACGCGAAAAGGGGTTGTCAATCCCTTCACGGTCACTTGCAAGAGTGAGATCTAATATATATATATATATATATATATATATATATATATATATATATATATATATATATAAAAGATATGTAAAAGGCAAAATAAAGTAAATATAAATAAATGAAAGCAAGGTATTTTTAGGTTTTATAGATCTGAAAATATATGATGAAAAATAGACCCGGGGGCCATAGGTTTCACTAGAGGCCTCTCTCTTGAATAAAGCATACGGTGGGTAAACAAGTTACTGTTGAGCAATTGATAGAAAAGTGCAAAGTTATGATGATATCTAAGGCAATGATCATGAATATAGGCATCATGTCTATGACAAGTAGATCGAAACGATTCTGCATCTACTACTATTACTCCGCACATCGACCGACTCTTGCCTGCATCTAGAGTATTGAGTTCATAAGAACAGAGTAACACCTTAAGCAAGATGACATGATGTAGAGGGATAAACTCAAGCATTATTATATAAACCCCATCTTTTTATCCTTAATGGCAATAATGTTGGAAATATGCCCTAGAGGCAATAATAAATTGATTATTATTATATTTCCTTGTTCATGATAATCGTTTATTATCCATGCTATAATTGTATTGATAGGAAACCCAGATACATGTGTGGATACATAGACAACACCATGTCCCTAGTAAGCCTCTAGTTGACTAGCTCGTTGATCAATAGATGGTTACGGTTTCCTGACCATGGACATTGGATGTCGTTGATAACGGGATCACATCATTATGAGAATGATGTGATGGACAAGACCCAATCCTAAGCATAGCACTAGATCGTGTAGTTCGTATGCTAAAGCTTTTCTAATGTCAAGTATCATTTCCTTAGACCATGAGATTGTGCAACTCCCGGATACCGTAGGAATACTTTGGGTGTGCCAAACGTCACAACGTAACTGGGTGGCTATAAAGGTACACTACGGGTATCTCTGAAAGTGTCTGTTGGGTTGGCACGAATCGAGACTGGGATTTGTCACTCCGTGTAAACGGAGAGGTATCTCTGGGCCCACTCGGTAGGACATCATCATAATGTGCACAATGTGATCAAGGAGTTGATCACGGGATGATGTGTTACGGAACGAGTAAAGAGACTTGCCGGTAACGAGATTGAACAAGGTATCGAGATACCGACGATCGAATCTCGGGCAAGTTCAATACCGCTAGACAAAGGGAATTGTATATGGGATTGATTAAGTCCTTGACATCGTGGTTCATTCGATGAGATCATCGTGGAACATGTGGGAGCCAACATGGGTATCCAGATCCCGCTGTTGGTTATTGACCGGAGAACGTCTCGGTCATGTCTGCATGTCTCCCGAACCCGTAGGGTCTACACACTTAAGGTTCGGTGACGGTAGGGTTATAGAGATATTAGTATGCGGTAACCCGAAAGTTGTTCGGAGTCCCGGATGAGATCCCGGACGTCACGAGGAGTTCCAGAATGGTCCGGAGGTAAAGAATTATATATAGGAAGTACTATTTCGGCCATCGGGACAAGTTTCGGGGTCATCGGTATTGTACCGGGACCACCGGAAGGGTCCCGGGGGTCCACCGGGTGGGGCCACCTGCCCCCGGGGGCCACATGGGCTGTAAGGGGTGTGCCTTGGCCTATATGGGCCAAGGGCACCAGCCCCAAGAGGCCCATGCGCCAAGAGATAGGAAAAAGGGGAGAGTCCTAAAGGGGGAAGGCACCTCCGAGGTGCCTTGGGGAGGATGGACTCCTCCCCACCCTTGGCCGCACCCTTCCTTGGAGGAAGGGGCAAGGGCTGCGCCTCCCCCTCTCCATTGGCCCTATATATAGTGGGGAAAAGGAGGAGCAAACCAATCTAAGGCCTGGCGCCTCCCTCTCCCTCCCGTGACACATCTCCCTCCTCTCGCAGCGCTTAGCGAAGCCCTGTTGGAATCCCGCTACTTCCACCACGCCGTCGTGCTGCTGGATCTCCATCAACCTCTCCCTCCTCCTTGCTGGATCAAGGCATGGGAGACGTCTCCGTTCCGTACGTGTGTTGAACGCGGAGGTGCCGCCCGTTCGGCACTAGGATCATCGGTGATTTGAATCACGACGAGTACGACTCCATCAACCCCGTTCTCTTGAACGCTTCCGCGCGCGATCTACAAGGGTATGTAGATCCACTCCTCCCTCGTTGCTAGATGACTCCATAGATTGATCTTGGTGACACGTAGGAAAATTTTGAATTTATGCTACGTTCCCCAACAGTGGCATCATGAGCTAGGTCTATTGCGTAGATTCTATGCACGAGTAGAACACAAAGTAGTTGTGGGCGTTGATTTTGTTCAATATGCTTGCCGTTACTAGTCTTATCTTGATTCGGCAGCATCGTGGGATGAAGCGGCCCGGACCAACCTTACACGTACTCTTACGTGAGACCGGTTCCACCGACAAACATGCACTAGTTGCATAAGGTGGCTGGCGGGTGTCTGTCTCTCCCACTTTAGTCGGATCGGATTCGATGAAAAGGGTCCTTATGAAGGGTAAATAGCAATTGGCATATCACGTTGTGGTTTTGCGTAGGTAAGAAACGTTCTTGCTAGAAACCCATAGCAGCCACGTAAAACATGCAACAACAATTAGAGGACGTCTAACTTGTTTTTGCAGGGTATGCTATGTGATGTGATATGGCCAAAGGATGTGATGAATGATATATGTGATGTATGAGATTGATCATGTTCTTGTAATAGGAATCACGACTTGCATGTCGATGAGTATGACAACCGGCAGGAGCCATAGGAGTTGTCTTTATTTATTCATGACCTGCGTGTCAACATAAACGTCATGTAATTACTTTACTTTATTGCTAACTGTTAGCTGTAGTAGTAGAAGTAATAGATGACGTGACAACTTCAAGAAGACACGATGATGGAGATCATGATGATGGAGATCATGGTGTCATGTCGGTGACGATGATGATCATGGAGCCCCGAAGATGGAGATCAAAAGGAGCAAAGTGATGATGGCCATATCATGTCACTATTTGATTGCATGTGATGTTTATCATGTTTATACATCTTATTTGCTTAGAACGACGGTAGTAAATAAGATGATCCCTTACAACAATTTCAAGAAGTGTTCTCCCCTAACTGTGCACCGTTGCTACAGTTCGTCGTTTCGAAGCACCACGTGATGATCGGGTGTGATAGATCCTTACGTTCACATACAACGGGTGTAAGACAGTTTTACACATGCAAAACACTTAGGGTTAACTTGACGAGCCTAGCATGTACAGACATGGCCTCGGAACACAGAAGACCGAAAGGTCGAGCATGAGTCGTATGGAAGATACGATCAACATGAAGATGTTCACCGACGTTGACTAGTCCGTCTCACGTGATGATCGGACACGGCCTAGTTGATTCGGATCATGTAATCACTTAGATGACTAGAGGGATGTCTATCTGAGTGGGAGTTCATAAGATGAACTTAATTATCCTGAACATAGTCAAAAGGTCTTCGCAAATTATGTCGTAGCTCGCGCTTCAGTTCTACTGTTTAGATATGTTCCTAGAGAAAATTTAGTTGAAAGTTGATAGTAGCAATTATGCGGACTAGGTCCGTAGACTGAGGATTGTCCTCATTGCTTCTTAGAAGGCTTATGTCCTTAATGCACTGCTCAGTGTGCTGAACCTCGAACGTGGTCTGTGGATGTTGCGAACATCTGACATACACGTTTTGATAACTACATGATAGTTCAGTTAAACGGTTTAGAGTTGAGGCACCGAAGACGTTTTTGAAACGTCGCGAAACATATGAGATGTTTCGAGGGCTGAAATTGGAATTTCAGGCTCGTGCCCGCGTCAAGAGGTATAAGACCTCCGACGATTTTCTTAGCCTACAAACTAAGGGAGAAAAGCTCAATTGTTGAGCTTGTGCTCAGATTGTCTGAGTACAAAAATCATTTGAATCAAGTGGGAGTTGATCTTCCAAGATGAGATAGTGATGTTTCTCCGAAGTCATTACCACCAAGCTGCTAGAGCTTCGTGATGAACTATGATATATCAGGGACATATATGATGATCCTTGAGATATTCGCGATGTTTGACACCGCAAAAGTAGATATCAAGAAGGAACATCAATTGTTGATGGTTAGTGAAACCACTAGTTTCAAGAAGGGCAAGGGCAAGAAGGGATACTTCATGAAACGGCAAATCAGCTGCTGCTCTGGTGAAGAAACCCAAGGTTGAACCCAAACCCGAGACTAAGTGCTTCTGTAATAAGGGGAACAACCACTGGAGCGGAATTACCCTAGATACTTGGTAGATTAGAAGGCTGGCAAGGTCGATAGAAGTATATTGGATATACATTGTGTTGATGTGTACTTTACTAGTACTCCTAGTAGCACCAGGGTATTAGATACCGGTTCGGTTGCTAAGTGTTAGCAACTCGAAATAAAAGCTACGGAATAAACGGGGACTAGCTAAAGGTGAGCTGACGATATGTGTTGGAAGTGTTTCCAATGTTGATATGATCAAGCATCGCACGCTCCCTCTACCATTGAAATTGGTGTTTGCGTTGAGCATAGACGTGATTAGATTATGTCTATCGCAATACGGTTATTCATTTAAGGAGAATAATGGTTACTCTGTTTGTTTGAATAATACCTTCAATGGTCTTACACCTAAAATGAATGGTTTATTGAATCTCGATCGTAGTGATACACATGTTCATACCAAAAGATAGTAATGATAGTACCACCTACTTGTGGCACTACCACGTAAGTCATATCGGTATAAAACGCATGAAGAAGCTCCATGTTGATGGATCTTTGGACTCACTCATTTTTGAAAGGTTTGAGACATGCGAACCATGTCTGTTGGTGTATATGCGTGAAGAAACTCCATGCAAATGGACCGTTTGAACTCACTTGATTTTGAATCACTTGAGGCATGCAAATCATACCACATGGGCGAGATGACTGAAAGCCTCGGTTTCAGTAAAATGGAACTAGAAAGCAAATTGTTGGAAGTGATACATTTTGATGTGTGCAGTCCAATGAGTGCTGATGCATGTAGTGGATATCGTTATGTTCTTTCTTCACAGATGATTTGAGTAGATGTTGAGTGCATTTACTTGATGAATCACGAGTCTGAATTATTGAAAGGTTCAAGTAATTTCAGTGTGAAGTTGAAAGATCGTCGTGACAAGAGGATAAAAGATCTATGATATGATCATAGAGATGAATATCTGAATTACGAATTTGGCACAAAATTAAGACATTGTGGAAATTGTTTCACAACTAATACAGCCTGGAACACCATAGTGTGATGGTGTGTCCGAACATCATAACTGCACCCTATTGGATATGATGCATACCATGATGTCTCTTATCGAATTACCACAATAATTTATGGGTTAGGCATTAAAGACAACCACATTCACTTTAAATAGAGCACCACGTAATTCCGATGAGATGATACCGTATGAACTATGGTTTAGAGAAACCTAAGCTGTCATTTCTTAAAAGTTTAGGGCTGCGACGCTTATGTGGAAAAGTTTCAGGCCGATAAGCTCGAACCCAAAGCGGATAAATGCATCTTCATAGGACACCCAAAACAGTTGGGTATACCTCCTATCTCAGATCCGAAAGCAATAGGGATTGTTTCTAAAATCGGGTCCTTTCTCGAGGAAAAGTTTCTCTCGAAAGAATTGAGTGGGAGGATGGGGAGACTTGATGAGGTTAACGAACCGTCACTTCAACTAGTGTATAGCAGGGCACAAAGAGTTGTTCCTGTGGCACCTACACCAATTGAAGTGGAAGCTTATGATAGTAATCATGAAACTTCGGATCAAGTCACTCCCAAACCTCGTGGGATGACAAGGATGCGTACTACTTCAGAGTGGTACGTAACCCTGTCTTAGAAGTCATGTTGCTAGACAACAATGAACCTACGAGCTATGGAGAAGAAATGGTGGGCCTGGATTCCGATAAATGGCTCGAGGCCATAAAATCCGAGGTAGGATCCATGTATGAAAACAAAGTGTAGACTTTGGAAGAATTACTTGATGGTCATAAGGCTGTTGGGTACATATGGATTTTAAAAGGAAGACGGACAATGATGGTAAATGTCACCATTAAGAAAGCTCGACTTGTCGTTAAGATGTTTTCTGACAAGTTCAAGGAGTTGACTACGGTGAGATTTTCTCACTCGTAGCGATGCTAAAAGTCTGTTGGAATTATATTAGCTATTACTGCATTATTTATGAAATCTTGCAGATAGGATGTCAAAACATTGTTTCCTCGACGTTTTTTTTTGAGGAAAGGTTGTATGTGATACAACCGGAAGGTTTTGTCAATGCTGAAAGATGCTAATAAGTATGCAAATCTCCAGCAATCCTTCTAAGGACTGGAGTAAGCATCTCGGAGTTGGAATGTGTGCTTTGATGAGATGATCAAAGATTTTGGTGTATACAAAGTTTATGAGAAGCTTGTATTTCCAAAGAAGTGAGTGGGAGCACTATAGAATTTCTGATCAGTATATGTTGTTGACATATTGTTGATCAGAAATGATGTAGAATTTCTGGAAAGCATATATAGGGTTATTTGGAAAGTGTTTTTCAATGGAAAGCCTAGATTAAGCTACTTGAACATTGAGCATCAAGATCTATAAGGATAGATCGAAACGCTTAATGGTACTTTCAAATGAGCACATACCTTAACATGATCTTGAAGGTGTTCAATATGGATCAGTCAAAGAAGGAGTTCTTGCCTGAGTTGTAAGGTATGAAGTTAAGACTTAAAACTCGACCACGACAGAAGAAAGAGGAAGGACGAAGGTCGTCCCCTATGCTTTTGTCATAGGCTCTCTACAGTATGCTATGCTGTGTGCCGCACCTGAAGTGTGCCTTGCCATGAGTCAGTCAAGGGGGTACAAGAGTGATCCAAGAATGGATCACAGGACAGCGGTCAAAGTTATCCTTAGTAACTAGTGGACTAAGGAATTTTCTCGATTATGGAGGTGGTAAAAGAGTTCGTCGTAAAGGGTTACGTCGATGCAAGCTTGACACCTATCCGGATAGCTCTGAGTAGGGATACCGGATACGTATAATGGAGCAACAATTTAGAATAGCTCCAAGTAGAACAGTTATTTGGAATAGCTCCAAATACAACGTGGTAGCTACATCTAGGAGATGACATAGAGATTTGTAAAGCACACACGGATCTGAAAGGTTTAGACCCGTTGACTAAAACCTCTCTCACAAGCAACATGATCAAACACAGAACTCATTGAGTGCTAATCACATAGTGATGTGAACTAGACTCTTGGATGTTGGTTACATAGCGATGTGACCTGTGAGTGTTAATCACATGGCGATGTGAACTAGATTATTGACTCTAGTGCAAGTGGGAGACTGTTGGAAATATGCCCTAGAGGCAATAATAAATTGATTATTATTATATTTCCTTGTTCATGATAATCGTTTATTATCCATGCTATAATTGTATTGATAGGAAACCCAGATACATGTGTGGATACATAGACAACACCATGTCCCTAGTAAGCCTCTAGTTGACTAGCTCGTTGATCAATAGATGGTTACGGTTTCCTGACCATGGACATTGGATGTCGTTGATAACGGGATCACATCATTATGAGAATGATGTGATGGACAAGACCCAATCCTAAGCATATCACTAGATCGTGTAGTCCGTATGCTAAAGCTTTTCTAATGTCAAGTATCATTTCCTTAGACCATGAGATTGTGCAACTCCCGGATACCGTAGGAATACTTTGGGTGTGCCAAACGTCACAACGTAACTGGGTGGCTATAAAGGTACACTACGGGTATCTCTGAAAGTGTCTGTTGGGTTGGCACGAATCGAGACTGGGATTTGTCACTCCGTGTAAACGGAGAGGTATCTCTGGGCCCACTCGGTAGGACATCATCATAATGTGCACAATGTGATCAAGGAGTTGATCACGGGATGATGTGTTACGGAACGAGTAAAGAGACTTGCCGGTAACGAGATTGAACAAGGTATCGAGATACCGACGATCGAATCTCGGGCAAGTTCAATACCGCTAGACAAAGGGAATTGTATATGGGATTGATTAAGTCCTTGACATCGTGGTTCATCCGATGAGATCATCGTGGAACATGTGGGAGCCAACATGGGTATCCAGATCCCGCTGTTGGTTATTGACCGGAGAACGTCTCGGTCATGTCTGCATGTCTCCCGAACCCGTAGGGTCTACACACTTAAGGTTCGGTGACGCTAGGGTTATAGAGATATTAGTATGCGGTAACCCGAAAGTTGTTCGGAGTCCCGGATGAGATCCCGGACGTCACGAGGAGTTCCAGAATGGTCCGGAGGTAAAGAATTATATATAGGAAGTACTATTTCAGCCATCGGGACAAGTTTCGGGGTCATCGGTATTGTACCGGGACCACCGGAAGGGTCCCGGGGGTCCACCGGGTGGGGCCACCTGCCCCCGGGGGCCACATGGGCTGTAAGGGGTGTGCCTTGGCCTATATGGGCCAAGGGCACCAGCCCCAAGAGGCCCATGCGCCAAGAGATAGGAAAAAGGGGAGAGTCCTAAAGGGGGAAGGCACCTCCGAGGTGCCTTGGGGAGGATGGACTCCTCCCCACCCTTGGCCGCACCCTTCCTTGGAGGAAGGGGCAAGGGATGTGCCTCCCCCTCTCCATTGGCCCTATATATAGTGGGGAAAAGGAGGAGCAAACCAATCTAAGGCCTGGCGCCTCCCTCTCCCTCCCGTGACACATCTCCCTCCTCCCGGAGCGCTTAGCGAAGCCCTGTTGGAATCCCGCTACTTCCACCACGCCGTCGTGCTGCTGGATCTCCATCAACCTCTCCCTCCTCCTTGCTGGATCAAGGCATGGGAGACGTCTCCGTTCCGTACGTGTGTTGAACGCGGAGGTGCCGTCCGTTCGGCACTAGGATCATCGGTGATTTGAATCACGACGAGTACGACTCCATCAACCCCGTTCTCTTGAACGCTTCCGCGCGCGATCTACAAGGGTATGTAGATCCACTCCTCCCTCGTTGCTAGATGACTCCATAGATTGATCTTGGTGACACGTAGGAAAATTTTGAATTTATGCTACGTTCCCCAACAAATAATACAATACATGCCTCGCTACCCCTACTGTCACTAGGTGAGGACACCGCAAGATTGATCCCATCACAAAGCACGTCTCCCATTGCAAGAAAAAACAATCTAGTAGGCCAAACCAAATCGATAGAACGGAGAGTGTCGTGGGTTTGTCACGGAAGATGTCCTAGCCAAAGGACTTAGTCGTGGAGCCATCGCAACGGGTTAACTCGAAGGGGTTAAAGCGGACACAGGGACGCAGAGAGTTTATACTAGTTCGGCCCCTTCGATGAAGGTAAAATCCTACGTCTAGTTTGTGGTGGAATTGATGAAGTCTCGATGACTAGGGAGCAAACAAGCTTCGCCTAGGCCTCGAGTTGTGGTTGTCTGTCCTTGAACCGCTGTCGGGTCGTCCCCTTATATACACGGGTGACGTCCGTCGGTTCACAGAGTCCCAATCTCCGGTTTACACTCGTACCCGGGTTGGTCTCTTTCTTTCCCTATCTTATAGTACAAGTTTATACAAGCCGGTTTATGGCTACAGATACTAAACCGACTATGGCCTTGGGCCTTTACAAGTTTATCGGGCTTTAACATCCTTGAACTACTGTTGAAGTTAACCCGGCCCAAGCAGGCCGGTTTACGCCCAGTAGTGATATCCCCAACATTAGGCCCTAGATTGATTTGAATGAGTTCATGTCAATCCTTAGCAGAAATCTTCAGATTCAGTATCTTCCCTTAATCGCTAAACCGCCATGTCATCATCTTCTTTGGTTGTTGTAAACCGGCTTTTATGATGCTTTCTTTGTTTAACAGATCTGCAATAATCGAGGTGACAGCTCCACTTCCAAAATCTGTGGCTCCTGGATTCGCGCGCCTGACACATGTTTTTTACCTCATAAATAGGGCCGAAGGGTCATTTCCTTTTTTCCCCTTCACCTCTTTCCTCTTCGTCTTCTCCGCGTCGCCAACTCCGGAGCTCCAACGCCGTCGCTGACCTCCGCATCATCTTGGGCCGCTGCATCAACCTGACCGTACCAGAGAACCGCGGCATCCTTCCGCATCTCTCCGAGCTCCGGTAAGATCTCCGTCCTCTCAATCTAGATCTGCTTTTAGGGTTCACTGTGTTCCTCACGTTCTTCGTGTTCTTCGTCCGCCTCAAACTTCGGCTGAGATGCCTCTTCGGATGACCCCATATCCTTTGCTCCGTACAGCGGTAGTTTCACGCATCTGTTTTTACTGCAGTATACCTGGACCGTAGTTCTGATCCATAACTTTCCCTTGCTGCTCTTGCATAACTTCTTTTAAACCATGAATATTTATCCTTTTTATGAAATCACCCCAGATCCAATGCTATAATGAAATTGTGTGAAACCTGTTTCTGCACACTCGTTTATTTGTAATTCCCCATGTTTCGCGGTTTTAGATCTAGCGGTTTAACCTTGAAGAAGAGGATTTACCAAATTAGTACATACCATTAGTCCCCTTGTTAAACCGCCAGTAATCCCTTGATGAACCACACCGCTTTACCAACGTTGGTTTATGATTGACCTCCTCCGGTTTAACATTGATAATATCAACATGTAACCTGTGCACAACACAATCTTGAACCGGAATCATTTTCCTTTTGTATACTTCCTCATGGCTAAACAAGTGTACGAGTGCAACTGGGCTCCTTCTCGGGTCACGGAAACGCAACTGAACAATCTGGTCCTGACCGGCGCTTTAAGCAGCAGAAAAACCATTCACTGGAGGGTCCCAGGCAAAGAGTGTCCCCCTACACCTCGAGACGGAGAAGTTGTAGTCTTTGCAGATCACTTAGCCCGCGGTTTTAACCCGCCCGGTTCAAAATTTTACCGTGATGTTTTGGCCAACTTCCAACTCCATCCGCAAGATATCGGCCCTAATTCTGTCACCAACATATGCCACTTCCAAGTGCTCTTCGAGGTATTCTTCCAAGAGGAACCCATAGTGGAGCTGTTCCGAGACTGCTTTCACTTAAACCGCCGCACAGAATTCCCTGACGGTTCCAACATGGAGCTGGGTGGCGTGGCAATCCAAAAGAGAAAAGAGGTCACTTACCCTCATGCGAAACTGCATAGTCATCCCCAAGAGTGGAATAACTCCTGGTTTTATTGTAAAGACACCTCCCTGGATAATGAGAATATCTTGCCCGGTTTTCGCCCAGAACGGCTCAGCAACACACATCCTTTTCCTCAGCGGCTGACTGGCAAAGAGAGGATGAAATACGCTCCTCAACTGTCCAAACTCCGAGCTTTTATGGCTAACGGTTTAACAGGAGTCGATCTTGCTCGTTGCTGGATATCCTGGAGTATACTGCCGCTCAGTCAACGCTCTGGTTTAATGTGCGAGTATACAGGCAGCGTTGATGATCCGTTGCGTCACGTAAACATCCAGCTTACTGATGAAGAGGTCACCGAAGCTGTAAAGAAAATTCTGAATGAACCGGAACACGTCTGTGCCCGGACCGGCCTTCTTCCCTTCTGTGCCACCAATAAACCGCCAGCGGTAAACCGAACTTCCTTCTCACCGAGTCTGATACTATTGTACGTGCTTATGACTGATACCGATATCTGTTGGTGCAGGGTGATGATCCGTTTTGGAGCAAAAAGATCCCGCAAGAAAAGGCGGATAAACTGGAGAAACCAATCCGGCCTAAGACAAGGGTCGTCAAAAAGTCTGCTCATAAAAGGAAAACTACAGCCTCCTCTGATCCACCTGCTGATGATGATGTGGGTAATCCGGATTTTGACGCTGAACTTGATTCTCTCGGTTTACTGTTTATGCAATTTATTGATGATACAATTTGTCAGGATGATGCTGAAGCTAGCCACGCTGATGATGTTGAGGTAATTACTCTTTCTTCTGATTCCAGCCTTCCGCCTTCGCACAAAATCCGTCAGGCAAACCGCAAAGTTAAATTTTCCCATCCTCTTGCTTACTTGGATCCCAACTTTCTTATGAAGACCCGTCAGCATGAGGTGCGTCGTACAACTCGACACAGCGGCCAGGTAGTCACCTCCGCCGGTTTACCGAACAGTCCGGTTCGGAGACGTCGTTCAGAGGTCTCTAATTTGCTTGTCAATATTTGTCCTAAAGCGGGCTGTTTTCGTCAACCGCTTAATCCGTCTGACTCTGATTATCAGGTCACCTCGCACTCATCTTCCGGTGAGTCAACTGGTACTCAGCTGCCTCCACTCAAAACCGTGCTTGGGTAAGCTTTTGCCTTTATCATCAAGTTGTTGATTTTTGTAGCCTTCAATATATACTGTCTTTAATTTTGCTGCTTCTTTCAGGGCCAAACCGAGGCCAAGTAAGAAGCTCGCCAGGATAAGGCAGCTGAAGAAGATGCTGCTCCTGAACCGGATGCTACCCCAAATGTTGAAGCGATCATCCATGAAGATGTAGTTGATGACCCACCAGTAAGGGATGAAATTGTTCTTCCTGAAGAAAGTTCTGTGAACCCCTCCGGTCCTGCTGACCAACCAGCCAGTCCAATCCGGATTGAGAAAACTATCAGTCCCTCCAAACCTGTTGATAAACCGACTATGCCAGTTCAGACCGGCGAGCTTAAGGATGACGAAGTCGTAATTACTGGCATAGGTCGTACTGAACCGGGAAATCCCATCGCTTTAGCCAAGCATACTGCTAAAGAAGAATTTTCCGCCCTGAGCAGAGGAAAATGGGATGTTGATCTGGCAACATACTCTGCTCTCAGTGCTCAAGACATTCACTCTGGTTACTTAAATCGGCTATATACTAGCCGTGATTATGAAGCCAATCTGGTAAAGATGATGAAGGAAAAACTTGAGGTAATTTCCATGCATTTGTTCCCGCTTCTTGCCGCTGTAGCCCTCAAGGGTCGGTTCAACTTGTAGTATAATTGAATCGAGACTTGTAATAACATCCGTAATACCACCAGATCGAATGGCCATTAGCCCCCAAGTGGCAAGTTATTCAACTTGGGACTTTGATAACTAACTGGTAGCTGTAGATCAATTAGGCATTAGCCCCCAAGTACAAAGCGCCTAACTTGTTATGTGGTTGGTACTTCCTTTGTTAAACCGTATAAATGTCGGTCTGCAGGCTGAACTGAAAGCTAAAGAGAACCAAGTCGCCGACCTTCAAGAGAATTTAAAATCCCAACAAGCAGAAACTTCCAAGGCCAAGGAGGAATTAACCATCGCTTTAGGCAGTATGGAGCAACTGAAGGAAGGTTATAAGAAGGAACGGGCTGACTGGGCCACAGAAAAGGCCGCTTTAACCAAAAAAATTGAAGATGCAGAAGCTGCCCTCAAACCGGTAACTGATGAATTAACCAGCGTGAAACGACAAGTGCACGCAATGACTGCCGCCATCTTTGGTAAGCTTCCTGTGACTTTTGTAATAATCTTGATTCTCCTATAAATAGCTCGGTTTGTAAACTGCTGATTATGTTATAGGCACCCGCATTAATCACTTGGGGTCGGATGTGCGGATGAAACTGAAAGCCGTCTATACTTTAGTCGAGCAGCTGTATACTGGTGCGCAGCGGATTATCACCACTGCGTCCCATAACAATCCAGCACCCACGTTGATCCAGGATACACTGAGGAGATTGTCCATGCTCCCTGCTCGGATTGAGGAGTTAAAAAAGTCTGCTGCTCGAACCGGAGCCATTAATGCCTTAATCCGGGCCAAAGCATGGGTGCCCGATTTTGATCCCGTTGAAGCGGCTCAAGGCTATCCTAGCTTGAAGGAGGATGGCTCCGAATTCGATGAAGAAGAGTTAAGAAAGATAAACCGGGCAGTGCGCCCTCTGGCCTGCCAGTTGGTAGAAGAAGCAAACTTGTCACATTATCAATCCCAGTATGATGACCAGAACAAACGAGTGGCTGCACCAATCCCTGAAGAGGAAAACTTAATTCCTCCAATCCGTAAGCACACTTACGCCCCTGATCTTGAACCGTCTTCACTGATACATGAAGAGGCTGTCTTTCAAGCATTAATGGGGATCGACTGGACCACTGTTGACTTCTAGCCGCTGGGTAGGGAGGAGGAAGCTGACGCGGCGCGGGATGATCCAGAACCATCAAACCGGGATGGCACGCAGGCGTGAACCGAGGGCAGCCTTAATTAGCTTCCATGATATATCTTGTCAGGAAAAACAATTGTCTTATTGAGGCACCATGTTGCCTTGTAACAGGATAGACCGTACTTATGCTTTGTGAGATGCCTTCGTGCATCAGTACTGAAACCTTCATTTAGAAAATCTTCCTTGCCCACTTATATCTCCTGCAATCACAAAATTTTAAACTGCCAGGGCGGTTGTACCGCCATCCGGTTTGTGAACCTTTATATAGATATGCAGGGAGACTTGCCAGTACGATCAAATTTTGTGATACGAAGTACCCGCCATGTAATGGGCATGAAGTAGGCGTTTTTAGCCAATCTTGAGATGGGGGCTTTATAGCCCTAAACCGTCGGAGGAGAAAACAGCTCCTTTTTGATCATGATATCCTTGTTGCTCCAAAAAGGATGTTTCATAAGAGAAATCAAACCGAGCAAACAAACTCCGGCTTAAAAAAGAGACCGTGTTCTGCCAAATTGGCTGTATGAACCGGCACAAAATACCGTCGGTTTAAAAAACGCAACAAAGATAAAATAGCAATTCCTTAAGAAAGGCTATTAAAGCAAAAGCAATGGCGACAACTCTTTATAAAAGAAAGGCTCTAATGAGCTGGTCAGATGGTATTACCATGGTCAGACGCAACCAGGCTCCCCGAAGGCGTAGCAATGGTGCCAGTCAGCCAGGTCCCCAAAAGACTCGTGGCATTACGCCGGCCAAGTGGCATGACATTGGTTCGGGTTCGACCAAGCCCCCAAGTGACTCTAAGGCCTGTAGGCCGACCAAGAGGCGTGACCGGTTCAGAC
The DNA here is from genome assembly GCA_032464435.1 of Aegilops umbellulata. Classification (NCBI taxonomy): domain Eukaryota; kingdom Viridiplantae; phylum Streptophyta; class Magnoliopsida; order Poales; family Poaceae; genus Aegilops; species Aegilops umbellulata. The sequence continues at coordinate 132,711,952 of CP136056.1, forward strand.
TTGACCGTGTCCCCAAGTGATCTGGTGGCTTTCGCCGATCAAGAGGCATTGCATCGGTTCGGACACGACCGAGCCCCCAAATGATCTGGTGGCTTTCGCCGATCAAGAGGCATTGCATCGGTTCGGACACGACCGAGCCCCCAAATGATCTGGTGGCTTTCGCCTATCAAAAGGCATTGCATCGGTTCAAATATGACCGAGCCCCCAAGTGATACTGATAAACTTTGCAAGGGGTAAACCGGAGGTCGTTTTACAACAAACAACTCCATGTAACCACACATGATATAAAAGAACAGATACCCCGCTTTAGCTGAGGATCCGGTTTATTATAATATATACATTGTCATAATATGTACATAAGCAGAGCCCATGGCTCAAGTATAGTAAGGCCGAAGATGAGCTATATTCCACGGCCTGTTGGTCTCCTGCTCTGATTTACGTGAGTCTTTGTGCTCTCGAACATCGATCAGGTAGTATGACCTGTTGTGCAGATTCTTGCTGACCACGAAAGTCCCTTCCCAAGGCGGAGACAACTTATGCATCTCAGTTTGATCTTGGATAAGTCGAAGCACCAAATCTCCTTCTTGAAAAGGTTCTGGTCCTGACCCGACGACTGTGATAGCGACGAAGATCCTGTTGGTAAATCGCCGAGCGGGCAGCTACTATGTCTCGCTCTTCATCCAGCCGATCCAAAGCGTCCTGTCTAGCCGTCTCGTTATCCGCTTCAACGTAAGCCGCAACACGAGGTGAATCGTGACGGATGTCACTAGGGAGAACTGCCTCCGCCCCATAAACCATGAAGAGCGGCGTGTACCCAGTGGACCTGTTAGGCGTGGTGTTGATGCTCCATAACACAGAGGGCAATTCTTCGACCCAACAACCCGGCGTCCTCTGCAAAGGAACCATAAGCCGGGGTTTGATGCCTCTCAAGATCTCCTGATTAGCTCTTTCTGCTTGACCGTTGGACTGTGGGTGTGCCACCGATGAAACATCAAGGCGGATGTGCTCTCGTTCGCAGAACTCCTTCATGGCACCTTTAGATAAATTGGTACCATTATCTGTGATGATACTGTGTGGAAAACCAAACCGGAAAATCACCCTTTTGATGAACTGAACCGCGGTGGCCGCATCACACTTACTAACGGGCTCTGCCTCTATCCACTTTGTAAATTTGTCAACCGCAACCACAAGGTGAGTCTTTTTGTCCTTGGATCTTTTGAAAGGCCCGACCATATCCAACCCCCAGGTTGCAAACGGCCAAGTAATTGGAATCATGCTCAATTCTTGAGCCGGAACATGAGCTCGTCTTGAGAATTTTTGGCAACCATCACATTGCCTGACCAGATCCTCCGCATCAGCATGGGCAGTCAACCAATAGAAACCGTGACGAAATGCTTTCGCCACTAAAGGCTTTGAATCGGCGTGGTGACCACAATCTCCTTCGTGGATCTCACGCAAAATTTCACGGCCCTCCTCAGGAGATACACACCGTTGAAACGCCCCTGTCACACTGCGATGATGTAGCTCGCCATTTTCAATTACCATGGATTTGGACCGCCGTACTATTTGTCTGGCCAGAGTCTCGTCCTCTGGCAACTCGCCTCGGTTCATGTACGTCAGGTAAGGAAGCGTCCAATCCGGGATGACGTGTAGCGCCGCCACCAACTGAGCCTCCGGGTCAGGAATCGCCAAATTCGCTTCCCCAGGTAGTTGGACCGATGGGTTGTAAAGCACATCAAGGAACACATTAGGTGGTACCGGTTTACGCTGTGAACCCAGCCGGCTTAAAGCGTCTGCCGCCTCGTTCTTTCGTCGGTCCACGTGGTCCACCTGATACCCCTTGAAGTGACCTGCGACCACATCAACCTCACGACGATATGCAGCCATGAGTGGATCTTTAGGATCCCATGTACCCGACACCTGTTGGGCCACCAGATCCGAGTCGCCGAAGCACTTAACTCGGCTTAAATTCATCTCCTTAGCCATCCGGAGACCGTGGAGCAAGGCTTCGTACTCTGCTGCATTGTTAGTACAAGGGAACATTAAACGGAGAACATAACAAAACTTGTCACCTCATGGGGAAGTTAATATGACTCCAGCCCCCGAGCCCTCCAATTGACGTGATCCATCAAAATGAATGGTCCAATATGTGTGATCCGGCTTCTCTTCAGGGACTTGTAACTCCGTCCAATCATTGATGAAGTCAACAAGTGCCTGAGACTTTATCGCAGTGCGAGGCACGTATTTTAAACCGTGCGGTCCAAGCTCGATAGCCCATTTGGCAATCCGACCAGTTGCTTCTCGGTTTTGGATGATATCACCCAAAGGAGCAAAGCTGACCACTGTGATGGGATGCCCTTGGAAATATTGCTTCAACTTCCGGCTCGCCATAAAAACTCCGTATACCAGCTTCTGCCAATGCGGATATCTCTGTTTGGATTCAATAAGCACTTCGCTGATATAGTAAACCGGACGCTGAACCGGGTACTCTTTGCCCGCCTCCTTCTGCTCCACCACAATAGCCACACTAACTGCACGAGCATTAGCAGCTACATATAGCAGCAATGGTTCCCTATCAATGGGAGCGGCGAGCACGGGCGGATTGGCCAACTGCCGTTTTAAGTCCTCCAATGCCTGATCAGCAGCAGAATTCCAGACGAACCGATCCGTCTTCTTCAACATTTGATACAAAGGAATCGCTTTTTCCCTGAGGCGGCTGATAAACCGACTTAGTGCAGCAATCCGACCCGCCAGGCGTTGAACATCGTTAATACACTTCGGTTTAGCCAGAGAGGTGATAGCCGTGATCTTCTCCGGATTAGCCTCAATTCCCCTATGGGACACCAGAAAACCCAATAACTTGCCAGCTGGCACACCAAAGACACATTTGGCCGGATTGAGCATCATCTTATACGTCCTGAGGTTATCAAAAGTCTCCTTCAAATCATCGACCAAAGTCTCCTTCTTCCTTGACTTAACCACAATATCATCCACATAAGCATGCACATTACGGCCAATCTGTTTGTGGAGACAATTCTGCACACACCGTTTATAAGTTGCCTGGGCACTTTTGAGCCCAAAAGGCATAGACACATAGCAGAAGGCTCCAAATGGAGTTATGAACGCCGTCTTCTCCTGGTCCTTAACTGCCATTTTAATCTGATGATAGCCGGAGTATGCATCCAAGAAACATAAGCGCTCGCAACCCGCCGTAGCATCAATGATTTGATCAATACGGGGGAGGGCAAAAGGATCCGCAGGGCAGGCCTTATTAAGATCCGTATAATCCACACACATGCGCCAGGTGCCGTTTTTCTTAAGGACCAGCACCGGATTAGCAATCCACTCAGGGTGAAAAACTTCAATGATGAAGCCAGCTGCCAATAGCCTGGCCACCTCTTCTCCAATAGCTTTTCTCCTCTCCTCATTGAACCGGCGGAGGAACTGTTTCACCGGTCTGTATTTAGGATCCACATTAAGGGTGTGCTCAGCGAGTTGCCTCGGTACACCTGGCATGTCAGAAGGCTTCCATGCAAAGATGTCCCGATTCTCACGGATGAACTCGATGAGCGCGTCTTCCTATTTCGGATCCAGATTGGCACTGATGCTGAACTGCTTGGACGAATCGCCAGGTACGAAGTCAACAAGCTTGGTCTCAGCCACCGATGTGAATTTCAGGGTCGGATCATGCTCTGTAGTAGGCTTCTTTAAAGGAGTCATATCCGTCGGATCAACATTGTCTTTATAGTACTTGAGCTCCTCGGTAGCACAAACCGACTCCGCATACGCGGCGTCTCCTTCCTCGCACTCCAAAGCGAGCTTACGGCTTCTGTGAACCGTGATGGTCCCCTTATGACCCGGCATCTTGAGCTGTAGATACACATAGCAGGGTCGTGCCATGAACTTGGCATAGGCTGGCCGGCCAAACAGGGCATGGTACGGGCTTTGGATTTTCACCACCTCAAATGTCAGTGTCTCTGATCGGGAATCGTGATCATCTCCAAAGACTACTTCCAAGGCTATATTGCCCATGGGGTATGCTGACTTGCCAGGCACCACACCATGGAAAACCGTGTTTGAAGGATGGAGGTCTTTATCCTTTAGCCCCATGCGTCGAAAGGTCTCATAGTATAGGATATTAAAACTGCTACCCCCGTCCATGAGTACCTTGGTGAACTTATAGCCTCCCACCTGAGGCGCCACCACCAAAGCTAGCTGACCCGGATTGTCAACCCGGGGAGGGTGATCCTCTCTACTCCATACAATTGGCTGCTCTGACCAGCGCAGATACCGTGGCACAGCCGGTTCAACAGAGTTAACCGCCCGCTTCTGGACCTTTCGGTCCCGCTTGTCCAAGCTGGTGGTAAACACATGATATTGTCCACTGTTTAACTGCTTTGGATTACTCTGGTAACCCGACTGTTGCTGTTGCTGACTGTTTTGATTATGCTGATTGCCATGTCCACTCGGATTACCGTTAAACCCTGAACCGGGGTTTCCTCCACCATGACTCGGCCCGGATCCTGAACCGCCACCGGAGCTGGGATCATACCGAAAAGCATTGGAGCTCTTAAACTCTTGCATGATATAACAATCCTTCCAAAGGTGGTTTGCTGGCTCCTCTCTGGTCCCATGCTTTGGACAAGGCTGATTCAACAGATAATTTAGGCACTCCGGATTGGGTCCAGGTCCGCCACTGCGGTTTTTGCCCCTACGTCGTCGGCCTCTGTCCTGCGCATTAGTGTTAGCCACATAATCCGTGTTGCCATCCGCCTTACGCTTGCCACCACCAACGTTTCCTGCCGAGTTATGCTGCTGGCCTCTAAGGTTGCCGTTCTTCCTTCCCTTCCCTGTCTTTTCATCATCAGACTCGGGATCCTTGGTACTATTAGAATCAGCATACTTCACCAGAGCAGTCATGAGCGTTCCCATGTCAGTACAATGGCGCTTCATCCGTCCTAATTTTAACTTTAAAGGCCCAAACCGGCAATTGCCTTCCATGGTTACAACCGCGATGTCCGCATTGATACGGTCTGATGAATGCAGGATCTTTGAGACCCGGCGCACCCAATGAGTTGTTGACTCTCCTTCCTCCTGGACACAAGCCGCTAAATCCACCACCGACATGGGTTGCTTGCACGTGTCTTTAAAATTGCTTATGAACCGGGCTCGCAACTGTGCCCATGAACCGATAGAATTGGGCGGCAAGCTTTTTAACCAAGTACGGGCTGTCCCTTCAAGCATCATGGTGAAATATTTTGCGCACGCCGCATCATCTACGTCCAGCATCTCCATGGCCATCTCATAACTCTCCACCCACGACTCTGGGGGTTGATCCGCCGTATAGTTCGGCACCTTGCGCGGGCCTTTGAAATCCTTGGGCAGGCGCACATTGCGGAGGGCTGGGACGAGGCAAGGCACTCCCAAAGCGCTAGAAGTGAGTCCCGGTTCAACTGAAGTGGTGGGACGAACCGGTGTAATCTGATAAGCCTGATGCGGTGCTGCTAACTCAGCTTCCCTACGCGCCCGGGCCCGGTCTACCACCTCCTGGGCGTCGGGGGCCGGATTGTTGCCGTGGGGAGCCCTACGCCGTGCATTACTTGACTCGACTGGTTCTTCCATATCTCTACTGTAACTCCGGCCTGGACGCGGGGTGGAGTGAATCCGTTTGCGGCTATATGAATACGCTTCCTGTTGAACCAACGCTGTTCTGAGGAGCTCCTTAACCCGGCGTGTCTCTATTGCTTGCAGTGAATCTCCCTCGACCGGAATAGCTTCCAACCATGCCGCCGCTGCAACAAGGTTGTCCAGCGGATTAGAATAGTGATCCGGAGGGGTATGCACAACCCGTAGCTCTCCCGGGTTATGACGGGGCAGATCTATTACACGGGGCTAAACCGGCGCGCCCGTCCCGGGCGCCTCCGCCCGGTTTACCACCGGTTGGTTACTGGTCCCTGCCCCAGGGGTATTGAAAAGATCCCTTCCTTCAAAGACCGAGGGTAAGCGAGATCGGAACTTCCTCCTCATGACTTCCTGCAAAGCGTTCTGATCCAGCATAAGTTTATAGGCTTGCGCGTCCAAAGCGGCCCGCTCCGCGGTCATCCTGACCTCCTCAGCTGCCAGATCCGCCTTGGCCTGGTTAATCTGTTCTCTCACCTTTGCAATCTCTGCATTATGAGCATCCTGATCCATCGGATTAGCTTCTGCCATGAGCGCAGCCAATGCGTCGAACAGATCGGATAACACTTGAGCTGGTGGGCGCACAGAGCCTCCTGCTCCGGCAGCCGTTGCCGCCGCTGAACCGGAAACTATTGCTGCAGCCGTTGATGACTGAGGCGCTGCCTGGGTACCGGCCATGAATATACCGACCCGGCTAGGCAGATCAGAGGGGTCCGGAATACTGTCGTCATCGGAACAGCCTCCAATCCGACCATCTTGTACTTGATACAAGGACTCAGTTTCCCCGGTTGACGACTCGTCGCAGGAATAAGCGACGGTTTCGCCACCAGATCCTGATCCGTCCTCATAGTTCCCTCCACGGATGACTCCCACAAAGGCACGCTTCACGACTGGCTTAACCCGGGCAGGTCGCGCACGCTGAGCTGTTTCGATGAGGTCGGTTACAGGTGTCCAGCTCAGGGCCCGGTTCACCGATTTTGCCGATGAAGACGTGTATACCGCCAAAGGGGACCCGGTACCCGTACTCAATTGAGCCAGCCTCGGGGCCCCAGCCTGCGTCGTCGATGTAGATCTTGCCGCGACGACTCTTGGTCATCCGGCCCACGGCGTATCCCTCGAGTCCTTCAAAGCGGCCCTCCAAGAACTTGAAACCATCGTGCGATAGCCCCACGGTGGGCGCCAACTGTCGTGGGTTTGTCACGGCAGATGTCCTAGCCAAAGGACTTAGTCGTGGAGCCATCGCAACGGGTTAACTCGAAGGGGTTAAAGCGGACACAGGGACGCAGAGAGTTTATACTAGTTCGGCCCCTTCGATGAAGGTAAAAGCCTACGTCTAGTTTGTGGTGGAATTGATGAAGTCTCGATGACTAGGGAGCAAACAAGCTTCGCCTAGGCCTCGAGTTGTGGTTGTCTGTCCTTGAACCGCTGTCGGGTCGTCCCCTTATATACACGGGTGACGTCCGTCGGTTCACAGAGTCCCAATCTCTGGTTTACACTCGTACCCGGGTTGGTCTCTTTCTTTCCCTATCTTATAGTACAAGTTTATACAAGCCGGTTTATGGCTACAGATACTAAACCGACTATGGCCTTGGGCCTTTACAAGTTTATCGGGCTTTAACATCCTTGAACTACTGTTGAAGTTAACCCGGCCCAAGCAGGCCGGTTTACGCCCAGTAGTGATATCCCCAACAGAGAGAAATACTAAGCTATCTCAATCATGCATAAAAGAATTCAAAGAAGACTCAAATAATATTCATAGCTAATCTGATCATAAATCCACAATTCATCGGATCTCAATGAACACACCGCAAAAGAAGATTACATCGAATAGATCTCCAAGAACATCGAGGAGAACATTGTATTGAAGATCAAATAGAGAGAATAAGTCATCTAGCTACTAGCTATGGACCCTTAGGTCCATGGTAAACTACTCACGCTTCATCGGAAGAGCAGCAAGGTTGATGTAGAGGCCCTCCGTGATCGAATCCCCCTCCGGCGGAGTGCCAAAAAAGGCCCCAAGATGAGATCTCATGAGAACAGAAGCTTGCGGTGGCCGAAAAGTATTTTTGGTGTGCCCTGTGACATAAGGGGAATATTTGAGAATTTATAGTGGTGGAGTTAAGGTTGGAAGGTCTCTGAGGGTCCCACAAGCCTAGGGCGCCCCCTGGGGGCCCCCTAGGGCTTGTGGCCTCCTCGTATGTCTTCTGGCCTCCTCCCGAAGCTTCCTGGGTTTCTTCTGGTCCAAGAAAAATCAACGTAAAGTTTTATTCCGTTTGGCTCCGTTTGGTATTGATTTTCTGTAAAGCCAAAAACAAGGGAAAAAACTAAAACTGGCATTGGGCACTAGGTTAATAGGTTAGTCCAAACAATAATATAAAATAGCATATTAATGCATATAAAACATCCAAGACAGATAATAAAATAACATGGAACAATAAAAAAATATAGATACGTTGGAGACGTATCAAGCATCCCCAAGCTTACTTCTCGCTCGTCCTTGAGTAGGTAAATGATAAAAACAGAATTTCTGATGTGGAATGCTACCTAACATATTTATCAATGTAATTCTTCTTATTGTGGCATGAATATTCATATCCATAAGATTCAAAAGAAAAGTTTAATATTGACATAAAAACAATAATACTTCAAGCATACTAATAAAAGCAATCATGTATTCTCAAAATATCATGGCTAAAGAAAGTTATCCCTACAAAATCGTAAAGTCTTGTCATGCTCTATCTTCATCACAATAAGCATTTACCATGCACCACCCCGTTGACAAGCCAAGCAATTGTTTCATACTTTTAATGTTCTCAAGCTTTTTCAACGTTCACGTAATACATGAGCGTGAGCCATGGATATAGCACTATAGGTGGAATAGAAGGTGGTTGTGAGGAGAAGACAAAAAGGGAGAAAGTCTCACATTGATAGAGGCAAAGGTGTCCCGATGTTTCGATGAGATAGCAATCGTTTTTTGTGGGTGTCGACTTTGACGATCCGACTACGAACGTGCGAAGACGTCGCGCCTTAGCAATCGCTAAACCAACTTTCGAGGGGTTATTGACCACGCCGGAGCATGATCAACCTGACCACGAGGGTCTATTTCCTGTGAGCAAACGAAGAGCAAGCAAGAAACTGAGATTGCAATCTGGATATTGCGAATAAAAGAGGAAAGCTTTATTACTGAAGGTGGGGTTCTGTGATGCCTTTGTCTGGTCATTGAACACAAATGAAGTACGCGAAGTTGCAGCTATGGCGAACTTTTAATCTAAACAAAACCCCAAAGTCTAAATGGTGCCCTAAGGGCTGTATATATGGAGGAAGAGGAGGGGAATTTCGTGGCCCCTGGGGGAGGGGGTCCGAAACCAACCCTATCTCTTGTTTCCCCACACATACAGACTCTAAAAACGACCTATGCTCAAGTACTTCAAATTACATGAGCCTGGCCCAATAATAAGGTGACGCAGCACCTATAATAGCCTCTGGACAAAATTTATGAAGTGGCATCTTGTATATTTTGTCCAAGGCTTCATGTACACATTATGGTGGCTTCAAAGTCCTGAAATCATCACTTGTAACTCCGTTCTTGTTCCCCTTGTGCATGCCATCATCTCCATGCTTGGTCTTGCTCCACTGTTCATCCCTCTTATCCATGCCAGGCCCTTCATTTGTAAGCAAAACAAATGTATCCAATTTAGGCAGCATCATATTCTCATGAACATTAGAATCATTACCAAGAAAAGAAAGTACCTGGTAATTTAATTGGCGTGCGCGAGTAATTGGTCCAGTATATGTAGTAGTAGCGGCTGTGGGTGTAACAATGGTATTGATGTCCTCATCATCCTCCCCTTCTTGAAATGAAGTCGTCCTCGACGGAAGCTCATCTTCCTCACCCAAATAAGGCTTCAAATATGCAATGTTTAAAGTGGGACTAACCCCAAAATCTGCAGGCAACTCAAGTTTATATGCATTATCATTTATTTTCTCTAACACCTTAAAAGGACCATCAGCACGTGGCATTAGCTTTGATTTGCGCAAACTAGGAAACCCATCCTTACGCAAATGTAACCAAACAAGATCTCCAGGTGCAAAGACAACATGTTTTCTACCCTTATCTCCAGCAAGTTTATATTTAGCATTCATACGCTCAATGTTTTCCTTAGTTAACTCATGCATTTTTAAGATCAAATCAACACGTTGTTTAGCATCAAAATTAACCTTCTCCGAAGATGGGAGAGGCAACAAATCAATAGCTGCACGAGGTAGGAAACCATACACAATTTCAAAAGGGCACATCTTAGTAGTAGAATGCAACGAACGATTATAAGCAAATTCAATATGAGGCAAGCATTCTTCCCATATTTTCTTATTATTCTTCAAAACAGCCCTAAGCATAGTAGACAAAGTTCTATTGACTACTTCAGTTTGACCATCAGTTTGGGGGTGACAAGTAGTACTAAAAAGGAGTTTAGTCCCCAACTTAGCCCATAAACATCTCCAAAAGTGGCTAATAAATTTAGTATCACAATCTAAAACAATAGTATTTGGCACACCATGCAAGCGAATAATTTCACGAAAGAACAGATCAGCAACATTAACAACATCATCGCTTTTATGACATGGTATAAAGTGTGCCATTTTCGAGAATCTATCCACGACAAAAAATATGCTATCCCTCCCCTTCTTTGTTCGAGGTAAACCTAAAACAAAGTCCATAGATATATCCTCCCAAGGAACACTAGGTACAGGCAAAGGCATATATAAACCATGGGGATTGAGTCGTGACTTAGCTTTTTGACATGTAGTGCAGCGAGCAACAAAACGCTCAACATCCCGTCTCATCTTTGGCCAAAAGAAATGTGTAGCATGTATATCCTCCGTCTTCTTCACGCCAAAGTGTCCCATTAGTCCTCCTCCATGCGCCTCCAGCAACAACAAAAGACGAACGGAGCTAGCTGGAATGCATAGCTTGTTAGCACGAAACACAAATCCAGCATCAACGACGAACTTGTTCCATGTTCTACCTTCTTTAGGATTCCACAATACATCTTTAAATTCAGCATCATGCACATATTGATCTTTGATGGTCTCCAAACCAAATATTTTAAAGTCAAGTTGTGAAAGCATAGTATAACGATGAGACAATGCATCAGCAATAACATTTTCTTAATCCTTCTTGTGTTTAATGACATAAGGAAAGTCTCAATGAATTCAACCCATTTAGCATGTCTATGGTTCAGTTTTGCTTGACTTCTAATGTGTTTCAAAGATTCATGATCAGAATGTATAACAAATTCTTTGGGCCATAAATAATGTTGCCATGTTTCTAAGGTCCGAACAAGAGCATATAATTCTTTATCATAAGTAGAATAGTTCAGACTAGGCCCACTCAATTTTTCAGAAAAGTATGCAACAGGTTTGCCATCTTGTAATAACACACCTCCTAATCCAATTACACTAGCATCGCATTCAAGCTCAAAAGTCTTATTAAAATCAGGAAGTTGGAGTAAAGGAGCATGTGTCAACTTATCTTTCAATACTGTGAAGGCTTCTTCCTGTGCGGTACCCCAAACAAAAGGCACATCCTTCTTTGTAAGCTCATTGAGAGGTGCAGCAATGGTGCTAAAATCTCTCACAAAAAGCCTATAGAAACCAGTGTGTCCAAGAAAACTCCTCACTTGTGTGACCGTTTTGGGCTGCGGCCAACTCTCAATGGCTTCAATCTTGGCTTTATCAACTTCAATTCCCTGTGGAGTAACTACATAGCCAAGAAAAGATACTCGGTCGGTGCAAAAGGTGCACTTCCCAAGGTTACCAAACAAACATGCATCACGTAGAGCAATAAAAACAGCACGTAAATATTCCAAATGTTCTTCCAAAGGTTTGCTATAAATCAGTATATCATCAAAATAGACTACCACAAATCGTCCAATGAAAGCACATAAAACTTCGTTCATTAGTCTCATGAAAGTACTAGGTGCATTAGTTAACCCAAAAGGCATGACTAACCACTCATATAAACCAAGCTTAGTTTTAAATGCTGTTTTCCATTCATCTCCCAATTTCATACGAATTTGATGGTATCCACTACGCAAATCAACTTTGGAGAATATTGTAGAGCCACACAATTCATCAAGCATATCATCTTGCCTAGGAATAGGATGATGATAACGAATAGTAATATTATTAATGCCTCTACAATCAACACACATACGCGACGTACCGTCCTTTTTAGGCACTAGTATAATAGGAACAACACAAGGACTAAGAGATTAGCGTATATAAGCTTTGTCGAGCAGCTCCTGTACTTGACGCGTAATGTCCTTTGTCTCCTCTGGATTGGTACGGTATGGTGCACGGTTGGGTAGCGATGCAACGGGAATGAAGTCAATTTGATGCTCCATACCTCGAATAGGTGGTAATCCTGGTGGCACATCTTGTGGGAAAACGTCAGCGAACTCCTGCAAAATGTTAGTGACAGCAGGGGCAAAGAGGAAGGCACGTCCTCGAATGAAAATAATGCCTCTTTGCACACAAAAGCATAGCAAACAGATTTGCTAAAATCTAGCTCACCAATATCAGATTTTGTGGCAAGTAAACATGCACTTTTCAATTTAATTTCAGAAGCAACACTAGATGGTTTATTATTAGGTTTCATTTGTTGCTCAAATTCTTTTGCTACAATCTGATTTTCACTCTTATTTTTCTCCTGTTTTGCTTTACTAGCTCTATTAATATCATCTTTCAAAATGGAATCAGGAGTCATAGGAAGCAAATTAATAATTTTATCCTTATGATCAAGAGTATACTGATTGTTTCTACCATGGTGTACACATTTTTTATCAAATTGCCATGGTCTGCCTAGTAATAAGGAACATGCTTGCATAGGTACCACATCACAATCAACATAATCAGCATATGTAGAGATACTAAAATGCACATGAACAATACATGTTACCTTAACCTTGCCACTGTTGTTGAACCATTGGATGTAGTAAGGATGTGGATGTGGTCTTGTGGTGAGAGATAGCTTCTCCACCATCTCCATGCTAGCCAAGTTGTTGTAGCTCCCTCCATCTATGATGATGCGAATAGAACGTTCCTTCACAACTCCCTTTGTATGGAACAAATTATGCCTCTGATATTGCTCAGCTTGTGTAACCTGCACACTCAAAACACGTTGAGCAACCAAACATTCATACCTGTCAGCATCTTCAGGAGCCATGTATTGCGTCTCATGATCAGAATCATCTCCACCGTGTTCTTCACGTGTAATAAGAGCCAAAGTCTCCTCATCATAGTCACTAGCGGACTCATACCCACCATCCTCAGTAGCAATCATCACACGCTGAGATTTGCATTCTCTCACATAATGACCTCTTCCATTACAACTACGACAAGTAATATCACTTGTGTGACCTGTTGATGCCATGGAAGAAGAAGAGCTCTGTGCAGGCCCGACAGGTGTGCTCTTGACCGACAGTGGTGGTTGTGCCTGCTTTCTTGTATCATGGTTGGTGGTGGCACTTGATGTAGGTGATGGTGCAGTGGAAGTAGAGGATGCACATGGTGTCCATGATGAAGGTCGACCTGCAGAAAAGTTAGTTCACGCCAATGCCTGTCGATCCTGCACTTCACGTTCAGCTTTACAAGCAAGATGGAATAAACGAGTGATATTATTATACTCCTTATACTCTAGAATGGTCTGAATCTCTCTATTTAATCCATCCATAAAACGTGCAAGCATAGCTTCATTATTCTCAACAATACCACATCTAATCATGCCAGTTTGTAATTCCTGATAGTATTCCTCTACATAATTTTTTCCTTGTCCTAAACGCTGCAATTTTTGAAGTAATTCACGTTGATAATATGGTGGAACCCAACGAGTACGCATAGCAGTTTTCAAAGCAGCCCAAGTAGTTGGAATATTATTCAGATATAATCTACGATGTTCAGACCACCACACACAAGCAAAACTAGTGAAAGCACAAAGTGCAGCAGCAATACGTCTTTCCTCGGGATATTCTAAACATGTAAAACGTTGTTCTATTTCTAACTCCCAAGTAAGATATATATCTGGAACATATCTACCCTCAAATGGTGGAATATTCAATTTAAGTTTAGGAAGATGGTCATGATCTCGTACCTGAGGGAGAGCCCTACCATTGTGATTATTTGCATGTGGATGACCTGATGGCTGTGGTGCTGGTGGTTGCACGTAGTTCTGATTTTGATCAACCTCATCCTCGTAATCTCTCACATAATCATCCCCTCCCCATCAGCACCAGGAGCCACATAATTATCAACAACAACACCAACAGTTTGGCCAGGCTGAAGAGGGACACGGCTCGCTCGGTGAAGGGCTGTTTCGCGACGTGGAGGTAGTCGTCATCGTCGTTGTTGTTGTTGCAGAGGTGCGGCAGGTGCAGCTAGTGGTGGAAGACACGCAAGAAGTTCATTAAATCTGTTACGAGCTTTGTTTCAAACGTCTTCTCAAGGCCAGTGATCTTCTCCATGGCCTCTTCAAAATTGTTCAACACATCTTGCACCTGTTCAGTCATCATTTGCTGAAACTTATCATGAAGCTCCTTGTTTGTTAAGTTCTCCCAGTCAATCTCGTTGGCTTGTGATCCTGGCATGGTTAGCAGCAATAGAAACACACAAGAATATGATCCTACAGACTAATAACAAGTGGTGGTGGTGGTGGGTGTCACAAATCCGTCAAGGAAATCTAAAATTCTTACAAGTTCTTACCCAGCAGCAAGCGGTGATCGGCAACCGATGTAGTCAAAACTCTCAAAGCTTGGAGAAAGCGATTAGCAGGGAGAGTCAAACGCACGATGTAGATGTATGTGGAGCTGGGAAGGCTTATGGTAGCAAAAAGGGTCAGCAATAATCAATTTAGAGATGCAAAGTTGAATAAACGCTCAACGACGGTACTGTGCTGGTCCTAGGCTAGACCGTGCTAGAGACGCGAGCCTAGACACTAACAAAATCACGGCGCTGCACGTAAACAAGGGAAAATCACACTCTGGATTTTTTTCGCTCTGTTTTTTTCTAGCGCTTTTTTTTGCGCTCCTCTTTTTTTTATGAAAAAAACACTATAATGGCGAGTGTATCAAAACTCTTCCCAGGTCAAAATGACAGGATGGGTACAAATTTTTTTTGACTATTTTTTTGGAAATTAGGGCAGCGACGACGAAAAAGTGTGACAAAAAATCACTATGATGGCATGTGGCTCAAAAGACTCAGAAAAGCCTAAAAATAGGATAGGGAAAAAAATTGGTCGCCGAAATTTTGGCCTAAAAACTGCCTGGGGGTCTCCAGACTTTTTTTTCGAGACCTACTCAGGCAAGGAAACACGAAACGGAAAATAGATGGATGTTGAAAACAAACCTAATATGAAGAGAACTCGGATTGGTGGTGGATATTTGGTGGTAGGATATGGCAGCGGTGGTGGTATATGGTAGCGGTGGTGGTATATGGATACGGATCGGTGGTGGCATATGGATACAGATTGGTGGTGCTATATGGATACGGATTCAGAGCGGTGGCGGATAAGCAGTGGTGGTAGATGGCAGGGGCGATGATGATGGTGCGGCGGCGGCGTGACAACTTATGACCAGAACTCGAAACTCTAAAATACTAGACTCTAAGAGCAGCAACTTGACACGACGATGCAACCACAAATTCAACAAAGCAAAAACCCTAAAAAGTTTATTTAAAGGCTCAGATTGGTTCGTATATGATGACTAACCCTATTTTTTTTGTGGCTTTTTGATGGACTGTAGGTATGAAGAAAAGACTCGATCTAAACTACAAAAAACTGTAAAATCTCACCGAGCAACCTCGAAATCTGATATCACTTGATAGAGGAAAAGGTGTCCCGATGTTTCGATGAGATAGCAATCGTTTTCTGTGAGTGTTGACTTTGACGATCCGACTACGAACGTGCGAAGACGTCGCGCCTTAGCAATCGCTAAACCAACTTCTGAGAGGTTATTGACCACGCGGGAGCATGGTCAACCTGACCACGAGGGTCTATTTCCTGCGAGCAAATGAAGAACAAGCAAGAAACTGAGATTGCAATCTGGATATTGCGAATAAAAGAGGAAAGCTTTATTAATGAAGGTGGGGTTCTGTGACGCCTTTGTCTGGTCGTTGAACACAAACGAAGTACGTGAAGTTGCAGCTATGGCGAACTTTTAATCTAAACAAAACCCCAAAGTCTAAACGGTGCCCTAAGGGCTGTATATATGGAGGAAGAGGAGGGGAATTTCGTGGCCCCTGGGGAGGGGTCCGAAACCAACCCTATCTCTTGTTTCCCCACACATACGGACTCTAAAATTAGACTATACTCAAGTATTTCGAAATTACATGGGCCTGGCCCAATAATAAGGTGACGCAGCACCTATAATAGCCTCTGGACGAAATTTATGAAGTGGCATCTTGTATATTTCGTCCAAGGCTTCATGTACACATTATGGTGGCTTCAAAGTCCTGAAATCATCACTTGTAACTCCATTCTTGTTCCCCTTGCGCATGCCATCATCTCCATGCTTGGTCTTTGAGGGAGTCCTGGATTAGGGGGTGTCCGGGTAGCCGGACTATACCTTCAGCCGGACTCCTAGACTATGAAGATACAAGATTGAAGACTTCGTCCCGTGTCCGGATGGGACTTTCCTTGGCGTGGAAGGCAATCTTGGCGATGCGGATATTTAGATCTCCTACCATTGTAACCGACTTTGTGTAACCCTAACCCTCTCTGGTGTCTATATAAACCGGAGGGCTTTAGTTCGTTGGACAACAGACAATCATACCATAGGCTAGCCTCTAGGGTTTAGCCTCCTTGATCTAGTGGTAGATCTACTCTTGTACTACCCATATCATCAATATTAACCAAGCATGACGTAGGGTTTTACCTCCATCAAGAGGGCCCGAACCTGGGTAAAACTTCGTGTCCCTTGTCTCCTGTTACCATCCGCCTAGACGCACAGTTCGGGACCCCCTACCCGAGATCCGCCGGTTTTGACACCGACATTGGTGCTTTCATTGAGAGTTCCTCTGTGTCGTCGCTTTTAGGCCCGATGGCTCCTTCAATCATCAACAACGATGCTGTCCAGGGTGAGACTTTTCTCCCTGGACAGATCTTCGTTTTCGGCGGCTTCGCACTGCGGGCTAATTCGCTTGGCCATCTGGAGAAGATCGAAAGCTACGCCTCTGGCCATCAGGTCAGATTTGGAAGTTTAAACTATACGGCTGACATCCGCGGGGACTTGATTTTCGACGGATTCGAGCCACAGCCGAGCGTGCCACACTGTCTCGATGGGCATGATCTAGCTCTGCCGCCGAACAGTGCCTTGGAGGCCACACACGCTTCGGTTCCGACCCTTAATTCGGAGCCGGCGGCGCCGATCGAGGATGAGCGGGTAGACGCCGCCTCGGGGGCTGCGATCTCAAAGGCGATTGAGCCAAACACCAGCCCCGCATTCCGCAAGGCCCGTGACTCCGAGGGACCGGATTCTTCTCCGGACTCCAAGCCCTCCGCGCGCCTGCCGATCGAATCCGATTGGGCGCCGATCATGGAGTTCACCGCTGCGGACATCTTTCAGCACTCGCCCTTTGGCGACATCCTGAAGTCACTAAAGTCTCTCTCTTTATCAGGAGAGCCCTGGCCGGACTACGGTCCGCAAGGTTGGAATACGGACGATGAAGAAATTCAAAGCCCACCCACCACCCACTTCGTAGCCACTGTCGATGACTTAACCGACATGCTCGACTTCGACTCCGAAGACATCGACGATATGGACGACGATGCAGGAGACGACCAAGAACGAGCACCTATAGGGCACTGGAATGCCACCTCGTTGTACGACATATATATGGTGGACACTCCAAAAGATGGAGATGGCGATGAAACAACGGGGGATGACACCTCCAAGAAACAAACCAAGCGCCAGCGTCAGCGGCGCCGCTCTAAATCCCGCCAAAGCAAAAACGGTGATTTCGGCACGGGAGATAATAATACTCCGGATAGCGCCGAATAACACCCCCTCCAGCAAGATTCAGCACAGGAGGATGGAGAAGCCAGCCCTCACGAGAAAACGGCAAACAGAGAGGTTGAGGTTGATAATTATATGCCTCCCTCCGAAGACGAGGCAAGCCTCGACAATGACAAATTCGTCGTGCCAGAGGATCCAGCCGAACAAGAGCGTTTTAAATGCAGGCTTATGGCCACGACAAGCAGCCTCAAGAAAAAGCAGCAACAGCTTAGAGCTGATCAAGACTTGCTCGTCGACAGATGGACTGAAGTCCTTGCGGCCGAAGAGTATGAACTCGAACGCCCCTCCAAGAGTTACCCAAAGCGCAGGCTGCTACCCCGATTAGAGGAGGAAGCACATAAACCTACATCACCAGCGCATGACATGGCCGACCGGCCACCTCGTGGCCGTGATAGAGAGGCCTCTCGGCCCTCCACTCAAGCCGTGCCCCGGCGCCGCTCAAAATATACTAAGGCACGGGAAAATGCGCCAGACCTGCGAGAGATACTAGAGGACAAGGCAAGACAAACAAGATCGATCTACGGATCACGTGGGCACCCCACGGCACGTGACGGGGATCGTCACTCCGGACATAATAAATCCGGCCGGGCCGAACACAATAGACAAAGCTCATTCGAGCTGCGTCGTGATATAGCCCAATATGGAGGTGCCACACACCCACTATGCTTCACAGATGAAGTGATGGATCATAAAATCCCGGAGGGTTTCAAACCCGTGAACATCGAATCATATGATGGCACAACAGATCCTGCGGTATGGATCGAAGATCATCTCCTTCATATCCACATGGCCCGCGGCGATGATCTACACGCCAACAAATATCTCCCGCTCAAACTTAAGGGACCGACCCGACATTGTCTTAACAGCTTGCCAGCAGATTCAATCGGTTCTTGGGAGGACCTGGAAGCCCCATTCCTCGACAATTTCCATGGTACCTCTATGCGACCACCAGACGCCGATGACCTAAGCCACATAATTCAGTAGCCAGAGGAATCGGCCAGGCAATTATGGACACGGTTCCTAACAAAGAAAAACCAAATAGTCGACTGTCCGGACGCAGAGGCCCTAGCAGCCTTCAAGCATAATATCCGCGACGAGTGGCTTGCTCGGCACCTTGGACAAGAAAAGCCAAAATCTATGGCAGCCCTCACGACACTCATGACCCGCTTCTGCGTGGGAGAAGACAGCTGGCTAGCTCGCAGCAACAACTTACCCAAGAACCTTGGTAATTCGGATACCAAGGACAAAAGTGGCAGGTCGCGTCGGAACAAGCAAAAGCGCCGCGTTAACAGCGACAACAGTGAGGATACGGCAGTCAATGCCGGATTTAGAGGCTACAAATCCGGTCAGCGGAAAAAGCCATTCAAAAGAAATACCCAGGGCCCGTCCAGTTTGGACCGAATACTCGACCGCTTGTGCCAGATACATGGCACCCCTGAAAAGCCAGCCAATCACACCAACAGGGATTGTTGGGTGTTCAAGCAGGCAGGCAAGTTAAATGCCGAAAATAGAGACAAGGGGCTACGTAGCGACGACGAGGAGGAGCCCAGGCCGCCGAACAGCAGTGGACAAAAGGGTTTTCCCCCACAAGTGCGGACGGTGAACATGATATACCCAACCCACATCCCCAAGAGGGAACGGAAGCGTGCGTTACGGGACGTATACGCGATAGAGCCAGTCGCCCCAAAGTTCAACCCACGGTCCTCCTGCCCGATCACTTTTGATCGAAGGGACCACCCCACTAGCGTCCGTCATGGCGGGTTCGCCGCATTGGTTCTAGACCCAATTATTGACGGATTTCATCTCACAAGAGTCCTTATGGACGGCGGCAGCAGCCTGAACCTGCTTTACCAGGACACTGTGCGGAAAATGGGCATAGATCCCTCGAGGATTAAGCCTACCAAAACGACCTTTAAATGCGTCATACCAGGTGTAGAGGCCAATTGCACAGGCTCAGTCACACTTGAAGTGGTCTTCGGATCTTCGGATAATTTCCAAAGCGAAGAGTTAATCTTCGACATAGTCCCATTCCGTAGTGCCTATCACGCACTGCTCGGGCGAACCACATTTGCAAAGTTCAATGCGGTACCGCACTACGCATACCTCAAGCTCAAGATGCCAGGCCCTCGAGGAGTAATCACGGTCAATGGAAACACCGAACGCTCCCTCCAAACGGAGGAGCACACGGCGGCCCTCGCAGCGGAAGTACAAAGCAGCCTCTCTAGGCAGTTCTCCAGTCCGGCCGTTAAAAGGCCGAACACTGTCAAGCGTGCCCGGAGTAACCTACAACAAGACCGCCTGGCACATTCTGAGCAGGCGTAGCAATGCGGCCCCAACCCCATCCCTCGCGAAATAGCAAAACCAGTGCTTCGCGTACATAACTACGCTCTCAAAATACCATGGGCGCAGGGAAAGGGGCACCATCACGGCATGCCCAAAACATGGATTAAACCGTACTAGGGGCTGCCGAATTCTTTCTTTATCTTCTCTTACTTTCAGGAGTCCATACTTCGGACGACTTGTTCGGCAATTCAACTGCCGCACAAACGATGCAAGAACCAGGGAACCAGACAAGCCATGCCACATTATGGACTCCCAGATGAACATCGTGTTGCGCCCGTCTAGGATACGACACAACGAAGACACACGCGCAGACGTGCAACAGGGACCCGTTCCAAGGATTCTTTTTAGATTAAGACCCTGCGTAAACCTTTTTTACTGTCTCTTGTTGATACACATCCTCCGGTTTTTCGTTATAATCAAGGAGGGGACTGACGTCTTGTCATGTGGCCACGTCAGAAATTTTGCGCGTACCTGGACACCAGGGGCTTATAACCAAGGGTGTTGTCCCGCCTGTACTCATAAAGACCGAATACCTTAGGGAGTGTTCGGCGTCGCGAGTTTGGCCTTATATGCATCAGCTCCGAATCATGTCTTTGGTTAAATGTTGGGTTGCCCGGCTCCTGTGTTTGGCTGCATTACGTTCCGCACTATCGGCTAAGGCGGCACCAGGAGAACTACTGTGATTGTGCCCCGGTTCGGCCAGGCGAGCACCTCAGTAGAGAAAGCCGAAAACTGACTGTCATGATATAGTGTGAGACTGGTCAACCACTCGATGACTTACCGGAATCTATAGGATTCCTCCGCATTAACGAAGGGTTGTTTCCCAGCCAGGCACATTTGCGCCCCGACTTCGGGCGAGCGCAGGCGCCACCAGGGGCTATTTAAGTAGCCTCACTGTCAAGCTCCTATGGCTAAGTGAAAGTGTTAAAGCATTATAGTTCGGTTGCCTAGCTCGCTGCGCTATCACCTCCTTTGTAGGACCAAGACGTTGGATTAAGTGTGAAAAAGCACCTTCTGCAAGCACCCCCGCACTATGTGCGTGGGGGCTGAAGCCAACGAGGAGGCCGTAGTTTCCTCCCTTCCGAACAGCATACTTGTGCCTTCAAGTATTTGAAACACCTCCTTTTCTGTTCCTCCCTTCCGAACAGCCTCCTTTGAGGAGGCCGTAGTTTCCTTGTTCCCTCCCTCACTTTCCCCCAAAGGCACAATCTTCAGCATCCTGACTAGCACAGGATCCGGCCTGGTCTCGGGGAGGGGAGCCGGACACCTGATCAGCTTTGCTTTCGCTATCCACTCCTGTTTAAAAGGACAACTCTTTTAGGGGCAAGTTTATGACAAATATACGGATAACGAGTCCGGGCACAAGGCTACTTACTTGAGTATCCGGGCGATTGCAGCTCAAACCTGCGTCCTCGGTTAAATCCGGACACATTGCTTGTGATCCGAAGAACAATTTATACATCTCCGCGGGCGTTGCGCCCATAAAATGCAGGAGAGCTCGTGGTCCCTCCGGATTAAACTCCCACAAATGAAGGGAGCGACGTTTGCCGGGCAGTGTTCGGCGGATCAGCATGACTTGCGTCACTTTGACTAAGCTGAGACCTCTTTCTAAGAGATCCCTGATACGGCCTTGCAATAAAGACACGTCCTGGGGTGGCCCCCAATCTAGGCCTTTATTGACCCACGACCCTAGCTGCTTTGGGGGACCTGAGCGAAAGGCAGGCGGCGCCACCCACTTGGTGCCCCTGGGAGCGGTGATGTAGAACCACTCTCGTTGCCACAAGCCGAGCTCCTCTTGAAAAGGGCCCTCGGGCCATGGAGCATCAGCCTCCTTACTTATAACAACGCCTCCGCACTCTGCGTGCCGGCCCTCAATCATCTTCGGCTCTACCTTAAAGGTCTTGAGCCATAATCCGAAGTGAGGAGTAACACGGAGGAATGCTTCACACACGACGATGAATGAGGAAACATGGAGGATGGACTGCGGAGCTAAGTCATGAAATTCCAGCCCGTAATAGAACATCAGCCCCCTCACAAAGGGATCCATGGGGAAGCCTAACCCCCGAAGGAAGTGAGACACGAACACCACACTCTCACCGGGCTGGGGACTGGGAATAGCCTGCCCTTGAGCAGGCAGCCTGTGTGAAATTTCGCCGGTCAAGAACTTGGCCTCTCTCAACTTTAGCACGTCCTCCCCCGTGACGGAGGAGGGCATCCATCGGCCTTGAAGGTCGGAACCGGACATTGTCGAAGGTCCGAAGCGCCTGAAATCTAGAGCCTAGGGTGTTGGAACTCGAGGCGGCGGGCGAACTCGTTTGAGATTGAAAGAAAGGGGTAAGGCCTTGGTCTCTTTATAAGAGGTGGAATACCAAGGGCCCTCCCAGTAACCGTTTGGGACTCGCCTTTAATCGAGAGAACGTGCTAACGGGCACGATTGGGTTACCCACGTCCGTATTGATGAGAATCCTGTGAATAAAGGGGACACGATCTCTGCTTCGACAAGACATGCCAAGGAAACCGCCTCGCAAAATGCGCTGAGGTGGGGAAGTGAAAACAATTCGAGTAGAGGCTTGGCCGTAGTGTGATGTCACGCTACAGAATACGTCAGCAGATTAGATTTGTGTAAATATTATTCTCTCTATGGCAATATGTGGAAATTTATTTTGCAGATCCGGACACTATCCTTAGTGTTAACAATCTTTTATGAAGTACTTGGAGGAACCCGCCTTGCAATGCCGAAGACAATCTGCGCGCCGGACTCGTCGTCATTGAAGACTGGTTCAGGGGCTACTGAGGGAGTCCTAGATTAGGGGGTGTCCGGTTAGCCGGACTATACCTTCAGCCGGACTCCTAGACTATGAAGATACAAGATTGAAGACTTCGTCCCATGTCCGGATGGGACTTTCCTTGGCGTGGAAGGCAAGCTTGGCGATGCGGATATTTAGATCTCCTACCATTTTAACCGACTTTGTGTAACCCTAACCCTCTCCGGTGTCTATATAAATCGGAGGGTTTTAGTCCGTAGGACAACAGACAATCATACCATAGGCTAGCTTCTAGGGTTTAGCCTCCTTGATCTCGTGGTAGATCTACTCTTGTACTACCCATATCATCAATATTAATCAAGCAGGATGTAGGGTTTTACCTCCATCAAGAGGGCCCAAACCTGGGTAAAACTTCGTGTCCCTTGTCTCCTGTTACCATCCGCCTAGACGCACAGTTCGGGACCCCCTACCCGAGATCCGCCGGTTTTGACACCAACAGTCTTGCTCCAGTGTTCATCCCTCTTATCCATGCCAGGCCCTTCATTTGTAAGCAAAATAAATGTATCCGATTTAGGCAGTATCATATTCTCATGAACATTAGAATCATTATGAAGAAACGATAGTACCTGATAATTTAATTGGCGTGCGCAAGCTCTAGTAATTGGTCCAGTATATGTAGTAGTAGGGGCTATGGGTGTAAAAATGGTATTGATGTCCTCATCACACATAAACTAGGAAAATTAATGGGCTATGGAGATGCCCATCAATTGATATCGATGCAAGTGAGTAGGGATTGCCATGCAACAGATGCACTAGAGCTATAAGTGTATGAATGCTCAAAAGAATACTAAGTGGGTGTGCAACCAACTTGCTTGCTCACGAAGACCTAGGGCAATTTGAGGAAGCCCATCATTGGAATATACAAGCCAAGTTCTATAATGAAAAATACCCACTAGTATATGAAAGTGATAAAATAAAAATAGGAGACTCTCTATAATGAAGAACATGGTGCTATTTTTGAAGCACAAGTGTGGAAAAGGATAGTAACATTGTCCCTTCTCCCTTTTCTCTTATTTTTTTTCTTTTGGGCTCTTTGGCCTCTTTTTTAATTTTATATTGGGCTCTTTGGCATCTCTTTTTCTTATGTCCGGAGCCTCATCTAGACTTGTGGGAGAATCATAGCCTCCCTCATCCTTTCCTCACATGGGACAATGCTCTAATAATGATGATCATCACACTTTTATTTACTTACAACTCAAGAATTACAACTCGATACTAGAACAAAGATATGGCTCTATATGAATGACTCCGGTGGTGTACCGGGATGTGCAATGATCTAGCATGACATGTATAAAATATGAAGGGTGGACAAGCCACAAATACTATGCCAATACATGATCATGCAAAGCAATACGACAATTGTGGTGCATGTCATAATAAACGAAATGATGGAAGTTGCATGGAAATATATCTCCGAATGGCTATGGAAATGCCATAATAAGTAGGTATGATGGTTGCTTTGAGGATGGGTGTATGGTAGGTTTAATGCACCGGCGAAAGCTGCGCGGTACTAGAGAGGCTAGCAATGGTGGAAGGGTGAGAGTGCGTATAATCCATGGACTCAACATTAGTCATAAAGAACTCACATAATTATTGCAAAAAAATTAGCCATCGAAGCAAAGTACTAATACGTATGCTCCTAGGAGGATAAATTAGTAGGAAAATACCATCGCTCGTCCCCGACCGCCACTCATAAGGAAGAGAATAAAAAATAAATCATGCTCTAACTTCATCGCATAACGATAGACCATACGTGCATGCTTCAGGAATCACGAACTTTAGCACAAGTATTCCTACCAATACACAATTACTCTCTAGCATGACCCTAATATCACCGTCTTTACATCTCAAAACAAATGCAAGGAATCAAACTTCTCATATATTCAATGCTTTTATGAAAGTTTTTATTATATCCCTCTTGGATGCCCATCATATTAGGACCAAATTCATAACCTAAGCAAGTTGCCATACTGTTTTAAGACTCTCAAAATAATATAAGTGAAGCAAGAGAGTTCATCAATTTCTACAAAATAAAACAACCGCCGTGCTCTAAAAAGATATAAGTGAAGCACTAGAGCAACCGCCTAGCTCAAAAGATATAACTGAAGCACATAGAGTATTCGAATAAATTCATGATTAAAGCGTGTCCCTCTCAAAAGGTGTGTACAGCAAGGATGATCGTAGCAAACTAAAAGGCAAAAATTCATATAATACATGACGCTCCAAGCAAAACACATATCATGTGGTGAATAAAAATATAACCTCAAGTAAATTTACCGATGGATTGAAGACGAAAGAGGGGATGCCATCCCGGGCATCCCCAAGCTTAGATGCTTGGTTGTCCTTGAATATTACCTTGCAGTACCTTGGGCATCCACAATCTTAGGCTCTTGCCACTCCTTATTCCATAGTCCATCAAATCTTTACCCAGAACTTGAAAACTTCACAACACAAAACCCAACAAAAAACTCGTAAGATCTGTTAGTATGGTAAAACAAATCTCCACTTTAAGTACTGTTGTGAACTCATTCTAAATTTATAATGGTGTTATATCTATTGTATTCCAACTTCTCCATGGTTCATACCCCCCGATACTACCCATAGATTCATGAAAATAAGCAAACAACACATCAAAAGCTGATTCTGTCAAAAACAGAACAACCTCTAAAGACCCGAATATTAGTCATACTTCCGTAACTCCAAAAATTTGGAAAAATTAGGAGAACAGAGGCAATTCATATATCAATATTGTGAAACAAATTCAGAATTTTTCCAGGCTCTAGTGAATTTAAACAATTCTATTACTGGACGCAAATGTTTATGTTTTTCAGCAAAATCAAATCAAGGATATACCAAAGCATCCCAAAGGTCTTGCTTGGCTCAAACACTAATTGAAACACCAAAACACAATTATTACAGAAGTAATATTGTGTATTCTCATGAAAACGGAAAGGAAAAATATTGGGTTGTCTCCCAACAAGCGCTTTTCTTTAAAACCTTTTTGCTAGGCATTGATAATTTTAATGATGCTCACATGAAAGATAGCAATTGAAACACGAAGAGAGCATCAGGTTGCATGTGAAAAACAATTTTAAGTCTAACATACTACCTATGCATAGGCGTTTTGTAAGCAAACAAATTATCAAGACAAACAAAAACTAGCATATGCAAGGAAGAAGAAGAAACAATAGCAATCTCGACATAAGGAGAGGTGATTTAGTGTCATGAAAATTTCTACAACCATATTTTCCTCTCTCATAATAGTTACATGTAGGATCATAATCAAATTCAACAATATATCTATCATATAAATTTTTCTCTTCATAATCCACATATATGCAAAGTTGACACTCTTCCAAAATAGTGGGATTAACATAAAATAAAATCATTACTTCTCCAAGCCCACTTTTATCAAAAAATTCATAAGATTGATCAATCTCCAAAGTAGTGGGATCATTATTTCTTAAAGTTGACACTCTTCCATACCCACTTTCAATATTATTGCAAATGTTATTATCAATATCATGTTCATCATGAGGCTTAAACAAATTTTCAAGATCATAAGAAGCATTATCACCCCCAATCATGATCATTGCAATAAAGTAGTGGACATAGCAAAACTAGCATCCCCAAGCTCGAGGTTTTGCATATTATTAACACAATTGACATTAATAGAATTTATAATAACATCATTGCAATCATGCTTTTCTTTCAAGGAGCTATCGTGAATTACTTCATTAATTTCTTCTTTTAACACTTCATCACAATTTTCAGATTCATGAATTTCAAGCAAAGCTTCATAAAGATAATCTAGTGCACTCAACTCACTAGCAATTAGTTTATCATAATTGGATCTTTTAAAAAGATTAGCAAGTGGATGAGGATACATAAACTTTTTGCTTTCTGATTTTCAATAAACACACAATTATACCAAGTGAACAAGCAAACAAACCAAGTGAGACATAAAGGCAAATGAAAAGAAGGCAAATAAAAAGACAAATATTTTTGTGTTTTTCTGAAAACGTTTTAGAAGTGGGGGAGAGGAAAACAAGAGGCAAATGGCAAATAATGTAAATGCAAGAGATGAGAGTTTATGATAGGTACTTGGTAGGCTTGATGTAGAACCTCCCCGACAACGGCGCCAGGAATTCTTCCTACTACTTCCTGAGCTTGCGTTGATTTTTCCCTTGAAGAGGAAAGGGTGTGATGTAGCAAAGTAGAGATACGTATTTCCCTCAGGTAAGAACCAAGGTAAACATGACTGTGTTTCTGAATCAGAGCAACTGAACCTGGAGGTGCAATATGACTCAAACTTCCCTGCTTTGAAGGTTGCCAATGAGAGCAAGAAATGGGGACTGACCAGGCGGTTAGAATGTGCACTAGGATTACTGGAGACAAAAGGACCATCATGGAAAAAGCACAACACCTTAAGGAGGTTCAGAACCTGGAGATACACAAAACTTATGGTAAGAACCAAGCCTCTTTTAATCTATTCAATAATCCTTCCTTTCTTTCTATTGCTTCTAATATTGGAGTAGAAGTTGATCTAGCTAAAAATTGTCCATCTAACCCTACTACTCACACTGGTAGCTCTAGTTCGGTTGCTGCAAAAATGACTGAAGGTCATGTTGCCGAATTAGGGGAGGGTTTAGCTAATCAATCTGTCGACTCTGATCCCCCCTCCAGTCCTAATGAGGGACTTTGGCCCCTGGTCTGCAAGAATAGATGGGGCAAGCACCCCAGAAACAGAGGTGGTTACATGAATGCCCTCTTCTGGAATGTTAGGGGCATCTCAGCCATGGGTAGAAAACCTCTTATTATTGATACTATTGCTAAGACTCATGCTACTATATTAGGGTTTCAAGAGACTAAGAAGGAGGAATTTTCCCCCTCTTATCTCAAATCTTTAGTAGGAAATAGAGACTTTTCTTGGTACCACCTCCCATCAAAGGGCTTTGCTGGAGGCATCCTCATGGGAGTGGACGAGGATGTTTTTGAAATTATTGCATGGTCTCACTTAGATTTCTCTGTTAGTTGTGAGATGAAACACAAATGCAATGGCAATCTGTTTAGGGTCGTTACAGTGTATGGGTTCCCATATGAGGAGGGGAAAGGAGCTTTTATGTCTGAACTCCATACTCTTTTTGTAGATTTTAAAATCCCTACCCTTATTGGAGGAGATTTCAACCTAGTTAGAAATGCTAAAGAAAAGAGCAATGGTATCCTCAGCCATAGATGGAGTGATAATTTTAATGCCTAGATTGAAATCTGGGGACTCCTAGAGATTAAACTCTCTAGTAGGAAATTCACTTTGGCTAACAACCAAGTTGACCTCATCATGTCTACTATTGACATGCTTTTTTGCAACACTGATTTGGATGGCTCATATCCACTAGCTTCATGTAGGTCCCCACCTAGACGTGGGAGTGACCATACTCCACTGCTATGGGACTCTGGGTTGAGTCTCAACCTAAAAAAAGTAGCTACAAGATGGAGAAATGGTGGCTCCTTAGAACAGATTTTACTGACCTGGTTCACAAAATATGGTCAGAGCCTAATAAAGTCGCTTCTACCATTGAGAATTGGCAGATCAAAATTAGGAGCCTTAGAAGAGTCACCAAGGGGCGGAATTCTAATGAAGAGGCTAATCTTAGAAGATACCAGAAAATACTCTTAGAAGAGTTTGATATATTAGATATTCGAGCCGAAAACTCTGACTTATCTGAGGCAGAGTTTGATAGAATGAGATTTATACATTCTAAGCTGCAGAAGATCTGGCTGCAGGAGGAAACTAAAGCTAAACAAAGATCCAGAGATAGAGATAACACTGAAGGTGATAGAAACACAACCTATTTCCATGCAGTTGCTAACCAGAGGAGGAGGAAAACTCTCATCCACTCCCTGGACGACCCTAATGGATCTGTCTCAGACATTAAGGACATGTTCAAAGTAGCTAGTGATCAATACAAAGATTTGTCCAAAAAAGAGGATAGTAGTGGGTTCAAAATCAAGACTAACTTCTTCTCAGCTGAGGAAAAAGTCACCCCAGCAGAGAATGAGGCTCTTGAGGCCCCCTTCACTTAGGAAGAAGTCAAAAAATAAGTTTTTACTCTTACTCAGGTGGGGGCCCCGGGCCTTATGGTATCCCTTTCTTCTTCTACAACAATTTTGGGGGCTGATTAAAACTGACCTGATAGCTATGTTTAATGATTTTCATTCAGGTAAACTGGATATTCATAGGCTTAATTTTGCTATGCTCACCTTGATCCCTAAGGAGGTTGATGCTACTTCTATGAAAAAATTTAGACCTATTAGCTTGATTAACTGTAGTTTTAAAATCTTCTCTAAAGCACTCACTAATAGACTTGCTAAAATTCTTCAGAGACTAATAGCTAGCAACCAATCTGCCTTCTTGAAAGGTAGATATATCTTGGAGAGTGTTGTCACTGCTCATGAGGTGGTGCACTCAGTCTATGCTGGCAAAAAGCAAGGCTTAGTCTTGAAGCTAGACTATGAGAAAGCTTTTGACAAAGTAGATCTTAGTTTTCTCCTAGATATGCTTAACAAGAGAGGTTTTGGTGGTAAGTGGATTAACCGGATGCGTCAAATTACTCATAATGGCTCTGTGGGAGTCAAGATGAATAATGTAGAAAGTGACTTCTTCCTTTCTCAGAAGGGCTCAGACAGGGAGACCCCATTTCCCCTCTCCTCTTCAATCTAGTAGTACATGTACTTACTAAAATGCTGTCCAAAGCAGCAGACAGTGGCCTAATTGCAGGGTTGTGCAATGAGGTGTGCCCATGGGGGATTATTTACCTGCAATATGTAGATGACACCCTCCTGATTTTGGACAATGACCTTGCCCATGCCACCAACATTAAGTCAATCCTGACTTATTTTGAACAGGTGACTGGGATGAGGATCAATTATACCAAGAGTGAGCTCATCCCCATTAACATAGTAGATGATGACTTTAGTCCTTTTCTCTCAGTCCTGGAATTCAAGGGGGTGAATTCCCCATTAAATATCTTGGGATCCCCCTTCATCATGACAAACTTAGAAAAGAGGACATCCAACCTCTAATAGATAAGATCATGAAAAGGATTGCTGGATGGAGAGGCAAGCTCCTCTCATATAGACGCAGGCCCATTCTAATTCAGGCCTGCTTGGCCAACATCCCCATCTATCTGCTTTCTTTCTTCAAATGCCCTAAATGGGTCATTGAGATGATTAATTCTCAAATGGCCAATTGCTTGTGGAATGATTTTGAAGGCCATAGGAAGCTACACCTAGCTAATTGGCGGCTAGTGTGTATGAAAAAGGAATTTGGAGGACTGGGGTTCCCAACCTCCATGACATTAATCTTTGCCTACTAGGATCCTGGGTGAAGAGATATTATGAAGGTGAGGGAAATGTTGGGGAGCGTAGTTTTTCAAAAAAAATTCCTACGATCACGCAAGATCTATCTAGGAGAAGCATAGAAATGAGCGGGGAGAGTGTGTCCACGTACCCTCATAGACCAAAAGCGGAAGCGTTTAGTAACGCGGTTGATGTAGTCGAATGTCTTCGTGATCCAACCGATCAAGTACCAAACACACGGCACCTCCGCGATCTGCACACGTTCAGCTCGGTGATGTCCCTCGAACTTTAGATCCAGCTGAGGCCGAGGGAGAGTTTTGTCAGCACGATGGCATGGTGACGGTGATGATGAAGTTATCGACGCAGGGCTTCGCCTAAGCACTAAGGCAATATGACCGAGGTGGAAAACTGTGGAGGGGGCACCACACACGGCTAAGAGATCAACTTGTGTGTCTATGGGGTGCCCTCCTCCCCCGTATATAAAGGAGGGGAGGAGGGGGCCGGTGATACGTCTCCAACGTATCTATAATTTTTGATTGCTCCATGCTATATTATCTACTGTTTTGGGCAATATTGGGCTTTATTATCCACTTTTATATTATTTTTGGGACTAACCTATTAACCGGAGGCCTAGCTCAGATTTGCTGTTTTATGCCTATTTCAGTGTTTTAAAGAAAAGGAATATCAGACGGAGTCGAAACAGAACGAAATCAACTGGAGAAGTTATTTTTGGAAGGAAAGCTACCGGATAGACTTGGACTCTACGCCAGAAGATACGAGAGCTGGCCATGAGGGTGGGGGGCGCGCCCACCCCCCTAGGGCGCGCCCCCTGTGTAACGCCCCGGATTCGATGCGCCATGTGTCCGCCAGTTATTCGCCGTCATTGCCATGTCATTTGCTTGCGTGTCTCTCCTTGCCATGTCATCATCTGCATTTCATATCATGCATCATGTGCATTGCATTTGCATACGTGTTCGTCTCATGCATCCGAGCATTTTCCCCGTTGTCTGTTTTGCAATCTGGCACTCCTATGTCCCCCGGTGCCCCCTTTTGCCTCTTTTCGTGTGCGGATGTTAAATGTTCTCGGAATGGACCGAGGTTTGTCAAGCGGCCTTGGTATAGCACCGGTAGACCGCCTGTCAAGTTTCGGGTCATTTGGAGGTCGTTTGATATTCCAACGGTTAACCGGGTAACCGCAAAGGCCTCTTTTGTGTGCAGCCCAACACCCCTCCTAAGTGGCCCATAACCCATCTAAGTCATCCCCATCATCTCGGACGTCAGATCACGATCGCGTGTCCGCAAACTACACCTCATTTGGAGCTTCCTAGCCCCCTCTACCTATAAATAAGTGCACCCCGTCCAAATTCGCGGTCCAAACCCTAGCCATCTTCCTCCTCGCGCCGCCGGACACGTCCAACTCCCGCCGGACATGTCCAGCCTCCACGTCGCCCGGCCAATCCCGCGCCGCCACCTCAGCACCTCCACCGCCGCAGCCACTCCCGTCGCCCATCGGGGCCCAATCCCGCTCCGTCGCCGGGTCCCGTCCCCGCCGCCTCGCGCCTCGCCGCCGACCGCCGCCGCGGGCGCCGTCCGCCGCGCCGCCCCGCGCCCGGCGACCTCACCGGCGTCGCCGCCCGGGCCCGTCGGGAGCCGCCTCCGCCCGCGCCTCCCGCGCCCCGAGCTCGCCGCCGCCTCCTCCCGTCGCTCGGCCTCGACCCAGCCGCCTGCTCCCGCTCGCCGGAGCCGCCGCGCCCCGCCTCCGGCACCTCGCCCCGGCGCCCCGCCGCGGCCATGGCGCCACCGCCCGCTGCCTGGCGCCTCCTCTGCCTAGCTTCGGCGCCGCCCCTCCTCGACGTCCCCGCCCGCCCCGGCCACTTCGTCGCCGGATCCACGCCGTCGCCGGCCATCTCCCCCGTCTCCGGCGAGATCCGGTTGCCGGGTCCAGATCCACCAGTTCGTCCAACCAAACGCGGCATCCCCGCATCTTGGATCCCTATGTCCCGCGTTGACTTTCGCGGAGGTAAAAATTCACCAAGTCCCCGATATTTGGACATTATCATGCCATGTTCATCGCATCATAGCTCTGTGCATATTGCTCCGTTTCATGCGTGTAATATGTCAAATTGTTCGCCTCGACGAGTACTTCATTTCATTCCATCGCACCATGTTCATTAGAGTTCATCTTGATGCCTGAACCATCGTTGCAAAACGGTAATATGATGTTGTCTACTGTCTGTTATCAGAACATGCTCTTTTGTTATTTTTGTATCTTGATGTGTGATTGTCTTTTGAGCATGAAGTCTACATGTGTTATGTGCTACAACATGCCATATTTGCTATGGTGCAACCCATTATTCATGATATACCATGTATTGTTTGTTTTGAGCTTGCAAAGTAGCCTCCGTGATGTTGCTGATTTAAGAGACTTGGTAATTTCACCGTCACTTCCTGCTGTTATTTTTATGCCATGTGTTCATGTTGTTTCCGAGAGATCCATGCCTCTTTTGAGTATGGTCAGTAAGGGTGTTTTGTTCATATGGTTATGCTATATCCATCCATGCTCCTGGTTGTATTTATAGGATGCTCTAGCATATCCAAATCTTGCTCTACGTTTGCTATAAAATGTTCCTGGCAGATTGTTTACATGTTATTCAAATTTGCCAAGCTTGTTGTAGTTGATCCGTGCATGCTATGTTATTGTTCTTGCCATGTATAGCTTCTATGCCATGTCTAATTTCTGTTTGTATGCTTGGTTTGTCATGCAATGCCTCATAGTTAGTGCATCAAGCTCGTAAACATGCCTACTTGTTATCTGTTTGGCCATGCTCCAGTTTTTCACTAAGTCTGAATCTGTTTATGTTTTGCTATGTTCACATGCTTGCAATTGTATTTTCTGATCCCTTTTGGCTTATTGTCAGTAAGGGGCTTTTTTTCTATGGTACTAGTAGATACATACCATGCCTTGTGTTGCCATGATAAGTTCCCGTAGCATGTGGTTTGATAGCTCTAAACATGCTAACCTGATGTTATTTCTGCCATGTCCTGAAATTCTGCAAAGTCTGTGAACCTGTTATTATTTGCAATCTTGCCATGCTTGTTTGAGTATGATATAGTGATTTCTGGAGATAGATCAGTGTTCATGTTTTGTAATGCTTTACCTGTACATCACGTCCATGCCTTTTATTATCATGTTATGGTGCTGTAGCATGTTGTTTTGATGCTTGCTAGATGCCTACTTGCTGTTTTGGGCAGATTGTTGCTATATCTTGTATAGGGTGTAGGTGTTGAACCGTTGCTCCGTTTTGAGTGTGCTCTTTATGAAACTTGCTTAGAATTGCATGTAGCTTCATAATATCATGTTGCATCTTTGTTTTGAGGTGTTTACTTGATGTTTGTATGCATTTTGCATCGATGCCATGATAAACTTGTTTTGCTCATATCTTCTAGGCCGTAGCTCCGAATCTAATGAACTTTATATGTAACTTGACTAGAATTTTGTGTAGACCATCGTGGTACATCTTAACTTGCTGTTTAACAACTTGAACTTAAGGTTTATTCAGATCTGGACCAATTTCGAAATTTGCATATGAGGACCTACCGGAATTGTTCTATGTTGTTTCCGGCCTCATTTAAACTTGCTTTGATGTGTTGTTCTTGTAGGCATCATCTCTTGCCATGAGTAGCTTCATGTAGCCTTGTCATGCATCATACTTGGTTGAGCATCATGCCTTGTTCATGTATGGTGTGTTTACCATGTTGTGTGCTTCTTCTCGATAGTTCCCGTTTCGTTGCGATCGTGAGGATTCGTTCGTCTTCGCTTGGTTCGTCTTCGTGGCTTCATCTTCCTCATGGACTCGTTCTTCTTCCTTGCGGGATTTCAGGCAAGATGACAGTCACCTTGGATCTCATTACTATCATTGCTATGCTAGTTGCTTCGTTTGCTATGCTGCGTTACCTACCACTTGCTTATCAAGCCTCCCAAATTGCCATGAACCTCTAACCTTTGTCACCCTTCCTAGCAAACCGTTATTTGGCTATGTTACCGCTTTGCTCAGCCCCTCTTATAGCGTTGCTAGTTGCAGGTGAAGATGAAGATTGCTCCATGTTGGTTTATGTTTATGTTGGGATATCACAATATCTCTTATATTATTAATGCATCTATATACTTGGTAAAGGGTGGAAGGCTCGGCCTTATGCCTGGTGTTTTGTTCCACTCTTGCCGCCCTAGTTTCCATCATATCGGTATTATGTTCTCGGATTTTGCGTCCCTAACGCGGTTGGGTGATTTATGGGACCCCCTTGACAGTTCGCTTTGAATAAGACTCCTCCAGCAAGACCCAACATTGGTTTTACCATTTGCCTCACCTATGCCCTTTTTCCCTTGGGTTTCTGGAGCCCAAGGGTCATCTTTATTTTAGCCCCCCCGGGCCAGTGCTCCTTCGAGTGTTGGTCCGAACCGAGCAGCCTGCGGGGCCACCTCGGGGAAACTCGAAGTCTGGTTTTCTCGTAGCTTGACTTATGCGGTGTGCCCTGAGAACGAGGTATGTGCGACTCCTATCGGGATTTATCGGCACATCCGGGCGGCTTTGCTGGTCTTGTTTTATTACTGTCGAAATGTCTTATAGCCTGGATTCCGAGACTGATCGGGTCTTCCCGGGGAGAACGAATATCCTTCGTTGATCGCGAGAGCTTATAATGGGCTAAGTTGGGACACCCCTGCAGGGTTTGAACTTTCAAAAGCCGTGCCCGCAGTTATGTGGCAGATGGGAATTTGTTAATGTCTGGTTGTAGTAAACTTAAAGCAAACTCTTCTAAAATACACCAACCATGTGTATAACCGTGAGTGTCTCTTTTCGGGGTTGATCGAGAGGAGAACACGGTTTCTGGGTTATGTTTGACGTAAGTAGGAGTTCAGGATCACTTCTTGATCATTACTAGTTGACGACCGCTTGTTTTGCTTCTCTTCTCGCTCTTATTTGCGTAAGTTAGCCACCGTACATGCTTAGTCGCTGCTACAACCTCACCACCTTACCCCTTCCTCACCCATTAAGCTTTGCTAGTCTTGATACCCATGGTAATGGGATTGCTGAGTCCTCGTGGCTCACAGATTACTACACACCAGTTGCAGGTACAAGTTATGCGATGATCATGACGTGAGAGCGATGTTTGTTTGTGTTGGAGTTCTTCTTCTGCTTCTTCTTCAATTGAGGGATAGGGTCCTGGTCGGCAGCCTGGGCTAGCAGGGTGGATGTCGTTTGAGTTTCTGTTTATGTTTCATCCGTAGTCGGATGTTGATCTCTTGTATGATGTATTGTTATATTCATGTGACTTTGTATGTCTTGGTTGTATCCCCACTATTATGTAATGTTGATGTAATGATATCCACCTTGCAAAAGCGTCTTCAACATGCGCTTCTATCCTTGGTGGGACCTTCGAGTTCCTTTAGGATAGGGACGCATCTTGGGCGTGACAAGTTGGTATCAGAGCCTCGACCGACCCTAGGAGCCCCCTTGATTGATCGTGTAGTTTGGCCGTTGTCGAGTCTAGAAGAAACTTTTTCAGAGTCTAGTTATATCGGAGAGTAGGATTTCTTTTTACTCCTCTACCCCTTCGTCGTTCTGGTGAGAAATCTTGACGTAGGTGTTTTGAACTACTCCTCTTCCCCTTCAAATTTTTCTTTAGGATCACGTGGTTAGTTTTCGTTCGTTGCCCATCCTCTGTTGTCCGGTGCATTTCTCGTCAAGTTGCTTCGATCCTCGTCATCTTTTGCGAGATCAATCCTCAGTTCTTTTCAATCGATGTTGTTTTCCTGTCCGAAGTCGTCCTTGTTTTTTCCTACCCGCCCCCCTTCTTCTTCTCCGAACCGGAGTCCGCAATCGAGAATCCATTCTACTCATGCGAAGCCTTTGCATTCTCTCCTCAATCATTTCAACCGGTGCTTTTCTCTTCAAGTTTTCGTCGATCCCTCGTTCCAAGTTGCCTGTGTTTTTCCCGCCCTCCCACCCCTTTTTCTTCCCGGAGTCTGAGTCTCTATTCGAGCATCAATTTCATTTGTGCGGAGTATTTTCAGTCTTTCCCCAATTGTTTCAACCGGTGAATTCTCGTCGACTTCATCAATGTTCGTCTTGCTTTCTTTCCGGTGGATTTCAACCCAATTTTCTCGGTTCGATCATATTCTTTCCCTCAGCTCAAATATTTCCCTTGCTCATTCCTCCTCTCGCCATTCTTTTATCCCGGAGTGTTGAAGACATCTCAGAAGATTCGTGTTTGCATCCATTTATTTCGAGGCTGACACCTTATTCTAATCTTTCAGTTGTTCCGGTGCATCGTCTCTTCTTCAATACCCTTCCAACGGTGTTTCCTTTCAGTGGGCCCTAACCCACAGGTCTTTTCCCAGGATCTTACCTGAATCTTCTAATTGCCCAGAGGTAGTCTCAAATTCTTTTCAAAATATTACGTAAGTATGGATTTCATCAGTCAGATGCCTCCTCCAAGATCGCTCCCAAATTCTTTCATGTTCGGATCAATCTTTTCTCTTTTCATTCTCCCGGAGTATCTCAACAATTTTTGATGGTGTTTCTCGTCGTCATTCTCAATATCTGAAGACCGAAGTAGAATTTCTCGTAAATCTTGTCCGCTCTCCCAGAGATTCCCGGTGCTAGCTCGATGTTACCCTATCAAATTGTTTCCAGACGTGCAATTCTTTTCATCCATCCAGAGTATTTCAGGAGTTGTTTTTCCCTCTCGATCATCCGGAGGTTATCTTTTCAGAAGATTTCTTCGTTCTAAATTTTCAGATTCGTTCTCCAATTTTTCTATATTCGTGCCCCTTCGTTCGTCTCAATATTTTTCCGGTGCTTCATCCAAGTTCTAATCAATTCGTGATCTCTTCGTTCTCGTGCGTCCTGTTTTACTCAAGTATCTTTGTTCATTTTCTAATTCTTCCCGGTGATTCATCCTCTTTTCTTCGTTCGTTTTCATTCTTATGGTGGGTCGTTGAAGATTCTTTTTTGTTGTTAAATATCAATTCATTCGTTTCGTTTCTATCCTACCGGTGTGTCGGGGATATACCCCGCGGTGTAAACCGGCCGGAAGCTAACCCGGCCGGACTTGGCGGTTTATCTGAAGACCCGCCCTGACCTTGGAGGTTTACAAGCAATCCGCTTGGTCGGTATGACTCACTGGTAAACCGACGGGCGGATCAGACGGATGACAAGACCCAAGGCCTAGAAGGCCGGTTCAACTATGGTGGGCCGGTTTAAGAGGAAAGGAATATTTATCTTACAAAGAGTTAAGACCACGACTTGTATCCGGTTTGTATTAGAGATAGACTAGTCCTAATCCTAATAGGACTCCACATGTAAACCGCCCCTTCAACATATATAAGGAGGGGCAGGGCTCCCCAAAGAGGGACAAGTTACAGGTTAGAAGTTAGAAGCTATAAGCTACAAGCAATCAATAATCTCTAGGGCTAGACACAAGAGCCGGTTTACGGCGTCTCCCTCGGGATGATAATGAGACCTAGCCTCAAACAGCATGTAGGGTTTTTACCGGATGATGTTTCCCGGGGCCCGAAGCTGTCTAAACCCTTGTATTGCGTGTTGATCCGCCCTGCGTCTCTCGTCCCACTCAACCCCTCTCAAGCTACTACATAGATGCGTTGGCCTCGCGACTAAGTCCTGACACTAAGGACATTTGCCGTGACAAATCCACGACAGTTGGCGCCCACCGTGGGGCCCGCGCACGGTGGTGTTGAGTTCTTGAAGGGATCTCTTTTATGGGATCAAGAAGCTTGCGATTCGTCACACGTGGAAGAGCCAGCAAATTTATTGTTTGTGATCGGAATTCGCTTTGGAACTGGTAGTACAAGGATCAAGAGAAATTAAGGTGACATTGAGTACAACGCCGCCTTTATTGCAGATCGAAGACGTGCGCAAGATCAGTCAAGCGCAGGGATCAAGTCACGCAGGTCGACAAGAATACTAGAAGAATTTTCGTAGCGTAACGTGCACCTGGAAGTGGTCAAGTCGCCGAGTCAAGGTTGCCAAAAAAAACGCTGCAGTATCAACCTGTACAGCGTCCGTGTTCGACTGCTACTGCATCTCCCCTGGTCCAATGATCAAGTCCCGAGGCTGCGAGAGGTTCAATCGGCTAAGGTACCACGATTGTGTTGTTGTTTTCCACGTCATCATAAAAAGAAATCAGCAATCCACAGCAAAAGCAGAGAGCCACGGCTGCCAGCATCTCCTGCATGCAAGGACGGAAGCATATACGCTATTTAAAAAAAAGAAAAGATGCTACAATGGCGTGTATGGCCGGAGAATCACGGATGCATGTATCATGAGCGGCCACTAGGCCGATGAAGACTGCGGCATCCCATACCAGGCCAAGTACTAGTAGTACTTTTTTTTCTCTGTTCAAAGGTTAAAATCGCAGTACAAAACGTTCTGGGCAGATCCTAGCGGACGTTGGACATCGGTCGAAATACATCAGGTGATATCTTTCCTTTGTATTTTATAAGCATATTTAATTCATATGAGAACGATTACTTTGGCTTGCAATATTTTTTGATACAGGACAATTGTTCATTACGAATGAGGTGTTATATTGTGGGTATGGAGCGAGCGATGGCAATGTTCTGCACCAGCGTTCCGTCCATGTCATACCACCCGGCGAATGAACATGCGCAAGTCGCCGTCCCGTGGCCTGGTTTACATCAACGCACCGGCCGGCTCGCCCGTCCGCACCGCCTTACAACACCATGGACGACTCGCCCGTCCGCCCTGGCTGCCGGTTCACGCGTCCGCACCGGCTTACAAACGTCGTGGTCGACTCACCCGTCCGCACCGGTTTACCACGCCGCGGCCGGTTCACCCGTGATTTATTTCAGCTTCATACAGTTATCATCAACTTCATGGCGGGTTATTTTCGGCCTAAACGAATCAGGTGATATCCATCTAAATCTATTTTTTGACATATATTGTTTTTGTAAAAAGAACAATTACGTTGGTTTTGCATATTTTTATATGCAGGACAATTATTCGCCACAACATCGGTGTTACACCATGCATATGGAGCGTGCACCGGCGTCATTATATACTGGCTTTTGACCATTCCACAACGGACGCGCGCAAACCGCCGGTGGTCCGGTTTACATCAACATGGGGCCGGTTCTCCGCCTGTGCCGGCTTACAGGTCGTAACCGACTCTCGCGATCGCACCGGTTGACAACACCGTGGCCGTCTCCCGCGACCGCGCTGGTTTGCGGCGCAGAGGACTACTTGCTCCGCACCGGTTTACAATGCCGCGACCGGTTCATCTGTCTGTTCGCATGGCTGACTTGCCATGATTGATTTCAGTTTCACTGTGGTGATCGTCAACTCCACGGTGGATATTTCCGGCTAACATATCAGGACAAATTGTCTGTTGCAAAAAGGGGATTATTATATCACTGAGCTATTGGATAACCCGTGCCGGTTTATATCGCGATCCAGATCGCGTCAAACTCGTCAGGACCATGCGAATTACCCAATAGCGCATGCACAGGCTGCCATCCCCCGCAGCCCGGTTTACATCAACATACCGGGCCGCACCTGTCTGCGCGAGCCATTTATTGAGTATGAACAAGTCACAGCTTGGGTAGCCCGGTTTTCTTTCAAATTGGAGGCAAATTATCATCAACCGCCGTCTGCACTGGATGGCTCAATGGGCAGGCACACCAGTCGCCGCCACTACAGTTTGGGTAACTTCAAATCACCAGTTGGAAGGAACCATTGGCCGAGTTGCTGACACGGTTCATACGGGATCATTTACAACCCGCCGCAGTCACCACAACCTTCTGTGGATTCACATCGTGTTGTCAACACCAATGATATACAAGTTATGCCGGTTTATATCACGGTCAAATATGGAGAATCTCAAGCCAACTCCTCGAGTCACCTTGAGACTTGGGGGCTATGATGATATGACGCAGCAAGTCTTGCCAGTTTCAGCCGGTTTAAAAACCCGAGGACGATGGAGGAAAAGATAACCCGATCCCGGAGGCTATTGTTATGTTGATGAAAAGTTAGAGGCCGTCAGAAAATTTCCGGTTTAGAAAGTATATGACAGTTACAAACTCCCGACTCAATGAAGAAGTTTCGGATCATCAGAAAGGATTCCGGTTTGAAACCGGGCTGAAGGGAAGTCAGTATCACTGAAGCCCTCAAATATCCGGTTTACAATCCGGTTCAAGAGAAATCTATTCTCCCACAAAGTTCTGAAGCGCTCAGATCCAGTTTAACAATGTCCGGTTCAAAAAGGAATTAACTTCTCGCAAGTTCAAGTTTAAAGGCCGTCAGAAAATTTCCGGCTGAAAATGAAGATTCCGGTTTAAAATCCGGTTCAAGGGAAAGATGTCTCCCACAGCTTTGAAGCTTCCAATATCCGGTTCAAGATCCCGGTTCAAGAAGAATTTACCTCTTGCAAAAAAGTTAAAAATTACCGAAGAGGACCTGCTGCCATGATGCACGGTTCAAACATGGGTATCCGGCCTTATTGGCTTGACATATTATCTATCACACGGGAGCTCCCGCTTTGTAAAGCGGTGTATCTATTATTTATATCATGCGTGGTTACACAGAGTGGACTCGCTTTAGGGCAACCTCCGGTTTACCCCTTGAGGTCGCTTCACAGAAGAACAACAAAGTCAGTTGGGGACCTAGTCGACTTGAACCGTAGCTACACCTGGTCATGTCTTGACGACGGTAATGCCTTCTGGCTGGCACATTTGCCACTAAGTCAGTTGGGGACCTAATCGACTTGAACCGTAGTTACACCTTATGGGAGCTCGGTCATGTCTTGATGATGGTAATGCCTTCTGATCGGCTTTTTAGCCAATAAGTCATTTGGGGGCTTGGTCGTGTCCGAACCAATGCAATGCCACTTGATCGGCCCTAGGCCACTAAGCCACTTGGGGGCTTGGTCGAATCCGAACCAATGCAATGCCACTTGGCCGGCGTAACGCCACGAGTCATTTTGGGGTCCTGGCTGACTGGCACCATTGCTACGCCTTCGGGGGGCTTGGTTGCGTCTGACCATGGTAATTCCATCTGACCAAGCTCAGTAGAGCTCTTCTTTTGCAAAAAATTGTTGCCATTGCTTTTGCTTTAACAGCCTTTCTTGAGAAGTTGCTATTTTATTTGCACTTTTTAAACCGATAGTATTTTGTACCGGTTCAAACAGCTAAATTGGCGGAACACGGTCCATTTTTAGACCGGAGATTATCTGCCCGGTTTAATTTTCTGTTACCATCCTATTATGGAGTAAACCGGTGTTTATCAACCCGGCTCGGCTTTCAACTACAAGTTGTGAGTGCATGATCAAATTATAATCCGGAGATTATCAGCCCGGTCTGGTTTGGCTACAAGTCACCAGTATTATATATGGTTAATCCGGTGTTTATCACAGCCCGGTACGGTTTTATCGTAAACCGGCACAATATGGAAGGAGTTATCATTACTCAAGATTGGGGTTGTCACCTTTACTACAAAAAGTTGGTAAGCCAACGATGTGATTCAATGTCACAGGACACTTTAAACTTGTTGTTACAGGAACAGGTTGAATAAAGCATGATGAAAAATTGTCCGGTGTTTATTAAACCGGCCTGGCTTTTCGACTATAAGTCGCCAGTATGATGAGAAATTGTCCGGTGTTTATTAAACCGGTCTGGCTTTGGACTATAAGTCGCCAGTATATATTTGGATTGCGCCATTGGAATCTTGCACTTATAAATTATTGGATTATATTATTCAAATAGCCAAACTTGGCTGAATTTTCATTATGATATTGGATGAATAAGGTTTTCATGCCAGATTATATTATCTTGAATAGCCAACATGGCTGGATTTTTATTATGGTTATTAATATTATGATTAAGGTTTTCAAAGTCGCTTTAGCGCAATGGTTATCATTTTCTACAATTGAAGGAATAGTCCCGAGTTGCTGCAGGCTTACAACCCGGCACTTGGGGGCTACATTATTCAAAGTTGAGATTATATCAAATATGCAAGTCTCATGTCGCTGCAAGCATGCACCATGACACTTGGGGGCTACCAATTGCTCCTGTCAACTATTCAAGGTACAAAGTTTTTTATCCATTATATTGAAGGGTCCACTGCTCAGTTGGTAAAGCACAAGGCTCTTAACCTTGTGGACGAGGATTCAAGCCCCATGATGGGGGTTACATCATATGATGTTATTTTCATTAAAGTGTATATCAAAGTCCCAGCTTAATATTATCTTACTGAGTCGGCCCTTGGGGGCTACATGCTGCTGTTCAAAGTTTAAAAGATTATATTTACAAAGTCCCTGCTGATTATTACATAATGAGCCGGCCCTTGGGGGCTACATTGGTTGAAGTTTTATGGGCATCAGTCAATTACAAGTCCCAGGTTGCTGCAAGCATAACAACCCGACACTTGGGGTCTACAGGTAATATGGATATAAGGGAGAAATATCTTCCAATTTTCTGTTTTGAGCCAATCATTATGACCCGGTGTCTACAACAATCATGAACCGGCATTGGAAATAATCATGACCTGGAATTCAGTTCTTATAAACCGGCAATCTTGACAATGATAAACCGACGAGTCTACATTTTCAAACCGGCTGAATATCAGATGAGTATTACAAGACCAATATTTCTTAAACCGGCGCTTTGGAAGCCAACTCAAGTGGATTATTCTTTACAATATTTTTCTATGAGAAACCAATGTCAGCAATTTGAGTATGAAGCTGGTTATTAACCTGGATTTTCTAGAAGGAGTGACAAGGACTTAAGGATGATCAGGTGCCGGTTTACAAGAATTCTTAACCCGGAGCGCAACCTGTCAAATTTGTTCTTATGTTTATTTTGCAGCATAAGTTTACCATGGATGAATCCAAGCTAAACTTGGGGGCTAATGTCGGGGATATACCCCGCGGTGTAAACCGGCCGGAAGCTAACCCGGCCGGACTTGGCGGTTTATCTGAAGACCCGCCCTGACCTTGGCGGTTTACAAGCAATCCGCTTGGTCGGTATGACTCACTGGTAAACCGACGGGCGGATCAGACGGATGACAAGACCCAAGGCCTAGAAGGCCGGTTCAACTATGGTGGGCCGGTTTAAGAGGAAAGGAATATTTATCTTACAAAGAGTTAAGACCAGGACTTGTATCCGGTTTGTATTAGAGATAGACTAGTCCTAATCCTAATAGGACTCCACATGTAAACCGCCCCTTCAACATATATAAGGAGGGGCAGGGCTCCCCAAAGAGGGACAAGTTACAGGTTAGAAGTTAGAAGCTACAAGCTACAAGCAATCAATAATCTCTAGGGCTAGACACAAGAGCCGGTTTACGGCGTCTCCCTCGGGATGATAATGAGACCTAGCCTCAAACAGCATGTAGGGTTTTTACCGGATGATGTTTCCCGGGGCCCGAAGCTGTCTAAACCCTTGTCTTGCGTGTTGATCCGCCCTGCGTCTCTCGTCCCACTCAACCCCTCTCAAGCTACCGCATAGATGCGTTGGCCTCGCGACTAAGTCCTGACACTAAGACCTTCCTAAATTTTGGCGCTATATCTTCCCTTAATATTTTTACCAATGTGAATAAGTGGTATGCAATCCATGGTTTCTCATCAATTTAATTGATGAAGGATAAGCATAACGTAATTCTTATTCTTCTTTCATCAAGTTTAATTCCTTCCTTCGGAGATTGTTCATCATAAATAATCTCTCGATACAAAGTGTTTTCGTCTTTCCTTTCTCGGAGTTCAAAGCTTCCTCGACCATCTCATCAGAACCTCCATCGGGATCATTGCAAGACTTTAATCTTATTCCTTTCATACCTCAATTCTATATCATCATATTTTTGTACCGGAGTTCTTCACGGTGGTTCTTCTCGAGTTAATTCATTCTTCAAGTGTTCATCAAGATTCTTTTGAAAGAGCTCAAGTATCTTTTCTTCTTGCGTCTCGAGGTGCAATTAATTCTCCGTATTCTTTTGAAGTGGAGTTTTGCATTTCTTCGTTCTTCTCAGCCATTTAATATTTTCCGTTTGTGGTTGGTTATCACCTCATAATTTTTGAGATGTTATTCATAAGTCCACAACAAGCAATTCTTTTGTTGTCGATTTTCTCAACAACTCCGTTCAATCCTTTCTTCTAAGGCTGCTTTCTAATTCATTCCTGGTAGAAGTTGTCATCTTCTTCCCCGTTATTCTCATTCCACTCTTTCAAGTCTCTGGAGGCATTGTGTTGTTCCTCTTGTCAAGTATCATTCCATTTTCTCAAGTTCATGCTCTATTCTTTCCTTGTTAACCCGGAGTGCTGTCTAAATTCCTTCGTTATTATTCCTTTCTATCTTGTCCTAACCGGAGTGGTTTCAAATTCAGTCTTATTCCTTGAGCATTTGCTTCTTGTCATATTCAACATTCCTCTCTTCTACCCGAGTGCTCTCGGTCTTGTTCATCCTCTCTCTTTCATTCTTGTTTCACCTCATGCCTTTTTCCCTCCCGTCTCG
Organism: Aegilops umbellulata; assembly: GCA_032464435.1. Taxonomy (NCBI): domain Eukaryota; kingdom Viridiplantae; phylum Streptophyta; class Magnoliopsida; order Poales; family Poaceae; genus Aegilops; species Aegilops umbellulata. Next base: position 132,756,762 of record CP136056.1, read on the forward strand.
GTCCTAAGATCTCGGGACGAGATCTCTTGTTAGTGGAGGAGAGTTGTAACGCCCCGAATTCGATGCGCCAGGTGTCCGCCAGTTATTCGCCATCATTGCCATGTCATTTGCTTGCGTGTCTCTCCTTGCCATGTCATCATCTGCATTTCATATCATGCATCATGTGCATCGCATTTGCATACGTGTTCGTCTCATGCATCCGAGCATTTTCCCCGTTGTCTGTTTTGCAATCTGGCACTCCTATGTCCCCCGGTGCCCCCTTTTGCCTCTTTTCGTGTGCGGATGTTAAATGTTCTCAGAATGGACCGAGGTTTGTCAAGCGGCCTTGGTATAGCACCGTTAGACCGCCTGTCAAGTTTCGGGTCATTTGGAGGTTGTTTGATACTCCAACGGTTAACTGGGTAACCGCAAAGGCCTCTTTTGTGTGCAGCCCAACACCCCTCCTAAGTGGCCCATAACCCATCCAAGTCATCCCCATCATCTCGGTCGTCGGATCACGATCGCGTGGCCACAAACTAAACCTCATTTGGAGCTTCCTAGCCCCCTCTACCTATAAATAAGTGCACCCCGTCCAAATTCGCGGTCCAAACCCTAACCATCTTCCTCCTCGCGCCGCCGGACACGTCCAACTCCGGCCGGACATGTCCAGCCTCCATGTCGCCCGGCCAATCCCGCGCCGCCACCTCAGCACCTCCACCGCCGCAGCCACTCCCGTCGCGCCACTTGTCGCCCGCCGCCTCCAGCCTCCTCTCTCCTCCTCCGCAGGCCCGCCAGGCCCGGGCGCAGCCCGCCGAGCCCATCGGGGCCCAACCCCGCTCCGTCGCCGGGTCCCGTCCCCGCCGCCTCGCGCCTCGCCGCCGACCGCCGCCGCGGGCGCCGTCCGCCGCGCCGCCCCGCGCCCGGCGACCTCACCGGCGTCGCCGCCCGGGCCCGTCGGGAGCCGCCTCCGCCCGCGCCTCCCGCGCCCCGAGCTCGCCGCCGCCTCCTCCCGTCGCCCGGCCTCGACCCAGCCGCCTGCTCCCGCTCGCCGGAGCCGCCGCGCCCCACCTCCGGCACCTCGCCCCGGCGCCCCGCCGCGACCATGGCGCCACCGCCCGCTGCCTGGCGCCTCCTCTGCCTAGCTCCGGCGCCGCCCCTCCTCGACGTCCGCGCCCGCCCCGGCCACTTCGTCGCCGGATCCACGCCCTCGCCGGCCATCTCCCCCGTCTCCGGCGAGATCCGGTCGCCGGGTCCAGATCCACCAGTTCGTCCAACCAAACGCGGCATCCCCGCATCCCGGATCCCTATGTCCCGCGTTGACTTTCGCGGAGGTAAAAATTCACTAAGTCCCCGATATTTGGACATTATCATGCCATGTTCATCGCATCATAGCTCTGTGCATATTGCTCCGTTTCATGCGTGCAATATGTCTGATTGTTCTTCTCGACGAGTACTTCATTTCATTCCATTGCACCATGTTCATTTGAGTTCATCTTGATGCCCGAACCATCGTTGCAAAACGGTAATATGATGTTGTCTGCTGTCTGTTATCAGAACATGCTCTTTTGTTATTTTTGTATCTTGATGCGTGATTGTCTTTTGAGCATGAAGTCTACATGTGTTATGTGCTACAACATGCCATATTTACTATGGTGCAACCCATTATTCATGATATGCCGTGTATTGTTTGTTTTGAGCTTACAAAGTAGCCTCCGTGATGTTACTGATTTCAGAGACTTTGTAATTTCACCGTCACTTTCTGCTGTTATTTTTACTAGGTGACCAGTTGCGCCAAATGGCGCAAAGACCCGTTTAAAACCATGTTCGTGTTGAAAATATTTGTATTTTTCAATAACCATATATTTGAGTACATTTGGTAAGAAATTATACCCTTATATATAAAGAAAATTAAATGCAAATATTTTTTAAGGCAATAATGCCACAAATTAGATCATCGATAGGTCAAGATAGTTGAGTCTACAATTAGGAATTATCTGATTGTGGCTCATGACATCAGAACTCTCCCCATATAAAATACTCCCTCCGTAACAAAATGTAAGACATTTTTATGCCATATGCAAAACCAAAAAACGTCTTACATTTTGGTACAGAGGTAGTACTTGCGCTCATTCACAAGGAATTGACACAGAACTTACTATATGCAGATATGGAGCATTTTGATTATTTTGATGCCAAGCAATCCTCAGAATTCAAAAAGGCGGATAATTTTTTTATTGGGAAGACAGTAGGGAAGGTCGTACTGTATTAACATAATGTACAAGAGAGAAACAGTGTATACTATCACAAAGAAAAAATATTGCTTGCCATTTCACTGGATTACTTAGAGCAAGTTCTTGGTTAAGAACTCTCCTACAGTTTTTCTTCTTTGACTTATAACTCTCCCCCATTTAGATATGCTTTGTGTTGAGTGTTACTTCCAATCATATGCACGAATATGTCATAACGTCGTGTCACTATTTGATCCAGGTCAAGTTAGTAAAGACTAAAGATGGTTGCAGCTTCATCTGGCACCCAAGAAAACTAGCAAAAACAACTCAAGCAAGTGAGCAGCCTAGCCATAGCTTCTTGTGAAATACGAAATGGGGAATTCTGAGTAAGGCGTACGAAATTATGAACAAACACCTTAAGGCCATATTGTGAAGAGGACGAGAGCTAACCTGTCCTGCGCTACCATCAGAAGCGGCGTATGTGCCGACCAGGAGAAAGCGACCGCGACCCCCGCCGTCGGCGGCTAAGGAAGGGAAGCGGTGGTGGAGGTGAAGATGAACACCGTGATGGTGTCGGTGGTTGCGCCGGAGGCGGGAGACCGGGCGAGAGGTTCGCAGCGTCGGCGAGGCGGCGGCGAGAGCCGGAAGCATGGCGAGAGTTCCAGAGAGTGGAGAAGTGTGCGTCGCGTCGTGTTGTGGCGATAGGATTGGGAATTGGGGAATGCGCTTTTGTTTTTCTGGTAAAGGGTGATTTTATTAACTTAAAATCATCAATTGCATACAAAACATTATGAGCAACACCTGACCTCTACATAACTAGGATGTACACAGCCGAACACCAAAAGTCTGACAACCAGAAGAAAACAAAAACCGATAAATCGGCAATAGTTGAGATATAGACCGATATTGTGCCTATGTCGAAAGGTGAGATGGACCGATCCGGAGGTTATGTTGCCACTCATGTTGGATAAAAACCTCCGTAGCCATCTACTCCAACCGCGTACACACCGACTTGAACAGCGGTTGGATCTCCGGTCGTTGTAGTATAAACCACATACAAAGCGAGTGCGTACAATGGAAAATAGCCTGCAAAGGAGAAGCATTTTTGTCATTAAAAACAAAATCATTTCTACATAGGCAAAGTGACCATAATAAGGCATACGCTCTCACCCTTAATAGCGTTTTGAACCTATTTGAAATACCGTCCAACCAATGACCAAAAATATTGGCAACACTTGTGGCGGATATAGGGGGTGTTTGGTTCTAGGGACTTTTTTGTGTTGGGACTACAAAAAGTCCCTAGCAAACCAAACAGGGTGGGACTTTTTTGGGACTTTTTGCTAAAAGTCCTTAGAAGCACCTCCTTGAGAGTCTTTTTTAAAAAGTCCTATGGACTAGAAAAAGTCCTAGGACTAAAGAACTAAACACCACCATAAACTTTGACGTTATTTGAATGACTGACCTCGTAGAACGTGCAAAGTTGCATTGGAAAAAGAGGTGTTTGATTGTCTCATTATGAGTACAAAAACAATACTTCTTACTCCCTTGTCAATTGCGTCGTGCGAGATTGTCTTTGCTTAGAACAACTCTCCTACAAAGATACCACATGAAGACTTTAACTTTTAGTGGTATCTTCGACCTCCAATTTTTTTTATTATTACTCACCAGTACCTCAGAATGCGTGAGCGCACAATACATAGAGTCTACGGTGAAAGACCCTGATGTAGTAAGGTTCCGGCGAAACACATCCCGACCTTCTGTCAGGCTAATCGCAACCAGACGGGACAAAAGATTATGCCATGACATAAGTCGGGGGCCAATCAAATCCCGCCTGAACGAAATATTCGGGGGGATGAACTGAGCACCTGCGCAATAGTATTATTCTTATCGCAAGAAATGTTGTACAAGGCTGGATATTGTTCTCGGAGAGTGGCACCGCCTAGCCAGATGTCTTCCCAAAAACAAATCTCCGACCCGTCCTTTATCGCGAAAGACCCAAAGCGAAAGAGATGTTTCTTTGCCGCCATTAGGCCAGTCCAAAAGTGTGAGTCGCCAGGTTTCCAATATGCCTGAGACACCGCCTTGTGGCCTAGATACTTGTTGCGCAGTATGATTTGCGAAACACCATCCTCAGTAAAAAGTTTGAACAACCATTTACTAAGGAGAGCCTCATTCTTGACCTGCAGGTCATGAATTCCAAGGCCACCTTTGATGTAGGGTGGAACCCTATACGGTCGATCTTTCACGAAAGGCGTGGATCCCGCGAAGAACACGAAGAACACAATGGGAAATCACAAAGGGAAACACAAGAGAAACACTCAAACCAACGAGATACGGTCACACATGTGCTGGATCCTCGGAACATGAGAGGAGATACAAGATCCACAATCAACAAGGGATGATACAAACGTAACCGGTTCTTCTCCGTGAGGAGGTCTTGATGGGGCCACCCAAGAGGGGGTCTTGAATCCAAGGGGATCTTCTCCGTAGAGGGGTCGCGGTCTCTCTCGTGGAGTAGATCCGTAATGGATGAGCAAAGCTCTATCTCACATATGAGCTAAACCAATGCTAACCCTAACTAGGAGGAGGTGGGGGAGTATATATAGTCTAGGGCCACGAAGGGGTAAGTGGGAGAGAGTTTACATGGGCTCTCCGCCCGCATCTGCGTAGGGCGTCGGATGTCCGGGCTGGGGGTTGGATGTCCGGCGGCTCGCGAGGAGCCAGATGTCCGGGCCTTTGGTCGGATGTTCGGGCTAGACTTGCCCGCTCCTGTGCTCTCTGGATAGGCGGGGCCGGATGTCCGGGCGAAGGGGCCGGATGTCCGAGGCTTCGGGAGGAGCCGGATGTCCGGGGTGATGGTCGGATGTCCTGGCTATGCTGGTCCTTTGGGTGCTCTCTGGATAGCCGATGCCGGATTTCCGGGGCAGGGGTCGGATGTCCGGCTGGGGCCGGATGTCCGAGGCATGTCCGGTTGCTGTAGAAGCTGTCTCTTCTTTCTTCTCCTTCCTTCGCTCCCGCGCACACTTGGCCTTGGTCCTTGGGCTCTCCATGGTCTCCTCGGGTGTACCTGAGTATGCACAAGGTCCGCGCTTGAAGTAGCATCCATGTCTTACATGCGGAAAGGGAAGATTCGGAAAGGGGCGAGTTCACCTTAGGTCAAATGGCATATGTTTGAGGTCTTAACATGTGGGCACTTGGGGCTTGGGGAGTTGTCGTGGTGTACATGGGGATGATCGTAGGATGCTCCGCATCATCTCCCCTCCCTTGGGAAAGATCCGACCTCGGATCGAAGACCTCATCACCATGGAAACGGTTGTCCTGGACGGACTTGTAGTTGGACGAAGTGGAAGACATGGCGCAATCCAAGTACTCCAAGGTGTCTCCGGAGTGGTACACGCGCAAAAAGAGCAAACACAAACGACACTTGGAAATACAATGGTTAGCGCACACAAAGTGTCCATCATGTAAGAATGAGTCCGTGCGGCAAGATTGTTTGTGACAAAGCGCATGAAAGCAAAAGCTGCCACACGCTGTAAAATGTTCACTGACAGGAAAGAAACCAAGAAAGCATTGGCTCCATGCGGCACCGCTTCCCACTTCCATGAAGTCTATACCGAGGCTATTTTGGCGACCTCGGCCTCCACCACAGAAGCAGACAAAGTGCCGCCAAAAATTGTTACCAAAGTTGTCGGCAGAGTAGGTGGTGCAAGGTGCTCCTTGAAGAGCGAGTCCGGCAACTGTACGAACATTGCATTCACTAAACCGCATCCACCGAGCATGGCGCTAGGCCTTGGTTGCTTGAGGACAGAACAACGGTGCAGAGGGTGTTTGTGATTGTTGCAAATGTGACAGTAATGAACCACCGTACAATCCTTGGAGAGATGCTCATCTGACCTGCATTTGAAACACCAAAGACCTATCTTTTTACCTTTACGCGGCTTCCTAGTTGTGTCAGCAGAGGTCACAGTCGTTGCATTAACGTCTTGGGCTGCCTGTAGCTGAATCGAAGATGCTTCCATCACAGGTGTAGGCGGAAAAGCCGGCGAAGGACGTGCAGCCGGGGTGACGGCACCGGTGGCAGCGGTACCACGATATCCCCCCTTGCGCTTATTCTTGGGACGGCGAGCAGGAGGTGCTTCAGGTGCGGGTTGGTTGGTTGCACCGAATATGACAAGTGCCGGCGCCGGGACCTGCTGGACGGGATGAGCAGCGGTGGAGGACGAACCCGGCGCCACGAAGCGAAGTGGCCCAGCAGCGACGCCAAAGCCGGCAGAGAAACCGGGCGTTGATCTGAAGGTCGGAGCCGCTTGTCCCGCCGGTGCGGCCCCCTTAGGCGGGATACCATTACGGCTAGCCATCGATGGCGTGGGATTCCGGCGAAGAACTTGGGCGTACGATGGCGGCGTTGTAGGTGAGTCGATGATCTGTGAAGGTCGATTGCAGTACTAGGGCACCTGATGTTCTGTACTGGAACATGTTAGCCCTCCGTAGCGTTTGGCCCAGACGCGAGGCCCGATTGGCGATGCACACGCCTGGCCAACGAGCCTGCAAGTTGGAAGCTCGAGGAATCAAATTATGAACAGCGTAGGGATCATCGCATGCCGAAGACGGCGCTGCCGTTTCATCCGGTTGACTTGGAACCGCTGCCGAAGACGGGCTCGCCGGGGAGGCCGGCATGAACGCCGCGAGTGCCATCGGCGGCGTGATCCTGGGTCGTGGAAGAGGCCCCTTCGACGGCCTGATGCACAGACCACACTGTGGCCGTGCAGGCGCCGGCGATGGCCGCGACATGACCGGGGAGGCATCCGATCCAGCATGCTCCAACTCCCTGCACGAAATCAAAGTATCATGAGTAGAATCAGTGCTCACCTTGCCGACCGAGCTTGAGTTGCCTTTCTCCCACACTCTGGACGCCGGGGTAGGGTACTGATACGTCCATTTTGCATCATGCTTTCATATTGATATTTATTGTATTATGGGCTAATATTACACATTATGTCACAATACTTATGCCTATTCTCTCTTATTTTACAAGGTTTACATGAAGAGGGAGAATGCCGGCAGCTAGAATTCTGGGCTGGAAATGAGCAAATATTAGAGACCTATTATGCACAACTCCAAAAGTCCTGAAACTCCACGAAAGTTATTTTTAGAAATAATAAAAAATACAGAGCGGAAGAAATACCAGAGGGGGCTCACACCCTGGCCACGAGGGTGGGGGCACGCCCTACCCCCCTGGGCGCGCCCCCTGCCTCGTGGGCCCCTGGTGGCCCTCCGGTGTCCATCTTCTGCTATATGAAGTCTTTAATCCGAAGAAAAATCATAAGCAAGCTTTCGGGACGAGACTCCGCCGCCACGAGGCGGAACCTTGGCGGAACCAATCTAGGGCTCCGGCAGAGCTGTTCTGCCGGGGACACTTCCCTCCGGGAGGGGGAAATCATCGCCATCGTCATCACCAACGCTCCTCTCATCGGGAGAGGACCAATCTCCATCTACATCTTCACCAGCACCATCTCTTCTCAAACCCTAGTTCATCTCTTGTATCCAATTCTTGTCTCATAGTCTGGGATTGGCACCTGTAGGTTGCTAGTAGTGTTGATTACTCCTTGTAGTTGATGCTAGTTGGTTTATTTGGTGGAAGATCATATGTTCAGATCCTTTATGCATATTAATACTCCTTTGATTATGAACATGAATATGCTTTGTGAGTAGTTACGTTTGTTCCTGAGGACATGGGAGAAGTCTTGCTATTAGTAGTCATGTGAATTGGGTATTCGTTCGATATTTTGATGAGATGTATGTTGTCTCTCCTCTAGTGGTATTATGTGAACGTCGACTACATGACACTTCACCATTGTTTGGGCCTAGAGGAAGGCATTGGGAAGTAATAAGTAGATGATGGGTTGCTAGAGCGACAGAAGCTTAAACCCTAGTTTTTTGGATCCATATGTTTCATGCTATGGTTAGGTTTACCTTAATACTTCTTTTGTAGTTGTGGATGCTTGCAATAGGGGTTAATCCTAAGTGGGATGCTTGTCCAAGTAAGGACAGCACCCAAGCACCGGTCCACCCACATATCAAATTATCAAAGTACCGAACGCGAATCATATGAACGTGATGAAAACTAGCTTGACGATACTTCCCATGTGTCCTCAGGAGCGCTTTTCTCCATATAAGAATTTGTCCAGGCTTGTCCTTTGCTACAAAAAGGATTGGACCACCTTGCTGCACTTTATTTACTTTTGTTACTTGTTGCTCGTTACAAATTATCTTATAACAAAACTATCTGTTACCTATAATTTCAGTGCTTGCAGAGAATACCTTGTTGTAAATCGCTTATCATTTCCTTCTGCTCCTCGTTGGGTTCGACACTCTTACTTATCGAAAGGACTACGATAGATCCCTGAGGGAGTCCTGGATTAGGGGGTGTTTGGATAGCCGGACTATACCTTTAGCCGGACTCCAGGACTATGAAGATACAAGATTGAAGACTTCGTCCCGTGTCCGGAAGGATCTTTCCTTGGCGTGGAAGGCAAGCTAGGCGTGCGGATATTCAAGATCTCCTACCATTGTAACCGACTCTGTGTAACCCTAACCCTATCCGGTGTCTATATAAACCGGAGGGTTGTAGTCCGTAGGACAACCATCATCATACACAATCATACCATAGGCTAGCTTCTAGGGTTTAGCCTCCTTGATCTCGCGGTAGATCTACTCTTGTACTACCCATATCATCAATATTAATCTAGCAGGAGTAGGGTTTTACCTCCATCGAGAGGGCCCGAACCTGGGTAAAATAAAGTGTCCCATGTCTCCTGTTACTATCCGACCTTGACGCACAGTTCGGGACCCCCTATCCGAGATCCGCCGGTTTTGACACCGACAATCCCCTATACTTGTGGGTCATCAGGTACCCGACATCATTCCAGAATTCTTGCAGGAGCTCCGCATCCGTCTTCTTCCTCCTGGGCTGCACCATTGTCCAGGAATCCCCTGAGACCTCACCACTTCTGCGATCTTCATCACCGGAGAGGACTGCCTTCACCACTTCATCCGCCAAGCGTCCCGCATCCGAACCCTCAAGCCTGTCCCCCTCGACGTCGGCCAAGGCCTCAAACCTTGATCCAGAACACGACGAGGATGAAGTTGAAGATGGTGAGAGCGCCGCCGGCGAGAAGGCAGCAGGAGCCAGAGTTAGCCGCCGCCGCCGTTCCGGGAGGACTCGAGCGCCAACATGCACCACACAGTCGAGAAGAACCATCTCCCTCCCGCTTTGGATCCTCTCCCCTGCTCGCAAGTGTCGTCCCTCCACAATCTTGTAGTCAGTATCCCGTAGAAAACAAAGCCTTTGGAGCACGAAATTTTTAAAAACTAAAAATGGTATTTTCAAAGTTTTGCAAAAGAATGATTTTTGTTTCTATAAGTACCTATTGGACATTATCCAGCAACCTATAAAATGTCTACTCCTAAGGCCTCATTTCGTAGAGGAGTTTTGTAAGGGATTTGAGAGGATGATCCTCGCGAGGCTCAGAAACCTCAAAAATCCCCGTGAGCCATTTGGCATGCAGGGTTTTGTCCGGGCGAGCCCCCCAATCCTCGTCAAACCTCCCAAACTACGTGGTTAAGAAAACACGCCTATGTCCTCAGGGAACGAGACGAAACAAGACAGAGCTCCTGGACGTGTTGCCGCCGACGCGCCGCCGCCCACAGCTTCCGATGCATCGAGTACTCACATCTGCGCCACACCCTCCCGTCCCCTCCACGCCACCCCCTATCGTCCCCCATGGATCCTTCCTGTAGACGCCATGGCCACACCTACCCTCACTGTCACTTGACTTAGTGGTGATCTGCTCTTGCACACAGTCCTCCCCCGCAACGGATCTTCTTTTCTCCGTCCAATCCTCGTGCGTTTTCGTCCTTGCCTCTGCGCAGTCCAACCTCTCTGGCGTTAGGACCGGATTCCTGGGACATAAAATCCCAGCAAATGACCCTTATGTCATCACCAGCCCCAGGATTATTGTTGCTAGTGGCCACTTCCTTGATACAAAATTCCAAGCAGTTACAAGAATTTGAGTACAAGACCATCAAGGTCCAATGAATATCACAATGATTTCTAGTGGTGGATGACGGAAGCGACTCGTGGACCTCCAACATTGTGGGGCTCCATTCCCACAGGAACAACTGACCTGGTTAACTCCTATCTTGCGTGGCTGCTATCTTCGAATCCTAGGTTGCGGGGTGTCTTCATAGTACTCCTCTCTGAGTCGCGATCTGGCCAAGACAATAGCCAGGGACAAGCCAGTGAGTACGTTTGAATGTACTCGCAAACATGATGAACAAAAGATATACCAAATGCATATGCTCATGATGAATTATATTATATGCATGTACTGACTGGAAGTTAAAGCATGGCATGATAAATATTAATACGGTGTGGAAGAATAAATAAATCATGTCAGTAGCAAATCAAAGAAATGAAATGGAACATTGGGCGTTGGACCGCCCGAGAAATTCCAAGGAAAAATGACAAGCGGGTGTCTGAAAGCGATGCCTCGAGAGGTCTTGAAAAGAAATGCCAAACAGGTGTCTAAAAGCGACACCTCGAGAGATCTTGAAAAGAAATGAGTATCTAGGTGGACTAGCCATCCCAAGTGACACTCAGAAAAGAAAGATAAAAATGAGTAACCTGGGTAGTCTAGCCATCCCAAGAGATACTCGAGATTGCACGTAAGAGGAAAAGGTTAGTCCACAATAATACTCGTGTCAGCAATAATATTCATAATAGCACCAGTGGGACAATAATTATCCTGCAAAATGAACCATGAACAATTCAATTATTTCCTCCGGAGACTAACACTAAGACCGACACTTGACCAACCTAGACTGTAGTCCTTAACCACAGACACGACTATTCAAATAGGTTTCAAACTCTGCAGAGGGTGCACTCTTTACCCACAAGTAAAGGATTTACTTAGTCAACCCCGAGACGTTGACTAATTCCGATTACTGTCTTTGGGTTGAAAACACATCTAACTCGCACATACCAACTTTAATCCATCAAGCCAGGAATCACCGAAAACAATGATAAAGTAAAACTCTAAGTGAGAAGGCCTCATTCAACGGCCTCCAATAGCATGAATAATCAGCTTCGGTCCCAGACCGGCATTCATGCACCCGGACCAAGTGACATCACTACTAGGGCCAATAGTATCATTCTCTATGGCCTCTTTATACGGTGTGTGTGCAGGAAAGGGGTTATCAACTTACTGAACCATACCCTACCTATGGCAGGGACATGTGGTGGTAGGATCAAGTATGGGGGTTACGGGAACAAGACTCGATCTACGGTCAACTCATGAGGTTCATATTTTCCTGCAATGATTAGCATGATATATCTCCTTGGTAGCACCCAACAGGGTCACCATATGGTATGTCTCAACATACCCTCACTGATCATTCTCGTCACAACGAGATTTCTGTTTCACGACCACTTTTCTCGTGACTGATTCTTTCTGTGGATTAGTCTGGACCAACACATGCATATGTGGCGCATGAAAAATAAACCACACTCACTTATACTTCATGCTTAAATGGAAATAAAATACCATCAAGGGGGATCATGCATGTATGATGCTACTTCTTGAGCTTGCATTAATTTTTCCCTTGAAGAGGAAAGGGTGATGCAGCAAAGTAGAGATAAGTATTTCCCTCAGTTAAGAACCAAGGTATCAATCTAGTAGGACTGTAGGAGGCACAAGCAAGTCTCCAATATATGCACCTGCACAAACTAACAAACACTTGCACTCAACGCGAAAAGGGGTTGTCAATCCCTTCACGGTCACTTGCAAGAGTGAGATCTAATATATATATATATATATATATATATATATATATATATATATATATATATATATAAAAGATATGTAAAAGGCAAAATAAAGTAAATATAAATAAATGAAAGCAAGGTATTTTTAGGTTTTATAGATCTGAAAATATATGATGAAAAATAGACCCGGGGGCCATAGGTTTCACTAGAGGCCTCTCTCTTGAATAAAGCATACGGTGGGTAAACAAGTTACTGTTGAGCAATTGATAGAAAAGTGCAAAGTTATGATGATATCTAAGGCAATGATCATGAATATAGGCATCATGTCTATGACAAGTAGATCGAAACGATTCTGCATCTACTACTATTACTCCGCACATCGACCGACTCTTGCCTGCATCTAGAGTATTGAGTTCATAAGAACAGAGTAACACCTTAAGCAAGATGACATGATGTAGAGGGATAAACTCAAGCATTATTATATAAACCCCATCTTTTTATCCTTAATGGCAATAATGTTGGAAATATGCCCTAGAGGCAATAATAAATTGATTATTATTATATTTCCTTGTTCATGATAATCGTTTATTATCCATGCTATAATTGTATTGATAGGAAACCCAGATACATGTGTGGATACATAGACAACACCATGTCCCTAGTAAGCCTCTAGTTGACTAGCTCGTTGATCAATAGATGGTTACGGTTTCCTGACCATGGACATTGGATGTCGTTGATAACGGGATCACATCATTATGAGAATGATGTGATGGACAAGACCCAATCCTAAGCATAGCACTAGATCGTGTAGTTCGTATGCTAAAGCTTTTCTAATGTCAAGTATCATTTCCTTAGACCATGAGATTGTGCAACTCCCGGATACCGTAGGAATACTTTGGGTGTGCCAAACGTCACAACGTAACTGGGTGGCTATAAAGGTACACTACGGGTATCTCTGAAAGTGTCTGTTGGGTTGGCACGAATCGAGACTGGGATTTGTCACTCCGTGTAAACGGAGAGGTATCTCTGGGCCCACTCGGTAGGACATCATCATAATGTGCACAATGTGATCAAGGAGTTGATCACGGGATGATGTGTTACGTAACGAGTAAAGAGACTTGCCGGTAACGAGATTGAACAAGGTATCGAGATACCGACGATCGAATCTCGGGCAAGTTCAATACCGCTAGACAAAGGGAATTGTATATGGGATTGATTAAGTCCTTGACATCGTGGTTCATTCGATGAGATCATCGTGGAACATGTGGGAGCCAACATGGGTATCCAGATCCCGCTGTTGGTTATTGACCGGAGAACGTCTCGGTCATGTCTGCATGTCTCCCGAACCCGTAGGGTCTACACACTTAAGGTTCGGTGACGGTAGGGTTATAGAGATATTAGTATGCGGTAACCCGAAAGTTGTTCGGAGTCCCGGATGAGATCCCGGACGTCACGAGGAGTTCCAGAATGGTCCGGAGGTAAAGAATTATATATAGGAAGTACTATTTCGGCCATCGGGACAAGTTTCGGGGTCATCGGTATTGTACCGGGACCACCGGAAGGGTCCCGGGGGTCCACCGGGTGGGGCCACCTGCCCCCGGGGGCCACATGGGCTGTAAGGGGTGTGCCTTGGCCTATATGGGCCAAGGGCACCAGCCCCAAGAGGCCCATGCGCCAAGAGATAGGAAAAAGGGGAGAGTCCTAAAGGGGGAAGGCACCTCCGAGGTGCCTTGGGGAGGATGGACTCCTCCCCACCCTTGGCCGCACCACCGACTGACATGCACTAGTTGCATAAGGTGGCTAGCGGGTGCCAGTCTCTCCCACTTTAGTCGGATCGGATTCGATGAAAAGGGTCCTTATGAAGGGTAAATAGCAATTGGCATATCACGTTGTGGTTTTGCGTAGGTAAGAAACGTTCTTGCTAGAAACCCATAGCAGCCACGTAAAACATGCAACAACAATTAGAGGACGTCTAACTTGTTTTTGCAGGGTATGCTATGTGATGTGATATGGCCAAAGGATGTGATGAATGATATATGTGATGTATGAGATTGATCATGTTCTTGTAATAGGAATCACGACTTGCATGTCGATGAGTATGACAACCGGCAGGAGCCATAGGAGTTGTCTTTATTTATTCATGACCTGCGTGTCAACATAAACGTCATGTAATTACTTTACTTTATTGCTAACTGTTAGCTGTAGTAGTAGAAGTAATAGATGACGTGACAACTTCAAGAAGACACGATGATGGAGATCATGATGATGGAGATCATGGTGTCATGTCGGTGACGATGATGATCATGGAGCCCCGAAGATGGAGATCAAAAGGAGCAAAGTGATGATGGCCATATCATGTCACTATTTGATTGCATGTGATGTTTATCATGTTTATACATCTTATTTGCTTAGAACGACGGTAGTAAATAAGATGATCCCTTACAACAATTTCAAGAAGTGTTCTCCCCTAACTGTGCACCGTTGCTACAGTTCGTCGTTTCGAAGCACCACGTGATGATCGGGTGTGATAGATCCTTACGTTCACATACAACGGGTGTAAGACAGTTTTACACATGCAAAACACTTAGGGTTAACTTGACGAGCCTAGCATGTACAGACATGGCCTCGGAACACAGAAGACCGAAAGGTCGAGCATGAGTCGTATGGAAGATACGATCAACATGAAGATGTTCACCGACGTTGACTAGTCCGTCTCACGTGATGATCGGACACGGCCTAGTTGATTCGGATCATGTAATCACTTAGATGACTAGAGGGATGTCTATCTGAGTGGGAGTTCATAAGATGAACTTAATTATCCTGAACATAGTCAAAAGGTCTTCGCAAATTATGTCGTAGCTCGCGCTTCAGTTCTACTGTTTAGATATGTTCCTAGAGAAAATTTAGTTGAAAGTTGATAGTAGCAATTATGCGGACTAGGTCCGTAGACTGAGGATTGTCCTCATTGCTTCTTAGAAGGCTTATGTCCTTAATGCACTGCTCAGTGTGCTGAACCTCGAACGTGGTCTGTGGATGTTGCGAACATCTGACATACACGTTTTGATAACTACATGATAGTTCAGTTAAACGGTTTAGAGTTGAGGCACCGAAGACGTTTTTGAAACGTCGCGAAACATATGAGATGTTTCGAGGGCTGAAATTGGAATTTCAGGCTCGTGCCCGCGTCAAGAGGTATAAGACCTCCGACGATTTTCTTAGCCTACAAACTAAGGGAGAAAAGCTCAATTGTTGAGCTTGTGCTCAGATTGTCTGAGTACAAAAATCATTTGAATCAAGTGGGAGTTGATCTTCCAAGATGAGATAGTGATGTTTCTCCGAAGTCATTACCACCAAGCTGCTAGAGCTTCGTGATGAACTATGATATATCAGGGACATATATGATGATCCTTGAGATATTCGCGATGTTTGACACCGCAAAAGTAGATATCAAGAAGGAACATCAATTGTTGATGGTTAGTGAAACCACTAGTTTCAAGAAGGGCAAGGGCAAGAAGGGATACTTCATGAAACGGCAAATCAGCTGCTGCTCTGGTGAAGAAACCCAAGGTTGAACCCAAACCCGAGACTAAGTGCTTCTGTAATAAGGGGAACAACCACTGGAGCGGAATTACCCTAGATACTTGGTAGATTGGAAGGCTGGCAAGGTCGATAGAAGTATATTGGATATACATTGTGTTGATGTGTACTTTACTAGTACTCCTAGTAGCACCAGGGTATTAGATACCGGTTCGGTTGCTAAGTGTTAGCAACTCGAAATAAAAGCTACGGAATAAACGGGGACTAGCTAAAGGTGAGCTGACGATATGTGTTGGAAGTGTTTCCAATGTTGATATGATCAAGCATCGCACGCTCCCTCTACCATTGAAATTGGTGTTTGCGTTGAGCATAGACGTGATTAGATTATGTCTATCGCAATACGGTTATTCATTTAAGGAGAATAATGGTTACTCTGTTTGTTTGAATAATACCTTCAATGGTCTTACACCTAAAATGAATGGTTTATTGAATCTCGATCGTAGTGATACACATGTTCATACCAAAAGATAGTAATGATAGTACCACCTACTTGTGGCACTACCACGTAAGTCATATCGGTATAAAACGCATGAAGAAGCTCCATGTTGATGGATCTTTGGACTCACTCATTTTTGAAAGGTTTGAGACATGCGAACCATGTCTGTTGGTGTATATGCGTGAAGAAACTCCATGCAAATGGACCGTTTGAACTCACTTGATTTTGAATCACTTGAGGCATGCAAATCATACCACATGGGCGAGATGACTGAAAGCCTCGGTTTCAGTAAAATGGAACTAGAAAGCAAATTGTTGGAAGTGATACATTTTGATGTGTGCAGTCCAATGAGTGCTGATGCATGTAGTGGATATCGTTATGTTCTTTCTTCACAGATGATTTGAGTAGATGTTGAGTGCATTTACTTGATGAATCACGAGTCTGAATTATTGAAAGGTTCAAGTAATTTCAGTGTGAAGTTGAAAGATCGTCGTGACAAGAGGATAAAAGATCTATGATATGATCATAGAGATGAATATCTGAATTACGAATTTGGCACAAAATTAAGACATTGTGGAAATTGTTTCACAACTAATACAGCCTGGAACACCATAGTGTGATGGTGTGTCCGAACATCATAACTGCACCCTATTGGATATGATGCATACCATGATGTCTCTTATCGAATTACCACAATAATTTATGGGTTAGGCATTAAAGACAACCACATTCACTTTAAATAGAGCACCACGTAATTCCGATGAGATGATACCGTATGAACTATGGTTTAGAGAAACCTAAGCTGTCATTTCTTAAAAGTTTAGGGCTGCGACGCTTATGTGGAAAAGTTTCAGGCCGATAAGCTCGAACCCAAAGCGGATAAATGCATCTTCATAGGACACCCAAAACAGTTGGGTATACCTCCTATCTCAGATCCGAAAGCAATAGGGATTGTTTCTAGAATCGGGTCCTTTCTCGAGGAAAAGTTTCTCTCGAAAGAATTGAGTGGGAGGATGGGGAGACTTGATGAGGTTAACGAACCGTCACTTCAACTAGTGTATAGCAGGGCACAAAGAGTTGTTCCTGTGGCACCTACACCAATTGAAGTGGAAGCTTATGATAGTAATCATGAAACTTCGGATCAAGTCACTCCCAAACCTCGTGGGATGACAAGGATGCGTACTACTTCAGAGTGGTACGTAACCCTGTCTTAGAAGTCATGTTGCTAGACAACAATGAACCTACGAGCTATGGAGAAGAAATGGTGGGCCTGGATTCCGATAAATGGCTCGAGGCCATAAAATCCGAGGTAGGATCCATGTATGAAAACAAAGTGTAGACTTTGGAAGAATTACTTGATGGTCATAAGGCTGTTGGGTACATATGGATTTTAAAAGGAAGACGGACAATGATGGTAAATGTCACCATTAAGAAAGCTCGACTTGTCGTTAAGATGTTTTCTGACAAGTTCAAGGAGTTGACTACGGTGAGATTTTCTCACTCGTAGCGATGCTAAAAGTCTGTTGGAATTATATTAGCTATTACTGCATTATTTATGAAATCTTGCAGATAGGATGTCAAAACATTGTTTCCTCGACGTTTTTTTTGAGGAAAGGTTGTATGTGATACAACCGGAAGGTTTTGTCAATGCTGAAAGATGCTAATAAGTATGCAAATCTCCAGCAATCCTTCTAAGGACTGGAGTAAGCATCTCGGAGTTGGAATGTGTGCTTTGATGAGATGATCAAAGATTTTGGTGTATACAAAGTTTATGAGAAGCTTGTATTTCCAAAGAAGTGAGTGGGAGCACTATAGAATTTCTGATCAGTATATGTTGTTGACATATTGTTGATCAGAAATGATGTAGAATTTCTGGAAAGCATATATAGGGTTATTTGGAAAGTGTTTTTCAATGGAAAGCCTAGATTAAGCTACTTGAACATTGAGCATCAAGATCTATAAGGATAGATCGAAACGCTTAATGGTACTTTCAAATGAGCACATACCTTAACATGATCTTGAAGGTGTTCAATATGGATCAGTCAAAGAAGGAGTTCTTGCCTGAGTTGTAAGGTATGAAGTTAAGACTTAAAACTCGACCACGACAGAAGAAAGAGGAAGGACGAAGGTCGTCCCCTATGCTTTTGTCATAGGCTCTCTACAGTATGCTATGCTGTGTGCCGCACCTGAAGTGTGCCTTGCCATGAGTCAGTCAAGGGGGTACAAGAGTGATCCAAGAATGGATCACAGGACAGCGGTCAAAGTTATCCTTAGTAACTAGTGGACTAAGGAATTTTCTCGATTATGGAGGTGGTAAAAGAGTTCGTCGTAAAGGGTTACGTCGATGCAAGCTTGACACCTATCCGGATAGCTCTGAGTAGGGATACCGGATACGTATAATGGAGCAACAATTTAGAATAGCTCCAAGTAGAACAGTTATTTGGAATAGCTCCAAATAGAACGTGGTAGCTACATCTAGGAGATGACATAGAGATTTGTAAAGCACACACGGATCTGAAAGGTTTAGACCCGTTGACTAAAACCTCTCTCACAAGCAACATGATCAAACACAGAACTCATTGAGTGCTAATCACATAGTGATGTGAACTAGACTCTTGGATGTTGGTTACATAGCGATGTGACCTGTGAGTGTTAATCACATGGCGATGTGAACTAGATTATTGACTCTAGTGCAAGTGGGAGACTGTTGGAAATATGCCCTAGAGGCAATAATAAATTGATTATTATTATATTTCCTTGTTCATGATAATCGTTTATTATCCATGCTATAATTGTATTGATAGGAAACCCAGATACATGTGTGGATACATAGACAACACCATGTCCCTAGTAAGCCTCTAGTTGACTAGCTCGTTGATCAATAGATGGTTACGGTTTCCTGACCATGGACATTGGATGTCGTTGATAACGGGATCACATCATTATGAGAATGATGTGATGGACAAGACCCAATCCTAAGCATATCACTAGATCGTGTAGTCCGTATGCTAAAGCTTTTCTAATGTCAAGTATCATTTCCTTAGACCATGAGATTGTGCAACTCCCGGATACCGTAGGAATACTTTGGGTGTGCCAAACGTCACAACGTAACTGGGTGGCTATAAAGGTACACTACGGGTATCTCTGAAAGTGTCTGTTGGGTTGGCACGAATCGAGACTGGGATTTGTCACTCCGTGTAAACGGAGAGGTATCTCTGGGCCCACTCGGTAGGACATCATCATAATGTGCACAATGTGATCAAGGAGTTGATCACGGGATGATGTGTTACGGAACGAGTAAAGAGACTTGCCGGTAACGAGATTGAACAAGGTATCGAGATACCGACGATCGAATCTCGGGCAAGTTCAATACCGCTAGACAAAGGGAATTGTATATGGGATTGATTAAGTCCTTGACATCGTGGTTCATCCGATGAGATCATCGTGGAACATGTGGGAGCCAACATGGGTATCCAGATCCCGCTGTTGGTTATTGACCGGAGAACGTCTCGGTCATGTCTGCATGTCTCCCGAACCCGTAGGGTCTACACACTTAAGGTTCGGTGACGCTAGGGTTATAGAGATATTAGTATGCGGTAACCCGAAAGTTGTTCGGAGTCCCGGATGAGATCCCGGACGTCACGAGGAGTTCCAGAATGGTCCGGAGGTAAAGAATTATATATAGGAAGTACTATTTCAGCCATCGGGACAAGTTTCGGGGTCATCGGTATTGTACCGGGACCACCGGAAGGGTCCCGGGGGTCCACCGGGTGGGGCCACCTGCCCCCGGGGGCCACATGGGCTGTAAGGGGTGTGCCTTGGCCTATATGGGCCAAGGGCACCAGCCCCAAGAGGCCCATGCGCCAAGAGATAGGAAAAAGGGGAGAGTCCTAAAGGGGGAAGGCACCTCCGAGGTGCCTTGGGGAGGATGGACTCCTCCCCACCCTTGGCCGCACCCTTCCTTGGAGGAAGGGGCAAGGGATGTGCCTCCCCCTCTCCATTGGCCCTATATATAGTGGGGAAAAGGAGGAGCAAACCAATCTAAGGCCTGGCGCCTCCCTCTCCCTCCCGTGACACATCTCCCTCCTCCCGGAGCGCTTAGCGAAGCCCTGTTGGAATCCCGCTACTTCCACCACGCCGTCGTGCTGCTGGATCTCCATCAACCTCTCCCTCCTCCTTGCTGGATCAAGGCATGGGAGACGTCTCCGTTCCGTACGTGTGTTGAACGCGGAGGTGCCGTCCGTTCGGCACTAGGATCATCGGTGATTTGAATCACGACGAGTACGACTCCATCAACCCCGTTCTCTTGAACGCTTCCGCGCGCGATCTACAAGGGTATGTAGATCCACTCCTCCCTCGTTGCTAGATGACTCCATAGATTGATCTTGGTGACACGTAGGAAAATTTTGAATTTATGCTACGTTCCCCAACAAATAATACAATACATGCCTCGCTACCCCTACTGTCACTAGGTGAGGACACCGCAAGATTGATCCCATCACAAAGCACGTCTCCCATTGCAAGAAAAAACAATCTAGTAGGCCAAACCAAATCGATAGAACGGAGAGTGTCGTGGGTTTGTCACGGAAGATGTCCTAGCCAAAGGACTTAGTCGTGGAGCCATCGCAACGGGTTAACTCGAAGGGGTTAAAGCGGACACAGGGACGCAGAGAGTTTATACTAGTTCGGCCCCTTCGATGAAGGTAAAATCCTACGTCTAGTTTGTGGTGGAATTGATGAAGTCTCGATGACTAGGGAGCAAACAAGCTTCGCCTAGGCCTCGAGTTGTGGTTGTCTGTCCTTGAACCGCTGTCGGGTCGTCCCCTTATATACACGGGTGACGTCCGTCGGTTCACAGAGTCCCAATCTCCGGTTTACACTCGTACCCGGGTTGGTCTCTTTCTTTCCCTATCTTATAGTACAAGTTTATACAAGCCGGTTTATGGCTACAGATACTAAACCGACTATGGCCTTGGGCCTTTACAAGTTTATCGGGCTTTAACATCCTTGAACTACTGTTGAAGTTAACCCGGCCCAAGCAGGCCGGTTTACGCCCAGTAGTGATATCCCCAACATTAGGCCCTAGATTGATTTGAATGAGTTCATGTCAATCCTTAGCAGAAATCTTCAGATTCAGTATCTTCCCTTAATCGCTAAACCGCCATGTCATCATCTTCTTTGGTTGTTGTAAACCGGCTTTTATGATGCTTTCTTTGTTTAACAGATCTGCAATAATCGAGGTGACAGCTCCACTTCCAAAATCTGTGGCTCCTGGATTCGCGCGCCTGACACATGTTTTTTACCTCATAAATAGGGCCGAAGGGTCATTTCCTTTTTTTCCCTTCACCTCTTTCCTCTTCGTCTTCTCCGCGTCGCCAACTCCGGAGCTCCAACGCCGTCGCTGACCTCCGCATCATCTTGGGCCGCTGCATCAACCTGACCGTACCAGAGAACCGCGGCATCCTTCCGCATCTCTCCGAGCTCCGGTAAGATCTCCGTCCTCTCAATCTAGATCTGCTTTTAGGGTTCACTGTGTTCCTCACGTTCTTCGTGTTCTTCGTCCGCCTCAAACTTCGGCTGAGATGCCTCTTCGGATGACCCCATATCCTTTGCTCCGTACAGCGGTAGTTTCACGCATCTGTTTTTACTGCAGTATACCTGGACCGTAGTTCTGATCCATAACTTTCCCTTGCTGCTCTTGCATAACTTCTTTTAAACCATGAATATTTATCCTTTTTATGAAATCACCCCAGATCCAATGCTATAATGAAATTGTGTGAAACCTGTTTCTGCACACTCGTTTATTTGTAATTCCCCATGTTTCGCGGTTTTAGATCTAGCGGTTTAACCTTGAAGAAGAGGATTTACCAAATTAGTACATACCATTAGTCCCCTTGTTAAACCGCCAGTAATCCCTTGATGAACCACACCGCTTTACCAACGTTGGTTTATGATTGACCTCCTCCGGTTTAACATTGATAATATCAACATGTAACCTGTGCACAACACAATCTTGAACCGGAATCATTTTCCTTTTGTATACTTCCTCATGGCTAAACAAGTGTACGAGTGCAACTGGGCTCCTTCTCGGGTCACGGAAACGCAACTGAACAATCTGGTCCTGACCGGCGCTTTAAGCAGCAGAAAAACCATTCACTGGAGGGTCCCAGGCAAAGAGTGTCCCCCTACACCTCGAGACGGAGAAGTTGTAGTCTTTGCAGATCACTTAGCCCGCGGTTTTAACCCGCCCGGTTCAAAATTTTACCGTGATGTTTTGGCCAACTTCCAACTCCATCCGCAAGATATCGGCCCTAATTCTGTCACCAACATATGCCACTTCCAAGTGCTCTTCGAGGTATTCTTCCAAGAGGAACCCATAGTGGAGCTGTTCCGAGACTGCTTTCACTTAAACCGCCGCACAGAATTCCCTGACGGTTCCAACATGGAGCTGGGTGGCGTGGCAATCCAAAAGAGAAAAGAGGTCACTTACCCTCATGCGAAACTGCATAGTCATCCCCAAGAGTGGAATAACTCCTGGTTTTATTGTAAAGACACCTCCCTGGATAATGAGAATATCTTGCCCGGTTTTCGCCCAGAACGGCTCAGCAACACACATCCTTTTCCTCAGCGGCTGACTGGCAAAGAGAGGATGAAATACGCTCCTCAACTGTCCAAACTCCGAGCTTTTATGGCTAACGGTTTAACAGGAGTCGATCTTGCTCGTTGCTGGATATCCTGGAGTATACTGCCGCTCAGTCAACGCTCTGGTTTAATGTGCGAGTATACAGGCAGCGTTGATGATCCGTTGCGTCACGTAAACATCCAGCTTACTGATGAAGAGGTCACCGAAGCTGTAAAGAAAATTCTGAATGAACCGGAACACGTCTGTGCCCGGACCGGCCTTCTTCCCTTCTGTGCCACCAATAAACCGCCAGCGGTAAACCGAACTTCCTTCTCACCGAGTCTGATACTATTGTACGTGCTTATGACTGATACCGATATCTGTTGGTGCAGGGTGATGATCCGTTTTGGAGCAAAAAGATCCCGCAAGAAAAGGCGGATAAACTGGAGAAACCAATCCGGCCTAAGACAAGGGTCGTCAAAAAGTCTGCTCATAAAAGGAAAACTACAGCCTCCTCTGATCCACCTGCTGATGATGATGTGGGTAATCCGGATTTTGACGCTGAACTTGATTCTCTCGGTTTACTGTTTATGCAATTTATTGATGATACAATTTGTCAGGATGATGCTGAAGCTAGCCACGCTGATGATGTTGAGGTAATTACTCTTTCTTCTGATTCCAGCCTTCCGCCTTCGCACAAAATCCGTCAGGCAAACCGCAAAGTTAAATTTTCCCATCCTCTTGCTTACTTGGATCCCAACTTTCTTATGAAGACCCGTCAGCATGAGGTGCGTCGTACAACTCGACACAGCGGCCAGGTAGTCACCTCCGCCGGTTTACCGAACAGTCCGGTTCGGAGACGTCGTTCAGAGGTCTCTAATTTGCTTGTCAATATTTGTCCTAAAGCGGGCTGTTTTCGTCAACCGCTTAATCCGTCTGACTCTGATTATCAGGTCACCTCGCACTCATCTTCCGGTGAGTCAACTGGTACTCAGCTGCCTCCACTCAAAACCGTGCTTGGGTAAGCTTTTGCCTTTATCATCAAGTTGTTGATTTTTGTAGCCTTCAATATATACTGTCTTTAATTTTGCTGCTTCTTTCAGGGCCAAACCGAGGCCAAGTAAGAAGCTCGCCAGGATAAGGCAGCTGAAGAAGATGCTGCTCCTGAACCGGATGCTACCCCAAATGTTGAAGCGATCATCCATGAAGATGTAGTTGATGACCCACCAGTAAGGGATGAAATTGTTCTTCCTGAAGAAAGTTCTGTGAACCCCTCCGGTCCTGCTGACCAACCAGCCAGTCCAATCCGGATTGAGAAAACTATCAGTCCCTCCAAACCTGTTGATAAACCGACTATGCCAGTTCAGACCGGCGAGCTTAAGGATGACGAAGTCGTAATTACTGGCATAGGTCGTACTGAACCGGGAAATCCCATCGCTTTAGCCAAGCATACTGCTAAAGAAGAATTTTCCGCCCTGAGCAGAGGAAAATGGGATGTTGATCTGGCAACATACTCTGCTCTCAGTGCTCAAGACATTCACTCTGGTTACTTAAATCGGCTATATACTAGCCGTGATTATGAAGCCAATCTGGTAAAGATGATGAAGGAAAAACTTGAGGTAATTTCCATGCATTTGTTCCCGCTTCTTGCCGCTGTAGCCCTCAAGGGTCGGTTCAACTTGTAGTATAATTGAATCGAGACTTGTAATAACATCCGTAATACCACCAGATCGAATGGCCATTAGCCCCCAAGTGGCAAGTTATTCAACTTGGGACTTTGATAACTAACTGGTAGCTGTAGATCAATTAGGCATTAGCCCCCAAGTACAAAGCGCCTAACTTGTTATGTGGTTGGTACTTCCTTTGTTAAACCGTATAAATGTCGGTCTGCAGGCTGAACTGAAAGCTAAAGAGAACCAAGTCGCCGACCTTCAAGAGAATTTAAAATCCCAACAAGCAGAAACTTCCAAGGCCAAGGAGGAATTAACCATCGCTTTAGGCAGTATGGAGCAACTGAAGGAAGGTTATAAGAAGGAACGGGCTGACTGGGCCACAGAAAAGGCCGCTTTAACCAAAAAAATTGAAGATGCAGAAGCTGCCCTCAAACCGGTAACTGATGAATTAACCAGCGTGAAACGACAAGTGCACGCAATGACTGCCGCCATCTTTGGTAAGCTTCCTGTGACTTTTGTAATAATCTTGATTCTCCTATAAATAGCTCGGTTTGTAAACTGCTGATTATGTTATAGGCACCCGCATTAATCACTTGGGGTCGGATGTGCGGATGAAACTGAAAGCCGTCTATACTTTAGTCGAGCAGCTGTATACTGGTGCGCAGCGGATTATCACCACTGCGTCCCATAACAATCCAGCACCCACGTTGATCCAGGATACACTGAGGAGATTGTCCATGCTCCCTGCTCGGATTGAGGAGTTAAAAAAGTCTGCTGCTCGAACCGGAGCCATTAATGCCTTAATCCGGGCCAAAGCATGGGTGCCCGATTTTGATCCCGTTGAAGCGGCTCAAGGCTATCCTAGCTTGAAGGAGGATGGCTCCGAATTCGATGAAGAAGAGTTAAGAAAGATAAACCGGGCAGTGCGCCCTCTGGCCTGCCAGTTGGTAGAAGAAGCAAACTTGTCACATTATCAATCCCAGTATGATGACCAGAACAAACGAGTGGCTGCACCAATCCCTGAAGAGGAAAACTTAATTCCTCCAATCCGTAAGCACACTTACGCCCCTGATCTTGAACCGTCTTCACTGATACATGAAGAGGCTGTCTTTCAAGCATTAATGGGGATCGACTGGACCACTGTTGACTTCTAGCCGCTGGGTAGGGAGGAGGAAGCTGACGCGGCGCGGGATGATCCAGAACCATCAAACCGGGATGGCACGCAGGCGTGAACCGAGGGCAGCCTTAATTAGCTTCCATGATATATCTTGTCAGGAAAAACAATTGTCTTATTGAGGCACCATGTTGCCTTGTAACAGGATAGACCGTACTTATGCTTTGTGAGATGCCTTCGTGCATCAGTACTGAAACCTTCATTTAGAAAATCTTCCTTGCCCACTTATATCTCCTGCAATCACAAAATTTTAAACTGCCAGGGCGGTTGTACCGCCATCCGGTTTGTGAACCTTTATATAGATATGCAGGGAGACTTGCCAGTACGATCAAATTTTGTGATACGAAGTACCCGCCATGTAATGGGCATGAAGTAGGCGTTTTTAGCCAATCTTGAGACGGGGGCTTGATAGCCCTAAACCGTCGGAGGAGAAAACAGCTCCTTTTTGATCATGATATCCTTGTTGCTCCAAAAAGGATGTTTCATAAGAGAAATCAAACCGAGCAAACAAACTCCGGCTTAAAAAAGAGACCGTGTTCTGCCAAATTGGCTGTATGAACCGGCACAAAATACCGTCGGTTTAAAAAACGCAACAAAGATAAAATAGCAATTCCTTAAGAAAGGCTATTAAAGCAAAAGCAATGGCGACAACTCTTTATAAAAGAAAGGCTCTAATGAGCTGGTCAGATGGTATTACCATGGTCAGACGCAACCAGGCTCCCCGAAGGCGTAGCAATGGTGCCAGTCAGCCAGGTCCCCAAAAGACTCGTGGCATTACGCCGGCCAAGTGGCATGACATTGGTTCGGGTTCGACCAAGCCCCCAAGTGACTCTAAGGCCTGTAGGCCGACCAAGAGGCGTGACCGGTTCAGACTTGACCGTGTCCCCAAGTGATCTGGTGGCTTTCGCCGATCAAGAGGCATTGCATCGGTTCGGACACGACCGAGCCCCCAAATGATCTGGTGGCTTTCGCCGATCAAGAGGCATTGCATCGGTTCGGACACGACCGAGCCCCCAAATGATCTGGTGGCTTTCGCCTATCAAAAGGCATTGCATCGGTTCAAATATGACCGAGCCCCCAAGTGATACTGATAAACTTTGCAAGGGGTAAACCGGAGGTCGTTTTACAACAAACAACTCCATGTAACCACACATGATATAAAAGAACAGATACCCCGCTTTAGCTGAGGATCCGGTTTATTATAATATATACATTGTCATAATATGTACATAAGCAGAGCCCATGGCTCAAGTATAGTAAGGCCGAAGATGAGCTATATTCCACGGCCTGTTGGTCTCCTGCTCTGATTTACGTGAGTCTTTGTGCTCTCGAACATCGATCAGGTAGTATGACCTGTTGTGCAGATTCTTGCTGACCACGAAAGTCCCTTCCCAAGGCGGAGACAACTTATGCATCTCAGTTTGATCTTGGATAAGTCGAAGCACCAAATCTCCTTCTTGAAAAGGTTCTGGTCCTGACCCGACGACTGTGATAGCGACGAAGATCCTGTTGGTAAATCGCCGAGCGGGCAGCTACTATGTCTCGCTCTTCATCCAGCCGATCCAAAGCGTCCTGTCTAGCCGTCTCGTTATCCGCTTCAACGTAAGCCGCAACACGAGGTGAATCGTGACGGATGTCACTAGGGAGAACTGCCTCCGCCCCATAAACCATGAAGAGCGGCGTGTACCCAGTGGACCTGTTAGGCGTGGTGTTGATGCTCCATAACACAGAGGGCAATTCTTCGACCCAACAACCCGGCGTCCTCTGCAAAGGAACCATAAGCCGGGGTTTGATGCCTCTCAAGATCTCCTGATTAGCTCTTTCTGCTTGACCGTTGGACTGTGGGTGTGCCACCGATGAAACATCAAGGCGGATGTGCTCTCGTTCGCAGAACTCCTTCATGGCACCTTTAGATAAATTGGTACCATTATCTGTGATGATACTGTGTGGAAAACCAAACCGGAAAATCACCCTTTTGATGAACTGAACCGCGGTGGCCGCATCACACTTACTAACGGGCTCTGCCTCTATCCACTTTGTAAATTTGTCAACCGCAACCACAAGGTGAGTCTTTTTGTCCTTGGATCTTTTGAAAGGCCCGACCATATCCAACCCCCAGGTTGCAAACGGCCAAGTAATTGGAATCATGCTCAATTCTTGAGCCGGAACATGAGCTCGTCTTGAGAATTTTTGGCAACCATCACATTGCCTGACCAGATCCTCCGCATCAGCATGGGCAGTCAACCAATAGAAACCGTGACGAAATGCTTTCGCCACTAAAGGCTTTGAATCGGCGTGGTGACCACAATCTCCTTCGTGGATCTCACGCAAAATTTCACGGCCCTCCTCAGGAGATACACACCGTTGAAACGCCCCTGTCACACTGCGATGATGTAGCTCGCCATTTTCAATTACCATGGATTTGGACCGCCGTACTATTTGTCCGGCCAGAGTCTCGTCCTCTGGCAACTCGCCTCGGTTCATGTACGTCAGGTAAGGAAGCGTCCAATCCGGGATGACGTGTAGCGCCGCCACCAACTGAGCCTCCGGGTCAGGAATCGCCAAATTCGCTTCCCCAGGTAGTTGGACCGATGGGTTGTAAAGCACATCAAGGAACACATTAGGTGGTACCGGTTTACGCTGTGAACCCAGCCGGCTTAAAGCGTCTGCCGCCTCGTTCTTTCGTCGGTCCACGTGGTCCACCTGATACCCCTTGAAGTGACCTGCGACCACATCAACCTCACGACGATATGCAGCCATGAGTGGATCTTTAGGATCCCATGTACCCGACACCTGTTGGGCCACCAGATCCGAGTCGCCGAAGCACTTAACTCGGCTTAAATTCATCTCCTTAGCCATCCGGAGACCGTGGAGCAAGGCTTCGTACTCTGCTGCATTGTTAGTACAAGGGAACATTAAACGGAGAACATAACAAAACTTGTCACCTCATGGGGAAGTTAATATGACTCCAGCCCCCGAGCCCTCCAATTGACGTGATCCATCAAAATGAATGGTCCAATATGTGTGATCCGGCTTCTCTTCAGGGACTTGTAACTCCGTCCAATCATTGATGAAGTCAACAAGTGCCTGAGACTTTATCGCAGTGCGAGGCACGTATTTTAAACCGTGCGGTCCAAGCTCGATAGCCCATTTGGCAATCCGACCAGTTGCTTCTCGGTTTTGGATGATATCACCCAAAGGAGCAAAGCTGACCACTGTGATGGGATGCCCTTGGAAATATTGCTTCAACTTCTGGCTCGCCATAAAAACTCCGTATACCAGCTTCTGCCAATGCGGATATCTCTGTTTGGATTCAATAAGCACTTCGCTGATATAGTAAACCGGACGCTGAACCGGGTACTCTTTGCCCGCCTCCTTCTGCTCCACCACAATAGCCACACTAACTGCACGAGCATTAGCAGCTACATATAGCAGCAATGGTTCCCTATCAATGGGAGCGGCGAGCACGGGCGGATTGGCCAACTGCCGTTTTAAGTCCTCCAATGCCTGATCAGCAGCAGAATTCCAGACGAACCGATCCGTCTTCTTCAACATTTGATACAAAGGAATCGCTTTTTCCCTGAGGCGGCTGATAAACCGACTTAGTGCAGCAATCCGACCCGCCAGGCGTTGAACATCGTTAATACACTTCGGTTTAG
This sequence comes from Aegilops umbellulata, assembly GCA_032464435.1. Classification (NCBI taxonomy): domain Eukaryota; kingdom Viridiplantae; phylum Streptophyta; class Magnoliopsida; order Poales; family Poaceae; genus Aegilops; species Aegilops umbellulata. The sequence goes on from CP136056.1 coordinate 132,785,956, forward strand.
CCAGAGAGGTGATAGCCGTGATCTTCTCCGGATTAGCCTCAATTCCCCTATGGGACACCAGAAAACCCAATAACTTGCCAGCTGGCACACCAAAGACACATTTGGCCGGATTGAGCATCATCTTATACGTCCTGAGGTTATCAAAAGTCTCCTTCAAATCATCGACCAAAGTCTCCTTCTTCCTTGACTTAACCACAATATCATCCACATAAGCATGCACATTACGGCCAATCTGTTTGTGGAGACAATTCTGCACACACCGTTTATAAGTTGCCTGGGCACTTTTGAGCCCAAAAGGCATAGACACATAGCAGAAGGCTCCAAATGGAGTTATGAACGCCGTCTTCTCCTGGTCCTTAACTGCCATTTTAATCTGATGATAGCCGGAGTATGCATCCAAGAAACATAAGCGCTCGCAACCCGCCGTAGCATCAATGATTTGATCAATACGGGGGAGGGCAAAAGGATCCGCAGGGCAGGCCTTATTAAGATCCGTATAATCCACACACATGCGCCAGGTGCCGTTTTTCTTAAGGACCAGCACCGGATTAGCAATCCACTCAGGGTGAAAAACTTCAATGATGAAGCCAGCTGCCAATAGCCTGGCCACCTCTTCTCCAATAGCTTTTCTCCTCTCCTCATTGAACCGGCGGAGGAACTGTTTCACCGGTCTGTATTTAGGATCCACATTAAGGGTGTGCTCAGCGAGTTGCCTCGGTACACCTGGCATGTCAGAAGGCTTCCATGCAAAGATGTCCCGATTCTCACGGATGAACTCGATGAGCGCGTCTTCCTATTTTGGATCCAGATTGGCACTGATGCTGAACTGCTTGGACGAATCGCCAGGTACGAAGTCAACAAGCTTGGTCTCAGCCACCGATGTGAATTTCAGGGTCGGATCATGCTCTGTAGTAGGCTTCTTTAAAGGAGTCATATCCGTCGGATCAACATTGTCTTTATAGTACTTGAGCTCCTCGGTAGCACAAACCGACTCCGCATACGCGGCGTCTCCTTCCTCGCACTCCAAAGCGAGCTTACGGCTTCTGTGAACCGTGATGGTCCCCTTATGACCCGGCATCTTGAGCTGTAGATACACATAGCAGGGTCGTGCCATGAACTTGGCATAGGCTGGCCGGCCAAACAGGGCATGGTACGGGCTTTGGATTTTCACCACCTCAAATGTCAGTGTCTCTGATCGGGAATCGTGATCATCTCCAAAGACTACTTCCAAGGCTATATTGCCCATGGGGTATGCTGACTTGCCAGGCACCACACCATGGAAAACCGTGTTTGAAGGATGGAGGTCTTTATCCTTTAGCCCCATGCGTCGAAAGGTCTCATAGTATAGGATATTAAAACTGCTACCCCCGTCCATGAGTACCTTGGTGAACTTATAGCCTCCCACCTGAGGCGCCACCACCAAAGCTAGCTGACCCGGATTGTCAACCCGGGGAGGGTGATCCTCTCTACTCCATACAATTGGCTGCTCTGACCAGCGCAGATACCGTGGCACAGCCGGTTCAACAGAGTTAACCGCCCGCTTCTGGACCTTTCGGTCCCGCTTGTCCAAGCTGGTGGTAAACACATGATATTGTCCACTGTTTAACTGCTTTGGATTACTCTGGTAACCCGACTGTTGCTGTTGCTGACTGTTTTGATTATGCTGATTGCCATGTCCACTCGGATTACCGTTAAACCCTGAACCGGGGTTTCCTCCACCATGACTCGGCCCGGATCCTGAACCGCCACCGGAGCTGGGATCATACCGAAAAGCATTGGAGCTCTTAAACTCTTGCATGATATAACAATCCTTCCAAAGGTGGTTTGCTGGCTCCTCTCTGGTCCCATGCTTTGGACAAGGCTGATTCAACAGATAATTTAGGCACTCCGGATTGGGTCCAGGTCCGCCACTGCGGTTTTTGCCCCTACGTCGTCGGCCTCTGTCCTGCGCATTAGTGTTAGCCACATAATCCGTGTTGCCATCCGCCTTACGCTTGCCACCACCAACGTTTCCTGCCGAGTTATGCTGCTGGCCTCTAAGGTTGCCGTTCTTCCTTCCCTTCCCTGTCTTTTCATCATCAGACTCGGGATCCTTGGTACTATTAGAATCAGCATACTTCACCAGAGCAGTCATGAGCGTTCCCATGTCAGTACAATGGCGCTTCATCCGTCCTAATTTTAACTTTAAAGGCCCAAACCGGCAATTGCCTTCCATGGTTACAACCGCGATGTCCGCATTGATACGGTCTGATGAATGCAGGATCTTTGAGACCCGGCGCACCCAATGAGTTGTTGACTCTCCTTCCTCCTGGACACAAGCCGCTAAATCCACCACCGACATGGGTTGCTTGCACGTGTCTTTAAAATTGCTTATGAACCGGGCTCGCAACTGTGCCCATGAACCGATAGAATTGGGCGGCAAGCTTTTTAACCAAGTACGGGCTGTCCCTTCAAGCATCATGGTGAAATATTTTGCGCACGCCGCATCATCTACGTCCAGCATCTCCATGGCCATCTCATAACTCTCCACCCACGACTCTGGGGGTTGATCCGCCGTATAGTTCGGCACCTTGCGCGGGCCTTTGAAATCCTTGGGCAGGCGCACATTGCGGAGGGCTGGGACGAGGCAAGGCACTCCCAAAGCGCTAGAAGTGAGTCCCGGTTCAACTGAAGTGGTGGGACGAACCGGTGTAATCTGATAAGCCTGATGCGGTGCTGCTAACTCAGCTTCCCTACGCGCCCGGGCCCGGTCTACCACCTCCTGGGCGTCGGGGGCCGGATTGTTGCCGTGGGGAGCCCTACGCCGTGCATTACTTGACTCGACTGGTTCTTCCATATCTCTACTGTAACTCCGGCCTGGACGCGGGGTGGAGTGAATCCGTTTGCGGCTATATGAATACGCTTCCTGTTGAACCAACGCTGTTCTGAGGAGCTCCTTAACCCGGCGTGTCTCTATTGCTTGCAGTGAATCTCCCTCGACCGGAATAGCTTCCAACCATGCCGCCGCTGCAACAAGGTTGTCCAGCGGATTAGAATAGTGATCCGGAGGGGTATGCACAACCCGTAGCTCTCCCGGGTTATGACGGGGCAGATCTATTACACGGGGCTAAACCGGCGCGCCCGTCCCGGGCGCCTCCGCCCGGTTTACCACCGGTTGGTTACTGGTCCCTGCCCCAGGGGTATTGAAAAGATCCCTTCCTTCAAAGACCGAGGGTAAGCGAGATCGGAACTTCCTCCTCATGACTTCCTGCAAAGCGTTCTGATCCAGCATAAGTTTATAGGCTTGCGCGTCCAAAGCGGCCCGCTCCGCGGTCATCCTGACCTCCTCAGCTGCCAGATCCGCCTTGGCCTGGTTAATCTGTTCTCTCACCTTTGCAATCTCTGCATTATGAGCATCCTGATCCATCGGATTAGCTTCTGCCATGAGCGCAGCCAATGCGTCGAACAGATCGGATAACACTTGAGCTGGTGGGCGCACAGAGCCTCCTGCTCCGGCAGCCGTTGCCGCCGCTGAACCGGAAACTATTGCTGCAGCCGTTGATGACTGAGGCGCTGCCTGGGTACCGGCCATGAATATACCGACCCGGCTAGGCAGATCAGAGGGGTCCGGAATACTGTCGTCATCGGAACAGCCTCCAATCCGACCATCTTGTACTTGATACAAGGACTCAGTTTCCCCGGTTGACGACTCGTCGCAGGAATAAGCGACGGTTTCGCCACCAGATCCTGATCCGTCCTCATAGTTCCCTCCACGGATGACTCCCACAAAGGCACGCTTCACGACTGGCTTAACCCGGGCAGGTCGCGCACGCTGAGCTGTTTCGATGAGGTCGGTTACAGGTGTCCAGCTCAGGGCCCGGTTCACCGATTTTGCCGATGAAGACGTGTATACCGCCAAAGGGGACCCGGTACCCGTACTCAATTGAGCCAGCCTCGGGGCCCCAGCCTGCGTCGTCGATGTAGATCTTGCCGCGACGACTCTTGGTCATCCGGCCCACGGCGTATCCCTCGAGTCCTTCAAAGCGGCCCTCCAAGAACTTGAAACCATCGTGCGATAGCCCCACGGTGGGCGCCAACTGTCGTGGGTTTGTCACGGCAGATGTCCTAGCCAAAGGACTTAGTCGTGGAGCCATCGCAACGGGTTAACTCGAAGGGGTTAAAGCGGACACAGGGACGCAGAGAGTTTATACTAGTTCGGCCCCTTCGATGAAGGTAAAAGCCTACGTCTAGTTTGTGGTGGAATTGATGAAGTCTCGATGACTAGGGAGCAAACAAGCTTCGCCTAGGCCTCGAGTTGTGGTTGTCTGTCCTTGAACCGCTGTCGGGTCGTCCCCTTATATACACGGGTGACGTCCGTCGGTTCACAGAGTCCCAATCTCCGGTTTACACTCGTACCCGGGTTGGTCTCTTTCTTTCCCTATCTTATAGTACAAGTTTATACAAGCCGGTTTATGGCTACAGATACTAAACCGACTATGGCCTTGGGCCTTTACAAGTTTATCGGGCTTTAACATCCTTGAACTACTGTTGAAGTTAACCCGGCCCAAGCAGGCCGGTTTACGCCCAGTAGTGATATCCCCAACAGAGAGAAATACTAAGCTATCTCAATCATGCATAAAAGAATTCAAAGAAGACTCAAATAATATTCATAGCTAATCTGATCATAAATCCACAATTCATCGGATCTCAATGAACACACCGCAAAAGAAGATTACATCGAATAGATCTCCAAGAACATCGAGGAGAACATTGTATTGAAGATCAAATAGAGAGAATAAGTCATCTAGCTACTAGCTATGGACCCTTAGGTCCATGGTAAACTACTCACGCTTCATCGGAAGAGCAGCAAGGTTGATGTAGAGGCCCTCCGTGATCGAATCCCCCTCCGGCGGAGTGCCAAAAAAGGCCCCAAGATGAGATCTCATGAGAACAGAAGCTTGCGGTGGCCGAAAAGTATTTTTGGTGTGCCCTGTGACATAAGGGGAATATTTGAGAATTTATAGTGGTGGAGTTAAGGTTGGAAGGTCTCTGAGGGGCCCACAAGCCTAGGGCGCCCCCTGGGGGCCCCCTAGGGCTTGTGGCCTCCTCGTATGTCTTCTGGCCTCCTCCCGAAGCTTCCTGGGTTTCTTCTGGTCCAAGAAAAATCAACGTAAAGTTTTATTCCGTTTGGCTCCGTTTGGTATTGATTTTCTGTAAAGCCAAAAACAAGGGAAAAAACTAAAACTGGCATTGGGCACTAGGTTAATAGGTTAGTCCAAACAATAATATAAAATAGCATATTAATGCATATAAAACATCCAAGACAGATAATAAAATAACATGGAACAATAAAAAAATATAGATACGTTGGAGACGTATCAAGCATCCCCAAGCTTACTTCTCGCTCGTCCTTGAGTAGGTAAATGATAAAAACAGAATTTCTGATGTGGAATGCTACCTAACATATTTATCAATGTAATTCTTCTTATTGTGGCATGAATATTCATATCCATAAGATTCAAAAGAAAAGTTTAATATTGACATAAAAACAATAATACTTCAAGCATACTAATAAAAGCAATCATGTATTCTCAAAATATCATGGCTAAAGAAAGTTATCCCTACAAAATCGTAAAGTCTTGTCATGCTCTATCTTCATCACAATAAGCATTTACCATGCACCACCCCGTTGACAAGCCAAGCAATTGTTTCATACTTTTAATGTTCTCAAGCTTTTTCAACGTTCACGTAATACATGAGCGTGAGCCATGGATATAGCACTATAGGTGGAATAGAAGGTGGTTGTGAGGAGAAGACAAAAAGGGAGAAAGTCTCACATTGATAGAGGCAAAGGTGTCCCGATGTTTCGATGAGATAGCAATCGTTTTTTGTGGGTGTCGACTTTGACGATCCGACTACGAACGTGCGAAGACGTCGCGCCTTAGCAATCGCTAAACCAACTTTCGAGGGGTTATTGACCACGCCGGAGCATGATCAACCTGACCACGAGGGTCTATTTCCTGTGAGCAAACGAAGAGCAAGCAAGAAACTGAGATTGCAATCTGGATATTGCGAATAAAAGAGGAAAGCTTTATTACTGAAGGTGGGGTTCTGTGATGCCTTTGTCTGGTCATTGAACACAAATGAAGTACGCGAAGTTGCAGCTATGGCGAACTTTTAATCTAAACAAAACCCCAAAGTCTAAATGGTGCCCTAAGGGCTGTATATATGGAGGAAGAGGAGGGGAATTTCGTGGCCCCTGGGGGAGGGGGTCCGAAACCAACCCTATCTCTTGTTTCCCCACACATACAGACTCTAAAAACGACCTATGCTCAAGTACTTCAAATTACATGAGCCTGGCCCAATAATAAGGTGACGCAGCACCTATAATAGCCTCTGGACGAAATTTATGAAGTGGCATCTTGTATATTTTGTCCAAGGCTTCATGTACACATTATGGTGGCTTCAAAGTCCTGAAATCATCACTTGTAACTCCGTTCTTGTTCCCCTTGTGCATGCCATCATCTCCATGCTTGGTCTTGCTCCACTGTTCATCCCTCTTATCCATGCCAGGCCCTTCATTTGTAAGCAAAACAAATGTATCCAATTTAGGCAGCATCATATTCTCATGAACATTAGAATCATTACCAAGAAAAGAAAGTACCTGGTAATTTAATTGGCGTGCGCGAGTAATTGGTCCAGTATATGTAGTAGTAGCGGCTGTGGGTGTAACAATGGTATTGATGTCCTCATCATCCTCCCCTTCTTGAAATGAAGTCGTCCTCGACGGAAGCTCATCTTCCTCACCCAAATAAGGCTTCAAATATGCAATGTTTAAAGTGGGACTAACCCCAAAATCTGCAGGCAACTCAAGTTTATATGCATTATCATTTATTTTCTCTAACACCTTAAAAGGACCATCAGCACGTGGCATTAGCTTTGATTTGCGCAAACTAGGAAACCCATCCTTACGCAAATGTAACCAAACAAGATCTCCAGGTGCAAAGACAACATGTTTTCTACCCTTATCTCCAGCAAGTTTATATTTAGCATTCATACGCTCAATGTTTTCCTTAGTTAACTCATGCATTTTTAAGATCAAATCAACACGTTGTTTAGCATCAAAATTAACCTTCTCCGAAGATGGGAGAGGCAACAAATCAATAGCTGCACGAGGTAGGAAACCATACACAATTTCAAAAGGGCACATCTTAGTAGTAGAATGCAACGAACGATTATAAGCAAATTCAATATGAGGCAAGCATTCTTCCCATATTTTCTTATTATTCTTCAAAACAGCCCTAAGCATAGTAGACAAAGTTCTATTGACTACTTCAGTTTGACCATCAGTTTGGGGGTGACAAGTAGTACTAAAAAGGAGTTTAGTCCCCAACTTAGCCCATAAACATCTCCAAAAGTGGCTAATAAATTTAGTATCACAATCTAAAACAATAGTATTTGGCACACCATGCAAGCGAATAATTTCACGAAAGAACAGATCAGCAACATTAACAACATCATCGCTTTTATGACATGGTATAAAGTGTGCCATTTTCGAGAATCTATCCACGACAAAAAATATGCTATCCCTCCCCTTCTTTGTTCGAGGTAAACCTAAAACAAAGTCCATAGATATATCCTCCCAAGGAACACTAGGTACAGGCAAAGGCATATATAAACCATGGGGATTGAGTCGTGACTTAGCTTTTTGACATGTAGTGCAGCGAGCAACAAAACGCTCAACATCCCGTCTCATCTTTGGCCAAAAGAAATGTGTAGCATGTATATCCTCCGTCTTCTTCACGCCAAAGTGTCCCATTAGTCCTCCTCCATGCGCCTCCAGCAACAACAAAAGACGAACGGAGCTAGCTGGAATGCATAGCTTGTTAGCACGAAACACAAATCCAGCATCAACGACGAACTTGTTCCATGTTCTACCTTCTTTAGGATTCCACAATACATCTTTAAATTCAGCATCATGCACATATTGATCTTTGATGGTCTCCAAACCAAATATTTTAAAGTCAAGTTGTGAAAGCATAGTATAACGATGAGACAATGCATCAGCAATAACATTTTCTTAATCCTTCTTGTGTTTAATGACATAAGGAAAGTCTCAATGAATTCAACCCATTTAGCATGTCTATGGTTCAGTTTTGCTTGACTTCTAATGTGTTTCAAAGATTCATGATCAGAATGTATAACAAATTCTTTGGGCCATAAATAATGTTGCCATGTTTCTAAGGTCCGAACAAGAGCATATAATTCTTTATCATAAGTAGAATAGTTCAGACTAGGCCCACTCAATTTTTCAGAAAAGTATGCAACAGGTTTGCCATCTTGTAATAACACACCTCCTAATCCAATTACACTAGCATCGCATTCAAGCTCAAAAGTCTTATTAAAATCAGGAAGTTGGAGTAAAGGAGCATGTGTCAACTTATCTTTCAATACTGTGAAGGCTTCTTCCTGTGCGGTACCCCAAACAAAAGGCACATCCTTCTTTGTAAGCTCATTGAGAGGTGCAGCAATGGTGCTAAAATCTCTCACAAAAAGCCTATAGAAACCAGTGTGTCCAAGAAAACTCCTCACTTGTGTGACCGTTTTGGGCTGCGGCCAACTCTCAATGGCTTCAATCTTGGCTTTATCAACTTCAATTCCCTGTGGAGTAACTACATAGCCAAGAAAAGATACTCGGTCGGTGCAAAAGGTGCACTTCCCAAGGTTACCAAACAAACATGCATCACGTAGAGCAATAAAAACAGCAAGTAAATATTCCAAATGTTCTTCCAAAGGTTTGCTATAAATCAGTATATCATCAAAATAGACTACCACAAATCGTCCAATGAAAGCACATAAAACTTCGTTCATTAGTCTCATGAAAGTACTAGGTGCATTAGTTAACCCAAAAGGCATGACTAACCACTCATATAAACCAAGCTTAGTTTTAAATGCTGTTTTCCATTCATCTCCCAATTTCATACGAATTTGATGGTATCCACTACGCAAATCAACTTTGGAGAATATTGTAGAGCCACACAATTCATCAAGCATATCATCTTGCCTAGGAATAGGATGATGATAACGAATAGTAATATTATTAATGCCTCTACAATCAACACACATACGCGACGTACCGTCCTTTTTAGGCACTAGTATAATAGGAACAACACAAGGACTAAGAGATTAGCGTATATAAGCTTTGTCGAGCAGCTCCTGTACTTGACGCGTAATGTCCTTTGTCTCCTCTGGATTGGTACGGTATGGTGCACGGTTGGGTAGCGATGCAACGGGAATGAAGTCAATTTGATGCTCCATACCTCGAATAGGTGGTAATCCTGGTGGCACATCTTGTGGGAAAACGTCAGCGAACTCCTGCAAAATGTTAGTGACAGCAGGGGCAAAGAGGAAGGCACGTCCTCGAATGAAAATAATGCCTCTTTGCACACAAAAGCATAGCAAACAGATTTGCTAAAATCTAGCTCACCAATATCAGATTTTGTGGCAAGTAAACATGCACTTTTCAATTTAATTTCAGAAGCAACACTAGATGGTTTATTATTAGGTTTCATTTGTTGCTCAAATTCTTTTGCTACAATCTGATTTTCACTCTTATTTTTCTCCTGTTTTGCTTTACTAGCTCTATTAATATCATCTTTCAAAATGGAATCAGGAGTCATAGGAAGCAAAGTAATAATTTTATCCTTATGATCAAGAGTATACTGATTGTTTCTACCATGGTGTACACATTTTTTATCAAATTGCCATGGTCTGCCTAGTAATAAGGAACATGCTTGCATAGGTACCACATCACAATCAACATAATCAGCATATGTAGAGATACTAAAATGCACATGAACAATACATGTTACCTTAACCTTGCCACTGTTGTTGAACCATTGGATGTAGTAAGGATGTGGATGTGGTCTTGTGGTGAGAGATAGCTTCTCCACCATCTCCATGCTAGCCAAGTTGTTGTAGCTCCCTCCATCTATGATGATGCGAATAGAACGTTCCTTCACAACTCCCTTTGTATGGAACAAATTATGCCTCTGATATTGCTCAGCTTGTGTAACCTGCACACTCAAAACACGTTGAGCAACCAAACATTCATACCTGTCAGCATCTTCAGGAGCCATGTATTGCGTCTCATGATCAGAATCATCTCCACCGTGTTCTTCACGTGTAATAAGAGCCAAAGTCTCCTCATCATAGTCACTAGCGGACTCATACCCACCATCCTCAGTAGCAATCATCACACGCTGAGATTTGCATTCTCTCACATAATGACCTCTTCCATTACAACTACGACAAGTAATATCACTTGTGTGACCTGTTGATGCCATGGAAGAAGAAGAGCTCTGTGCAGGCCCGACAGGTGTGCTCTTGACCGACAGTGGTGGTTGTGCCTGCTTTCTTGTATCATGGTTGGTGGTGGCACTTGATGTAGGTGATGGTGCAGTGGAAGTAGAGGATGCACATGGTGTCCATGATGAAGGTCGACCTGCAGAAAAGTTAGTTCACGCCAATGCCTGTCGATCCTGCACTTCACGTTCAGCTTTACAAGCAAGATGGAATAAACGAGTGATATTATTATACTCCTTATACTCTAGAATGGTCTGAATCTCTCTATTTAATCCATCCATAAAACGTGCAAGCATAGCTTCATTATTCTCAACAATACCACATCTAATCATGCCAGTTTGTAATTCCTGATAGTATTCCTCTACATAATTTTTTCCTTGTCCTAAACGCTGCAATTTTTGAAGTAATTCACGTTGATAATATGGTGGAACCCAACGAGTACGCATAGCAGTTTTCAAAGCAGCCCAAGTAGTTGGAATATTATTCAGATATAATCTACGATGTTCAGACCACCACACACAAGCAAAACTAGTGAAAGCACAAAGTGCAGTAGCAATACGTCTTTCCTCGGGATATTCTAAACATGTAAAACGTTGTTATATTTCTAACTCCCAAGTAAGATATATATCTGGAACATATCTACCCTCAAATGGTGGAATATTCAATTTAAGTTTAGGAAGATGGTCATGATCTCGTACCTGAGGGAGAGCCCTACCATTGTGATTATTTGCATGTGGATGACCTGATGGCTGTGGTGCTGGTGGTTGCACGTAGTTCTGATTTTGATCAACCTCATCCTCGTAATCTCTCACATAATCATCCCCTCCCCATCAGCACCAGGAGCCACATAATTATCAACAACAACACCAACAGTTTGGCCAGGCTGAAGAGGGACACGGCTCGCTCGGTGAAGGGCTGTTTCGCGACGTGGAGGTAGTCGTCATCGTCGTTGTTGTTGTTGCAGAGGTGCGGCAGGTGCAGCTAGTGGTGGAAGACACGCAAGAAGTTCATTAAATCTGTTACGAGCTTTGTTTCAAACGTCTTCTCAAGGCCAGTGATCTTCTCCATGGCCTCTTCAAAATTGTTCAACACATCTTGCACCTGTTCAGTCATCATTTGCTGAAACTTATCATGAAGCTCCTTGTTTGTTAAGTTCTCCCAGTCAATCTCGTTGGCTTGTGATCCTGGCATGGTTAGCAGCAATAGAAACACACAAGAATATGATCCTACAGACTAATAACAAGTGGTGGTGGTGGTGGGTGTCACAAATCCGTCAAGGAAATCTAAAATTCTTACAAGTTCTTACCCAGCAGCAAGCGGTGATCGGCAACCGATGTAGTCAAAACTCTCAAAGCTTGGAGAAAGCGATTAGCAGGGAGAGTCAAACGCACGATGTAGATGTATGTGGAGCTGGGAAGGCTTATGGTAGCAAAAAGGGTCAGCAATAATCAATTTAGAGATGCAAAGTTGAATAAACGCTCAACGACGGTACTGTGCTGGTCCTAGGCTAGACCGTGCTAGAGACGCGAGCCTAGACACTAACAAAATCACGGCGCTGCACGTAAACAAGGGAAAATCACACTCTGGATTTTTTTCGCTCTGTTTTTTTCTAGCGCTTTTTTTTGCGCTCCTCTTTTTTTTATGAAAAAAACACTATAATGGCGAGTGTATCAAAACTCTTCCCAGGTCAAAATGACAGGATGGGTACAAATTTTTTTTGACTATTTTTTTGGAAATTAGGGCAGCGACGACGAAAAAGTGTGACAAAAAATCACTATGATGGCATGTGGCTCAAAAGACTCAGAAAAGCCTAAAAATAGGATAGGGAAAAAAATTGGTCGCCGAAATTTTGGCCTAAAAACTGCCTGGGGGTCTCCAGACTTTTTTTTCGAGACCTACTCAGGCAAGGAAACACGAAACGGAAAATAGATGGATGTTGAAAACAAACCTAATATGAAGAGAACTCGGATTGGTGGTGGATATTTGGTGGTAGGATATGGCAGCGGTGGTGGTATATGGTAGCGGTGGTGGTATATGGATACGGATCGGTGGTGGCATATGGATACAGATTGGTGGTGCTATATGGATACGGATTCAGAGCGGTGGCGGATAAGCAGTGGTGGTAGATGGCAGGGGCGATGATGATGGTGCGGCGGCGGCGTGACAACTTATGACCAGAACTCGAAACTCTAAAATACTAGACTCTAAGAGCAGCAACTTGACACGACGATGCAACCACAAATTCAACAAAGCAAAAACCCTAAAAAGTTTATTTAAAGGCTCAGATTGGTTCGTATATGATGACTAACCCTATTTTTTTGTGGCTTTTTGATGGACTGTAGGTATGAAGAAAAGACTCGATCTAAACTACAAAAAACTGTAAAATCTCACCGAGCAACCTCGAAATCTGATATCACTTGATAGAGGAAAAGGTGTCCCGATGTTTCGATGAGATAGCAATCGTTTTCTGTGAGTGTTGACTTTGACGATCCGACTACGAACGTGCGAAGACGTCGCGCCTTAGCAATCGCTAAACCAACTTCTGAGAGGTTATTGACCACGCGGGAGCATGGTCAACCTGACCACGAGGGTCTATTTCCTGCGAGCAAATGAAGAACAAGCAAGAAACTGAGATTGCAATCTGGATATTGCGAATAAAAGAGGAAAGCTTTATTAATGAAGGTGGGGTTCTGTGACGCCTTTGTCTGGTCGTTGAACACAAACGAAGTACGTGAAGTTGCAGCTATGGCGAACTTTTAATCTAAACAAAACCCCAAAGTCTAAACGGTGCCCTAAGGGCTGTATATATGGAGGAAGAGGAGGGGAATTTCGTGGCCCCTGGGAGGGGTCCGAAACCAACCCTATCTCTTGTTTCCCCACACATACGGACTCTAAAATTAGACTATACTCAAGTATTTCGAAATTACATGGGCCTGGCCCAATAATAAGGTGACGCAGCACCTATAATAGCCTCTGGACGAAATTTATGAAGTGGCATCTTGTATATTTCGTCCAAGGCTTCATGTACACATTATGGTGGCTTCAAAGTCCTGAAATCATCACTTGTAACTCCATTCTTGTTCCCCTTGCGCATGCCATCATCTCCATGCTTGGTCTTTGAGGGAGTCCTGGATTAGGGGGTGTCCGGGTAGCCGGACTATACCTTCAGCCGGACTCCTAGACTATGAAGATACAAGATTGAAGACTTCGTCCCGTGTCCGGATGGGACTTTCCTTGGCGTGGAAGGCAATCTTGGCGATGCGGATATTTAGATCTCCTACCATTGTAACCGACTTTGTGTAACCCTAACCCTCTCTGGTGTCTATATAAACCGGAGGGCTTTAGTTCGTTGGACAACAGACAATCATACCATAGGCTAGCCTCTAGGGTTTAGCCTCCTTGATCTAGTGGTAGATCTACTCTTGTACTACCCATATCATCAATATTAACCAAGCAGGACGTAGGGTTTTACCTCCATCAAGAGGGCCCGAACCTGGGTAAAACTTCGTGTCCCTTGTCTCCTGTTACCATCCGCCTAGACGCACAGTTCGGGACCCCCTACCCGAGATCCGCCGGTTTTGACACCGACATTGGTGCTTTCATTGAGAGTTCCTCTGTGTCGTCGCTTTTAGGCCCGATGGCTCCTTCAATCATCAACAACGATGCTGTCCAGGGTGAGACTTTTCTCCCTGGACAGATCTTCGTTTTCGGCGGCTTCGCACTGCGGGCTAATTCGCTTGGCCATCTGGAGAAGATCGAAAGCTACGCCTCTGGCCATCAGGTCAGATTTGGAAGTTTAAACTATACGGCTGACATCCGCGGGGACTTGATTTTCGACGGATTCGAGCCACAGCCGAGCGTGCCACACTGTCTCGATGGGCATGATCTAGCTCTGCCGCCGAACAGTGCCTTGGAGGCCACACACGCTTCGGTTCCGACCCTTAATTCGGAGCCGGCGGCGCCGATCGAGGATGAGCGGGTAGACGCCGCCTCGGGGGCTGCGATCTCAAAGGCGATTGAGCCAAACACCAGCCCCGCATTCCGCAAGGCCCGTGACTCCGAGGGACCGGATTCTTCTCCGGACTCCAAGCCCTCCGCGCGCCTGCCGATCGAATCCGATTGGGCGCCGATCATGGAGTTCACCGCTGCGGACATCTTTCAGCACTCGCCCTTTGGCGACATCCTGAAGTCACTAAAGTCTCTCTCTTTATCAGGAGAGCCCTGGCCGGACTACGGTCCGCAAGGTTGGAATACGGACGATGAAGAAATTCAAAGCCCACCCACCACCCACTTCGTAGCCACTGTCGATGACTTAACCGACATGCTCGACTTCGACTCCGAAGACATCGACGATATGGACGACGATGCAGGAGACGACCAAGAACGAGCACCTATAGGGCACTGGAATGCCACCTCGTTGTACGACATATATATGGTGGACACTCCAAAAGATGGAGATGGCGATGAAACAACGGGGGATGACACCTCCAAGAAACAAACCAAGCGCCAGCGTCAGCGGCGCCGCTCTAAATCCCGCCAAAGCAAAAACGGTGATTTCGGCACGGGAGATAATAATACTCCGGATAGCGCCGAATAACACCCCCTCCAGCAAGATTCAGCACAGGAGGATGGAGAAGCCAGCCCTCACGAGAAAACGGCAAACAGAGAGGTTGAGGTTGATAATTATATGCCTCCCTCCGAAGACGAGGCAAGCCTCGACAATGACAAATTCGTCGTGCCAGAGGATCCAGCCGAACAAGAGCGTTTTAAATGCAGGCTTATGGCCACGACAAGCAGCCTCAAGAAAAAGCAGCAACAGCTTAGAGCTGATCAAGACTTGCTCGTCGACAGATGGACTGAAGTCCTTGCGGCCGAAGAGTATGAACTCGAACGCCCCTCCAAGAGTTACCCAAAGCGCAGGCTGCTACCCCGATTAGAGGAGGAAGCACATAAACCTACATCACCAGCGCATGACATGGCCGACCGGCCACCTCGTGGCCGTGATAGAGAGGCCTCTCGGCCCTCCACTCAAGCCGTGCCCCGGCGCCGCTCAAAATATACTAAGGCACGGGAAAATGCGCCAGACCTGCGAGAGATACTAGAGGACAAGGCAAGACAAACAAGATCGATCTACGGATCACGTGGGCACCCCACGGCACGTGACGGGGATCGTCACTCCGGACATAATAAATCCGGCCGGGCCGAACACAATAGACAAAGCTCATTCGAGCTGCGTCGTGATATAGCCCAATATGGAGGTGCCACACACCCACTATGCTTCACAGATGAAGTGATGGATCATAAAATCCCGGAGGGTTTCAAACCCGTGAACATCGAATCATATGATGGCACAACAGATCCTGCGGTATGGATCGAAGATCATCTCCTTCATATCCACATGGCCCGCGGCGATGATCTACACGCCAACAAATATCTCCCGCTCAAACTTAAGGGACCGACCCGACATTGTCTTAACAGCTTGCCAGCAGATTCAATCGGTTCTTGGGAGGACCTGGAAGCCCCATTCCTCGACAATTTCCATGGTACCTCTATGCGACCACCAGACGCCGATGACCTAAGCCACATAATTCAGTAGCCAGAGGAATCGGCCAGGCAATTATGGACACGGTTCCTAACAAAGAAAAACCAAATAGTCGACTGTCCGGACGCAGAGGCCCTAGCAGCCTTCAAGCATAATATCCGCGACGAGTGGCTTGCTCGGCACCTTGGACAAGAAAAGCCAAAATCTATGGCAGCCCTCACGACACTCATGACCCGCTTCTGCGCGGGAGAAGACAGCTGGCTAGCTCGCAGCAACAACTTACCCAAGAACCTTGGTAATTCGGATACCAAGGACAAAAGTGGCAGGTCGCGTCGGAACAAGCAAAAGCGCCGCGTTAACAGCGACAACAGTGAGGATACGGCAGTCAATGCCGGATTTAGAGGCTACAAATCCGGTCAGCGGAAAAAGCCATTCAAAAGAAATACCCAGGGCCCGTCCAGTTTGGACCGAATACTCGACCGCTTGTGCCAGATACATGGCACCCCTGAAAAGCCAGCCAATCACACCAACAGGGATTGTTGGGTGTTCAAGCAGGCAGGCAAGTTAAATGCCGAAAATAGAGACAAGGGGCTACGTAGCGACGACGAGGAGGAGCCCAGGCCGCCGAACAGCAGTGGACAAAAGGGTTTTCCCCCACAAGTGCGGACGGTGAACATGATATACCCAACCCACATCCCCAAGAGGGAACGGAAGCGTGCGTTACGGGACGTATACGCGATAGAGCCAGTCGCCCCAAAGTTCAACCCACGGTCCTCCTGCCCGATCACTTTTGATCGAAGGGACCACCCCACTAGCGTCCGTCATGGCGGGTTCGCCGCATTGGTTCTAGACCCAATTATTGACGGATTTCATCTCACAAGAGTCCTTATGGACGGCGGCAGCAGCCTGAACCTGCTTTACCAGGACACTGTGCGGAAAATGGGCATAGATCCCTCGAGGATTAAGCCTACCAAAACGACCTTTAAATGCGTCATACCAGGTGTAGAGGCCAATTGCACAGGCTCAGTCACACTTGAAGTGGTCTTCGGATCTTCGGATAATTTCCAAAGCGAAGAGTTAATCTTCGACATAGTCCCATTGCGTAGTGCCTATCACGCACTGCTCGGGCGAACCACATTTGCAAAGTTCAATGCGGTACCGCACTACGCATACCTCAAGCTCAAGATGCCAGGCCCTCGAGGAGTAATCACGGTCAATGGAAACACCGAACGCTCCCTCCAAACGGAGGAGCACACGGCGGCCCTCGCAGCGGAAGTACAAAGCAGCCTCTCTAGGCAGTTCTCCAGTCCGGCCGTTAAAAGGCCGAACACTGTCAAGCGTGCCCGGAGTAACCTACAACAAGACCGCCTGGCACATTCTGAGCAGGCGTAGCAATGCGGCCCCAACCCCATCCCTCGCGAAATAGCAAAACCAGTGCTTCGCGTACATAACTACGCTCTCAAAATACCATGGGCGCAGGGAAAGGGGCACCATCACGGCATGCCCAAAACATGGATTAAACCGTACTAGGGGCTGCCGAATTCTTTCTTTATCTTCTCTTACTTTCAGGAGTCCATACTTCGGACGACTTGTTCGGCAATTCAACTGCCGCACAAACGATGCAAGAACCAGGGAACCAGACAAGCCATGCCACATTATGGACTCCCAGATGAACATCGTGTTGCGCCCGTCTAGGATACGACACAACGAAGACACACGCGCAGACGTGCAACAGGGACCCGTTCCAAGGATTCTTTTTAGATTAAGACCCTGCGTAAACCTTTTTTACTGTCTCTTGTTGATACACATCCTCCGTTTTTTCGTTATAATCAAGGAGGGGACTGACGTCTTGTCATGTGGCCACGTCAGAAATTTTGCGCGTACCTGGACACCAGGGGCTTATAACCAAGGGTGTTGTCCCGCCTGTACTCATAAAGACCGAATACCTTAGGGAGTGTTCGGCGTCGCGAGTTTGGCCTTATATGCATCAGCTCCGAATCATGTCTTTGGTTAAATGTTGGGTTGCCCGGCTCCTGTGTTTGGCTGCATTACGTTCCGCACTATCGGCTAAGGCGGCACCAGGAGAACTACTGTGATTGTGCCCCGGTTCGGCCAGGCGAGCACCTCAGTAGAGAAAGCCGAAAACTGACTGTCATGATATAGCGTGAGACTGGTCAACCACTCGATGACTTACCGGAATCTATAGGATTCCTCCGCATTAACGAAGGGTTGTTTCCCAGCCAGGCACATTTGCGCCCCGACTTCGGGCGAGCGCAGGCGCCACTAGGGGCTATTTAAGTAGCCTCACTGTCAAGCTCCTATGGCTAAGTGAAAGTGTTAAAGCATTATAGTTCGGTTGCCTAGCTCGCTGCGCTATCACCTCCTTTGTAGGACCAAGACGTTGGATTAAGTGTGAAAAAGCACCTTCTGCAAGCACCCCCGCACTATGTGCGTGGGGGCTGAAGCCAACGAGGAGGCCGTAGTTTCCTCCCTTCCGAACAGCATACTTGTGCCTTCAAGTATTTGAAACACCTCCTTTTCTGTTCCTCCCTTCCGAACAGCCTCCTTTGAGGAGGCCGTAGTTTCCTTGTTCCCTCCCTCACTTTCCCCCAAAGGCACAATCTTCAGCATCCTGACTAGCACAGGATCCGGCCTGGTCTCGGGGAGGGGAGCCGGACACCTGATCAGCTTTGCTTTCGCTATCCACTCCTGTTTAAAAGGACAACTCTTTTAGGGGCAAGTTTATGACAAATATACGGATAACGAGTCCGGGCACAAGGCTACTTACTTGAGTATCCGGGCGATTGCAGCTCAAACCTGCGTCCTCGGTTAAATCCGGACACATTGCTTGTGATCCGAAGAACAATTTATACATCTCCGCGGGCGTTGCGCCCATAAAATGCAGGAGAGCTCGTGGTCCCTCCGGATTAAACTCCCACAAATGAAGGGAGCGACGTTTGCCGGGCAGTGTTCGGCGGATCAGCATGACTTGCGTCACTTTGACTAAGCTGAGACCTCTTTCTAAGAGATCCCTGATACGGCCTTGCAATAAAGACACGTCCTGGGGTGGCCCCCAATCTAGGCCTTTATTGACCCACGACCCTAGCTGCTTTGGGGGACCTGAGCGAAAGGCAGGCGGCGCCACCCACTTGGTGCCCCTGGGAGCGGTGATGTAGAACCACTCTCGTTGCCACAAGCCGAGCTCCTCTTGAAAAGGGCCCTCGGGCCATGGAGCATCAGCCTCCTTACTTATAACAACGCCTCCGCACTCTGCGTGCCGGCCCTCAATCATCTTCGGCTCTACCTTAAAGGTCTTGAGCCATAATCCGAAGTGAGGAGTAACACGGAGGAATGCTTCACACACGACGATGAATGAGGAAACATGGAGGATGGACTGCGGAGCTAAGTCATGAAATTCCAGCCCGTAATAGAACATCAGCCCCCTCACAAAGGGATCCATGGGGAAGCCTAACCCCCGAAGGAAGTGAGACACGAACACCACACTCTCACCGGGCTGGGGACTGGGAATAGCCTGCCCTTGAGCAGGCAGCCTGTGTGAAATTTCGCCGGTCAAGAACTTGGCCTCTCTCAACTTTAGCACGTCCTCCCCCGTGACGGAGGAGGGCATCCATCGGCCTTGAAGGTCGGAACCGGACATTGTCGAAGGTCCGAAGCGCCTGAAATCTAGAGCCTAGGGTGTTGGAACTCGAGGCGGCGGGCGAACTCGTTTGAGATTGAAAGAAAGGGGTAAGGCCTTGGTCTCTTTATAAGAGGTGGAATACCAAGGGCCCTCCCAGTAACCGTTTGGGACTCGCCTTTAATCGAGAGAACGTGCTAACGGGCACGATTGGGTTACCCACGTCCGTATTGATGAGAATCCTGTGAATAAAGGGGACACGATCTCTGCTTCGACAAGACATGCCAAGGAAACCGCCTCGCAAAATGCGCTGAGGTGGGGAAGTGAAAACAATTCGAGTAGAGGCTTGGCCGTAGTGTGATGTCACGCTACAGAATACGTCAGCAGATTAGATTTGTGTAAATATTATTCTCTCTATGGCAATATGTGGAAATTTATTTTGCAGATCCGGACACTATCCTTAGTGTTAACAATCTTTTATGAAGTACTTGGAGGAACCCGCCTTGCAATGCCGAAGACAATCTGCGCGCCGGACTCGTCGTCATTGAAGACTGGTTCAGGGGCTACTGAGGGAGTCCTAGATTAGGGGGTGTCCGGTTAGCCGGACTATACCTTCAGCCGGACTCCTAGACTATGAAGATACAAGATTGAAGACTTCGTCCCATGTCCGGATGGGACTTTCCTTGGCGTGGAAGGCAAGCTTGGCGATGCGGATATTTAGATCTCCTACCATTTTAACCGACTTTGTGTAACCCTAACCCTCTCCGGTGTCTATATAAATCGGAGGGTTTTAGTCCGTAGGACAACAGACAATCATACCATAGGCTAGCTTCTAGGGTTTAGCCTCCTTGATCTCGTGGTAGATCTACTCTTGTACTACCCATATCATCAATATTAATCAAGCAGGATGTAGGGTTTTACCTCCATCAAGAGGGCCCAAACCTGGGTAAAACTTCGTGTCCCTTGTCTCCTGTTACCATCCGCCTAGACGCACAGTTCGGGACCCCCTACCCGAGATCCGCCGGTTTTGACACCAACAGTCTTGCTCCAGTGTTCATCCCTCTTATCCATGCCAGGCCCTTCATTTGTAAGCAAAATAAATGTATCCGATTTAGGCAGTATCATATTCTCATGAACATTAGAATCATTATGAAGAAACGATAGTACCTGATAATTTAATTGGCGTGCGCAAGCTCTAGTAATTGGTCCAGTATATGTAGTAGTAGGGGCTATGGGTGTAAAAATGGTATTGATGTCCTCATCACACATAAACTAGGAAAATTAATGGGCTATGGAGATGCCCATCAATTGATATCGATGCAAGTGAGTAGGGATTGCCATGCAACAGATGCACTAGAGCTATAAGTGTATGAATGCTCAAAAGAATACTAAGTGGGTGTGCAACCAACTTGCTTGCTCACGAAGACCTAGGGCAATTTGAGGAAGCCCATCATTGGAATATACAAGCCAAGTTCTATAATGAAAAATACCCACTAGTATATGAAAGTGATAAAATAAAAATAGGAGACTCTCTATAATGAAGAACATGGTGCTATTTTTGAAGCACAAGTGTGGAAAAGGATAGTAACATTGTCCCTTCTCCCTTTTCTCTTATTTTTTTTCTTTTGGGCTCTTTGGCCTCTTTTTTAATTTTATATTGGGCTCTTTGGCATCTCTTTTTCTTATGTCCGGAGCCTCATCTAGACTTGTGGGAGAATCATAGCCTCCCTCATCCTTTCCTCACATGGGACAATGCTCTAATAATGATGATCATCACACTTTTATTTACTTACAACTCAAGAATTACAACTCGATACTAGAACAAAGATATGGCTCTATATGAATGACTCCGGTGGTGTACCGGGATGTGCAATGATCTAGCATGACATGTATAAAATATGAAGGGTGGACAAGCCACAAATACTATGCCAATACATGATCATGCAAAGCAATACGACAATTGTGGTGCATGTCATAATAAACGAAATGATGGAAGTTGCATGGAAATATATCTCCGAATGGCTATGGAAATGCCATAATAAGTAGGTATGATGGTTGCTTTGAGGATGGGTGTATGGTAGGTTTAATGCACCGGCGAAAGCTGCGCGGTACTAGAGAGGCTAGCAATGGTGGAAGGGTGAGAGTGCGTATAATCCATGGACTCAACATTAGTCATAAAGAACTCACATAATTATTGCAAAAAAATTAGCCATCGAAGCAAAGTACTAATACGTATGCTCCTAGGAGGATAAATTAGTAGGAAAATACCATCGCTCGTCCCCGACCGCCACTCATAAGGAAGAGAATAAAAAATAAATCATGCTCTAACTTCATCGCATAACGATAGACCATACGTGCATGCTTCAGGAATCACGAACTTTAGCACAAGTATTCCTACCAATACACAATTACTCTCTAGCATGACCCTAATATCACCGTCTTTACATCTCAAAACAAATGCAAGGAATCAAACTTCTCATATATTCAATGCTTTTATGAAAGTTTTTATTATATCCCTCTTGGATGCCCATCATATTAGGACCAAATTCATAACCTAAGCAAGTTGCCATACTGTTTTAAGACTCTCAAAATAATATAAGTGAAGCAAGAGAGTTCATCAATTTCTACAAAATAAAACAACCGCCGTGCTCTAAAAAGATATAAGTGAAGCACTAGAGCAACCGCCTAGCTCAAAAGATATAACTGAAGCACATAGAGTATTCGAATAAATTCATGATTAAAGCGTGTCCCTCTCAAAAGGTGTGTACAGCAAGGATGATCGTAGCAAACTAAAAGGCAAAAATTCATATAATACATGACGCTCCAAGCAAAACACATATCATGTGGTGAATAAAAATATAACCTCAAGTAAATTTACCGATGGATTGAAGACGAAAGAGGGGATGCCATCCCGGGCATCCCCAAGCTTAGATGCTTGGTTGTCCTTGAATATTACCTTGCAGTACCTTGGGCATCCACAATCTTAGGCTCTTGCCACTCCTTATTCCATAGTCCATCAAATCTTTACCCAGAACTTGAAAACTTCACAACACAAAACCCAACAAAAAACTCGTAAGATCTGTTAGTATGGTAAAACAAATCTCCACTTTAAGTACTGTTGTGAACTCATTCTAAATTTATAATGGTGTTATATCTATTGTATTCCAACTTCTCCATGGTTCATACCCCCCGATACTACCCATAGATTCATGAAAATAAGCAAACAACACATCAAAAGCTGATTCTGTCAAAAACAGAACAACCTCTAAAGACCCGAATATTAGTCATACTTCCGTAACTCCAAAAATTTGGAAAAATTAGGAGAACAGAGGCAATTCATATATCAATATTGTGAAACAAATTCAGAATTTTTCCAGGCTCTAGTGAATTTAAACAATTCTATTACTGGACGCAAATGTTTATGTTTTTCAGCAAAATCAAATCAAGGATATACCAAAGCATCCCAAAGGTCTTGCTTGGCTCAAACACTAATTGAAACACCAAAACACAATTATTACATAAGTAATATTGTGTATTCTCATGAAAACGGAAAGGAAAAATATTGGGTTGTCTCCCAACAAGCGCTTTTCTTTAAAACCTTTTTGCTAGGCATTGATAATTTTAATGATGCTCACATGAAAGATAGCAATTGAAACACGAAGAGAGCATCAGGTTGCATGTGAAAAACAATTTTAAGTCTAACATACTACCTATGCATAGGCGTTTTGTAAGCAAACAAATTATCAAGACAAACAAAAACTAGCATATGCAAGGAAGAAGAAGAAACAATAGCAATCTCGACATAAGGAGAGGTGATTTAGTGTCATGAAAATTTCTACAACCATATTTTCCTCTCTCATAATAGTTACATGTAGGATCATAATCAAATTCAACAATATATCTATCATATAAATTTTTCTCTTCATAATCCACATATATGCAAAGTTGACACTCTTCCAAAATAGTGGGATTAACATAAAATAAAATCATTACTTCTCCAAGCCCACTTTTATCAAAAAATTCATAAGATTGATCAATCTCCAAAGTAGTGGGATCATTATTTCTTAAAGTTGACACTCTTCCATACCCACTTTCAATATTATTGCAAATGTTATTATCAATATCATGTTCATCATGAGGCTTAAACAAATTTTCAAGATCATAAGAAGCATTATCACCCCCAATCATGATCATTGCAATAAAGTAGTGGACATAGCAAAACTAGCATCCCCAAGCTCGAGGTTTTGCATATTATTAACACAATTGACATTAATAGAATTTATAATAACATCATTGCAATCATGCTTTTCTTTCAAGGAGCTATCGTGAATTACTTCATTAATTTCTTCTTTTAACACTTCATCACAATTTTCAGATTCATGAATTTCAAGCAAAGCTTCATAAAGATAATCTAGTGCACTCAACTCACTAGCAATTAGTTTATCATAATTGGATCTTTTAAAAAGATTAGCAAGTGGATGAGGATACATAAACTTTTTGCTTTCTGATTTTCAATAAACACACAATTATACCAAGTGAACAAGCAAACAAACCAAGTGAGACATAAAGGCAAATGAAAAGAAGGCAAATAAAAAGACAAATATTTTTGTGTTTTTCTGAAAACGTTTTAGAAGTGGGGGAGAGGAAAACAAGAGGCAAATGGCAAATAATGTAAATGCAAGAGATGAGAGTTTATGATAGGTACTTGGTAGGCTTGATGTAGAACCTCCCCGACAACGGCGCCAGGAATTCTTCCTACTACTTCCTGAGCTTGCGTTGATTTTTCCCTTGAAGAGGAAAGGGTGTGATGTAGCAAAGTAGAGATACGTATTTCCCTCAGGTAAGAACCAAGGTAAACATGACTGTGTTTCTGAATCAGAGCAACTGAACCTGGAGGTGCAATATGACTCAAACTTCCCTGCTTTGAAGGTTGCCAATGAGAGCAAGAAATGGGGACTGACCAGGCGGTTAGAATGTGCACTAGGATTACTGGAGACAAAAGGACCATCATGGAAAAAGCACAACACCTTAAGGAGGTTCAGAACCTGGAGATACACAAAACTTATGGTAAGAACCAAGCCTCTTTTAATCTATTCAATAATCCTTCCTTTCTTTCTATTGCTTCTAATATTGGAGTAGAAGTTGATCTAGCTAAAAATTGTCCATCTAACCCTACTACTCACACTGGTAGCTCTAGTTCGGTTGCTGCAAAAATGACTGAAGGTCATGTTGCCGAATTAGGGGAGGGTTTAGCTAATCAATCTGTCGACTCTGATCCCCCCTCCAGTCCTAATGAGGGACTTTGGCCCCTGGTCTGCAAGAATAGATGGGGCAAGCACCCCAGAAACAGAGGTGGTTACATGAATGCCCTCTTCTGGAATGTTAGGGGCATCTCAGCCATGGGTAGAAAACCTCTTATTATTGATACTATTGCTAAGACTCATGCTACTATATTAGGGTTTCAAGAGACTAAGAAGGAGGAATTTTCCCCCTCTTATCTCAAATCTTTAGTAGGAAATAGAGACTTTTCTTGGTACCACCTCCCATCAAAGGGCTTTGCTGGAGGCATCCTCATGGGAGTGGACGAGGATGTTTTTGAAATTATTGCATGGTCTCACTTAGATTTCTCTGTTAGTTGTGAGATGAAACACAAATGCAATGGCAATCTGTTTAGGGTCGTTACAGTGTATGGGTTCCCATATGAGGAGGGGAAAGGAGCTTTTATGTCTGAACTCCATACTCTTTTTGTAGATTTTAAAATCCCTACCCTTATTGGAGGAGATTTCAACCTAGTTAGAAATGCTAAAGAAAAGAGCAATGGTATCCTCAGCCATAGATGGAGTGATAATTTTAATGCCTAGATTGAAATCTGGGGACTCCTAGAGATTAAACTCTCTAGTAGGAAATTCACTTTGGCTAACAACCAAGTTGACCTCATCATGTCTACTATTGACATGCTTTTTTGCAACACTGATTTGGATGGCTCATATCCACTAGCTTCATGTAGGTCCCCACCTAGACGTGGGAGTGACCATACTCCACTGCTATGGGACTCTGGGTTGAGTCTCAACCTAAAAAAAGTAGCTACAAGATGGAGAAATGGTGGCTCCTTAGAACAGATTTTACTGACCTGGTTCACAAAATATGGTCAGAGCCTAATAAAGTCGCTTCTACCATTGAGAATTGGCAGATCAAAATTAGGAGCCTTAGAAGAGTCACCAAGGGGCGGAATTCTAATGAAGAGGCTAATCTTAGAAGATACCAGAAAATACTCTTAGAAGAGTTTGATATATTAGATATTCGAGCCGAAAACTCTGACTTATCTGAGGCAGAGTTTGATAGAATGAGATTTATACATTCTAAGCTGCAGAAGATCTGGCTGCAGGAGGAAACTAAAGCTAAACAAAGATCCAGAGATAGAGATAACACTGAAGGTGATAGAAACACAACCTATTTCCATGCAGTTGCTAACCAGAGGAGGAGGAAAACTCTCATCCACTCCCTGGACGACCCTAATGGATCTGTCTCAGACATTAAGGACATGTTCAAAGTAGCTAGTGATCAATACAAAGATTTGTCCAAAAAAGAGGATAGTAGTGGGTTCAAAATCAAGACTAACTTCTTCTCAGCTGAGGAAAAAGTCACCCCAGCAGAGAATGAGGCTCTTGAGGCCCCCTTCACTTAGGAAGAAGTCAAAAAATAAGTTTTTACTCTTACTCAGGTGGGGGCCCCGGGCCTTATGGTATCCCTTTCTTCTTCTACAACAATTTTGGGGGCTGATTAAAACTGACCTGATAGCTATGTTTAATGATTTTCATTCAGGTAAACTGGATATTCATAGGCTTAATTTTGCTATGCTCACCTTGATCCCTAAGGAGGTTGATGCTACTTCTATGAAAAAATTTAGACCTATTAGCTTGATTAACTGTAGTTTTAAAATCTTCTCTAAAGCACTCACTAATAGACTTGCTAAAATTCTTCAGAGACTAATAGCTAGCAACCAATCTGCCTTCTTGAAAGGTAGATATATCTTGGAGAGTGTTGTCACTGCTCATGAGGTGGTGCACTCAGTCTATGCTGGCAAAAAGCAAGGCTTAGTCTTGAAGCTAGACTATGAGAAAGCTTTTGACAAAGTAGATCTTAGTTTTCTCCTAGATATGCTTAACAAGAGAGGTTTTGGTGGTAAGTGGATTAACCGGATGCGTCAAATTACTCATAATGGCTCTGTGGGAGTCAAGATGAATAATGTAGAAAGTGACTTCTTCCTTTCTCAGAAGGGCTCAGACAGGGAGACCCCATTTCCCCTCTCCTCTTCAATCTAGTAGTACATGTACTTACTAAAATGCTGTCCAAAGCAGCAGACAGTGGCCTAATTGCAGGGTTGTGCAATGAGGTGTGCCCATGGGGGATTATTTACCTGCAATATGTAGATGACACCCTCCTGATTTTGGACAATGACCTTGCCCATGCCACCAACATTAAGTCAATCCTGACTTATTTTGAACAGGTGACTGGGATGAGGATCAATTATACCAAGAGTGAGCTCATCCCCATTAACATAGTAGATGATGACTTTAGTCCTTTTCTCTCAGTCCTGGAATTCAAGGGGGTGAATTCCCCATTAAATATCTTGGGATCCCCCTTCATCATGACAAACTTAGAAAAGAGGACATCCAACCTCTAATAGATAAGATCATGAAAAGGATTGCTGGATGGAGAGGCAAGCTCCTCTCATATAGACGCAGGCCCATTCTAATTCAGGCCTGCTTGGCCAACATCCCCATCTATCTGCTTTCTTTCTTCAAATGCCCTAAATGGGTCATTGAGATGATTAATTCTCAAATGGCCAATTGCTTGTGGAATGATTTTGAAGGCCATAGGAAGCTACACCTAGCTAATTGGCGGCTAGTGTGTATGAAAAAGGAATTTGGAGGACTGGGGTTCCCAACCTCCATGACATTAATCTTTGCCTACTAGGATCCTGGGTGAAGAGATATTATGAAGGTGAGGGAAATGTTGGGGAGCGTAGTTTTTCAAAAAAAATTCCTACGATCACGCAAGATCTATCTAGGAGAAGCATAGAAATGAGCGGGGAGAGTGTGTCCACGTACCCTCATAGACCAAAAGCGGAAGCGTTTAGTAACGCGGTTGATGTAGTCAAATGTCTTCGTGATCCAACCGATCAAGTACCAAACACACGGCACCTCCGCGATCTGCACACGTTCAGCTCGGTGATGTCCCTCGAACTTTAGATCCAGCTGAGGCCGAGGGAGAGTTTTGTCAGCACGATGGCATGGTGACGGTGATGATGAAGTTATCGACGCAGGGCTTCGCCTAAGCACTAAGGCAATATGACTAGGGTGGAAAACTGTGGAGGGGGCACCGCACACGGCTAAGAGATCAACTTGTGTGTCTATGGGGTGCCCTCCTCCCCCGTATATAAAGGAGGGGAGGAGGGGGCCGGTGATACGTCTCCAACGTATCTATAATTTTTGATTGCTCCATGCTATATTATCTACTGTTTTGGGCAATATTGGGCTTTATTATCCACTTTTATATTATTTTTGGGACTAACCTATTAACCGGAGGCCTAGCTCAGATTTGCTGTTTTATGCCTATTTCAGTGTTTTAAAGAAAAGGAATATCAGACGGAGTCGAAACAGAACGAAATCAACTGGAGAAGTTATTTTTGGAAGGAAAGCTACCGGATAGACTTGGACTCTACGCCAGAAGATACGAGAGCTGGCCATGAGGGTGGGGGGCGCGCCCACCCCCCTAGGGCGCGCCCCCTGTGTAACGCCCCGGATTCGATGCGCCATGTGTCCGCCAGTTATTCGCCGTCATTGCCATGTCATTTGCTTGCGTGTCTCTCCTTGCCATGTCATCATCTGCATTTCATATCATGCATCATGTGCATTGCATTTGCATACGTGTTCGTCTCATGCATCCGAGCATTTTCCCCGTTGTCTGTTTTGCAATCTGGCACTCCTATGTCCCCCGGTGCCCCCTTTTGCCTCTTTTCGTGTGCGGATGTTAAATGTTCTCGGAATGGACCGAGGTTTGTCAAGCGGCCTTGGTATAGCACCGGTAGACCGCCTGTCAAGTTTCGGGTCATTTGGAGGTCGTTTGATATTCCAACGGTTAACCGGGTAACCGCAAAGGCCTCTTTTGTGTGCAGCCCAACACCCCTCCTAAGTGGCCCATAACCCATCTAAGTCATCCCCATCATCTCGGACGTCAGATCACGATCGCGTGTCCGCAAACTACACCTCATTTGGAGCTTCCTAGCCCCCTCTACCTATAAATAAGTGCACCCCGTCCAAATTCGCGGTCCAAACCCTAGCCATCTTCCTCCTCGCGCCGCCGGACACGTCCAACTCCCGCCGGACATGTCCAGCCTCCACGTCGCCCGGCCAATCCCGCGCCGCCACCTCAGCACCTCCACCGCCGCAGCCACTCCCGTCGCCCATCGGGGCCCAATCCCGCTCCGTCGCCGGGTCCCGTCCCCGCCGCCTCGCGCCTCGCCGCCGACCGCCGCCGCGGGCGCCGTCCGCCGCGCCGCCCCGCGCCCGGCGACCTCACCGGCGTCGCCGCCCGGGCCCGTCGGGAGCCGCCTCCGCCCGCGCCTCCCGCGCCCCGAGCTCGCCGCCGCCTCCTCCCGTCGCTCGGCCTCGACCCAGCCGCCTGCTCCCGCTCGCCGGAGCCGCCGCGCCCCGCCTCCGGCACCTCGCCCCGGCGCCCCGCCGCGGCCATGGCGCCACCGCCCGCTGCCTGGCGCCTCCTCTGCCTAGCTTCGGCGCCGCCCCTCCTCGACGTCCCCGCCCGCCCCGGCCACTTCGTCGCCGGATCCACGCCGTCGCCGGCCATCTCCCCCGTCTCCGGCGAGATCCGGTTGCCGGGTCCAGATCCACCAGTTCGTCCAACCAAACGCGGCATCCCCGCATCTTGGATCCCTATGTCCCGCGTTGACTTTCGCGGAGGTAAAAATTCACCAAGTCCCCGATATTTGGACATTATCATGCCATGTTCATCGCATCATAGCTCTGTGCATATTGCTCCGTTTCATGCGTGTAATATGTCAAATTGTTCGCCTCGACGAGTACTTCATTTCATTCCATCGCACCATGTTCATTAGAGTTCATCTTGATGCCTGAACCATCGTTGCAAAACGGTAATATGATGTTGTCTACTGTCTGTTATCAGAACATGCTCTTTTGTTATTTTTGTATCTTGATGTGTGATTGTCTTTTGAGCATGAAGTCTACATGTGTTATGTGCTACAACATGCCATATTTGCTATGGTGCAACCCATTATTCATGATATACCATGTATTGTTTGTTTTGAGCTTGCAAAGTAGCCTCCGTGATGTTGCTGATTTAAGAGACTTGGTAATTTCACCGTCACTTCCTGCTGTTATTTTTATGCCATGTGTTCATGTTGTTTCCGAGAGATCCATGCCTCTTTTGAGTATGGTCAGTAAGGGTGTTTTGTTCATATGGTTATGCTATATCCATCCATGCTCCTGGTTGTATTTATAGGATGCTCTAGCATATCCAAATCTTGCTCTACGTTTGCTATAAAATGTTCCTGCCAGATTGTTTACATGTTATTCAAATTTGCCAAGCTTGTTGTAGTTGATCCGTGCATGCTATGTTATTGTTCTTGCCATGTATAGCTTCTATGCCATGTCTAATTTCTGTTTGTATGCTTGGTTTGTCATGCAATGCCTCATAGTTAGTGCATCAAGCTCGTAAACATGCCTACTTGTTATCTGTTTGGCCATGCTCCAGTTTTTCACTAAGTCTGAATCTGTTTATGTTTTGCTATGTTCACATGCTTGCAATTGTATTTTCTGATCCCTTTTGGCTTATTGTCAGTAAGGGGCTTTTTTTCTATGGTACTAGTAGATACATACCATGCCTTGTGTTGCCATGATAAGTTCCCGTAGCATGTGGTTTGATAGCTCTAAACATGCTAACCTGATGTTATTTCTGCCATGTCCTGAAATTCTGCAAAGTCTGTGAACCTGTTATTATTTGCAATCTTGCCATGCTTGTTTGAGTATGATATAGTGATTTCTGGAGATAGCTCAGTGTTCATGTTTTGTAATGCTTTACCTGTACATCACGTCCATGCCTTTTATTATCATGTTATGGTGCTGTAGCATGTTGTTTTGATGCTTGCTAGATGCCTACTTGCTGTTTTGGGCAGATTGTTGCTATATCTTGTATAGGGTGTAGGTGTTGAACCGTTGCTCCGTTTTGAGTGTGCTCTTTATGAAACTTGCTTAGAATTGCATGTAGCTTCATAATATCATGTTGCATCTTTGTTTTGAGGTGTTTACTTGATGTTTGTATGCATTTTGCATCGATGCCATGATAAACTTGTTTTGCTCATATCTTCTAGGCCGTAGCTCCGAATCTAATGAACTTTATATGTAACTTGACTAGAATTTTGTGTAGACCATCGTGGTACATCTTAACTTGCTGTTTAACAACTTGAACTTAAGGTTTATTCAGATCTGGACCAATTTCGAAATTTGCATATGAGGACCTACCGGAATTGTTCTATGTTGTTTCCGGCCTCATTTAAACTTGCTTTGATGTGTTGTTCTTGTAGGCATCATCTCTTGCCATGAGTAGCTTCATGTAGCCTTGTCATGCATCATACTTGGTTGAGCATCATGCCTTGTTCATGTATGGTGTGTTTACCATGTTGTGTGCTTCTTCTCGATAGTTCCCGTTTCGTTGCGATCGTGAGGATTCGTTCGTCTTCGCTTGGTTCGTCTTCGTGGCTTCATCTTCCTCATGGACTCGTTCTTCTTCCTTGCGGGATTTCAGGCAAGATGACAGTCACCTTGGATCTCATTACTATCATTGCTATGCTAGTTGCTTCGTTTGCTATGCTGCGTTACCTACCACTTGCTTATCAAGCCTCCCAAATTGCCATGAACCTCTAACCTTTGTCACCCTTCCTAGCAAACCGTTATTTGGCTATGTTACCGCTTTGCTCAGCCCCTCTTATAGCGTTGCTAGTTGCAGGTGAAGATGAAGATTGCTCCATGTTGGTTTATGTTTATGTTGGGATATCACAATATCTCTTATATTATTAATGCATCTATATACTTGGTAAAGGGTGGAAGGCTCGGCCTTATGCCTGGTGTTTTGTTCCACTCTTGCCGCCCTAGTTTCCATCATATCGGTATTATGTTCTCGGATTTTGCGTCCCTAACGCGGTTGGGTGATTTATGGGACCCCCTTGACAGTTCGCTTTGAATAAGACTCCTCCAGCAAGACCCAACATTGGTTTTACCATTTGCCTCACCTATGCCCTTTTTCCCTTGGGTTTCTGGAGCCCAAGGGTCATCTTTATTTTAGCCCCCCCGGGCCAGTGCTCCTTCGAGTGTTGGTCCGAACCGAGCAGCCTGCGGGGCCACCTCGGGGAAACTCGAAGTCTGGTTTTCTCGTAGCTTGACTTATGCGGTGTGCCCTGAGAACGAGGTATGTGCGACTCCTATCGGGATTTATCGGCACATCCGGGCGGCTTTGCTGGTCTTGTTTTATTACTGTCGAAATGTCTTATAGCCTGGATTCCGAGACTGATCGGGTCTTCCCGGGGAGAACGAATATCCTTCGTTGATCGCGAGAGCTTATAATGGGCTAAGTTGGGACACCCCTGCAGGGTTTGAACTTTCAAAAGCCGTGCCCGCAGTTATGTGGCAGATGGGAATTTGTTAATGTCTGGTTGTAGTAAACTTAAAGCAAACTCTTCTAAAATACACCAACCATGTGTGTAACCGTGAGTGTCTCTTTTCGGGGTTGATCGAGAGGAGAACACGGTTTCTGGGTTATGTTTGACGTAAGTAGGAGTTCAGGATCACTTCTTGATCATTACTAGTTGACGACCGCTTGTTTTGCTTCTCTTCTCGCTCTTATTTGCGTAAGTTAGCCACCGTACATGCTTAGTCGCTGCTACAACCTCACCACCTTACCCCTTCCTCACCCATTAAGCTTTGCTAGTCTTGATACCCATGGTAATGGGATTGCTGAGTCCTCGTGGCTCACAGATTACTACACACCAGTTGCAGGTACAAGTTATGCGATGATCATGACGTGAGAGCGATGTTTGTTTGTGTTGGAGTTCTTCTTCTGCTTCTTCTTCAATTGAGGGATAGGGTCCTGGTCGGCAGCCTGGGCTAGCAGGGTGGATGTCGTTTGAGTTTCTGTTTATGTTTCATCCGTAGTCGGATGTTGATCTCTTGTATGATGTATTGTTATATTCATGTGACTTTGTATGTCTTGGTTGTATCCCCACTATTATGTAATGTTGATGTAATGATATCCACCTTGCAAAAGCGTCTTCAACATGCGCTTCTATCCTTGGTGGGACCTTCGAGTTCCTTTAGGATAGGGACGCATCTTGGGCGTGACAAGTTGGTATCAGAGCCTCGACCGACCCTAGGAGCCCCCTTGATTGATCGTGTAGTTTGGCCGTTGTCGAGTCTAGAAGAAACTTTTTCAGAGTCTAGTTATATCGGAGAGTAGGATTTCTTTTTACTCCTCTACCCCTTCGTCGTTCTGGTGAGAAATCTTGACGTAGGTGTTTTGAACTACTCCTCTTCCCCTTCAAATTTTTCTTTAGGATCACGTGGTTAGTTTTCGTTCGTTGCCCATCCTCTGTTGTCCGGTGCATTTCTCGTCAAGTTGCTTCGATCCTCGTCATCTTTTGCGAGATCAATCCTCAGTTCTTTTCAATCGATGTTGTTTTCCTGTCCGAAGTCGTCCTTGTTTTTTCCTACCCGCCCCCCTTCTTCTTCTCCGAACCGGAGTCCGCAATCGAGAATCCATTCTACTCATGCGAAGCCTTTGCATTCTCTCCTCAATCATTTCAACCGGTGCTTTTCTCTTCAAGTTTTCGTCGATCCCTCGTTCCAAGTTGCCTGTGTTTTTCCCGCCCTCCCACCCCTTTTTCTTCCCGGAGTCTGAGTCTCTATTCGAGCATCAATTTCATTTGTGCGGAGTATTTTCAGTCTTTCCCCAATTGTTTCAACCGGTGAATTCTCGTCGACTTCATCAATGTTCGTCTTGCTTTCTTTCCGGTGGATTTCAACCCAATTTTCTCGGTTCGATCATATTCTTTCCCTCAGCTCAAATATTTCCCTTGCTCATTCCTCCTCTCGCCATTCTTTTATCCCGGAGTGTTGAAGACATCTCAGAAGATTCGTGTTTGCATCCATTTATTTCGAGGCTGACACCTTATTCTAATCTTTCAGTTGTTCCGGTGCATCGTCTCTTCTTCAATACCCTTCCAACGGTGTTTCCTTTCAGTGGGCCCTAACCCACAGGTCTTTTCCCAGGATCTTACCTGAATCTTCTAATTGCCCAGAGGTAGTCTCAAATTCTTTTCAAAATATTACGTAAGTATGGATTTCATCAGTCAGATGCCTCCTCCAAGATCGCTCCCAAATTCTTTCATGTTCGGATCAATCTTTTCTCTTTTCATTCTCCCGGAGTATCTCAACAATTTTTGATGGTGTTTCTCGTCGTCATTCTCAATATCTGAAGACCGAAGTAGAATTTCTCGTAAATCTTGTCCGCTCTCCCAGAGATTCCCGGTGCTAGCTCGATGTTACCCTATCAAATTGTTTCCAGACGTGCAATTCTTTTCATCCATCCAGAGTATTTCAGGAGTTGTTTTTCCCTCTCGATCATCCGGAGGTTATCTTTTCAGAAGATTTCTTCGTTCTAAATTTTCAGATTCGTTCTCCAATTTTTCTATATTCGTGCCCCTTCGTTCGTCTCAATATTTTTCCGGTGCTTCATCCAAGTTCTAATCAATTCGTGATCTCTTCGTTCTCGTGCGTCCTGTTTTACTCAAGTATCTTTGTTCATTTTCTAATTCTTCCCGGTGATTCATCCTCTTTTCTTCGTTCGTTTTCATTCTTATGGTGGGTCGTTGAAGATTCTTTTTTGTTGTTAAATATCAATTCATTCGTTTCGTTTCTATCCTACCGGTGTGTCGGGGATATACCCCGCGGTGTAAACCGGCCGGAAGCTAACCCGGCCGGACTTGGCGGTTTATCTGAAGACCCGCCCTGACCTTGGAGGTTTACAAGCAATCCGCTTGGTCGGTATGACTCACTGGTAAACCGACGGGCGGATCAGACGGATGACAAGACCCAAGGCCTAGAAGGCCGGTTCAACTATGGTGGGCCGGTTTAAGAGGAAAGGAATATTTATCTTACAAAGAGTTAAGACCACGACTTGTATCCGGTTTGTATTAGAGATAGACTAGTCCTAATCCTAATAGGACTCCACATGTAAACCGCCCCTTCAACATATATAAGGAGGGGCAGGGCTCCCCAAAGAGGGACAAGTTACAGGTTAGAAGTTAGAAGCTATAAGCTACAAGCAATCAATAATCTCTAGGGCTAGACACAAGAGCCGGTTTACGGCGTCTCCCTCGGGATGATAATGAGACCTAGCCTCAAACAGCATGTAGGGTTTTTACCGGATGATGTTTCCCGGGGCCCGAAGCTGTCTAAACCCTTGTATTGCGTGTTGATCCGCCCTGCGTCTCTCGTCCCACTCAACCCCTCTCAAGCTACTACATAGATGCGTTGGCCTCGCGACTAAGTCCTGACACTAAGGACATTTGCCGTGACAAATCCACGACAGTTGGCGCCCACCGTGGGGCCCGCGCACGGTGGTGTTGAGTTCTTGAAGGGATCTCTTTTATGGGATCAAGAAGCTTGCGATTCGTCACACGTGGAAGAGCCAGCAAATTTATTGTTTGTGATCGGAATTCGCTTTGGAACTGGTAGTACAAGGATCAAGAGAAATTAAGGTGACATTGAGTACAGCGCCGCCTTTATTGCAGATCGAAGACGTGCGCAAGATCAGTCAAGCGCAGGGATCAAGTCACGCAGGTCGACAAGAATACTAGAAGAATTTTCGTAGCGTAACGTGCACCTGGAAGTGGTCAAGTCGCCGAGTCAAGGTTGCCAAAAAAAACGCTGCAGTATCAACCTGTACAGCGTCCGTGTTCGACTGCTACTGCATCTCCCCTGGTCCAATGATCAAGTCCCGAGGCTGCGAGAGGTTCAATCGGCTAAGGTACCACGATTGTGTTGTTGTTTTCCACGTCATCATAAAAAGAAATCAGCAATCCACAGCAAAAGCAGAGAGCCACGGCTGCCAGCATCTCCTGCATGCAAGGATGGAAGCATATACGCTGTTTAAAAAAAAGAAAAGATGCTACAATGGCGTGTATGGCCGGAGAATCACGGATGCATGTATCATGAGCGGCCACTAGGCCGATGAAGACTGCGGCATCCCATACCAGGCCAAGTACTAGTAGTACTTTTTTTTCTCTGTTCAAAGGTTAAAATCGCAGTACAAAACGTTCTGGGCAGATCCTAGCGGACGTTGGACATCGGTCGAAATACATCAGGTGATATCTTTCCTTTGTATTTTATAAGCATATTTAATTCATATGAGAACGATTACTTTGGCTTGCAATATTTTTTGATACAGGACAATTGTTCATTACGAATGAGGTGTTATATTGTGGGTATGGAGCGAGCGATGGCAATGTTCTGCACCAGCGTTCCGTCCATGTCATACCACCCGGCGAATGAACATGCGCAAGTCGCCGTCCCGTGGCCTGGTTTACATCAACGCACCGGCCGGCTCGCCCGTCCGCACCGCCTTACAACACCATGGACGACTCGCCCGTCCGCCCTGGCTGCCGGTTCACGCGTCCGCACCGGCTTACAAACGTCGTGGTCGACTCACCCGTCCGCACCGGTTTACCACGCCGCGGCCGGTTCACCCGTGATTTATTTCAGCTTCATACAGTTATCATCAACTTCATGGCGGGTTATTTTCGGCCTAAACGAATCAGGTGATATCCATCTAAATCTATTTTTTGACATATATTGTTTTTGTAAAAAGAACAATTACGTTGGTTTTGCATATTTTTATATGCAGGACAATTATTCGCCACAACATCGGTGTTACACCATGCATATGGAGCGTGCACCGGCGTCATTATATACTGGCTTTTGACCATTCCACAACGGACGCGCGCAAACCGCCGGTGGTCCGGTTTACATCAACATGGGGCCGGTTCTCCGCCTGTGCCGGCTTACAGGTCGTAACCGACTCTCGCGATCGCACCGGTTGACAACACCGTGGCCGTCTCCCGCGACCGCGCTGGTTTGCGGCGCAGAGGACTACTTGCTCCGCACCGGTTTACAATGCCGCGACCGGTTCATCTGTCTGTTCGCATGGCTGACTTGCCATGATTGATTTCAGTTTCACTGTGGTGATCGTCAACTCCACGGTGGATATTTCCGGCTAACATATCAGGACAAATTGTCTGTTGCAAAAAGGGGATTATTATATCACTGAGCTATTGGATAACCCGTGCCGGTTTATATCGCGATCCAGATCGCGTCAAACTCGTCAGGACCATGCGAATTACCCAATAGCGCATGCACAGGCTGCCATCCCCCGCAGCCCGGTTTACATCAACATACCGGGCCGCACCTGTCTGCGCGAGCCATTTATTGAGTATGAACAAGTCACAGCTTGGGTAGCCCGGTTTTCTTTCAAATTGGAGGCAAATTATCATCAACCGCCGTCTGCACTGGATGGCTCAATGGGCAGGCACACCAGTCGCCGCCACTACAGTTTGGGTAACTTCAAATCACCAGTTGGAAGGAACCATTGGCCGAGTTGCTGACACGGTTCATACGGGATCATTTACAACCCGCCGCAGTCACCACAACCTTCTGTGGATTCACATCGTGTTGTCAACACCAATGATATACAAGTTATGCCGGTTTATATCACGGTCAAATATGGAGAATCTCAAGCCAACTCCTCGAGTCACCTTGAGACTTGGGGGCTATGATGATATGACGCAGCAAGTCTTGCCAGTTTCAGCCGGTTTAAAAACCCGAGGACGATGGAGGAAAAGATAACCCGATCCCGGAGGCTATTGTTATGTTGATGAAAAGTTAGAGGCCGTCAGAAAATTTCCGGTTTAGAAAGTATATGACAGTTACAAACTCCCGACTCAATGAAGAAGTTTCGGATCATCAGAAAGGATTCCGGTTTGAAACCGGGCTGAAGGGAAGTCAGTATCACTGAAGCCCTCAAATATCCGGTTTACAATCCGGTTCAAGAGAAATCTATTCTCCCACAAAGTTCTGAAGCGCTCAGATCCAGTTTAACAATGTCCGGTTCAAAAAGGAATTAACTTCTCGCAAGTTCAAGTTTAAAGGCCGTCAGAAAATTTCCGGCTGAAAATGAAGATTCCGGTTTAAAATCCGGTTCAAGGGAAAGATGTCTCCCACAGCTTTGAAGCTTCCAATATCCGGTTCAAGATCCCGGTTCAAGAAGAATTTACCTCTTGCAAAAAAGTTAAAAATTACCGAAGAGGACCTGCTGCCATGATGCACGGTTCAAACATGGGTATCCGGCCTTATTGGCTTGACATATTATCTATCACACGGGAGCTCCCGCTTTGTAAAGCGGTGTATCTATTATTTATATCATGCGTGGTTACACAGAGTGGACTCGCTTTAGGGCAACCTCCGGTTTACCCCTTGAGGTCGCTTCACAGAAGAACAACAAAGTCAGTTGGGGACCTAGTCGACTTGAACCGTAGCTACACCTGGTCATGTCTTGACGACGGTAATGCCTTCTGGCTGGCACATTTGCCACTAAGTCAGTTGGGGACCTAATCGACTTGAACCGTAGTTACACCTTATGGGAGCTCGGTCATGTCTTGATGATGGTAATGCCTTCTGATCGGCTTTTTAGCCAATAAGTCATTTGGGGGCTTGGTCGTGTCCGAACCAATGCAATGCCACTTGATCGGCCCTAGGCCACTAAGCCACTTGGGGGCTTGGTCGAATCCGAACCAATGCAATGCCACTTGGCCGGCGTAACGCCACGAGTCATTTTGGGGTCCTGGCTGACTGGCACCATTGCTACGCCTTCGGGGGGCTTGGTTGCGTCTGACCATGGTAATTCCATCTGACCAAGCTCAGTAGAGCTCTTCTTTTGCAAAAAATTGTTGCCATTGCTTTTGCTTTAACAGCCTTTCTTGAGAAGTTGCTATTTTATTTGCACTTTTTAAACCGATAGTATTTTGTACCGGTTCAAACAGCTAAATTGGCGGAACACGGTCCATTTTTAGACCGGAGATTATCTGCCCGGTTTAATTTTCTGTTACCATCCTATTATGGAGTAAACCGGTGTTTATCAACCCGGCTCGGCTTTCAACTACAAGTTGTGAGTGCATGATCAAATTATAATCCGGAGATTATCAGCCCGGTCTGGTTTGGCTACAAGTCACCAGTATTATATATGGTTAATCCGGTGTTTATCACAGCCCGGTACGGTTTTATCGTAAACCGGCACAATATGGAAGGAGTTATCATTACTCAAGATTGGGGTTGTCACCTTTACTACAAAAAGTTGGTAAGCCAACGATGTGATTCAATGTCACAGGACACTTTAAACTTGTTGTTACAGGAACAGGTTGAATAAAGCATGATGAAAAATTGTCCGGTGTTTATTAAACCGGCCTGGCTTTTCGACTATAAGTCGCCAGTATGATGAGAAATTGTCCGGTGTTTATTAAACCGGTCTGGCTTTGGACTATAAGTCGCCAGTATATATTTGGATTGCGCCATTGGAATCTTGCACTTATAAATTATTGGATTATATTATTCAAATAGCCAAACTTGGCTGAATTTTCATTATGATATTGGATGAATAAGGTTTTCATGCCAGATTATATTATCTTGAATAGCCAACATGGCTGGATTTTTATTATGGTTATTAATATTATGATTAAGGTTTTCAAAGTCGCTTTAGCGCAATGGTTATCATTTTCTACAATTGAAGGAATAGTCCCGAGTTGCTGCAGGCTTACAACCCGGCACTTGGGGGCTACATTATTCAAAGTTGAGATTATATCAAATATGCAAGTCTCATGTCGCTGCAAGCATGCACCATGACACTTGGGGGCTACCAATTGCTCCTGTCAACTATTCAAGGTACAAAGTTTTTTATCCATTATATTGAAGGGTCCACTGCTCAGTTGGTAAAGCACAAGGCTCTTAACCTTGTGGACGAGGATTCAAGCCCCATGATGGGGGTTACATCATATGATGTTATTTTCATTAAAGTGTATATCAAAGTCCCAGCTTAATATTATCTTACTGAGTCGGCCCTTGGGGGCTACATGCTGCTGTTCAAAGTTTAAAAGATTATATTTACAAAGTCCCTGCTGATTATTACATAATGAGCCGGCCCTTGGGGGCTACATTGGTTGAAGTTTTATGGGCATCAGTCAATTACAAGTCCCAGGTTGCTGCAAGCATAACAACCCGACACTTGGGGTCTACAGGTAATATGGATATAAGGGAGAAATATCTTCCAATTTTCTGTTTTGAGCCAATCATTATGACCCGGTGTCTACAACAATCATGAACCGGCATTGGAAATAATCATGACCTGGAATTCAGTTCTTATAAACCGGCAATCTTGACAATGATAAACCGACGAGTCTACATTTTCAAACCGGCTGAATATCAGATGAGTATTACAAGACCAATATTTCTTAAACCGGCGCTTTGGAAGCCAACTCAAGTGGATTATTCTTTACAATATTTTTCTATGAGAAACCAATGTCAGCAATTTGAGTATGAAGCTGGTTATTAACCTGGATTTTCTAGAAGGAGTGACAAGGACTTAAGGATGATCAGGTGCCGGTTTACAAGAATTCTTAACCCGGAGCGCAACCTGTCAAATTTGTTCTTATGTTTATTTTGCAGCATAAGTTTACCATGGATGAATCCAAGCTAAACTTGGGGGCTAATGTCGGGGATATACCCCGCGGTGTAAACCGGCCGGAAGCTAACCCGGCCGGACTTGGCGGTTTATCTGAAGACCCGCCCTGACCTTGGCGGTTTACAAGCAATCCGCTTGGTCGGTATGACTCACTGGTAAACCGACGGGCGGATCAGACGGATGACAAGACCCAAGGCCTAGAAGGCCGGTTCAACTATGGTGGGCCGGTTTAAGAGGAAAGGAATATTTATCTTACAAAGAGTTAAGACCAGGACTTGTATCCGGTTTGTATTAGAGATAGACTAGTCCTAATCCTAATAGGACTCCACATGTAAACCGCCCCTTCAACATATATAAGGAGGGGCAGGGCTCCCCAAAGAGGGACAAGTTACAGGTTAGAAGTTAGAAGCTACAAGCTACAAGCAATCAATAATCTCTAGGGCTAGACACAAGAGCCGGTTTACGGCGTCTCCCTCGGGATGATAATGAGACCTAGCCTCAAACAGCATGTAGGGTTTTTACCGGATGATGTTTCCCGGGGCCCGAAGCTGTCTAAACCCTTGTCTTGCGTGTTGATCCGCCCTGCGTCTCTCGTCCCACTCAACCCCTCTCAAGCTACCGCATAGATGCGTTGGCCTCGCGACTAAGTCCTGACACTAAGACCTTCCTAAATTTTGGCGCTATATCTTCCCTTAATATTTTTACCAATGTGAATAAGTGGTATGCAATCCATGGTTTCTCATCAATTTAATTGATGAAGGATAAGCATAACGTAATTCTTATTCTTCTTTCATCAAGTTTAATTCCTTCCTTCGGAGATTGTTCATCATAAATAATCTCTCGATACAAAGTGTTTTCGTCTTTCCTTTCTCGGAGTTCAAAGCTTCCTCGACCATCTCATCAGAACCTCCATCGGGATCATTGCAAGACTTTAATCTTATTCCTTTCATACCTCAATTCTATATCATCATATTTTTGTACCGGAGTTCTTCACGGTGGTTCTTCTCGAGTTAATTCATTCTTCAAGTGTTCATCAAGATTCTTTTGAAAGAGCTCAAGTATCTTTTCTTCTTGCGTCTCGAGGTGCAATTAATTCTCCGTATTCTTTTGAAGTGGAGTTTTGCATTTCTTCGTTCTTCTCAGCCATTTAATATTTTCCGTTTGTGGTTGGTTATCACCTCATAATTTTTGAGATGTTATTCATAAGTCCACAACAAGCAATTCTTTTGTTGTCGATTTTCTCAACAACTCCGTTCAATCCTTTCTTCTAAGGCTGCTTTCTAATTCATTCCTGGTAGAAGTTGTCATCTTCTTCCCCGTTATTCTCATTCCACTCTTTCAAGTCTCTGGAGGCATTGTGTTGTTCCTCTTGTCAAGTATCATTCCATTTTCTCAAGTTCATGCTCTATTCTTTCCTTGTTAACCCGGAGTGCTGTCTAAATTCCTTCGTTATTATTCCTTTCTATCTTGTCCTAACCGGAGTGGTTTCAAATTCAGTCTTATTCCTTGAGCATTTGCTTCTTGTCATATTCAACATTCCTCTCTTCTACCCGAGTGCTCTCGGTCTTGTTCATCCTCTCTCTTTCATTCTTGTTTCACCTCATGCCTTTTTCCCTCCCGTCTCGGTCCTAAGATCTCGGGACGAGATCTCTTGTTAGTGGAGGAGAGTTGTAACGCCCCGAATTCGATGCGCCAGGTGTCCGCCAGTTATTCGCCATCATTGCCATGTCATTTGCTTGCGTGTCTCTCCTTGCCATGTCATCATCTGCATTTCATATCATGCATCATGTGCATCGCATTTGCATACGTGTTCGTCTCATGCATCCGAGCATTTTCCCCGTTGTCTGTTTTGCAATCTGGCACTCCTATGTCCCCCGGTGCCCCCTTTTGCCTCTTTTCGTGTGCGGATGTTAAATGTTCTCAGAATGGACCGAGGTTTGTCAAGCGGCCTTGGTATAGCACCGTTAGACCGCCTGTCAAGTTTCGGGTCATTTGGAGGTTGTTTGATACTCCAACGGTTAACTGGGTAACCGCAAAGGCCTCTTTTGTGTGCAGCCCAACACCCCTCCTAAGTGGCCCATAACCCATCCAAGTCATCCCCATCATCTCGGTCGTCGGATCACGATCGCGTGGCCACAAACTAAACCTCATTTGGAGCTTCCTAGCCCCCTCTACCTATAAATAAGTGCACCCCGTCCAAATTCGCGGTCCAAACCCTAACCATCTTCCTCCTCGCGCCGCCGGACACGTCCAACTCCGGCCGGACATGTCCAGCCTCCATGTCGCCCGGCCAATCCCGCGCCGCCACCTCAGCACCTCCACCGCCGCAGCCACTCCCGTCGCGCCACTTGTCGCCCGCCGCCTCCAGCCTCCTCTCTCCTCCTCCGCAGGCCCGCCAGGCCCGGGCGCAGCCCGCCGAGCCCATCGGGGCCCAACCCCGCTCCGTCGCCGGGTCCCGTCCCCGCCGCCTCGCGCCTCGCCGCCGACCGCCGCCGCGGGCGCCGTCCGCCGCGCCGCCCCGCGCCCGGCGACCTCACCGGCGTCGCCGCCCGGGCCCGTCGGGAGCCGCCTCCGCCCGCGCCTCCCGCGCCCCGAGCTCGCCGCCGCCTCCTCCCGTCGCCCGGCCTCGACCCAGCCGCCTGCTCCCGCTCGCCGGAGCCGCCGCGCCCCACCTCCGGCACCTCGCCCCGGCGCCCCGCCGCGACCATGGCGCCACCGCCCGCTGCCTGGCGCCTCCTCTGCCTAGCTCCGGCGCCGCCCCTCCTCGACGTCCGCGCCCGCCCCGGCCACTTCGTCGCCGGATCCACGCCCTCGCCGGCCATCTCCCCCGTCTCCGGCGAGATCCGGTCGCCGGGTCCAGATCCACCAGTTCGTCCAACCAAACGCGGCATCCCCGCATCCCGGATCCCTATGTCCCGCGTTGACTTTCGCGGAGGTAAAAATTCACTAAGTCCCCGATATTTGGACATTATCATGCCATGTTCATCGCATCATAGCTCTGTGCATATTGCTCCGTTTCATGCGTGCAATATGTCTGATTGTTCTTCTCGACGAGTACTTCATTTCATTCCATTGCACCATGTTCATTTGAGTTCATCTTGATGCCCGAACCATCGTTGCAAAACGGTAATATGATGTTGTCTGCTGTCTGTTATCAGAACATGCTCTTTTGTTATTTTTGTATCTTGATGCGTGATTGTCTTTTGAGCATGAAGTCTACATGTGTTATGTGCTACAACATGCCATATTTACTATGGTGCAACCCATTATTCATGATATGCCGTGTATTGTTTGTTTTGAGCTTACAAAGTAGCCTCCGTGATGTTACTGATTTCAGAGACTTTGTAATTTCACCGTCACTTTCTGCTGTTATTTTTACTAGGTGACCAGTTGCGCCAAATGGCGCAAAGACCCGTTTAAAACCATGTTCGTGTTGAAAATATTTGTATTTTTCAATAACCATATATTTGAGTACATTTGGTAAGAAATTATACCCTTATATATAAAGAAAATTAAATGCAAATATTTTTTAAGGCAATAATGCCACAAATTAGATCATCGATAGGTCAAGATAGTTGAGTCTACAATTAGGAATTCCGAGTAGCTATAAACTTGCATTAAAAGAAGAGTAAACACAAGTGACACAATAAAATGTACTTAATACATGAACTCGTGAACATTGTGTACAGGAGAAGTTAATAGAAATAGTACTCAATTACATCATATAATTTGGTTCTATACTCTTTTGTGTATATATCTTGAATGCTACCCCTTTGTGATCAACTCTTTGTCCTTCGAATCAAATGGCACAGCTACTGCCCCTTGTGAAAAAAGAAAGGACTCTGTAATACTCATAAATGTAAAAGGAAAACATCATGTGATGCATCTCAACCTGTGCAAAGCAATGTAAAAACCATACATGCTATCTACATACTCTCATTGTCTGGCAAAGCATAAGTAGCCGTGGGACCCTGTACAAAAGAATTGACAATTCGGAAAAAGAAGCATGCCATCAACTGTCTAGACAACCATAAAACAATAAGTGGCAAAAGCCCCATCAAAATTAGCATTTGCCATCCAGTTTATGAGCTAAAGTTAGAGCATACCAGTCGATGAAACATATTAAGCATCAGCTATGAAACAAACTCTATTTTCCTAATAAGACAACATAGATATGAAATGGGCAAACTCTATTTTGCCATCCAGTTTATGAGCTAAAGTGGAAAGCTATGGTCACTGAATTTTAGGCACTTTTTTTTAGCAAACACGGTAGGGTAAAAACCCTACTGTAACTCTATTTTTTAGGCACTTCACCGGATAAACAATGGTCATAATACATGTTTATGGCTGACACCTCATGAGCAGCAAGCTTCAGTTTTACACTATTTAGGAATGCATACAAGCAAGTCCTGACAATTGAGATTTTCAATCCGGAACCAATCAGATATATGCCGACAGCTAGAATTCTAATTGGAGTCATTCCCACCAGAACGCGCTTTGTATACTAAATAATAAGATGGATTGTTTTGGGTTTATAGCCGCCATAATCAAGGCTCTAAACCTGGTACTATTTGCATGATAATGGGGT
The DNA here is from genome assembly GCA_032464435.1 of Aegilops umbellulata. Classification (NCBI taxonomy): domain Eukaryota; kingdom Viridiplantae; phylum Streptophyta; class Magnoliopsida; order Poales; family Poaceae; genus Aegilops; species Aegilops umbellulata. The sequence continues at coordinate 132,830,941 of CP136056.1, forward strand.
GCTTTCACACATCAGCATAAAACTAAAGAGTCATTCTTATCTTGTAATAGAGATACTATTATTTTCACAAGCTCTTATTTTTTTACCCATACTAGTTGTGCCCCTGTTTACTGCTGACACTACAAACTTTAGTTTATGTGGGTGTATAGACAATATATAAAACATGAACCTGGCAAAAAAATACAAGGGATTACCTGAATACATGAGGCTACAGTACATATATTTTTCTAACTGGAAAATAAGCCTATTACTTCCTGCTCTCAGATTTTAGTTCATTTCTAAACTCTGCATTATATTCAGACAAGCACACTACATCTATATTCTGCTATAACACAGATTATTGTTACCTTACTATGGAAGCAGCTAGAATTATTTTGTGGTGATAAAACTATGGAAGCACGTTGGCAATACAATTATAAAATATACTATCTTCAAGGAAATCTGCACTTGTAGCCCTGTTTGATAGCAAAGTACTTTCTATGTATTTTGAGAATAACATAATTTTTGAGATTAACACAGTTTTAGTTACAGTGAGCTGTTTGGCTACCACTAAAAACTGTGGTTTAAATTACAGTATTAAAAACAGTGATCTCAATACTGTAGTACTTGCAAAATTATCATTTTTTTCTCTGTATTAAAAAAAGAACCGCATAACTCGTTTTTTAAAACTGAGCACGCTAAAGGATAGGCAACATACATGTCCCCTGAACCTAAACCCAGCTCTTGATATGTACAAAAGAAATTAACACATAACAAAAATGAGCAAAATAAAAGCAAATGTAAATTTATCTATGCTCCAGGACTGACAATATGTGTTCGCAATAAAATCTGCCACGACACACTAATATCCATATGCAAGAGCACCAGATGCAAAGAGGCATCTCATACCTAGATTTTCATGAGATATGTTTTCCTTGATTCTGCCAACCGAAGAGTGCAGTGGTTGTGGTAAAAGAATAACTGGCCAAGTACAAGAATCAGTATGGGGCTGGGACAAGGATATACAGGCAAGAGGAAATGGAGATTGAAACATGACCTCAGAGCAGGGAACACTACTGATAATTGACAGACTGATTTATATATACCACAATGGGAGATCATGATACAATTTGTATTGAACTAAAATAATTTACATGCAAAGAGGAAATGTCAAAGCAAAGAAATTTACGAAACTCTCAAACGTAAGACCGCATCTGGTCTTGCAACTTGCTATCACTATGGAAGCCAAAACATCAAAATGTATATAGAATCTGTCTATATCTCTAGCATTACTCAAACTGGAATACTCTGCTTACATGATTAGTACCAGACCTCATTTTTCATAGCAAGAAAACAGCAGAATAATATTATTTTCAATAGTTATAGGAATAATTGAAAGTTTAGTATTATACAGTTGTTCTTCTTAATACAAAGCGGGTGTTGCAAATCTGCAATCACTCCAGCTAAGCCATATACATATGAACCCTTAGTGTTTCTGTAGGCGTGCTAATTATTGATGGTCCATTGCGGTAAGCCTTCTTCAGATATGTGAATCCCTTCTGAATTTCAGCTTGTCCAATGCCTCTAAGAATATGTGCAGAAAGCCATGATGGTCTAGTGCCTCTAAGAGCATGTGCAAAAATCTTTATATGAATCAAGAGTGCTAAACAACACGTCCTTTGTCAGCCATAGACAACACATGAGTACCTAAAACTATTATTGAGCAAGCTGATGATTTATTTCATAAATGAAGGCACAACAAAAAAGCTGTGAAGGCTTGGAAAGTGTATCAGTTTATCGGTGGTGGGATCAGGAGATGACGCTAATCAATGTAAACTTAGAGAAAATCCTAAGTAACTAAGGTCTGAACCATCGACACTTACCAAGGTTCTGAATTGCCGTGGGCAATACTTCCAGTTTGGATTACAACCGTCAGTTTAGTACTTTAGTAATATATCTAAATATGCAGGCATGTAGTCGTCAGTTTTAGTACTTTAGAGTTTAGAGAGTATGAGCTTCTGTAATTCATGGTGAAAATTTCATCTTTATGGTGACATAATTGACAGTGTGCATCAATTCAACTGATTTAGTTACCTTGTCCATATTGGGCACGAGGTCTTGCAGCCTCCTTAGCCTCTTGCTATTCCTTGCTCTTCTTTCCTAAACATCATAAGAAAGAAAAATATTCAGTACAAACATGTCGCACCAAGACAAACACCAAAAATGTTGTAGGAAATTAACTAATCCTCTCAGCGATGCTTCGTGGGTGAGTGGCGCAGCCACGCTTGGTGCGGACTGTGCAGGCGACGAAGTACTGCTGCAGCTGCAGATAGTCGTCCATGCCGGACATGTCTAAAGACGTGGTTGGCAGCCAAACTGAATTTGGTCCAAGGTTAGAACTGTAGCATTAAACAATTGACGGGCAGCAGAGTGCGGATGGATGTGAAGTGTATACATGTGAAGCTTGTCCTACTTGGGATTCGATTTTGCCGAGGCTGGTGACCATGCCGTCGTCGCTGTCGATGAGCACCTTCGCTTTTTTGCTTCCGGGCATGAAGAACATGATGTTGGAGTTGGTGTCGCCCGAGGAGCTCATGGAGAAGCTCCTGGAGAGGTTGCTGGAGCCGTTGTTGACGGTGATTCTCTCACCGACGGCCGACGGCATCAGCGGGGGCATGGCCATCCCCATCTCCGTGTGGCATAATGTTCTGCTGCCTCGAGTAGCTCCATAGCTGCAAATTAATTGAGAGATCTCCAAGTCAGTGAAATTTGAATTTATCTAGAAAGCTAACAGTATTGGGGGATAAAAGAAATAACAGAAAGTATTATACTTCGTAGTCGCATAAGCCATACCATGAAAGAACATGAGTAGTACCTGTATTGGGGGATTAAAGAAATAACAGAAAGTATTATACTCCGTAGTCACATAAGCCATACCATGAAATAACATGAGTAGTACCTGACTTTGTTGAATTGGGAGAAATCATGTTAAAGTATGGATTCCGTTTAAACCAGCAGTATCTCTTCACCTGATTAGAAGAGACTAAATAGTAAATCCCCTTGACATGTGACGTCTCACGATTGACCTCCTTACTGCCATAAACTTTATCCTCTGAATCCCCATCCCACCATAGACAAGCTGCACACACACAAAAATATATATTAAAATCTCTGTATCCTCATTGGGGTCGTAATCAAACATTGTAAATACATATAGACAATAAATAAGAACCCTATTGGGGTTACAAAGAGGATTAATCATAGGAGGGGAAAGGAAGTGAAATTAGTACTCACCTCATACATGAGGAAGGGAAGCTGGAAAAATACACAATTTGACATAACAAAATAGCACCATCTGCAATATAGGAGCTCCAGGAGAATAAACCTTGCTTCTCTGCATTTTGGATCTAGCTAAAAATGGCAAATTTTAGAAATGCTAAATGTTAGGAACCACTATGTGATTCAGAAGAAATTATTTTATGTACCAGTTCTCACACTGTATATCAATCTCATGATATGCTCAATGAACAGCAGAGAAAAATAACTGCACAACCCTGCTTGTCAACTTAGGTCTCTTTACCTCGGTCGGCTCCTGACATTGTTGTCTTTCCCAGCTTTAGCCTTCTTTTGTCCATAACAGTAGTAAAATCCAATATGGCCAACGAAATCAAAATACCCTTTACTAATATACTAAAATCAACAAAATCAAAAGACCCTTTGCTAATCTACTGAACTCAATTAAATCAAAAGAACAAAATAACTATGGGGGTTCCCTATGGAGGTTCATAAAAGACCTGGCCCAGTCAAGGCTTGTGCAGTGAGGCAAAACTAAAAAAAATGCACATATGCAAGAATATATGCAAACTAAAAAATGTGTGCAAGAAAATTAAGAGAACTATAGGGAGAAACACGAACCTGGGAGGGTGCTCGACCAAGATGGGCTCCTGCGTCACTTGCAGCCATTGTCGTCCTCATGCTGCAGACGCGGGGACGGTGCCGATGTGCATGCTAAAGAAGGTCACGACCCTATGGCAGCCATCTCGTAAGGGTCATTCTCCTTCTCCCATATTAGCCTACTTGCTCCCTGCCTGCTCCACCAAGCGGACAAACCCAATCCTATGGGGAACAAGAAAACATGAATAGATCAAACTAATTGGCAGCAAAGAACTGATTTTCTTTTGATCAATACAATCAGAAAATGGCAATGATAAGAGGAGACAGAGACACTCATTGGAGAGCAGCGAGGAAGTAGCAGCGGTGGAGGAGAGAAAAACAAACTGAGGTGGGAGGAGGTAGCCAAAACTGCCCTTGACGAGGACGCTCAGGCCATCTTCTCACACACCTTCATCGCCGCCCCACATCTCCACCTGCTCCACGGTGGCTCCCAGGCCGTCGCCGCCGCTGGTCCCCGCGCCACCTCCTCTTCTTTTTTTCTTCCAGCGGCGGCGCACCCGTGGCTTCTTGGTGGTGAGGGCTCACGAATTGCGGAGGAGAAGAGGAGGCGGTGGCGGATTGGGGAGGAGAAGAGGAGGCGGCGGATTTGGGAGAAGGAGAGGATGGGGATTGAGGGAGAAGAGGAGGCAGGGGATTGGGGATGAGAGGAGGCTCTCGGTAGGCTAGGATTTTCACCGTGTTCGTTTTCTGGAGCGACGGGACCTCAGATACCCACCGTCTCAAACAAGCAACCCCACATACACCCGGGCCCAATGGTCATCGGGGTGGACTGCTAGCCGGAAGTGAAAAAAAAAACTGACGGCGGGGCCGCTGCCAGCAGCCAAAACGCTGCTACAGTAAAAAGATCGCACGGCCAACGAGCTTCGCGCGCGCCGAGGCCTCAGAACGGCGGGTTGGCTAGAGTGGTTTATATGTTCAATGCCATGTGTTCATGTTGTTTTCGAGAGATCCATGCCTCTTTTGAGTATGGTCAGTAAAGGTGTTTTGTTCATATGGTTATGCTATATCCATCCATGCTCCTGGTTGTATTTATAGGATGCTCTAGCATATCCTAATCTTGCTCTACGTTTGCTATAAAATGTTCCTGCCAGATTGTTTACATGTTATTCAAATTTGCCAAGCTTGTTGTAGTTGATCCGTGCATGCTATGTTATTGTTCTTGCCATGTCTAGTTTCTATGCCATGTCTAATTGCTGTTTGTATGCTTGGTTTGTCATGCAATGCCTCATAATGAGTGCATCGAGCTCGTAAACATGCCTACTTGTTATCTGTTTGGCCATGCTCCAGTTTTTCACTAAGTCTGAATCTGTTTATGTTTTGCTATGTTCACATGCTTGCAATTGTATTTTCTGATCCCTTTTGGCTTATGGTCAGTAAGGGGCTTTTGTTCTATGGTACTAGTAGATTCATGTCATGCCTTGTGTTGCCATGATAAGTTCCCGTAGCATGTGGTTTGATAGCTCTAAACATGCTAACCTGATGTTATTTCTGCCATGTCCTGAAATTCTGCTAAGTCTGTGAACCTGTTATTATTTGCAATCTTGCCATGCTTGTTTGAGTATGATATAGTAATTTCTGGAGATAGCTCAGTGTTCATGTTTTGTAATGCTTTACCTGTACACCACGTCCATGCCTTTTGTTATCATGTTATGGTTCTGTAGCATGTTGTTTTGATGCTTGCTAGATGCCTACTTGCTGTTTTGGACAGATTGTTGTTATATCTTGTATAGGGTGTAGGTGTTGAACCGTTGCTCCATTTTGAGTGTGCTCTTTATGAAACTTACTTAGAATTGCATGTAGCTTCATAATATCATATTGCATCTTTGTTTTGAGGTGTTTACTTGATGTTTGTATGCATTTTGCATCGATGCCATGGTAAACTTGTTTTGCTCATATCTTCTAGGCCGTAGCACCGAATCTAATGAACTTTATATGTAACTTGACTAGAATTTCGTGTAGACCATCATGGTGCATCTTAACTTGCTGTTTAACAACTTGAACTTAAGGTTTATTCAGATCTGGACCAATTTCGAAATTTGCATATGAGGACTTACCGGAATTGTTCTATGTTGTTTCCGGCCTCATTTAAACTTGCTTTGATGTGTTGTTCTTGTATGCATCATCTCTTACCATGAGTAGCTTCATGTAGCCTTGTCATGCATCATACTTGGTTGAGCATCATGCCTTGTTCATGTGTGGTGTGTTTACCATGTTGTGTGCTTCTTCTCGATAGTTCCCGTTTCGTTGCGATCGTGAGGATTCGTTCGTCTTCGCTTGGTTCGTCTTCGTGGCTTTAGCTTCCTCATGGACTCGTTCTTCTTCCTTGCGGGATTTCAGGCAAGATGACCGTCACCTTGGATCTTATTACTATCATTGCTATGCTAGTTGCTTCGTTCTATTGCTATGCTGCGTTACCTACCACTTGCTTATCAAGCCTCCCAAATTGCCATGAACCTCTAACCTTTGTCACCCTTCCTAGCAAACCGTTGTTTGGCTATGTTACCGCTTTGCTCAGCCCCTCTTATAGTGTTGCTAGTTGCAGGTGAAGATGAAGATTGCTCCATGTTGGTTTATGTTTATGTTGGGATATCACAATATCTCTTATATTATTAATGAATCTATATACTTGGTAAAGGGTGGAAGGCTCGGCCTTATGCCTGGTGTTTTGTTCCACTCTTACCGCCCTAGTTTCCGTCATATCGGTATTATGTTCCCGGATTTTGCGTCCCTAACGCGGTTGGGTGATTTATGGGACCCCCTTGACAGTTCGCTTTGAATAAGACTCCTCCAGCAAGACCCAACATTGGTTTTACCATTTGCCTCGCCTATGCCCTTTTTTCCTTGGGTTTCCGGAGCCCAAGGGTCATCTTTATTTTAGCCCCCCCGGGCCAGTGCTCCTTCGAGTGTTGGTCCAAACCGAGCAGCCTGCGGGGCCACCTCGGGGAAACTCGAAGTCTGGTTTTACTCGTAGCTTGACTTATCCGGTGTGCCCTGAGAACGAGGTACGTGCGACTCCTATCGGGATTTGTCGGCACATCCGGGCGGCTTTGCTGGTCTTGTTTTATTACTGTCGAAATGTCTTGTAGCCGGGATTCTGAGACTGATCGGGTCTTCCCGGGGAGAAGGAATATCCTTCATTGATCGCGAGAGCTTATAATGGGCTAAGTTGGGACACCCCTACAGGGTTTGAACTTTCGAAAGCCGTGCCCGCGGTTATGTGGCAGATGGGAATTTGTTAATGTACGGTTGTAGTAAACTTAAAGCAAACTCTTCTAAAATACACCAACCGTGTGTGTAACCGTGAGTGTCTCTTTTCGGGGTTGATCGAGAGGAGAACACGGTTTCTGGGTTATGTTTGACGTAAGTAGGAGTTCAGGATCACTTCTTGATCATTACTAGTTGACGACCGCTTGTTTTGCTTCTCTTCTCGCTCTTATTTGCGTAAGTTAGCCACCGTACATGCTTAGTCGCAGCTGCAACCTCACCACCTTACCCCTTCCTCACCCATTAAGCTTTGCTAGTCTTGATATCCATGGTAATGGGATTGCTGAGTCCTCGTGGCTCACAGATTACTACACCACCAGTTGCAGGTACAAGTTATGCGATGATCATGACGTGAGAGCGATGTTTGTTTGTGTTGGAGTTCTTCTTCTGCTTCTTCTTCAATTGAGGGATAGGGTCTTGGTCGGCAGCCTGGGCTAGCAGGGTGGATGTCGTTTGAGTTTCTGTTTATGTTTCATCCGTAGTCGGATGTTGATCTCTTGTATGATGTATTGTTATATTCATGTGACTTTGTATGTCTTGGTTGTATCCCCACTATTATGTAATGTTGATGTAATGATATCCACCTTGCAAAAGCGTCTTCAAGATGCGCTTCTATCCTTGGTGGGACCTTCGAGTTCCTTTAGGATAGGGACGCATCTTGGGCATGACACCCTGCCTCGTGGGGCCCTCGAAGCTCCACCGACGTACCTCCTACACCCATATATACTCACGTACCCTAAAACTTCCAGAGCAGAGATTAGATCGGGAGTTCCACCGCCGCAAGCCTCTGTAGCCACCAAAACCCAATCGGGACCCTATTCCGGCACCCTGCCGGAGGGGGGAACCCTCACCGGTGGCCATCTTCATCATCTCGGCGCTCTCCATGACGAGGAGGGAGTAGTTCACCCTCGGGGCTGAGGGTATGTACCAGTAGCTATGTGTTTGATTTATCTCTCTCCTGTTCTTGATTTGGCACGATCTTGATGTATCGCGAGCTTTGCTATTATAGTTGGATCTTATGTTGCTTCTCCCCCCTCTACTCTCTTGTAATGGATTGAGTTTTCCCCTTAAAGTAATCTTATCGGATTGAGTCTTTAAAGATTTGAGAACACTTGATGTATGTCTTGCCGTGCGTATCTGTGGTGACAATGGGATATCACGTGCCACTTGATGTATGTTTTGGTGACCAACTTGCGGGTTCCGCCCATGAACCTATGCATAGGGGTTGGCACATGTTTTCATCGTGATTCTCCGGTAGAAACTTTGGGGCACTCTTTGAGGTTCTATGTGTTGGTTGAATAGATGAATCTGGGATTGTGTGATGCATATCGTATAATCATACCCACGGATACTTGAGGTGACATTAGAGTATCTAGGTGACATTAGGGTTTTGGTTCATTTGTGTCTTAAGGTGTTATTATAGTACGAACTCTAGGGCTGTTTGTGACACTTATAGGAATAGCCCAACAGATTGATTGGAAAGAATAACTTAGAGGTGGTTTCGTACCCTACCATAATCTCTTCGTTTGTTCTCCGCTATTAGTGACTTTGAAGTGACTCTTTGTTGCATGTTGAGGGATAGTTATAAGATCCAATTATGTTATTATTGTTGAGAGAACTTGCACTAGTGAAAGTATGAACCCTAGGCCTTGTTTCCTATCATTGCAATACCGTTTACGCTCACTTTTACCACTTGCTACCTTGCTGTTTTTATATTTTCAGTTTACAAAAACCTATATCTACCATCCATATTGTTGGGGAACGTAGCAGAAATTCAAAATTTTCCTACGTGTCACCAAGATCTATCTATGGAGAAACCAGCAACGAGGGGAAGGAGAGTGCATCTACATACCCTTGTAGATCGCTAAGCGGAAGCGTTCAAGTGAACGGGGTTGATGGAGTCGTGCTCGTCGTGATTCAGATCACCGATGATCCTAGTGCCGAACGGACAGCACCTCCGCGTTCAACACATGTACAGCCCGATGACGTCTCCCATGCCTTGATCCAGCAAGGAGAGAGGGAGAGGTTGAGGAAGACTCCATCCAGCAGCAGCACAACGGCGTGGTGGTGGTGGAGGAGCGTGGCAATCCTGCAGGGGTTCGCCGAGCACCTGCGGGAGAGGAGAAGAACTTGGGAGAGGGAGGGGCTGCACCAAAGGCAAAAGGTGTGTCTCAAGAGGCCCTCTACCCCCACTATATATAGGGATCCCAAGGGGGGGTGCGCCAGCCCTAGGAGATCCAATCTCCTAGGGGGCGGCGGCCAGGGGAGGTTTCCCTCCCCCCAAGGCACCTAGGAGGTGCCTTCCCTCCTTGGGACTCCTCCTTAGGGTTTCCCCTTTCACCCCAGGCGCATGGGCCTTAGGGGAAGTGGCGCCCCAGCCCACTTTGGGCTGGATCCCTTCCCACTTCAGCCCATGGGACCCTCCGGGATAGGTGGCCCCACCCGATGGGCCCCCGGGACCCCTCCGGTGGTCCCGGTACAATACCGATGACCCCGAAACTTGTCCCGATGGCCGAAATAGGACTTCCTATATATAAATCTTTACCTCCGGACCATTACGGAACTCCTCGTGACGTCCGGGATCTCATCCGGGACTCCGAACAACATTCGGTAACCACATACAAGCTTCCTTTATAACCCTAGCGTCATCGAACCTTAAGTGTGTAGACCCTACGGGTTCGGGAGACATGCAGACATGACCGAGATGATCTCCGGTCAATAACCAATAGCGGGTTCTGGATACCCATGTTGGCTCCCACATGTTCCACGATGATCTCATCGGATGAACCACGATGTCAAGGACTTAATCAATCCCGTATACAATTCCCTTTGTCTATCGGTACGATACTTGCCCGAGATTCGATCGTCGGTATTCTGATACCTTGTTCAATCTCGTTACCGGCAAGTCTCTTTTACTCGTTCCATAACACATCATCCCGTGATCAACTCCTTGATCACATTGTGCACATTATGATGATGTCCTACCGAGCGGGCCCAGAGATACCTCTCCGTCATACGGAGTGACAAATCCCAATCTCGAGTCGTGCCACCCAACAGACACTTTCGGAGATACCCGTAGTGCACCTTTATAGCCACCCAGTTACGTTGTGACGTTTGGCACACCCAAAGCATTCCTACGGTATCCGGGAGTTGCACAATCTCATGGTCTAAGGAAATGATACTTGACATTATAAAAGCTTTAGCATACGAACTACATGATCTTGTGCTAGGCTTAGGATTGGGTCTTGTCCATCACATCATTCTCCTAATGATGTGATCCCGTTATCAATAACATCCAATGTCCATGGTCAGGAAACCGTAACCATCTATTGATCAACGAGCTAGTCAACTAGAGGCTTACTAGGGACATGGTGTTGTCTATGTATCCACACATGTATCTGAGTTTCCTATCAATACAATTCTAGCATGGATAATAAACAATTATCATGAACAAGGAAATATAATAATAATCAATTTATTATTGCCTCTAGGGCATATTTCCAACAGTCTCCCACTTGCACTAGAGTGAATAATCCAGTTCACATTGCTATGTGATTAACACTCAAGGTCACATCCCCATGTGACTGACACCCAAAGAGTTTACTAGAGTCAATAATCTAGTTCACATTACCATGTGATTAACACTCAATGAGTTCTGGGTTTGATCATGTTATGCTTGTGAGATATGTTATAGTCAACGGGTCTGAACCTTTCAGATCCGTGTGTGCTTCTATGTCATCTCCTAGATGCAGTTACCACGCTCTATTTGGAACTATTCCAAATAACTGTTCTACTATACGAATCCAATTTACTACTTAGTATAATCTGGATTAGTGTCAAAGTTTGCATCGGCGTAATCCTTTACGTCGAACTCTTTTCCACCTCCATAATCGAGAAAATTCCTTAGTCCACCAGTTACCAAGGATAACCTTGACCGCTGTCCTGTGATCCATTCCTGGATCACTCTTGTACCCCTTGACTGACTCATGGTAAGGCACACTTCAGATGCGGTACACAGCATAGCATACTGTAGAGCCTATGTCTAAGCATAGGGGATGACCTTCGTCCTTTCTCTCTCTTCTGCCGTGGTCAGGTCTTGAGTCTTACTCAATACTCACACGTGTAATACAGCCAAGAACTCCTTCTTTGCTGATCTATTTTGAATTCCTTCAAAATTTTGTCACGGTATGTATTCATTTGAAAGTACTATTAAGCGATTTTGATCTATCCTTATAGATCTTGATGCTCAATGTTCAAGTAGCTTAATCCAGGTTTTCCATTGAAAAACACTTTTCAAACAACCCTACATGATTTCCAGAAATTCTACATCATTTCCGATAAACAATATGTCAACAACATATACTCATCAGAAATTCTATAGTGCTCCCACTCACTTCTTTGGAAATACAAGTTTCTCATAAACTTTGTATAAACCTAAATCTTTGATCATCTCATCAAAGCGTACATTCCAACTCCGAGATGCTTACTCCAGTCCTTAGAAGGATTGCTGGAGCTTTGCATACTTGTTAGCATCTTTCAGGATTGACAAAATCTTCTGGTTGTATCACATACAATCTTTCCTCAAGAAAATCGTCGAGGAAACAATGTTTTGACATCCTATCTGCACAATTTCATAAATAATGCAGTAATCGCTAACATAATTCCAACAGACTCTTAGCATCGCTACAAGTGAGAAAGTCTCATCGTAGTCAACTCCTTGAACTTGTCGAAAACACCTTAACGACAAGTCGAGCTTTCTCAATGGTGACATTTACCATCATTGTCCGTCTTCCTTCTAAAATCCATCTGTACTCAACAGCCTCATGACCATCGAGCCGTTCTGCCAAAGTCTACACTTTGTTTTCATACATGGATCCTCTCTCGGATTTTATGGCCTCGAGCCATTCATTGGAATCCGGGCCCACCATCGCTTCTCCATAGCTCGTAGGTTCATTGTTTTCTAGCAACATGACTTCCAAGACAGGATTACGTACCACTCTGAAGTAGTACGCATCCTTGTCATCCTACGAGGTTTGGGAGTGACTTGATTCGAAGTCTCATGATCACTATCATAAGCTTCCACTTCAATTGGTGTAGGTGCCATAGGAACAACTCCTGTGCCCTGCTACCCACTAGTTGAAGTGACGGTTCAACAACCTCATCAAGTCTCCACCATCCTCCCACTCAATTCTTTCGAGAGAAACTTTTCCTCGAGAAAGGACCTGATTTGAGAAACAATCCCTATTGCTTTCGGATCTGAGACAGGAGGTATACCCAACTGTTTTGGGTGTCTATGAAGATGCATTTATCCACTTTGGGTTTGTGCTTATCAGCCTGAAACCTTTTCACATAAGCATCGTAGCCCCAAACTTTTAAGAAACAACAACTTAGGTTTCACTAAACCATAGTTCATACGGTGTCGTCTCAACGGATTTGTGTGGTTCCCTATTTAAAGTGAACGCGGTTGTCTCTAATGCCTAACCCATGAACGATAGTGGTAATTTGATAAGAGACATCATGGTATGCATCATATCCAATAGGGTGCAGTTATGATGTTCGGACACACCATCACACTATGGTGTTCCAGGCGGTATTAGTTGTGAAACAATTTCCACAATGTCTCAATTGTGTACCAAACTCACAACTCAGATATTGATCTCTATGATCATATCATAGATATTTTATCCTCTTGTCACGACGATATTCAACTTCACTCTGAAATTACTTGAACCATTCAATAATTCAGACTTGTGTTTCATCAAGTAAATATGCTCAGTATCTACTCAAATTATCTGTGAAGTAAGAGCATAACGATATCCACTGCGTGCCTCAGCACTCATTGGACTGCACACATCAAAATGTGTTACTTCCAACAAGTTGCTTTCTTGTTCCATTTTACTGAAAATGAAGCTTTCAGTCATCTTGCCCATGTGGTATGATTTGCATATCTCAAGTGATTCAAAATCAAGTGAGTCCAGACGGTCCATCTGCATGGAGTTTCTTCATGCGTATATACCAACAGACATGGTTCACATGTCTCAATCTTTTCAGAAATGAGTGAGTTCAAAGATCCATCAACATGGAGCTTCTTCATGCGTTTTATACCAATATGACTTACATGGCAGTGCCACAAGTAGGTGGTACTATCATTACTATTTTATATCTTTTGGCATGAACATGTGTATCACTATGATCGAGATTCAATAAACCATTCATTCTAGGTGCAAGACCATTGAAGGTATTTATTCAAATAAATAGAGTAACCATTATTCTCTTTAAATGAATAACCGTATTGCGATAGACATAATCCAATCATGTCTATGCTCAACGCAAACACCAAATAACAATAATTCAGGTTTAACACCAATCTCCATGGTAGAGGGAGCATGCGATGCTTGATCAACCTTGGAAACACTTCCAACACATCTCGTCAGCTCACCTTTAGCTAGTCTCCGTTTATTCCGTAGCTTTTATTTCGAGTTACTAACACTTAGCAATCGAACCGGTATCTAATACCCTGATGCTACTAGGAGTACTAGTAAAGTACACATTCACATAATGTATATCCAATATACTTCTATCGACAGCCTTCTCATCTACCAAGTATCTAGGGTAATTCTGCTCTAGTGGCTGTTCCCCTTATTACAGAAGCACTTCGTCTCGGGTTTGGGTTCAACCTCGGGTTTCTCCACTAGAGCAGCAGCTGATTTGCCGTTTCATGAAGTATCCCTTATTTGCCCTTGCCCTTCTTGAAACTAGTGGTTTCACTAACCATCAACAATTGATGCTTCTGCTTGATTTCTACTTTCGCGGTGTCAAACATCGCGAATATTTCAAGGATCATCATATCTTTCCTTGATATATTATAGTTCATTACGAAGCTCTAGCAGCTTGGTGGCAATGACTTTGGTGAAACATCACTATCTTATCTGGAAGATCAACTCCCACCCGATTCAAGTGATTGTTGTACTCAGACAATCTGAGCACAAGCTCAACGATTGAGCTTTTCAACCTTAGTTTGCAGGCCAAGAAAATCGTCGGAGGTCTTATACCTCTTGACGTGGGCACGAGCCTGAAATCCCAATTTCAGCCCTCGAAACATCTCATATGTTCCACGACATTTCAAAAATGTCTTTGGTGCCTCAATTCTAAACCATTTATCATTACCGAACTATCATGTAGTCATCAAAACGTGTATGTCAGATGTTCGCAACATCCACAGACCACGTTCGAGGTCCAGCACACCGAGCGGTGCATTAAGGACACAAGCCTTCTACTGTCCGCATAATTGCTACTATCAACTTTCAACTATATTTTCTCTAGGAACATATCTAAAACAGTAGAACTAAAGCGCGAGCTTACGACATAATTTGCAAAGATCTTTTGACTATGTTCAGGATAATTAAGTTCATCTTATGAACTCCCACTCAGATAGACATCCCTCTAGTTATCTAAGTGATTACATGATCCGAGTCAACTAGGCCGTGTCCGATCATCACGTGAGACGGACTAGTCAACGTCGGTGAACATCTTCATGTTGATCGTATCTGTCATACGACTCATGCTCGACCTTTCGGTCTTCTGTGTTCCGAGGCCATGTCTGTACATGCTAGGCTCGTCAAGTCAACCTAAGTGTTTCGCGTGTGTAAATCTGGCTTACACCCGTTGTATGTGAACGTAAGAATCTATCACACCCGATCATCACGTGGTGCTTCGAAACGACGAACTTTCGCAATGGTGCACAGTTAGGGGGAACACTTTATTGAAATTTTAATGAGGGATCATCTTATTTACTACCGTCGTTCTAAGCAAATAAGATGCATAAACATGATAAACATCACATGCAATCAAATAGTGACATGATATGGCCATCATCACTTTTCTCCTTTTGATCTCCATCTTCGGGGCTCCATGATCATCGTCGTCACCGGCATGACACCATGATCTCCATCATCATGATCTCCATCATCGTGTCTTCATGAAGTTGTCACGTCAACTATTACTTCTACTACTATGGCTAACGCTTTAGCAATAAAGTAAAGTAATTACATGACGTTTATGTTGACACGCAGGTCATAAATAAATAAATTAAAGACAACTCCTATGGCTCCTGCCGGTTGTCATACTCATCGACATGCATGTCGTGATTCCTATTACAAGAACATGATCATCTCATACATCACATATATCATACATCACATCCTTTGGCCATATCACATCACAAGGCATACCCTGCAAAAACAAGTTAGACGTCCTCTAATTGTTGTTTGCATGTTTTACGTGGCTGCTATGGGTTTCTAGCAAGAACGTTTCTTACCTACGCAAAACCACAACGTGATATGTCAATTGCTATTTACCCTTCATAAGGACCCTTTTCATCGAATCCGATCCGACTAAAGTGGGAGAGACTGGCACCCGCTAGCCACCTTATGCAACTAGTGCATGTCAGTCGGTGGAACCTGTCTCACGTTAGAGTACGTGTAAGGTTGGTCCGGGCCGCTTCATCCCACAATGCCGCCGAATCAAGATTGACTAGTAACGGTAAGCATATTGAACAAAATCAACGCCCACAACTACTTTGTGTTCTACTCGTGCAAAGAATCTACGCAATAGACCTAGCTCATGATGCCACTGTTAGGGAACGTAGCAGAAATTCAAAATTTTCCTACGTGTCACCAAGATCTATCTATGGAGAAACCAGCAACGAGGGGAAGGAGAGTGCATCTACATACCCTTGTAGATCGCTAAGCGGAAGCGTTCAAGTGAACGGGGTTGATGGAGTCGTACTCGTCGTGATTCAAATCACCGATGATCCTAGTGCCGAATGGACAGCACCTCCGCGTTCAACACACGTACAGCCCGATGACGTCTCCCATGCCTTGATCCAGCAAGGAGAGAGGGAGAGGTTGAGGAAGACTCCATCCAGCAGCAGCACAACGGCGTGGTGGTGGTGGAGGAGCGTGGCAATCCTGCAGGGCTTCGCCGAGCACCTGCGGGAGAGGAGAAGAACTTGGGAGAGGGAGGGGCTGCACCAAAGGCAAAAGGTGTGTCTCAAGAGGCCCTCTACCCCCACTATATATAGGGATCCCAAGGGGGGGTGCCCCAGCCCTAGGAGATCCAATCTCCTAGGGGGCGGCGGCCAGGGGAGGTTTCCCTCCCCCCCAAGGCACCTAGGAGGTGCCTTCCCTCCTTGGGACTCCTCCATAGGGTTTCCCCTTTCACCCCAGGCGCATGGGCCTTAGGGGAAGTGGCGCCCCAGCCCACTTTGGGCTGGATCCCTTCCCACTTCAGCCCATGGGACCCTCCGGGATAGGTGGCCCCACCCGGTGGGCCCCCGGGACCCCTCCGGTGGTCCCGGTACAATACCGATGACCCCGAAACTTGTCCCGATGGCCGAAATAGGACTTCCTATATATAAATCTTTACCTCCGGACCATTCCGGAACTCCTCGTGATGTCCGGGATCTCATCCGGGACTCCGAACAACATTCGGTAACCACATACAAGCTTCCTTTATAACCCTAGCGTCATCGAACCTTAAGTGTGTAGACCCTATGGGTTCGGGAGACATGCAGACATGACCGAGATGATCTCTGGTCAATAACCAACAGCGGGATCTGGATACCCATGTTGGATCCCACATGTTCCACGATGATATCATCGGATGAACCACGATGTCAAGGACTTAATCAATCCCGTATACAATTCCCTTTGTCTATCGGTACGATACTTGCCCGAGATTCGATCGTCGGTATTCCGATACCTTGTTCAATCTCGTTACCGGCAAGTCTCTTTTACTCGTTACATAACACATCATCCCGTGATCAACTCCTTGATCACATTGTGCACATTATGATGATGTCCTACCGAGTGGGCCCAGAGATACCTCTCCGTCATACGGAGTGACAAATCCCAATCTCGATTCGTGCCACCCAACAGACACTTTCGGAGATACCCGTAGTGCACCTTTATAGCCACCCAGTTACGTTGTGACGTTTGGCACACCCAAAGCATTCCTACGGTATCCGGGAGTTGCACAATCTCATGGTCTAAGGAAATGATACTTGACATTATAAAAGCTTTAGCATACGAACTACATGATCTTGTGCTAGGCTTAGGATTGGGTCTTGTCCATCACATCATTCTCCTAATGATGTGATCCCGTTATCAATAACATCCAATGTCCATGGTCAGGAAACCGTAACCATCTATTGATCAACGAGCTAGTCAACTAGAGGCTTACTAGGGACATGGTGTTGTCTATGTATCCACACATGTATCTGAGTTTCCTATCAATACAATTCTAGCATGGATAATAAACAATTATCATGAACAAGGAAATATAATAATAATCAATTTATTATTGCCTCTAGGGCATATTTCCAACACATATTGCACTTGTACCACCATCTCTTCGCCGAACTAGTGCACCTATACAATTTACCATTGTATTGGGTGTGTTGGGGACACAAGAGACTCTTTGTTATTTGGTTGCAGGGTTGCTTGAGAGAGACCATCTTCATCCTACGCCTCCCACGGATTGATAAACCTTAGGTCATCCACTTGAGGGAAATTTGCTACTGTCCTAGAAACCTCTGCACTTGGAGGCCCAACAACGTCTACAAGAAGAAGGTTGTGTAGTAGACATCAAGTTCTTTTCTAGCGCCATTGCCGGGGAGGTGAGTGCTTGAAGGTATATATTTAGATCTTGCAATCGAATCTTTTTGTTTCTTGTTTTATCACTAGTTTAGTTTATAAAAGAAAATTAAAAAATGGAATTGAGTTTGTCTCATATGCTTCATCTTTTTAATATCTTTCGTGAGTATGATGGGAAGGAAAATTGTGCTCAAGTGCTAGAAGAAGAAATCTATAGAATGTTTGGCACTAAATCTTTGTATGACAAGCATGATTGCAATGTTGTTAGTATGAATTCCTTGAATATCCATGATGCTAATGATATGCAAAGCCACAAGCTTGGGGAAGCTATGTTTGATGAAGATGATATTTTTTGTCTCCCAAGCTTTGATGAGCAAATTTACTATGATGAAAGCATGCCTCCTATCTACTATGATTATTGTGATGACACATATGCTTTAAATAATTATGATAACCATGAAACTTGTCATCTTGATCTTAATTCTCAATCATATGATAGTTATTTTGTTGAGTTTGCTCCCACTACTATTCATGAGAATAAATTTGCTTATGTGGAGAGTAGTGAAAATTCTATGCTAGTAGATCATGAAAAGAATGTTTTAGGTGATGGTTATATTGTTGAATTCATTCATGATTCTAATTAAAATTATTATGAGAGAGGATCATATGCTTCTACATATTTCAATAATATCAAGTTTCCTCTCTATGTGCTTAAAGTTTTGAAGCTATGTTTGTTTTGCCTTCCTATGCTAGTTGATTATTGTTCCCATAAGTTGTTTGCTCACAAAATCCCTATGCATAGGAAGTGGGTTAGACTTAAATGTGCTAGTCATATTCTTCATGATGCTCTCTTTATGTTTCAATCTTATCTTTTATGTGAGCATCATTGAAATCATCATGCCTAGCTAGGGGCGTTAAACGATAGCGCTTGTTGGGAGGCAACCCAATTTTATTTTAGTTTCTTACTTTTTGGTTCTTTTTAGGAATAAATAATCAATATAGATTCTGTTTAGAAGTGGTTTTATGTTTTAATTAGTGTTTGTGCCAAGTAGAACCTTTGGGAAGACTTGGGTGAAGTCTTTATGATCATGCTGTAAAAAAACAGAAACTTTAGCGCTCACGAGATTAGCTAGAACTTTTTAATGGAGAGTGATATTTAGTTGATTCTTTTTGAAGATGATTACTAGACAAATTCCTCAGGTCCACCAACTTATTTTAGAATTTTTGGAGTTCCATAAGTTTGAGTTAGTTACAGATTACTACAGACTGTTCTGTTTTTGATAGATTCTATTTTTCATGTGTTGTTTGCTTATTTTGATGAATCTATGGCTAGTAAAATAGTTTATAAACCATAGATAAGTTGGAATACAGTAGGTTTAACACAAATATAAATAAAGAACAAGTTCATTACAGTACCTTGAAGTGGTGTTTTGTTTTCTTTCGCTAACGGAGCTCACGAGTTTTTTGTTAAGTTTTGTGTTGTGAAGTTTTCAAGTTTTGGGTAAAGATTCGATGGACTATGGAATAAGGAGTGGCAAGAGCCTAAGCTTGGTGATGCCCAAGGCACCCCAAGGTAATATTCAAGGATAACCAAGCGTCTAAGCTTGGGGATGCCCCGGAAGGCATCCCCTCTTTCGTCCTCCTTCATCGGTAACTTTACTTGGAGCTATATTTTTATTCACCACATGATATGTGTTTTTCTTAGAGCGTCGTTTTATTTTCTTTAGATTTGCTTTATGTTTTAATAAAGTACCAAGATCTGAAATTCTTAAATGGGAGAGTCTTCACATGGTTGCATAATTATTCGACTACTCATTGATCTTCACTTATTTCTTTCAGAGTAGTTTGTTGTTTGCTCTAGTGCTTCACTTATATCTTTTAGAGCATGGTGGTAGTTTTATTTTGAAGAAATAGATGAACTCTCATGCTTCACTTATATTATTTTGAGAGTCTTAAATAGCATGGTAATTTGCTTAAAAATCTTAATATCCACGGTATTCAAGATTTGTAAAACTTTCTTTTGAGTGCGTCGAATACTAAGAGAAGCTTGATGCTTGATAATTGTTTTGAGATATGAAGATGGTGATATTAGAGTCATGCTAGTTGAGTAGTTGTGAATATGAGAGATACTTGTGTTAAAGTTTGCGATTCCCGTAGCATGCACGTATGGTGAACCTTTATGTGATGAAGTCGGAGCATGATTTATTTATTGATTGTCTTCCTTATGAGTGGCGGTCGGGGACGAGCGATGGTCTTTTCCTACCAATCTATCCCCCTAGGAGCATGGGCGTAATACTTTGCTTTGATAACTTCTAGATTTTTGCAATAAGTATATGAGTTCTTTATGACTAATGTTGAGTCCATGGATTATACACACTTTTCCCATCCTTCCACCATTGCTAGCCTCTCTAATATCGCGCACCTTTCGCCGGTATCATACACCCACCATATACCTTCCTGAAAACAGCCACCATACCTACCTATCATGGCATTTCCATAGCCATTCCGAGATATATTGCCATGCAACTTTCCACCGTTCCGTTTATTATGAGACGCTCCATCATTGTCATATTGCTAGCATGATCATGTAGTTGACATCGTATTTGTGGCAAAGACACCATTCATAATTCTTTCATACATGTCACTCTTGATTCATTGCATATCTCGGTACACCACCGGAGGCATTCATATAGAGTCATATTTTGTTCTAAGTATCGAGTTGTAATTGTTGAGTTGTAAGAAAATAAAAGTGTGACAATCATCATTATTAGAGCATTATATCAGTGAGGAAAGGATGATGGAGACTATGATTCCCCCACAAGTTGGGATGAGACTCCGGACGAAAAATAAAAAAAGAAAAAAATAAGGCCATAAAAAAGAGAAAAGGTGCAAATAAAAAAAATTTAAAAAATGAGAGAAAAGAGAGAAGGGGCAATGCTACTATCCTTTTACCACACTTGTGCTTCAAAGTAGCACCATGATCTTCATGATAGAGAGTCTCTCATTTTGTCACTTTCATATACTAGTGGGAATTTTTCATTATAGAACTTGGCTTGTATATTCCAATGATGGGCTTCCTCAAAAATGCCCTAGGTCTTCGTGAGCAAGCAAGTTGGATGCACACCCACTTAGTTTCTTTTGTTGAGCTTTCATATACTTATAGTTCTAGTGCATCCATTGCATGGCAATCCCTACTCACTCACATTGATATCTATTGATTGGCATCTCCATAGCCCGTTGATATGCCTAGTTGATGTGAGAATATCTTCCCCTCTTTGTTGTCTTCTCCACAACCACCATTCTATTCCACATATAGTGCTATATCCATGGCTCACGCTCATGTATTGCGTGAAGATTGAAAAAGTTTTGAAAATGTTAAAGTATGAAACAATTGCTTGGCTTGTCATCGGGGTTGTGCATGATTTAAATACTTTGTGTGGTGAAGATAGAGCATAGCCAGACTCTATGATTTTGTAGGGATAACTTTCTTTTGCCATGTTATTTTGAGAAGACATAATTGCTTTGTTAGTATGCTTGAAGTATTATTATTTTTATGTCAACATGAACTTTTGTCTTGAATCTCTTGGATCTGAATATTCATACCACAATTAAGAAGAATTACAATGAAATTATGCCAAGTAGCATTCCGCATCAAAAATTCTCTTTTTATCATTTACCCACTCGAGGACGAGCAGGAATTAAGCTTGGGGATGCTTGATACGTCTCCAACGTATCTATAATTTTTGATTGCTCCATGCTATATTATCTACTGTTTTGGGCAATATTGGGCTTTATTATCCATTTTTATATTATTTTTGGGACTAACCTATTAACTGGAGGCCCAACCCAGATTTGTTGTTTTATGCCTATTTCAGTGTTTTAAAGAAAAGGAATATCAGACGGAGTCGAAACGGAACAAAATCAACTGGAGAAGTTATTTTTGGAAGGAAAGATACCAGATAGACTTGGACTCTATGTCAGAAGATACGGGAGCTGGCCACGAGGGTGGGGGGCATGCCCACCCCCCTAGGGCGCGCTCCCTGCCTCGTGGGCCCCCCGAAGCTCCACCGACGTACCTCCTGCACCCATATATACTCATGTACCCTAAAACTTCCAGAACAGAAATTAGATCGGGAGTTCCGCCGCTGCAAGCCTCTGTAGCCACCAAAACCCAATCGGGACCCTGTTCCGGCACCCTGCCGGAAGGGGGAACCCTCACCGGTGGATATATTCATCATCCCGGCGCTCTCCATGACGAGGAGGGAGTAGTTTACCCTCGGGGCTGAGGGTATGTACTAGTAGCTATGTGTTTGATCTCTCTCTCTCTCTCTCATGTTCTTGATTTGGCACGATCTTGATGTATCGCGAGCTTTGCTATTATAGTTAGATCTTATGTTGCTTCTCCCCCCTCTACTCTCTTGTAATGGATTGAGTTTTCCCCTTAAAGTAATCTTATCGGATTGAGTCTTTAAAGATTTGAGAACACTGATGTATGTCTTGCCGTGCATATCTGTGGTGACAATGGGATATCACGTGCCGCTTGATGTATGTTTTGGTGACCAACTTGCGGGTTCCGCCCATGAACCTATGCATAGGGGTTGGCACATGTTTTCGTCGTGATTCTCCGGTAGAAACTTTGGGGCACTCTTTGAGGTTCTATGTGTTGGTTGAATAGATGAATCTGAGATTGTGTGATGCATATCGTATAATCATACCCACGGATACTTGAGGTGACATTGGAGTATCTAGGTGACATTAGGGTTTTGGTTCATTTGTGTCTTAAGGTGTTATTCTAGTACGAACTCTAGGGCTGTTTGTGACACTTATAGGAATAGAACAACAGATTGATTGGAAAGAATAACTTTGAGGTGGTTTCGTACCCTACCATAATCTCTTCGTTTGTTCTCCGCTATTAGTGACTTTGGAGTGACTCTTTGTTGCATGTTGAGGGATAGTTATAAGATCCAGTTATGTTATTATTGTTGAGAGAACTTGCACTAGTGAAAGTATGAACCCTAGGCCTTGTTTCCTATCATTGCAATACCGTTTATGCTCACTTTTACCACTTGCTACCTTGCTGTTTTTATATTTTCAGATTACAAAAACCTATGTCTACCATCCATATTGCACTTGTATCACCATCTCTTCGCCGAACTAGTGCACCTATACAATTTACCATTGTATTGGTTGTGTTGGGGACACAAGAGACTCTTGTTATTTGGTTGCAGGGTTGCTTGAGAGAGACCATCTTTATCCTACGCCTCCCATGGATTGATAAACCTTAGGTCATCCACTTGAGGGAAATTTGCTACTGTCCTACAAACCTTTGCACTTGGAGGCCCAACAACGTCTACAGGAAGAAGGTTGTGTAGTAGACATCAGCCGGCCGACCGGCCACAAGGGGCGCCCCCAAGGGGGGGGGAATCCTACTCCTACTAGGAGTAGGTTCCCCCTTTTCCTAGTCCAACAAGGAGGGGAAGGAAGGAGGAAGGGGAGAGAAGTAAGGAGGGGGGGCGTGTCGGCGTGGAACGACACCTATGGGATCACAAGAATCCCTACTATTGCAAGGAGAGCAGGGCTAGTAGACAGCACACAAATCGTTTACCTAGGTTCGGGCCGCGAGGATGCGTAAAACCCTAGTCCTGCTTTGGTGGGTGTATTTCTGAGAGTTCTTGAGCTCTCGAACTAGCTGTGGTCCGTGCGTGGTTCGAAAGAGCTAAATCCTTCTCCTGGTCGCCTTGGGCCTCTTTTTATAGAAAAAAGGGGTTGCCATAGTGTCCCGCCCAAGATGCGACCCTATCCTAAAGGAACTCAAAGGTCCCACCAAGCATAGAAGCGCATCTTGAAGACGCTTTTGCAAGGTGGATATCATTACATCAACATTACATATTAGTGGGGATACAACCAAGACATACAATGTCACATGAATACAACAACACATCATATACAAGATCAACATCTGACTACGGATGAAACATAAACAGAAACTCAAACAATATCCACCCTGCTAGCCCAGGCTGCCGACCAGGAACCTATCCCTCAATCGAAAAAGAAGCAGAAGAAGAACTCCAACACAAATAAACATCGCTCTCGCGTCATGATCATCGCATAACCTGTACCTGCAACTGGTGGTGTAGTAATCTGTGAGCCACGAGGACTCAGCAATCCCATTACCATGGGTATCAAGACTAGCAAAGCTTAATGGGTAAGGAAGGGGGTAAAGTGGTGAGGTTGCAGCAGCGACTAAGCATGTATGGTGGCTAACTTACGCAAATAAGAGTGAGAAGAGAAACAAAGCAAGCGGTCGTCAGCTAGTAATGATCAAGAAGTGATCCTGAACTCCTACTTACGTCAGACATAACCCAGAAACCGTGTTCTCCTCTCGATCAACCCCGAAAAGAGACACTCACGGTTACGCACACGGTTGGTGTATTTTAGAAGAGTTTACTTCAAGTTTACTACAACCGGACATTAACAAATTCCCATCTGCCCATAACCGCGGGCACGGCTTTCGGAAGTTCAAACCCTGCAGGGGTGCCCCAACTTAGCCCATGATAAGCTCTCGCGATCAACGGAGGATATTCCTTCTCCCCGGGAAGACCCGATCAGTCTCGGAATCCCGGCTACAAGACATTTCGACAGTAATAAAAAAAGACCAGCAAAGCCGCCCGATGCGCCGACATCCCGATAGGAGCTGCACATATCTCGTTCTCAGGGCAACACCGGATGAGCAGTACGTACGACAACCGACGATACCCCAAGTTTCCTAGGGGCGGCACCGCAAGTGGCTCTGGTTTGGACCAACACTTAGACAAGCATTGGCCCAGGGGGCTGAATAAAGATGACCCTTGGGTTAATTACTCCCAAGGGAAAATAGGTGGTGGTGAGGCAAATGGTAAAACCAAGGTTGGGCCTTGCTGGAGGAGTCTTATTCAAGGCGAACTGTCAAGGGGGTCCCATAAATCACCCAACCGCGTTAGGGACGCAAAAATCCGGGAACATAATACCGATATGACGGAAACTAGGGCGGCAAGAGTGGAACAAAACACCAGGCATAAGGTCGAGCCTTCCACCCTTTACCAAGTATATAGATGCATTAATAATATAAGAGATATTGTGATATCCCAACAATAAACATAATCCAACATGGAGCAATCTTCATCTTCACCTGCAACTAGCAACGCTATAAGAGGGGCTGAGCAAAGCGGTAACATAGCCAAACAATGGTTTGCTAGGAAGGGTAACAAAGGTCAGAGGTTCATGGCAATTTGGGAGGCTTGAGCAGCAAGTGATAGGTAGCGCAGCATAGCAAAAGAACGAAGCAACTAGCATAGCAATGATAGTAATGAGATCCAAGGTGACGGTCATCTTGCCTGAAATCCCACAAGGAAGAAGAACGAGTCCATGATGAAATTGAAGCCACGAAGATGAACCCAGCGTAGACGAACGAATCCTCACGATCGCAACGAAAGGGGAACTATCGAGAAGAAGCAGACAAGATGGTAAACACACCACATATAGACAAGGCATGATGCTCAACCAAGCATGATGCATGACAAAGCTACATGAAGCTACTCATGGCAAGAGATGATGCATATAAGAGCAACACATCAAAGCAAGTTTAAATGAGGCCGGAAACAACATATAACAATTCCGGTAAGTCCTCATATGCAAATTTCGAAATTGGTCCAGATCTGAACAAACCTTATGTTCAAGTTGTTAAACAGCAAGTTAAGATGCACCAACATGATCTACACGAAATTCTAGTCAAGTTACATATAAAGTTCATTTAATTTGGAGCTACGGCCTAGAAGATATGAGCAAAACAAGATAAACATGGCATTGATGCAAAAATGCATACAAACATCAAGAAAACACCTCAAAACAAGGATGCAACATGATAATATGAAGCTACATGCAATTCTAAGCGAGTTTCATGTAGAGCACACTCAAAACGGAGCAACGGTTCAACACATACACTATACAAGATGTGACAACAATCTGTCCATAACAGCCACTAGGCATATAACAAGCACCAAAACAACAAGCTACAACACGATAACATGATACAAAAAGGCATGGACATGAAGTACAGGTAAAGCATGGCAAAACATGAACACTGAGATATCTCCAGAAACTACTAGAACATGCTCAAAAGGACATGGCAAGATTGCAAATAATAACAGGTTCACAGACTTAGCAGAATTCACAGGGCATGGCAGAAATAACATCAGGTTGCCATATTCAGAGCTATCAAACAACATGTTACAGCAAGCTATCATGTCAAACTAGAGCATGGAATGAATCTACTCAAAGCATATAACAAAAGTCCCTTAGTGACCATGAGACAAAAAGGATCAGAGAATACAATTGCAAGCATGTGAACATAGCAAAAACATAAACAGATTTAGACTTGGTGAAAAACTGGAGCATGGCAAAACATATAACTAGTAGGCATGTTGATGAGCTCAATGCACTCACTACGAGGCATTGCATGATAAACTAAGCATACAACCATCAATAAGACATGGCATAAAAGCTAGGAATGGCAAGAATAACATCATAGCATGCAAGGATCAACTACAACAAGCTTGGCAAAATCGAATAACATGTAAACAATCTGCTAGTAACATTTTATAGCAAAAGTAGAGCTCGATTGAGTCAACCTAAGGTGCTCCACAAATGCAAACAGAGGCATGAATGGATAGAACATAACCATATCTACAAAACATCCTTACTGATCATCCTCAAAAGAGGCATGGATCTCACTGTAGCGACATGAATACATGACATCAAAATAACAGCAGACAGACTTAGTGAAATTCTAAGTCTCTGAAATCAGCAACCTCACGGAGGCTACTTTGCAAGCTTGAAACAGACAATACATGCCATATCATGAATAATGGATTGCACCGCAGAAAATATGGCATGTTGTAGATCATAACACATGTAGACTTCATGCTCAAAAGAAAATCACACAAAAAGGTACAAAAATGACAAATCATCAAGTAATAACAGTTTCAGCAGACTAACATCATATAGCACTCTTGCAACGATGATTCAGGCATCAAGATGAGCTCAAATGAACATGACACAATGGAACAAATTATAGAGCACAACCAGATGGACATTTGGGTATATTATATGCATGAAACGGAGCAATATGCAAAGAGTTATGATGCAATGAACAGAGGCACATAATGCTGAAATCCTGGGACTTAGCAGAATTTATACCGACGAAAAACGGGACGACGTGAGGCGGGATGGGGAGATCCAGGAGGAGGCGCGCCGTTTGGTTGGGGGAGGTGGTGGATCTGATCCACCTTCTCCCAGATCCGGCGACGACGCCTCCGACGCGGGACGACGGCGAGGTCTGGCAGAGGTGCGACGATGGCGCGCGGGCAAGCGGGGCCGCGCCGGCGAAGGGCGGCGACGGGAAAACGGCGGCGGCGCGGGGCGCCCGAGGCGGTGGGGCGCGGGGTGGATCCGGCGATGGCGAGCGGCACGCCGGCGAGAGGCGCGACTGCGGGGAGGCGCGGGCAGGCGGCGTCGACGAGATGGGCCCCGCGGGCCCAATCCGGGCCACGCGGGCCGGCGGCGGGGCTGGAGGAGAGAGAGGGCGACGGCGGTGACGTGGCGAGGCCGGATTGGTCCGGCGCGGCGGCGCGCGGTGGCCGGACATGTCCGGTGCGAGAGGAAGAAACGTCCGGCGGCGCGAGGGAAGGGATCTAGGGTTTGGGGTGGATTTGGACTGCGAAAATTTCGGGGAAGAGGGCATATTTATAGGTAGGAGGAGGTAGGAGTGTCCAAATGGGGTGCGGTTTTCGCCCACACGATCATGATCGAACGACCGAGAAGATGGACAGGGTTTGGATGGGTTTTGGGCCACTTTGGAGGGGTGTTGGGCTGCACACGAAAAAGGCTTTTGCGGCTACCCGGTTAACCATTGGAGTATCAAACGAACTCTAAATGGCACGAAACTGGACAGGCGGTCTACCGGTGGTATACCAAGGCCGCTTGCCAAACCTCGGGCCATTCCGAGAAAGTTTAACACCCACACACGAAAAGAGGTAAAAGGGGGCGCCGGGGGACATAGGAGTGTCGGATTGCAAAACGGACAACGGGGAAAATGCTCGGATGCATGAGACGAATGTTGGAGAACGTTGCAGAAAATTAAAATTTTTCCTACGGTTTCACCAAGATCCATCTATGAGTTCATCTAGCAACGAGTATTCAGATTAGATAGCATCTACATACCACTTTGTAGATCGCAACGGAAGCGTTCAAGTGAACGTGGATGAGGTAGTCGTGCTCGCCGTGATCCAATTCACCAATGATCTAGTGCCGAACGGACGGCACCTCCGCGTTCAACACACATACGGAAAGCGTGACGTCTTCTCCTTCTTGATCCAGCAAGGTAAAGGAGAGGTTGGGGAAGAAGGTTCCAGCAGCAGCACGACGGCGTGGTGATGGTGTCACTGCAGTACTCCGGCAGGGCTTCGCCGTGCTCAATGGAGGAGGAGGAGGTGTTGGAGAGGGAGAGGGAGGCGCCAGGGCAATGGGTGGTCAGCCCCCTCTCCCCCCCTTTATATAACCCCCAAGGGGGGGCGCCGGCCCTAGGAGATGAGATCTCCTAGGGGTGCGGCGGCCAGGGAAGGGGGGCTTGCCCCCCAAGTAAGGGGGGCGCCCCCTTTAGGGTTTTCCCTCCCCCAAACCCTAGGCGCATGGGCCCATGGGGGGAGGCGCACCAGCCCACTATGGGCTGGTTCCCTCCCTCATACAGCCCATGGGGCCCTCCGGGATAGGTGGCCCCACCCGGTGGACCCTCCGGGACCCTCCGGTGGTCCCGGTACAATACCGATAACCCCGAAACTTGTCCCGATGTCCGTATGATGACTTTCCATATATAAATCTTTACCTCCGGACCATTCCGAAACTCCTCGTGACGTCCGGGATCTCATCCGGGACTCCGAACAACATTCGGGTTACTGCACATACATATCCCTACAACCCTAGCGTCACCGAACCTTAAGTGTGTAGACCCTACGGGTTCGGGAGACATGCAGACATGACCGAGGCGGCTCTCGGGCAATAACCAACAGCGGGATCTGGATACCCATGTTGGCTCCCACATGCTCCACGATGATTTCATCAGATGAACCACGATGTCAAGGATTCAATTAATCCCGTATACGATTCCCTTTGTCAATCGGTATTTTACTTGCCCGAGATTCGATCGTCGGTATACCAATACCTCGTTCAATCTCGTTATCGGCAAGTCACTTTTCTCGTTACCGTAATGCATGATCCCGTGATCAAACACTTTGATCACACTGAGCTCATTATGATGATGCATTACCGAGAGGGCCCGGTGATACCTCTCCGTCAAGCGGAGTGACAAATCCCAGTCTCGATCCATGTCAACCCAACAGACACTTTCAGAGATACCCGTAGCATACCTTTATAGTCACCCAGTTACGTTGTGACGTTTGGCACACCCAAAGCACTCCTACGGTATTCGGGAGTTACACGATCTCATGGTCTAAGGAAAGGATACTTGACATTGGAAAACTCTAGCAAACGAACTATGCGATCTTATGCTATGTTTAGGATTGGGTCTTGTCCATCACATCATTCTCCTAATGATGTGATCCCGTTATCGATGACATCCAATGTCCATAGTCAGGAAACCATGACTATCTGTCGATCAACGAGCTAGTCAACTAGAGGCTCACTAGCGACATGTTGTTGTCTGTTATTCACACATGTATTACGATTTCCGGTTAACACAATTATAGCACGAATAAAGACAATTATCATGAATAAGGAAATATAATAATAATGCTTTTATTATTGCCTCTAGGGCATATTTCCAACAGTCTCCCACTTGCACTAGAGTCAATAATCTAGTTACATTGTGATGAATCGAACACCCATAGAGTTCTGGTGCTGATCATGTTTTGCCTTAGGGAGAGGTTTAGTCAATGGATCTGCGACATTCAGATCCGTGTGCACTTTACAAATTTCTATGTCTCCATCTTGAACATTTTCACGAATGGAGTTGAAGCGACGCTTGATGTGCCTGGTCTTCTTGTGAAACCTGGGCTCCTTTGCAAGTGCAATAGCTCCAGTGTTGTCACAGAAGAGCTTGATTGGCCCCGACGCATTGGGTATGACTCCGAGGTCGGTGATGAACTCCTTCACCCAAATTGCTTCATGTGCTGCCTCCGAGGCTGCCATGTACTCCGCTTCACATGTAGATCCCGCCACGACGCTTTGCTTGCAACTGCACCAGCTTACTGCCCCACCATTCAAAATATACACGTATCCGGTTTGTGACTTAGAGTCATCCAGATCTGTGTCGAAGCTAGCGTCGACGTAACCTTTTACGACGAGCTCTTCGTCACCTCCATAAACGAGAAACATTTCCTTGGTCCTTTTCAGGTACTTCAGGATATTCTTGACCGCTGTCCAGTGTTCCTTGCCGGGATTGCTTTGGTATCTCCCTACCAAACTTACGGCAAGGTTTACATCAGGTCTGGTACACAGCATGGCATAGATAATAGAACCTATGGCTGAGGCATAGGGGATGACGCTCATCTCTTCTATATCTTCTGCCGTGGTCGGACATTGAGCTGAGCTCAATTTCACACCTTGTAACACAGGTAAGAACCCTTTCTTAGATTGATCCATATTGAACTTCTTCAATATTTTATCAAGGTATGTGCTTTGTGAAAGACCTATGAGGCGTCTCGATCTATCTCTATAGATCTTGATGCCTAATATATAAGCAGCTTCTCCAAGGTCCTTCATTGAAAAACTTTTATTCAAATAGGCCTTAATGCTGTCCAAGAGTTCTATATCATTTCCCATCAAAAGTATGTCGTCTACATATAATATGAGAAATGCTACAGAGCTCCCACTCACTTTCTTGTAAACACAGGCTTCTCCATAAGTCTGTGTAAACCCAAACGCTTTGATCATCTCATCAAAGCGAATGTTCCAACTCCGAGATGCTTGCACCAGCCCATAAATCGAGCGTTGGAGCTTGCATACCTTGTCAGCATTCTTAGGATCGACAAAACCTTCCGGCTGCATCATATACAATTCTTCCTTAAGGAAACCATTAAGGAATGCCGTTTTGACGTCCATTTGCCATATCTCATAATCATAGTATGCGGCAATTGCTAACATGATTCGGACGGACTTCAGCTTCGCTACCGGTGAGAAAGTCTCATCGTAGTCAACCCCTTGAACTTGTCGATAACCCTTAGCGACAAGCCGAGCTTTATAGATGGTCACATTACCATCCGCGTCTGTCTTCTTCTTAAAGATCCATTTATTTTCTATGGCTCGCCGTTCAACGGGCAAGTCAGTCAAAGTCCATACTTCGTTTTCATACATGGATCCTATCTCGGATTTCATGGCTTCCAGCCATTTGTCGGAATCCGGGCCCGCCATTGCTTCCTCATAGTTCGAAGGTTCACCGTTGTCTAACAACATGATTTCCAAGACAGGGTTGCCGTACCACTCTGGTGCGGAACGTGTCCTTGTGGACCTTCGAATTTCAGTAGGAGCTTGATCAGAAGTATCTTGATCATAATCATTAATTTCCTCTCTAGTCGGTGCAGGCACCTCAGGAACGATTTCTTGAGTTTCGCCATTTTCCGGTTCAAGAGGCAACACTTCATCAAGTTCTACTTTCCTCCCACTTACTTCTTTCGAGAGAAACTCTTTCTCTAGAAAGGATCCATTCTTGGCAACAAAGATCTTGCCTTCGGATCTGAGGTAGAAGGTATACCCAACAGTTTCTTTAGGGTATCCTATGAAGACGCATTTTTCCGACTTGGGTTCGAGCTTTTCAGGTTGAAGTTTCTTGACATAAGCATCGCATCCCCAAACTTTTAGAAACGACAGCTTAGGTTTCTTCCCAAACCATAATTCATACGGTGTCGTCTCAACGGATTTCGACGGAGCCCTATTTAAAGTGAATGCGGCAGTCTCTAAAGCATAGCCCCAAAAAGATAGCGGTAAATCGGTAAGAGACATCATAGATCGCACCATATCTAATAGAGTGCGATTACGATGTTCGGACACACCATTACGCTGAGGTGTTCCAGGCGGCGTGAGTTGTGAAACTATTCCACATTTTCTTAAGTGTGTGCCAAATTCGTGACTCAAGTATTCTCCTCCACGATCTAATCGTAGAAACTTGATCTTTCTATCACGTTGATTTTCAACCTCACTCTGAAATTCCTTGAACTTTTCAAAGGTCTCAGACTTGTGTTTCATTAAGTAGATATACCCATATCTACTCAAGTCATCAGTGAGGGTGAGAACATAACGATAGCCACCGCGAGCCTCAACACTCATTGGACCACACACATCGGTATGTATGATTTCCAATAAGTTGGTTTCTCGCTCCATTGTTCCTGAGAACGGAGTCTTGGTTATTTTACCCATGAGGCATGGTTCGCACGTGTCAAATGATTCATAATCAAGAGACTCTAAAAGTCCATCTGCATGGAGCTTCTTCATGCGTTTGACACCTATGTGACCAAGGCGGCAGTGCCACAAATATGTGGGACTATTGTTATCAACTTTAACTCTTTTGGTACTCACACTATGAATATGTGTATCATCACGTACGAGATTCATCAAGAATAAACCATTAACCATCGGAGCATGACCATAAAACATATCTCTCATATAAATAGAACAACCATTATTCTCGGATTTAAATGAGTAGCCATCTCGAATTAAGCGAGATCCGGATACAATGTTCATGCTCAAACTTGGTACTAAATAACAATTATTGAGGTTTAAAACTAATCCCGTAGGTAAATGTAGAGGCAGCGTGCCGACGGCGATCACATCGACCTTGGAACCATTCCCGACGCGCATCGTCACCTCGTCCTTCGCCAGTCTCCGTTTATTCCGTAGCTCCTGCTTTGAGTTACAAATGTGAGCAACTGCACCGGTATCAAATACCCAAGAGCTATTACGAGTACTGGTAAGGTACACATCAATTACATGTATATCACATATACCTTTGGTTTTGCCGGCCTTCTTGTCCGCTAAGTATTTGGGGCAGTTCCGCTTCCAGTGACCACTTCCCTTGCAATAAAAGCACTCAGTTTCGGGCTTGGGTCCATTCTTTGGCTTCTTCCCGGCAACTTGCTTACCGGGCGCGGCAACTTCCTTGCCGTCCTTCTTGAAGTTCTTTTTACCCTTGCTCTTTTTGAACTTAGTGGTTTTATTCACCATCAACACTTGATGCTCCTTCTTGATTTCTACCTCTGCTGATTTCAGCATAGCATACACCTCAGGAATGGTCTTTACCATCCCCTGCATATTGTAGTTCATCACAAAGCTCTTGTAGCTAGGTGGAAGCGACTGGAGGATTCTGCCAATGACCACTTCTTCCGGAAGATTAACTTCCAGTTGAGTCAAGCGGTTGTGCAACCCAGACATTCTGAGTATGTGCTCACTGACAGAGCTATTTTCCTCCATCTTACAACTAA
Source organism: Aegilops umbellulata (assembly GCA_032464435.1). Taxonomy (NCBI): domain Eukaryota; kingdom Viridiplantae; phylum Streptophyta; class Magnoliopsida; order Poales; family Poaceae; genus Aegilops; species Aegilops umbellulata. The sequence goes on from CP136056.1 coordinate 132,864,317, forward strand.
AGAATTTGTTGGAGATCTCATATCTCTCGACCCGGGCATGAGCTTGGAAAACCATTTTCAGCTCTTCGAACATCTCATATGCTCCATGTCTCTCAAAACGCTTTTGGAGCCCCGACTCTAAGCTGTAAAGCATGCCGCACTGAACGAGGGAGTAATCATCGCATCGCGACTGCCAATCGTTCATAACGTCTTGTTGTGCAGGGAGAATAGGTGCGTCACCCAGCGGTGCTCGTAGGACATAATCTTTCTTGGCAGCTATGAGGATGATCCTCAGGTTCCGGACCCAGTCCGTATAGTTGCTACCATCGTCTTTCAGCTTGGTTTTCTCTAGGAACGCGTTGAAGTTGAGGACTACGTTGGCCATTTGATCTACAAGACATATTGTAAAGATTTAGACTAAGTTCATGATAATAAAGTTCATTTAATCAAATTATTTAATGAACTCCCACTTAGATAGACATCCCTCTACTAGTCATCTAAGTATTACATGATCCGAGTCAACTAGGCCGTGTCCGATCATCACGTGAGACGGACTAGTCAACATCGGTGAACAACTTCATGTTGATCGTATCTTCTATACGACTCATGCTCGACCTTTCGGTCTTCTGTGTTCCGAGGCCATGTCTGTACATGCTAGGCTCGTCAAGTCAACCTAAGTGTTTTGCGTGTGTAAATCTGTCTTACACCCGTTGTATGTGAACGTTAGAATCTATCACACCCGATCATCACGTGGTGCTTCGAAACGACGAACCTTAGCAACGGTGCACAGTTAGGGAGAACACTTTCTTGAAATTATTATGAGGGATTATCTTATTTACTACCGTCGTTCTAAGTAAACATGATGCAAAACATGATAAACATCACATGCATTCAAATAATAAACGTGACATGATATGGCCAATATCACATAGCTCCTTCGATCTCCATCTTGGGGCTCCATGATCATCTTGTCACCGGCTTGACACCATGATCTTCATCATCATGATCTTCATCATCATGTCTCCATGAAGTTGCTCGCCAACTATTACTTCTACTACTATGGCTAACGCGTTTAGCAATAAAGTAAAGTAACTTACATGACGATTCTCAATGACACGCAGGTCATACAAAAAATAAAGACAACTTCTATGGCTCCTGCCTGTTGTCATACTCATCGACATGCAAGTCGTGATTCCTATTACAATAGCATGAACATCTCATACATCACATATAGATCATTCATCATTCATCACAACTTTGGCCATATCATATCACAAAGCACTTGCTGCAAAAACAAGTTAGACGTCCTCTAATTGTTGTTGCAAGTTTTACGTGGCTGAATTAGGGTTCTAGCAAGAACGTTTTCTTACCTACGTAAAACCACGACGTGATTTGTCAACTTCTATTTACCCTTCATAAGGACCCTTTTCATCGAATCCGCTGCAACTAAAGTAGGAGAGACAGACACCCGCCAGCCACCTTATGCAACTAGTGCATGTTAGTCGGTGGAACCGGTCTTACGTAAGCGTACGTGTAAGGTTGGTCCGGGCCGCTTCATCCCACAATACCGCTGAAGCAAGATAAGACTAGTAGCAGCAAGAAAAATTGACAACATCTACGCCCACAACAAATTGTGTTCTACTCGCGCAAGAAGAACTACGCATAGACCTAGCTCATGATGCCACTGTTGGAGAACGTTGCAGAAAATTAAAATTTTTCCTACGGTTTCACCAAGATCCATCTATGAGTTCATCTAGCAATGAGTATTCAGATTAGATAGCATCTACATACCACTTTGTAGATCGCAACGGAAGCGTTCAAGTGAACGTGGATGAGGTAGTCGTGCTCGCCGTGATCCAATTCACCAATGATCTAGTGCCGAACGGACGGCACCTCCGCGTTCAACACACATACGGAAAGCGTGACGTCTCCTCCTTCTTGATCCAGCAAGGTAAAGGAGAGGTTGGGGAAGAAGGTTCCAGCAGCAGCACGACGGCGTGGTGATGGTGGAACTGCAGTACTCCGGCAGGGCTTCGCCGTGCTCAATGGAGGAGGAGGAGGTGTTGGAGAGGGAGAGGGAGGCGCCAGGGCAATGGGTGGTCAGCCCCCTCTCCCCCCTTTATATAACCCCCAAGGGGGGGCGCCGGCCCTAGGAGATGAGATCTCCTAGGGGGGGGCGGCGGCCAGGGAAGGGGGGCTTGCCCCCCAAGTAAGGGGGGCGCCCCCTTTAGGGTTTTCCCTCCCCCAAACCCTAGGCGCATGGGCCCATGGGGGGGAGGCACACCAGCCCACTATGGGCTGGTTCCCTCCCTCATACAGCCCATGGGGCCCTCCGGGATAGGTGGCCCCACCCGGTGGACCCCCCGGGACCCTCCGGTGGTCCCGGTACAATACCGATAACCCTGAAACTTGTCCCGATGTCCGTATGATGACTTTCCATATATAAATCTTTACCTCTGGACCATTCCGAAACTCCTCGTGACGTCCGGGATCTCATCCGGGACTCCGAACAATATTCGGGTTACTGCACATACATATCCCTACAACCCTAGCGTCACCGAACCTTAAGTGTGTAGACCCTACGGGTTCGGGAGACATGCAGACATGACCGAGACGGCTCTCGGGCAATAACCAACAGCGGGATCTGGATACCCATGTTGGCTCCCACATGCTCCACGATGATTTCATCGGATGAACCACGATGTCAAGGATTCAATTAATCCCGTATACGATTCCCTTTGTCAATCGGTATTTTACTTGCCCGAGATTCGATCGTCGGTATACCAATACCTCGTTCAATCTCGTTATCGGCAAGTCACTTTTCTCGTTACCGTAATGCATGATCCCATGATCAAACACTTTGATCACACTGAGCTCATTATGATGATGCATTACCGAGAGGGCCTGGTGATACCTCTCCGTCAAGCGGAGTGACAAATCCCAGTCTCGATCCATGTCAACCCAACAGACACTTTCAGAGATACCCGTAGCATACCTTTATAGTCACCCAGTTACGTTGTGACGTTTGGCACACCCAAAGCACTCCTACGGTATCCGGGAGTTACACGATCTCATGGTCTAAGGAAATGATACTTGACATTGGAAAACTCTAGCAAACGAACTATGCGATCTTATGCTATGTTTAGGATTGGGTCTTGTCCATCACATCATTCTCCTAATGATGTGATCCCGTTATCGATGACATCCAATGTCCATAGTCAGGAAACCATGACTATCTGTCGATCAACGAGCTAGTCAACTAGAGGCTCACTAGGGACATGTTGTTGTCTGTTATTCACACATGTATTACGATTTCTGGTTAACACAATTATAGCACGAATAAAGACAATTATCATGAATAAGGAAATATAATAATAATGCTTTTATTATTGCCTCTAGGGCATATTTCCAACAACGAAGACGTATGCACAATGAGATGCACATGATGACATGATATGAAATGCAGATGATGACATGGCAAAATGCAACACGCAAGCAAATGACATGGTAACGCTGACGAATAACTGGCGGACACCTGGCGCTTCAGATCCGGGGCGTTACACATAGTGGCACACAGGAGGTGGAAAGGTCTACAGTGGCACGAGGTTATCCCTCGTATTACAGGACAAGGTGCATTTAATGCATCGCTTAGGTGTCCTCTTGCTTTATCGGGGATGGGGGCGAGGCCCGTCCCGTCCGTCGCCGCTCCTCCTTGCTTCGACACGCGCCTCGGCCAGGGATGCGTGCGGTGCCATGTAGGCAGGCAGGCAACTAAGTTGGCGCGGTGGTGGAGCCTTCACGAAGATCTGCATGCCACCACACAGGCGCTTGATGAGTTGGCCTGGGGGCTGCATGTCGCCACGCAGTTGCCCGCCCAGCTGGTTGGGCTGGCAGCTGCATGTGAACGGCGGTGGAAGCTTGGTTGACATGGGCTTGGCGGTGGCCTCGCCGGCGTCTTTGGCGAGGGCCTTGCTGGGTGGCCTGGCAAGGGTCTCGCCGTAGCGTGCTGTCGTCCCCGGCAAGGATCTTGCCGAGGGTCTGGTGGCCTTCCTCGGCAAGGATCTTGTCGAGAATCGTCGTCTTTTAATCCTCATCTGATCTTGAATATGTCTTCACAAAGATCTGCATGCCACCATAGAGGTGCCTTCCCGAGCCCTGGCCCCACGCTAATGATGGCGCTGGGGGCCGTGGGCTCAAGGGGGCGAGCTGTCCCAGAAAGGGTCTTGCCGGGGCCGCTGAGGCCGCCCGGCAAGGGTCTTGCCGGGGGAACCTGCTTCGTCCCTCTTCTCTTTGTGGTCTTGGCCTTGGCGTTGCTTTGATCATCTTGGGCTTCAGTCTTACCTTGGCTCACCTTCCTCGTTCTGCTTGTGTGGCCGTGGGCGCGGCTCTGACTACCCATGCACAGGTAAAGGGGTACAATAATGAGCCCCTATTTTTGTACACCGACAGGAGCCCCCGGGCCTAGGCCACACATAAGCGCGACACGTTGTTGGGCCAGGCCCAAAATGGTGTGCCGGCAGGTCGGGCGGTTTTTACCGTGGTAAGAATCTTCACGCGCTCCTCCTCCCATGACCCGTGCGCGTGGCGCGACATGGGGGGGGGGGTGTGCGTGACATGGGCGGCATGTGTGGGGCGGTTTCCACACACATGCGTCACATCGCAGTAAATGGGCGGCGCGCCCCGCGGCTTCCCCATAAAAAAGGGATAACCGCGGGCGCACTGTTCCTTTTACCCTTCACACAAACCCAATCTCGGAGACCTTCGCCTGCTTCCCTCTTCTTCTCCAAGCTTCGTCTCCACTTGCCGCCGTTGTGCCTCCGCCGCCCGCCGTCCTGCCCTCCTCCCCCAGCCGTCATGGCGCCGAAATCCACCAAGGGCAAGGGAGTGGCCAAGGATGCCGGAGCCGCGGAGCCGCCGGAAAGTGTGCTGGCGGTGTAGCGGACACAGTCTGCCTTCTTCCCCTCGACGGTCGATGTGTTCGAGCTTCGGGACTCCTTGAGGCCCTTGTGGGGAGTGAAGATGGGGGGAGAGAATTTGGGGCATCCGGCCACGCGTGTCATCCCCGCCAACTGCGCCGAGGCTGCCCCAAATCGATACCCCTTCTTTGTTGGTTATTTCTCTTGCGGGCTCTGTCCTCCCTTCTCCGACGCGACCTCATGCACACCTTCGGCTTTTGCCTCCTGGATTTTACTCCGAATGCAGTGGCGTGCATGGCCCTTGCGAAGGCTTTGCCGGGGTGCACCCCACCACGGCGCTCTTCCGCCATTACTTCTTCCCTCAGATCTAGACGGGAGGCGCCATCTCGGGGTGCATCACCTGTATCCCAAAATCCAAGGGAGCGTACCCGGACGGCGCCATGAAGGAGAGGTGGGAAGAATGGCGGGGTCGGTGGTGCTGGATCAAAGAAAAGGACCCGCCGGCGTACTGCAGAGTTCGCTGGGCACCGCCGGTTCGCGGAAGCGATTGGAGCGACGTCGACACCGACGACGGAAAGCTGACGGTTGCCACCACCAGGATTCTCCGGCTTACCTAGGCCGAGATCACCCTTGAGATGATCGGGGTGGACTTCATCCGTCGCCGAATCGCTCCTCTGCATAACAAGGGGAGGCCGGCCTGGCTCCTCACGAACCCCGCCGACATCATGCGGCTCCGCCCTGGCCTCAACCACAACTTCACAGTGATGGCGCACGCCCATTTCCGCCAGCGGATCTTCCAGCTCGACGTGGGCCACGACGGCGAGGTCGAGCGGACCAGCAAGGTTGCGAGGGCCGCTGCGAAGGCCGGCAAGGTCCTTAAGGGGCCTATGTTCAAGCTGCCGACGGGGGTGGTCCCGTTGTGGAACAACTCGCGTCGGTCCGAGATCATCGCCATGATGCCGGACTGCAACGCGCACGGCCCCGTTCCGAGCTGGAAGGAGCCGTAGGACGCCGAAGTGCAGCAGTTCTTCGACACCTTGCATGAGGTGTATGTCAACGCCGACGCCGAGCAACTTTTTGTCCAAGACACCTCCCAGGCCGAGCTGGATTACATCGCCACCAGGGAGAGGGAGGCGCAACTTGCCAGGAAGGCCGGCAACGCCGGCAGTGTGGAGGACAAGGCCGCGCCGACCGCGGAGGAGGAGGAGCTCGCCTGGTGGGCGGTGGCCGCCGGGGGAGCCAGCAGCGCCGGCACCGAGGCTCCTTTGGTTGAAGATGTGACCGGCGAGTCGTCGTCGGAGGAGGCCGAGACCGCAGACCCAACGCCGCCTACGGGTAGGGGGCGAGTCCTGCGGCGGGCCAGTTCCGGCGAGCCGGTCTGGCCCGGCAGGGCTGCGCGGCCACAACTGACCTTGGAGGGGCCCAGGCGCCACACGAGGGCCGTGGTGGCAAAGAAGCCGGCGAAGGCCGCGGTGAAGAATAAGACAGCCTCCCCTTCCTCGTCCGCGTGTGTCCAGACACCACCTCCTTCTCCCCCTCCGGCGAATGTTGATACGGAGGTTACTTTTGATTATGGATCCCTCAGCCCGAGGAGGAAGAGGAAGACATCAGAGGAGGAGGCGGACGACGAGTAAGTATCTGGTTCCTTTTCGTTATCTCTGCCTCCTCAATCTGTGTTGCTTGTCTTGACTTGTTTTTGTCTTTGCAGGGACGCGGAGACGCTGGCCCAGAGAGCGAAAAGGGCTAAGGTCTCGGCGGGTGGCCAGCCCCCGGCTGGTACTTCGAGGGCGCCATTGGTGGTGTTGAGCAGCCCAGACAGCAGCCCCCGGCAGAGCCCCCAGCGTAAGTTCATCACTCTTCTGTTGTCGACATGTGTCAGGGGCACGCCACCTTGGTGCTGACCTTGTCAGGTACACAGGAGGAGAGCAACAGCAGGAGGAGCCACAGAGGGCTACTCCCAACACGCCGCCCCCATCGACCACGCCGCCCCGAGGGGCGTCCCCGGCAAGGGCGCCAGGCACCGGGCCCACACACATGGAGGAGGAGGAGGAGAACTTGGGTGCCGGCGTCTTTTCCTCAATGCCAAATGTTGGCGGGGAGGGGACTTCCGCTTCCTAGCTGGGTAATCGCACAGGTAAGTCGTTCGCCGTTCGTCCCTGCTTCCTTTTCCTTTCTGGTTTTTGGTCTTGGCCTTGCCTCACCCCCTTCTTCGGCGCCGAGATTCCTTCTTGGTGAACCCAGAGGATGTGAATGCCGTGATCGAGGGCGTCGCCAAGGCCGCTGAGGCGGACGCCGAGAAGATCGCCGCCGAGGAGGCCGCCAAGGACGCTGCCGAGGACACGCCGAGGGGCCTAACGGGGAGGCCGGCAAAGCTGCCGCTGAGGAGGCCGGCAAGGGGTCTGCCGGGGAGGCCGGCGGGGCCGCTGCCGAGGAAGAGGAGGTGGAGGCTGGTGACCAGCCTTCCTCCTCTGCTGCTTCCGGCTCCGGCAAGTACTTAAGGGTGAGTGACGACTTGTTCATCCACCTTCCAGGCGCGTCGAGCACCAGGACTCCCATTGAGGGAGAGGTGTTCGACGATGAAGTGCTCGCCGCTGCCGGGCTTGAAGTCGTCAACGAGCCGATCATCAGTGGCGACGGCTCGCAGGAGGAGCGGCTCCTCCATGCCATGGGCGCCAGCTTCCGGAAGCTCCAGACGCTCCATCGCGCCCGCCTAGACAAGGTTAAGTCCAGGACGGCGGTGGTGGAGAAGGCGGAGGCGGACCTCCAGAAGCGCGTTGCCAAGGCGCATGACTGGTTCCGCGAGGCCCACAAGGAGCTCAGGGCAGCCCAGGGTGAGCAGGCCAAGCGCGACGTGGAGCTCACCATGAAGCTCGCCGACGTCGAGAAAGCTCAGGAGGCGGCGAAGAACTTGGCCCCGGCCGCCGAAGCCGCTCCGACCCAGCACGAGGCTGCGCCAAACTCCCAGGAGGAGGACCTCACTGCACGCGAGGAGAAGCTTGCCGCCATGCTTCGCGGGAAGGATGCATAGGTGGAGAAGCTTGTCTTGTAGTGGACCAGTGAGCTGGAGCAGAGGCACAAGGAGGCACTCAATGCCCAGGCCCAGGTTCACACCGGCAAGGTGGAGGAGTTGGAGGCGGAGCGCAACGGGTTGAAGGAGCAGGCCCTAAAGCTGTCCTAGGAGAGGGACACGCTTAACAGTGCCCTGACAGAGGCGCCGGGCGCGGTTGTCAGCAAGGCCGGGGAGCTCTCTGAGGCCAACAACTCCATCAAAGACCTCAAGCTAAAGCTGGAGGGTCTCGAGAAGGTGCTGTCGGAGGCCACAATCCGAGAAAGGACCCTGGCCAAGGAGCTGGAGGCCGAGAAGCTGTTGCGGACGAACGAGGGCCTCAACTTCGCGGATCACGTGGCGGGCGAGAACCGTTGGCTCGATCACCTCGCCACCATCGCCAACCAAGCCGCCGCGCAGCTGGCCATCATGGGGATGCCGAACGTGAGGTATGTCCCGGAGCGGAGCGTGAGCGCCAATTGTAGCCTGACCATGTTCTTTGAGAAGGTCGTCGGCGCTCTGGAGCGGCTCCACGCCAATCGGGCGGCCTCGGTAGCCGACGAGTCCTGGAGGTTTTGCCAGGGTGCCATGACCAAGGTTCTCACCAAGGTGGCGCACTGGTACCCCGACCTCGACTTCGACGCCACGCTGGAGAGCTTGCCGGAGGGGACCGACCTTGCGCCGCTCAAGGAGCGCATCGAGCCCATCATCAGCCGAGTCGGCGGAATTCTGAGGGTGGAGGGCCAGTGCCGGGATTAGGCACCCCGTTTTCTTATCGCCGCTACAGGCTCACAACCAAGACAATTGCTATCTCTAGTTAGAACCGCAACAACAATTTGATGTAACATAACTCTGTAGCACTTTTTAGTATCATGCATGTTATTTTCCTGTTCGATTTTTCCTTGTATGTCCACCCTACGTAACTGGGTAGGCTTGCCGGCGCGTAACCCCAGGGCGGTGTCTTGGGGACGGATCCCCATTGGCCTACCGAGTGTGCTTGCTGCCGGGCAAACCACCTTAACGCCCTTAGCGCGGCCGCCCGAACTGTCGAGTTTGACTCGAGTCAGAGTCAGGAGCGTTGCCAGGTGTCGAAGGCTACCCCGCCACTCTCGACGTGTAACGCCCCGGATCTGTTGCGCCAGGTGTCCGCCAGTTATTCGCCGTCGTTGCCATGTCATGTGCTTGCGTGTTGCACTTTGCCATGTCATCATCTGCATTTCATATCATGCCATCATGTGCATCGCATTCGCATACGTGTTCGTCGTATGCATCCGAGCATTTTCCCCGTTGTCCGTTTTGCAATCCGACGCTCCTATATTCCCCGGCGTCCCCTTTTACCTTTTCTGTAAGCGTGTATTAAACTGTCTCGGAATGAACCGAGGTTTGTCAAGCGGCCTTGGTATAGCACCAGCAGACCGCCTGTCAAGTTTCGGGTCAATCGGAGGTCGTTTGATACTCCAACGGTTAACCGGGTAACCGTGAAGGCCTCTTTGGTGTGCAGTCCAACACCCCTTTCAAAGTGGCCCAAAACCCATCTAAGTCATCTCCATCCTCTCGGTCGTTCGATCACGATCGTGTGGGCGAAAACCGCACTCCATTTGGAGCCTCCTAGCTCCTCCTACCTATAAATATGTGTCTCTCCCCGAAATTTCGGGCAGATGAACCCTAGCCTTTTTCCCTCCGCGCCGCCAGACAAACCTCCCCACCGTGCCGGACATGTCCGCCGCCCCAGCCACATCGCCCGGGCCAATAGCAAGCCGCCACGTCACCCCGCCGCCGCCGCGCGCCAATCCGCAGCCGCCACGTGGCCCAGCCGCCGCGCGCCGCCGCCGAAGCCCGCCAGGGCCCGAGGCCGGCCCGCCCCGGGCCGCAGCTGGAAAGCGCGCCCCGCGCCTCCCCGCGCGCTTCGCCGCCCGCTCACCGCCCCGCCGCCTTCGCCTCCTCGCCGCGCGCCGCCGCCGCCGCGGATCCGCCGCCGCCGCCGTCTGCTCCGCCCGCCGCGCCGCTCGCCTCCGCCCGCCGCGCCGCTCGCCGCGCCTCCGCGCGCCCGTGCCCCGCGCCGCCCGCTCGCCCTCCCCGCCGTTCCCCGGCGCCGTCCCGTGTCCTCTCCGACCTCCTCCCTCGTCGCCGGCGCCGCCCTGCTCCGGCGAGCCCGACCCCGCCTCGAGCCGATCCAGATCGAGTGATCCCTAAGTTTGACTTTCTTCCCCCTCGATTTTGCCTAAGTCCCGAGATATCTTGCATCATATTGCCATGTTCATCACATCATAACTCTCTGTATATTGCTCTGTTTCGTGCGTGTGATATGTCAAATTGTTCGCCTCGATGAGTACATCATTTCATCTCATTGTATCATTTTCATTTGAGCTCATCTTGATGCCTGAAAGTCTGTTAGAAGAGGGCTATGTGATGTTAGTTTCTGATTCTTATCAGAACATGCACTTTTGTCATTTTTGTCATGATTGATGTGTGCATCCTATGGAGTTGAGTCCTACATGTGTTTTGTAATATGTCATGCCATCTTTCCATAGAATTATGCCATGTGTTTTTGTGATCTATGTGGTGACTAGCACAAGCATGCAAACGAGGGTACTTAATGTTGCTGATTTCAGAGACTTAGTAATTTCAATCAGTCCTTGCCTGCTGTTATTTTTATGCCATGTGTTCATGTTGTTTCAGAGAGATCTATGCCTCTTTTGAGCATGATCAGTAAGAGTGTTTTGAGCATATGGATTTTCTCTATCCATTCATTCCTTTCTTTGTAATTATGGAGTGCCATAGCTTGAGTCAATCGAGCTCTTCTTTTGCTATAAAATGTTGCTGGCAGATTATTTACATGTTATTCGATTTTGCCAAGCTTGTAGTAGTTGATCCTTGCATGCTATGATGTTGTTATTGCCATTTCTATCTTCTATGCCATGGCTTCTTGATGTATATATGCTTAGTTTATCATGCAATGCTCTGTAGTGAGTGCATCGAGCTCGTAAACATGTCTACTTGTTATCTGTTTTTGACATGTCCAGTTTTCTGCTAAGTCTGAAACCTGTAACGAAACTTGCTTTATTGACATGGGTGTTATTATATTTTCTAGTCCTTTTTGGCTTAGGGTCAGTAAGGGACTTTTGTTAAGTGATTTGAGAAGATTCATGCCAAGCCATGCTTTGCTATGTCCTGATCATGTAGCATGTTGTTTTCTTGCTCTAAACTTGTCATCCTGATGTTAATTTCTGGCATGTTGCTATTTTCACCAAGTCTGTGAACCTGTTATCTTTTGCACTTTTGCCATGCTTGTTTGAACCTGCTATGATGTGATTTAGCCGTAGCTCAGTGTTCATCTTTTGTCAAGCATCTTGAGTGGATTACTGTCATATGCTTTGTTGATATGTTTGGGTGCAGTAGCTTAATTTCTTGTTGCTTGTTAAGTGGCATCATGCTGTTAATGGCAGAATCTTGTCATTCTTGTTTCACTCGTCATTTGCAAACCGTGCATCCGATTCCGGTGATCTTTATATCGATTTCAACCGAAATCACCTCACCTTTCCAGTGGCATACTTGGTTTGCCAAGATTATGCCTTGTTCATCCTTTTTCCTTCTGAAGCATGCATATGCATTGCATATCACATCTCGCATATCATGCCATATTTATGTGGTGGTTGTTTACTTTGTTGTTTGCTCCTTTCCGGTGTTGCATCTTCGGGTTAATTCCGATAATGTTGTGATTGTGAGGATTCATTCGACTACGTCCGTTTGTCTTCTTCATGGACTCGTTCTTCTTCCTTGCGGGATCTCAGGCAAGATGACCATACCCTCAAAATCACTCCTATCTTTGCTTGCTAGTTGCTCGCTCTTTTGCTATGCCTATGCTGCGATACCTACCACTTGCTTATCATGCCTCCCATATTGTTAAACCAAGCCACTAACCCACCTTGTCCTAGCAAACCGTTGTTTGGCTATGTTACCGCTCTGCTCAGCCCCTCTTATAGCGTTGTTAGTTGCAGGTGAAGATGAAGTTTGTTCCTTGTTGGAACATGGAGATGTTGTTCCTTGTTGGAACATGTTTACTGGTTGGGATATCACAATATATCATATATTATTAATGCATCTATATACTTGGTAAAGGGTGGAAGGCTCGGCCTTATGCCTGGTGTTTTGTTCCACTCTTGCCGCCCTAGTTTCCGTCATATCGGTGTTATGTTCCCGGATTTTGCGTCCCTAACGCGGTCGGGTGATTTATGGGACCCCCTTGACAGTTCGCTTTGAATAAGACTCTTCCATCAAGGCCCAACCTTGGTTTTACCTTTTGCCTACCACCTATCCCTTTTCCCTTGGGTTTGATCAGCCCGAGGGTCATCTTTATTTAGCCCCCCGGGCCAATGCTTGTCTAAGTGTTGGTCCAAACTAGAGCCACTTGCGGTGCCACCCCTGGGCAACTTGGGGTATCGTCGGTTGCCGTACGTACTGCTCATCCGGTGTTGCCCTGAGAACGAGATATGTGCAGCTCCTATCAGGATGTCGGCGCATCGGGCGGCTTTGCTGGACTTGTTTTATTACTGTCGAGATGTCTTGTAGCCGGGATTCCGAGACTGATCGGGTCTTCCCGGGGAGAAGGAATATCCTTCGTTGATCGCGAGAGCTTATAATGGGCTAAGTTGGGACACCCCTGCAGGGTTTGAACTTTCGAAAGCCGTTCCCGCGGTTATGTGGCAGATGGGAATTTGTTAATGTCCGGTTGTAGAAAACCCGAAGTTGATCTTAATTAAAATACACCAACCGCGTGTGTAACCGTGATGGTCTCTTCTCGGCGGGGTCCGGGAAGTGAACACGGTTGTTGGAGTTATGTTTGACGTAAGTAGTTCAGGATCACTTATTGATCATAGTTGTTCGACCGTGCTTTGCCTTCTCTTCTCGCTCTCATTTGCGTATGTTAGCCACCATATATGCTAGTCGCTTGCTGCAGCTCCACCTCATACTTTTTTACCCTACCTATAAGCTTAAATAGTCTTGATCTCGCGGGTGTGAGATTGCTGAGTCCCCGTGACTCACAGATACTTCCAAAACCAGTTTGCAGGTGCCGATGAGTCCGTGCAGGTGACGCACCCGAGCTCAAGGAGGAGTTCGATGAAGATCTTATCCTTTATGTTGTTTCGTTCTAGTCGATCAGTAGTGGAGCCCAGTTGGGGTCGATCAGGACCTTTGTCGCTTTTGGGGTTTCTTCTTTTATTTTGGCTCCGTAGTCGGGCCCTGATTGTAACTGTATGATGTAATGTTTTATTCATGTATTTGTGTGAAGTGGCGATTGTAATCCAACTATGTATCTTTTTCCCTTATGTATTACATGGGTTGTGTGAAGATTACCTCACTTGCGACATTGCTTTCAATGCAGTTATGCCTCTAAGTCGTGCTTCGACACGTGGGAGATATAGCCGCATCGAGGGCGTTACACGACGCAGCCGCTTTGAGCTGTCGAGCGGACTCGAAATAGAACAAGGGCGTTGCCAATCGCGGGGGGCCCCTTTGCGCGCAGGTTTCCCATACATAGGCAAGATCCTCGAGGACGATAACCTTAAATGTAAAAGGAAATAACCCAAGGCTCTAAATGACTTAGCTTTTCTGTTGACGAGCCGGCGCCCTTCCTCCAGCCGCCTTCTTCTTTGAAACCGAAAGCGATGAAGAACCGCTAGGCTAACTACTAGACCAGATTCTCACAATTGCGCCCCCTACCTGGCGCGCCAAAGATGTCGGCGTGGAACGACACCTATGGGATCACAAGAATCCCTACTACGGTTGTCGGGGCGAATGGTTGCAAGGAGAGCAGGGCTAGTAGACAGCACAAGGATCGTTTACCCAGGTTCGGGCCGCAAGGATGCGTAAAACCCTAGTCCTGCTTTGGGTATTTCTGAGAGTTCTTGAGCTCTCGAACTAGCTGTGGTCCGTGCGTGGTTCGAAAGAGCCGAATCCTTCTCCTGGTCGCCTTGTGCCTCCTTTTATAGGAAGAAGGGGTTGCCACAATGGCACACAAGAGGTGAAAAGGTCTACAGTGGCACGAGGTTATCCCTCGTATTATAGGACAAGGTGCATTAATGCATCGCTTAGGTGTCCTCTTGCTTTATCGGGGACGGGGGCGAGGCCCGTCCCGTCCGTCGCCGCTCCTCCTTGCTTTGACATGCGCCTCGACCAGGGATGCGTGCAGTGCCATGTAGGCAGACAGGCAGCTAAGTTGGCGCGGTGGTGGAGCCTTCACGAAGATCTGCAGGCCGCCACGTAGGCGCTTGATGAGTTGGCCTGGGGGCTGCATGTCGCCACGCAGGTGCCCGCCCAGCTGTTTGAGCTGGCAGCTGCATGTGAACAGTGGTGGCAGCTTGGTTGGCGTGGGCTTGGCGGTGGCCCCGCCGATGTCTTTGGCAAGGGCCTTGCCGGGTGGCCCGGCAAGGGTCTCGCCGTAGCGTGCTGTCGTCCCCGGCAAGAATCTTGCCGGGGGTCTGGTGGCCTTCTTCGGCAAGGATCTTGCCGAGAATCGTCGTCTTCTAATCCTCATCTGATCTTGAATATGTCTTCACAAAGATCTTAATGCCACCACAGAGGTGCCTTCCCGAGCCCTGGGCCCACGCTGATGATGGCGCTAGGGGCCGTGGGCTCAAGGGTGGCTCGCTCTGTTGGTGCAGGGCGAGCTGTCGCTGAGGCCGCCCGGCATGGGTCTTGCGGGGGGAACCTGCTTCGTCCCTCTGCTCTTTGTGGTCTTGGCCTTGGCGTTGCTTTGATCGTCTTGGGCTTCGATCTTACCTTGGCTCACCTTCCTCGTTCTGCTTGGTGTGGCCGTGGGCGTGGCTCTGACTGCCTGTGCACAGGTAAAAGGATACAAAAATGCTCCCCTATTTTTGTACACCGACAGGGCGACGCCCCCACCCCTTGTCCAATTCGGACTGGGGGGGGGGGGCGCCACCTCCTGGCCAACCCTCTCTCCTCTAAGGCCAATGGTGTCCCATTAACTTCCAGGGGGGTCCGGTAACCCTCTAGCACTCTCCGGAACACTTCCGGTGTCTGAACAACATGGTCCAATATATCAATCTTTATGTCTCGACCATTTCGAGACTCCTCGCCATGTCCGTGATCTCATCCGGGACTCCGAACAACCTTTGGTACATCAAATCACATAAACTCATAATACCAATCGTCATCGAACGTTAAGCGTGCAGACCCTACGGGTTCGAGAACTATGTAGACATGACCGAGACACTTCTCCGGTCAATAACCAACAGTGGAACCTGGATGCTCATATTGGTTCCTACATATTCTACGAAGATCTCGGTCAAACCGCACAACAACATACGTTGTTCCCTTTGTCATCGGTATGTTACTTGCCCGAGATTCGATTGTCAGTATCATCATACCTAGTTGAATCTCGTTACCGGCAAGTCTCTTTATACTCGTTCCATAGTGCATCATCCCGCAACTAACTCATTAGTCACATTGCTTGCAAGGCTTATAGTGATGTGCATTACCGAGAGGGCCCAGAGATACCTCTTCGACAATCGGAGTGACAAATCCTAATCTCGATCTATGCCAACTCAACAAACACCATTGGAGACACCTGTAGAGCATCTTTATAATCACCCAGTTATGTTGTGACATTTGATAGCACACTAAGTGTTCCTCCGGTATTCGGGAGTTGCATAATCTCATAGTCACAGGAACATGTATAAGTCATGAAGAAAGCAATAGCAATAAACTAAACGATCATAGTGGTAAGCTAACGGACGGGTCTTGTCCATCACATCATTCTCTATGATGTGATCATGTTCATCAAATGTCAACACATGTCTATGGCTAGGAAACTTAACCATCTTTGTTTGTTTGTCCGTCACATAGAGGCATACTAGGGACACTCTATTTGTCTATGTATTCACACATGTACTAAGTTTTCGGTAAATACAATTCTAGCATCAATAATAAACATTTATCATGATATAAGGAAATATAAATAACAACTTTATTATTGCCTCTAGGGCATATTTCCTTCAGTTTCCCACTTGCACTAGGGTCAATAATCTAGATTACATAGTAATGATTCTAAAACCCATGGAGTCTTGGTGCTGATCATGTTTTGCTCGTGGGAGAGGCTTTGTCAACGGGTCGGCAACATTTAGATCCGTATGTATCTTGCAAACCTCTATGTCTCCCTCCTTGACTTGATCGCGGATGGAATTGAAGCATCTCTTGATGTGCTTGGTTCTCTTGTGAAATCTGGATTCCTTTGTGAAGGCAATTGCACCAGTATTGTCACAAAAGATTTTAATTGGACCCGATGCACTAGGTATGACACCTAGATCGGATATGAACTCCTTCATCCAGACTCCTTCATTTGCTGCTTTCGAAGCAGCTATGTACTCCGCTTCACATGTAGATCCCACTATGACACTCGGTTTAGAACTGCTCCAACTGACAGCTCCACCACTCAATATAAATACGTATCCGGTTTGTGACTTAGAGTCATCTGGATCAGTGTCAAAGCTTGCATCGACGTAACCGTTTACGACGTGCTCTTTGTTACCTCCATAAACGAGAAACATATCCTTAGTCCTTTTCAGGTATTTCAGGATGTTCTTGACCACTGTCCAATGATCCACTCCTGGATTACTTTGGTACCTCCCTGCTAAACTAATAGCAAGGCACACATGAGGTCTGGTACATAGCATTGCATACATGATAGAACCTATGGCTGAATCATAGGGAATGACTTTCATTTTCTCTCTATCTTCTGTAGTTGTCAGGCATTGAGTCTTACTCAGCTTCACACCTTGTAACACACGCAAGAACCCTTTATTTGCTTGATCCATTTTGAACTTCTTCAAAACTTTATCAAGGTATGTGCTTTGTGAAAGTCCAATCAAGCGTCTTGATCTATCTCTATAGATCTTGATGCCCAATATATAAGCAGCTTCACCGAGGTCTTTCATTGAAAAATTCTTATTCAAGTATCCTTTTATGCCATTCAGAAATTCAGTATCATTTCCGATCAACAATATGTCATCCACTGTCGGTGTACTAAATTAGGGGTACCTTAGTATCCCGAACTTGTGCACGGGCAGTCGTAGCACCCCGCGGCAAGGCTTGCCAGGCGATCACCAAGACTCTCCGCGATCCCTTTTTTGGGCCACCCAAGAACAAAGTATTTGAGCCAAGGCCCCGGCAGGAGGAGCCTGCCGGGAAGGCCACCCGAAGAGAGCAAGGCCCTGGCAAGAGGAGCTTGCCGGGACGACCGCTCGAAGCACAAGGCCCCGACAAGAGGAGCTTGCCGGGAAGGCCAACCACGGCACGACAAGGACCTCGCCACGGCGCGTCCCGTGCTCCGGCAAGGCCCGGCGAGCGACAAGCTCCCGGGCGCGACAAGGCATCCACCGCGGCAAGGCGTTTGCCACGGCAAGGTACCACCCCGTGCCTGCGCTCCAGCTCACCCACCAACATGTCGCTCTGGGGGCATCCCAGGCGCACGTGGCGGGAGGTTGTGCAGCCAGGGGCATGCGGTGGCGAAGCGAAGCTGACAGAGTAGCCATCGTGGCAAACGGTGGCGCTCCTGACGGTCCACTTCCCTGCACCGCCTGGGCGACGCGGACGGGAATTTAATGCCCTTGTCCCCCGCCGTCAGGGTTAGGTATGATAGCACTGTACAGCCACTGTGCAGGAAGCTGTACCCACTACAGCATTCTCCCATTTTTGCCCCCACCTGCGCTGCCAACTGTGGGTAACCCCTTGAGCATATAAAAGGAGGCCCCATGCGCACGTAGGAAAAGGGAGAGGACACCCATCGCCATGCCCGGTCTCGCCAGCGGCTCGTGTGTACTGTAGCACAGCGCGCTCCCGAGCAAGAACACAATACAATCCACAAAGCAGCAGTAGGGTTTTACGCATCCTTGCGGCCCGAAGCTGGGTAAAATCCCCTTGTGTGCAGCGCCTCGATCCGCTCTTTGTGCAACCTCCGCCCCCCGCCGAACCAGTAAGGGGCTCGGTCCCCATAGGTGTTCGAGGAAGCCGATTCCCCCCGACATCTTTGGCGCGCCAGGTAGGGGGCGTCGAAGTTGTGCGAACCTGGGCCGGCGCCTGCAGCAGCTAGATCTCCTTCATCTTCGTCGACATGCCACCGAAGAAGGCTCCGGAGGTGGCTGGTCCGCCCGCGTCGAACCCGCCCCCCTGGAACAAGCGGGTGGTGGGGACGGCACCGGCGACGGAACGGGCGCCACCGAGCCAGCTCATGGCGCCACGGCATCCGAACATACGCCGACACCTCTCGACGCAGGTAAGCACTGGTATGACCGGGCAACCTCTCGCCCCATCCCGTGGAGCGGGGACAGTTAGCCCCACAGATCTTGCACGATAATGATATAGCCGATAAGGCTTGGAAATGACTTGAAGGGTTATTAAACTCGTAAGCAACGAGAATTACTTAGAGTTACTGAATCTGAGTGCGGAATCAATTCACCTATCGATGTTCTCGGTTGACGACAACCCAGAACTCGTGGAGTGACTCTGATAGGGAAAGGTATTACTCCAGCACAAATTCATAAGATGTAGTGCAATGGCATGATATCCTCGAGATACCAGGGGGATAGTACTTGAAGGCATATCAAATGAAAGGTTGAAGTGGGGTGTATTGATATATAGAAGACAAGCGCTTTAACTTGTCTGAGAAGTGGAATCAGAGGAAGAAATTATGGTCGGAACCACAATCATAAATGATCGAACCACGGGTACAAGATGAACTTCTAACAAGGGGGTAATTATTTTTACGAGCAGCTTCCACGATAAGTTCTACATCGTGTCCATGGGCATGAACACAAAGTTCAAGGTCGACTCCCACTTCTCCAATGCATAACCTTCCATTCACTTCTCGTTTCTTTTTGAAATGGCATTATTTGTTGAAAGTTTTACCTGGTGCAATACCAGATAATTAGGACCTGTGAAATCTTTCAAGTTCGCATAAATTAGGGAAGGCATTGGTTCAACCCATCGGGGCTTCTTAGGAACATATACCACAAGCTTCAAGAGTAAATATCACCAGCCCGAAAGCAGAGCATGGTTGGCAAAAGGAGATGATACAATTTACAAAGGCATTATGTATCGGAGAAAGAACTCACAAGGTGATTAATTATGAAGGACACTGTCAGATAATAATCCAACAGTGGATATGGTGATCCACAATGGAGCTGATGTGAGTATTGATACCAAATCAGAGGAAGAAAGAATGCAAACGCATCGATTTATAGAACATCTGAATAATTCAACATCTAAATAGCAAAGGAATTATGATTTTCAAATCAAGGGATCAGGAGCAAATGCTCTGATCCAGGATGGATAAGTCAACTAGACTTAGGGGTAAGATCGATGGCAATCTGATTGGCCGAGAACCAGCTCATGTTCGAAAGACATATGAGCCGGAAGATAATTTATAAGGATCAACTGATGATTGCGTGCATTCGCACACATATTGAATCAATGGACTCAAAAATAATAGTGACAAAGGATGCCAATAGGATTATTATACTTATGGGATTAACCATAATACAAGTAAGTAAGAATTTTGAGAACAACAGGCTGTTGAGGATTTTTGCTAGATCAAATAGTATTTCGAAGGCTTTGGTGAAATACATGAATCAACTGGGATGAGCGGATACTCGATAAGTGCGAGGAATTATCCGAAGGGGGTATTCATTAGGCAAAAACTTCAGGGCAGTAAGCTCAAAGGATTCTCGGAACAACGGAGAGCAGTTCAGGGCATCTTGTAATAACAAGACCAACAGGTGTAAGCATTTATCCACAGGGATATTTCGGTGGAAGGGAATTGCAATACCAACGGGCTCGAGGTCTCGAGCCCATATAGAAGAGTATCTTTGAAATCTTCTGGTGCAGCCGGCGATCATCCGGACTGAAGGGGCTCTCCGGGAGAAAGTATTTTCAAGAACCTAGAGTCAGAGTTAGTAAAATCATTTAACCCGAATAGAAGAGATGTCAGAGTCCCAGAGTATAGGTTGAGGAATAAAAGATCCTACTACCACCCAATGGCGACGTGTGCCCGTAAGACACACAGCCATGTCAGTAAAAGTTTTGCAATGTCTAGACTCGACCTCGGCCAAGAGTGTGTAAGGGGGATTCCTACAGGCAGTCGGCTCTGATACCAACTTGTGACGCCCCCAATTCAACCATACACTAATCATGCACGCAAATGTGTACGATCAAGATCAGGGACTCACGGGAAGATATCACAACACAACTCTACAAATAAAATAAGTCATACAAGCATCATAATACAAGCCAGGGGCCTTGAGGGCTCGAATACAAGTGCTCGATCATAGATGAGTCAGCGGAAGCAACAATATCTGAGTACAAACATAAGTTAAACAAGTTTGCCTTAAGAAGGCTAGCACAAACTGGGATACAGATCGAACGAGGCGCAGGCCTCCTGCCTGGGATCCTCCTAACTACTCCTGGTCGTCGTCAGCGGGCTGCACGTAGTAGTAGGCACCTCCAGAGTAGTAGGAGTCATCGTCGAAGGTGGCGTCTAGATCCTGGGCTCCAACATCTGGTTGCGGCAATGGGGTAGAAGGGAAAGGGGGAAAAGGGGGAGAAAAGCAACCGTGAGTACTCATCCAAAGTTCTCGCAAGCAAGGAGCTACACTACATATGCATGGATATATGTGTAAAGGGCCATATCAGTGGACTGAACTGCAGAAAGCCAGAATAAGAGGGGGATAGCTAGTCTTATCGAAGGCTACGCTTGTGGTCGCCTCCGTCTTGCAGCATATAGAAGAGAGTAGACTGAAGTCCTCCAAGTAGCATCGTATAGCATAATCCTACCCGGCGATCCCCTCCTCGATGCCCTGTTGGAGAGCCATCACCGGGTTGTATCTGGCACTGGGAAGGGTGTGTTTTAATAAGTATCCGGTTCTAGTTGTCATAAGGTCAAGGTACAACTCCGGGTCGTCCTTTTACCGAGGGACACGGCTATTCGAATAGATAAACTTCCCTGCAGGGGTGCACCACATAGCCCAACACGCTTGATCCCATTTGGCCGGACACACTTTTCTGGGTCATGCCCGGCCGCGGAAGATCAACACGTCGCAGCCCCACCTAAGCACAACAGAGAGGTCAGCACGCCGGTCTAAACCTAAGCGCGCAGGGGTCTGGGACCATCGCCCTGAGCACACCTGCACGTTGCGAACGCGGCCGGAAGCAGATCTAGCCCCCTTAATACAAGAGCGAGCTTACGATCCAATGCGGCGCGCGCCACTCAGTCGCTGACGTCACGAAGGCTTCGGCTGATACCACGACGTTGGGATACCCATAACTACTCCCGCGTAGATGGTTAGTGCGTATAGACCAAATGGCCAGACTCAGATCAAATACCCAGATCTCGTTAAGCGTGTTAAGTAATCGCGAACGCCGACAGGGACAGGCCCACCTCTCTCCTAGGTGGACTCAAACCTGCCCTGTCGCTCCGTCACAGAGTAACAGTTGGGGGCCGTCGGGAACCCAGGCCCACCTCTACCGGGATAGAGCCACCTGCCCCTTCAGCACCCATCTCCGAACAGTATCACAGGTAACAGTGTAAATTATATAGTATATGCCCGCGATCACTTCCCGAAGTGATCACAGCCCAGTAATATGGCATGGCAGACGGACAAGAGTGTAGGGCCACTGATGGAACACTAGCATCCTAAACTAAGCAGTAGGATTGCAAGTAAAGGTATCAACAGCAGTAT
Source organism: Aegilops umbellulata (assembly GCA_032464435.1). Lineage (NCBI taxonomy): Eukaryota > Viridiplantae > Streptophyta > Magnoliopsida > Poales > Poaceae > Aegilops > Aegilops umbellulata. The sequence goes on from CP136056.1 coordinate 132,886,009, forward strand.
CAAAGACAGGCTATGCATCAGGATAGGAATAACGAAAGCAGTAACATGCTACACTACTCTAATGCAAGCAATATAGAGGAGAGTAGCTGATATCTGGTGATCAAGGGGGGGGGCTTGCCTGGTTGCTCTGGCAAGAGAGAGGGATCGTCAACTCCGTAGTCGAACGGGGCAGCAACAGCGTCGGTCTCGGTGTCTATCGAGAGAAGAGGGGGGAGAAACAATAAATATTTAAACAAGCAGAGGCATAGTGATGCATGGCATGACAAGTAACGGCGTTAGAGGTGCCCTAACGCGGTATGGGATGATACCGGTGAAGGGTGGAAACATCCGGGAAAGTATCCCCGGGGTTCCGCGTTTTCGTGCAGAGGAGCCGGAGGGGGAAAGTTGCGAGTTTGATATGTTAGGGACGTGTGGCGGACGAATGGGCTGCGTATCCGGATTCGTCTCGTCGTTCTGAGCAACTTTCATGTTGAAAATATTTTAATCCGGGTTACGGATTAAAAGATATGATTTTCTAAAGATTATATTAATTTCTGGAATTTAATTAATTAATTAATTCGAAAATAGATTAATGACATCAGCATGATGTCATGCTGACGCCAGCAGTCAACAGGGTTGACCTGGTCAACCTGACCAGTGGGTCCCACTGGTCAGTGACACATTTTAATTAACCAGTTTAATTAATTTAATCAAAATTAATTAGGGGGTGTGGGCCCCACTGTCATATTAATTAATTTAGCTAATTAGCAGTAGTTAATTAGGTTAATTAAACATTAGGTTAATTAACCTTAATTAGTTAATTTAATCAGAATTAATTAAGTTAATTAATTAATTTCATTATTTATTTATTATTTTTATTAATTCTTTTCTTTCTTAAAAAAAAACAAAAAACGTTCTGGGGGTGGGGCCCCCATGTCAGCGGCCCCAGGGGGCTTAGCAGGCGCCGGCGCTAACGGGTGCCTAGCACCCGCTCGTTCAGGCGCTCGCCCAGGGGCGGCACCGGGGCACGGCCAGGGGCGCGCGTGGTCGCAGCGGACGGTGGCCACGGCATGGCCATGACCGAAGCGGGACGAGGCCATTGGTGGACGGCGGCGAGCAGGGGCCAGAGCCGCGTCGGGGAAGGAAGGGGGCGGCCACGGCGCGGGCGATGCGAAGGCGGGCAGGCACGACGACTGCTGCGGTCGTGCGCGCACAGGGGAAGGAGAGTGGGGGCGTGCGCGGGCTTGAGGGCACGCCGGCGCGGCAACGCAGCGGGGGGAGAGGCGGGAGGCGGGGTACGGTGTGCTGCGGTGGTCGGAGCTGACGGGCCCGGCGGGACACGGGGAGAGAGAGGGGGAGCTCACGGGGAGGAGTAGGGTCTGGGCAGCGGGGGTCGTGGAGGGGGTCTGGGACGACGGCGCCGGAGAGGAAGCAGTCCGGCGATGTGGCGATGGTCGGCGGGGCGCGGACGATGGCGAGCTGCAACGCGACGACGGGGGCGCCAGCTGCCGTCGGGGGGAAGAGGCGAGGTCGGGGGGGGGGTCGCGCTGGGGCGGCGGCCTCGGGTGCGATGATGTGTCGGCAGGGGAGGGCTCTGGCAACGGCGCGGTCGAGGCGGCGATGGCGGGGCGGGGCCAGAGACGACGAGCGGCGGTGGCGTCGGGACCGAGTCCCAGACCCAGATCGGGGGCGGCGTGCGGACGGGCGTCGGGGGTGACTCGGGGGTGAGGTGAGGAGGAGGCGATGACAGGGCGGGGCGGCACCGGGGATGGGTGCCGCAGGGTGGCTTCGGTCGGCGGTGGTGGGTAGCGCCGGGCAGGATCGATCCCGGTCCCGATTGGATCGGGAGTGGGAGAGAGAGAACGTGGGGGGGACGAGAGAAGGGGATGTGCGGGTAGCAGCTAGGTCAGCGGGGAGTGGGGGGTTAGGTAGGTGGCAGTTGGGCCAGTAGGTCACGGGCGTGGGATGGGCCGGCAGGACGTCTCGGCCACACGGTCAACTGGGCCAAGGCCCAGTCGGGGGGGGGGGGGGAATTGTCTTTTATTTTTCTTGGTTTTCTTTTCCTCTCTATTTATTTTTATCTTTCTGTTTTCTTCTATTTTCTTTTATTCTAGTTTTACAAACTATAAAAATAGTCTCTAAGTTAGCATTACTATAATAATACAATTTGGTTATCCAATAAAAAATTAGTTTAACACTTTATAAATTATAAGAGGCTTTTAATAATTGTTTTGCTGCTGTTTCATTTATTTTAAAGCATTTAAGCATTTTATAACAATGTGGTTTTCTTCACCGGATTTACTTATTAATTATCTGGCTCACACCGAACATTTTAGTTTTATCATTCGAAAACTTTTATTGTTTGCCTTTAATTAAATTTTGAATTTGAATCGGTTTTGACTAATCCAAGATTAACTACAGCGACAGAGGTGACGTGGCATCATTAGCAGAGTTTTACTGTCGCTTAATTATCCGGGCGTCACAATTCTCCTCCACTACAAGAAATCTTGTCCCGAGATTTTAAGTGGTAGGGTAAGGGGGAAAGATTTGGTTACGAAATTCTAACGATTCTTCTCGGTCATAGTTGCTCTTCTCGAAGAGGTCGATCCATAGCGCTGATGTCTTCATTCCTATGCATCAATGCATCATGATGAGGTTGTCGTCCTTTGTTCAGGAACTCCATCGTACTTACGATAATGATAAGGGGTAACTTCTGAAGAACGGACCTTCAAGGTCAACTATCTGGCAGATAACTCAAAATGTGGTAGAAAGTAACTCTCGAATAGATACTTAAGAGATTATCGAGAGTATAGTAAGAAGGTACCATGAGGAGTTTCCAATGGCAAGCAATCGTTCGATGGCCTAATCAGAAGGTGAAAGGGGTTCAGAGCAACAAGAATAAGTATTGCGTCTGAGGCCAAAGTTGATGATCTCTTGGAAGGTGGCTCAGGAATTACATATGAGGTCACGCGCGAGGAACAACCTTGGGTACAGGGGTATAGGAGAGTCAGGTTCCGATCCTGTGGAACTGTGGGTTATGGGCCCACCATGTGGGTTAAAGTAGCAAGGATGCTGACATCTTGCACGGTCACGATAGTAAGGTAATTCAGAGGGTAGCCTGCCATTTATGTTGGCAACAAAGTCGGTACCAAGGGCGAGGGACGAAGAGAACCATTTTCCTGCTCGTTGAATGAGGCGGACCAATAGGCAAAGTTCTCGTCCATCGGTGGCTACCGGAATGTTATCAACAATAGTAACAGGATCTTACTGATAGAGTTGTACATCGAGGTGTTTACATAAGCAGGAGAATATTACTGCTTAGATCATGTAGATCACAAGAGACGTTAAACCAACCAATGGAAAGGAAAATACGATTATCAGATTAAACAGAACAATGGAAATAAAAATGTGTTTAAACACATATTTCAAGGGTATATCCTTCCCAAGGACAAGCAGAGCATGATATCCATGACAGGATATAATGTAGAAAACTCTTTAGGTACGGGAGAGAATTTTCATGACATTACCCATACAACGGTGTTTGGATAATTGAGCACGAAACATTTAACATTGGGCTTCAAATGTTCCTGTTGAAAATTGGAGCATCATAGACATGCTTCGAGATAGCATTGACATGGTCAACAGGTGAAGATCAGACTTTGGAAACAAAAAGGATCCATCAGGAACAACTTATAGAATAAGTCTTACAATTTCCTCATGGAAGAAAGGATAACCCTACTAAAAAGAAAACTATAACAGTAGGCCCTCCGGCCAGGTGTGCTGGGCAAGACATCACCTTACCGGATCATATAACGACCAATGTTATAACTCTTGGAAATATGTTCCAACCATCATATCTGACTGAGATTCAGATCTAATTGGTGTTAGGATAACTTAGACTCATGATGCCCGAGGAGAAAAGGTGCGACACACAATGATGAGATGACATCGAAGATCCTCGGGAAATGAACTATGGAAGCGAGTTCCGAAACAAGAGTTCATCATTAAATCAAGAAGAGGATGAGGAGGTGGTTGATGGACTCAGCGATAATTCAACGAGGTATCCAAAAAGATGGATCTCCACAATTATGTGGATAAGGAGATAACCTTTGGCAGATCAAATGATATAAGGAAGTATGCCCGAGGAAAACATACACAATTAAACATTGGTTGAAAGGTGCGCCCGAAATATGGGTTGGGTTGCACGACCAATGTCAGAATGGTGATTCAATAATCAATAGTCTAAGAATGAACGGCCGACCATTAAGTTCAAAGCAATAGGGTTGCTAGAAGTGCAGAATCTAAACAGCACCGTTCACTTGTTGGTACCCCGGTTGGAATCAACACGAGGACCAAGAAAGAATGGTGATGGTGAAGTATCACTTATATCAAGAATTCGCAAGAGGTGGTGAAATTCTCACAACATCCTTGACATCAAAGATGGTAATACTCCAAGGTAAAGAAGAATAATGGCTGGATAGCACGGATCTCCAGGTATAACACAAAACACGAACAAGTTTGTGTTGGAGGGAAAGCAATAATGTTGTCGGTGATAACACAATTCATCGAGGGGCAAGGATGGTACTTCTCACCATGAATTCCACCGATATCTTGGAAGACCTCAAAATGTTGATGATGATCACAAGACAATTGTCGAGAAGCTCCTCGAAGATGTAAAAAAAAATCAACGATGACATCAAGTCAAAGGAATGATGAAACGGAAGGTTATTGGAACACGGGTACAACACATACTCGAAATCAAGCTTTCTGTTAGGTGAAATGATATGATGAGGAAAATTGATGTAAGCTTAGCTTATCATCGAAAATTGTGCTATAGGAAGAAGGACCAAGTAGCACAGTTAAAAGTTTGCACGATAATGATATAGCCGATAAGGCTTGGAAATGACTTGAAGGGTTATTAAACTCGTAAGCAACGAGAATTACTTAGAGTTACTGAATCTGAGTGCGGAATCAATTCACTTATCGATGTTCTCGGTTGACGACAACCCAGAACTCGTGGAGTGACTCTGATAGGGAAAGGTATTACTCCAGCACAAATTCATAAGATGTAGTGCAATGGCATGATATCCTCGAGATACCAGGGGGATAGTACTTGAAGGCATATCAAATGAAAGGTTGAAGTGGGGTGTATTGATATATAGAAGACAAGCGCTTTAACTTGTCTGAGAAGTGGAATCAGAGGAAGAAATTATGGTCGGAACCACAATCATAAATGATCAAACCACGGGTACAAGATGAACTTCTAACAAGGGGGTAATTATTTTTACGAGCAGCTTCCACGATAAGTTCTACATCGTGTCCATGGGCATGAACACAAAGTTCAAGGGCGACTCCCACTTCTCCAATGCATAACTTCCATTCACTTCTCGTTTCTTTTCGAAATGGCATTAGTTGTTGAAAGTTTTACCTGGTGCAATACCAGATAATTAGGACCTGTGAAATCTTTCAAGTTCGCATAAATTAGGGAAGGCATTGGTTCAACCCATCGGGGCTTCTTAGGAACATATACCACAAGCTTCAAGAGTAAATATCACCAGCCCGAAAGCAGAGCATGGTTGGCAAAAGGAGATGATACAATTTACAAAGGCATTATGTATCGGAGAAAGAACTCACAAGGTGATTAATTATGAAGGACACTGTCAGATAATAATCCAACAGTGGATATGGTGATCCACAATGGAGCTGATGTGAGTATTGATACCAAATCAGAGGAAGAAAGAATGCAAACGCATCGATTTATAGAACATCTGAATAATTCAACATCTAAATAGCAAAGGAATTATGATTTTCAAATCAAGGGATCAGGAGCAAATGCTCTGATCCAGGATGGATAAGTCGACTAGACTTAGGGGTAAGATCGATGGCAATCTGATTGGCCGAGAACCAGCTCATGTTCGAAAGACGTCTGAGCCGGAAGATAATTTATAAGGATCAACTGATGATTGCGTGCATTCGCACACATATTGAATCAATGGACTCAAAAATAATAGTGACAAAGGATGCCAATAAGATTATTATACTTATGGGATTAACCATAATACAAGTAAGTAAGAATTTTGAGAACAACAGGCTGTTGAGGATTTTTGCTAGATCAAATAGTATTTCGAAGGCTTTGGTGAAATACATGAATCAACTGGGATGAGCGGATACTCGATAAGTGCGAGGAATTATCCGAAGGGGGTATTCATTAGGCAAAAACTTCAGGGCAGTAAGCTCAAAGGATTCTCGGAACAACGGAGAGCAGTTCAGGGCATCTTGTAATAACAAGACCAACAGGTGTAAGCATTTATCCACAGGGATATTTCGGTGGAAGGGAATTGCAAAACCAACGGGCTCGAGGTCTCGAGAGAATATAGAAGAGTATCTTCGAAATCTTCCGGTGCAGCCGACGATCATCCGGACTGAAGGGGCTCTCCGGGAGAAAGTATTTTCGAGAACCTAGAGTCAGAGTTAGTAAAATCGTTTAACCCGAATAGAAGAGTTGTCAGAGTCCCAGAGTATAGGTTGAGGAATAAAAGATCCTACTACCACCCAATGGCGACGTGTGCCCGTAAGACACACAACCATGTAAGTAAAAGTTTTGCAATGTCTAGATTCGACTTTGGCCAAGAGTGTGTAAGGGGGATTCCTACAGGCAGTCGGCTCTGATACCAACTTGTGACGCCCCCGATTCAATCGTACACTAATCATGCACGCAAATGTGTACGATCAAGATCAGGGACTCACGGGAAGATATCACAACACAACTCTACAAATAAAATAAGTCATACAAGCATCATAATACAAGCCAGGGGCCTCGAGGGCTCGAATACAAGTGCTCGATCATAGACGAGTCAGCGGAAGCAACAATATCTGAGTACAGACATAAGTTAAACAAGTTTGCCTTAAGAAGGCTAGCACAAACTGGGATACAGATCGAACGAGGCGCAGGCCTCCTGCCTGGGATCCTCCTAACTACTCCTGGTCGTCGTCAGCGGGCTGCACGTAGTAGTAGGCACCTCCAGAGTAGTAGGAGTCATCGTCGAAGGTGGCGTCTGGATCCTGGGCTCCAGCATCTGGTTGCGGCAACCGGGTAGAAGGGAAAGGGGGAAAAGGGGGAGAAAAGCAACCGTGAGTACTCATCCAAATTACTTGCAAGCAAGGAGCTACACTACATATGCATGGATATATGTGTAAAGGGCCATATCAGTGGACTGAACTGCAGAAAGCCAGAATAAGAGGGGGATAGCTAGTCTTATCGAAGGCTACACTTCTGGTCGCCTCCGTCTTGCAGCATATAGAAGAGAGTAGACTGAAGTCCTCCAAGTAGCATCGTATAGCATAATCCTACCCGGCGATCCCCTCCTTGATGCCCTGTTGGAGAGCCATCACCGGGTTGTATCTGGCACTGGGAAGGGTGTGTTTTAATAAGTATCCGGTTCTAGTTGTCATAAGGTCAAGGTACAACTCCGGGTCGCGGCCCCACATAGCCCAACACGCTTGATCCCATTTGGCCGGACACACTTTTCTGGGTCATGCCCGGCCGCGGAAGATCAACACGTCGCAGCCCCTCCTAAGCACAACAGAGAGGTCAGCACGCCGGTCTAAACCTAAGCGCGCAGGGGTCTGGGACCATCGCCCTGAGCACACCTGCACGTTGCGAACGCGGCCGGAAGCAGATCTAGCCCCCTTAATACAAGAGCGAGCTTACGATCCAATGCGGCGCGCGCCACTCAGTCGCTGACGTCACGAAGGCTTCGGCTGATACCATGACGTCGGGATACCCATAACTACTCCCGCGTAGATGGTTAGTGCGTATAGACCAAATGGCCAGACTCAGATCAAATACCCAGATCTCGTTAAGCGTGTTAAGTAACCGCGAACGCCGACAGGGACAGGCCCACCTCTCTCCTAGGTGGACTCAAACCTGCCCTGTCGCTCCGTCACAAAGTAACAGTCGGGGGCCGTCGGGAACCCAGGCCCACCTCTACCGGGATAGAGCCACCTGCCCCTTCAGCCCCCATCTCCGAACAGTATCACAGGTAACAGTGTAAAGTATATAGTATATGCCCGCGATCACTTCCCGAAGTGATCACGGCCCAGTAATATGGCATGGCAGACGGACAAGAGTGTAGGGCCACTGATGGAACACTAGCATCCTAAACTAAGCAGTAGGATTGCAGGTAAAGGTATCAACAGCAGTATCAAAGACAGGCTATGCATCAGGATAGGAATAACGAAAGCAGTAACATGCTACACTACTCTAATGCAAGCAATATAGAGGAGAGTAGCTGATATCTGGTGATCAAGGGGGGGGGGCTTGCCTGGTTGCTCTGGCAAGAGAGAGGGATCGTCAACTCCGTAGTCGAACGGGGCAGCAACAGCGTCGGTCTCGGTGTCTATCGAGAGAAGAGGGGGGAGAAACAATAAATATTTAAACACGCAGAGGCATAGTGATGCATGACATGACAAGTAACGGCGTTAGAGGTGCCCTAACGCGGTATGGGATGATACCGGTGAAGGGTGGAAACATCTGGGAAAGTATCCCCGGGGTTCCGCGTTTTCGTGCAGAGGAGCCGGAGGGGGAAAGTTGCGAGTTTGATATGTTAGGGACGTGTGGCGGACGAATGGGCTGCGTATCCGGATTCGTCTCGTCGTTCTGAGCAACTTTCATGTTGAAAATATTTTAATCCGGGTTACGGATTAAAAGATATGATTTTCTAAAGATTATATTAATTTCTGGAATTTAATTAATTAATTAATTCGAAAATAGATTAATGACATCAGCATGATGTCATGCTGACGCCAGCAGTCAACAGGGTTGACCTGGTCAACCTGACCAGTGGGTCCCACTGGTCAGTGACACATTTTAATTAACCAGTTTAATTAATTTAATCAAAATTAATTAGGGGGTGTGGGCCCCACTGTCATATTAATTAATTTAGCTAATTAGCAGTAGTTAATTAGGTTAATTAAACATTAGGTTAATTAACCTTAATTAGTTAATTTAATCAGAATTAATTAATTTCATTATTTATTTATTTATTTATTATTTTTATTAATTCTTTTCTTTCTTTAAAAAAAACAAAAAAGGTTCTGGGGGTGGGGCCCCCATGTCAGCGGCCCAGGGGGCTTAGCAGGCGCCGGCGCTAACGGGTGCCTAGCACTCGCTCGTTCAGGCGCTCGCCCAGGGGCGGCACCGGGGCACGGCCAGGGGCGCGCGTGGTCGCAGCGGACGGTGGCCACGGCATGGCCATGACCGAAGCGGGACGAGGCCATTGGTGGACGGCGGCGAGCAGGGGCCAGAGCCGCGTCGGGGAAGGAAGGGGGCGGCCACGGCGCGGGCGATGCGAATGCGGGCGGGCACGACGACTGCTGCGGTCGTGCGCGCACAGGGGAAGGAAAGAGGGGGGTGCGCGCGGGCTTGAGGGCACGCCGGCGCGGCAACGCAGCGGGGGGAGAGGCGGGAGGCGGGGCACGGTGTGCTGCGGTGGTCGGAGCTAAAGGGCCCGGCGGGACACGGGGAGAGAGAGGGGGAGCTCACGGGGAGGAGTAGGGTCTGGGCAGCGGGGGTCGTGGAGGGGGTCGGGGACGACGGCGCCGGAGAGGAAGCAGTCCGGCGATGTGGCGATGGTCGGCGGGGCGCGAACGATGGCGAGCTGCAACGCGACGACGGGGGCGCCAGGTGCCGTCGGGGGGAAGAGGCGAGGTCGGGGGGGGGGGGTCGCGCCGGGGCGGCGGCCTCGGGTGCGATGATGTGTCGGCAGGGGACGGCTCTGGCGACGGCGCGGTCGAGGCGGCGATGGCGGGGCGGGGCCAGAGACGACGAGCGGCGGTGGCGTCGGGACCGAGTCCCAGACCTAGATCGGGGGCGGCGTGCGGACGGGCGTCGGGGGCGACTCGGGGGTGAGGTGAGGAGGAGGCGGTGACAGGGCGGGGCGGCGCCGGGGATGGGTGCCGCAAGGTGGATTCGGTCGGTGGTGGTGGGTACCGCCGGGCGGGATCGATCCTGGTCCCGATTGGATCGGGAGTGGGAGAGAGAGAACGTGGGGGGGACGAGAGGAGGGGATGTGCGGGTAGCGGCTAGGTCAGCGGGGAGTGGGGGGTTAGGTAGGTGGCAGTTGGGCCAGTAGGTCACGGGCGTGGGATGGGCCGGCAGGCCGTCTCGGCCACACGGTCAACTAGGCCAAGGCCCAGTCGGGGGGGGGGGAGTTGTCTTTTATTTTTCTTGGTTTTCTTTTCCTCTCTATTTATTTTTATCTTTCTGTTTTCTTCTATTTTCTTTTATTCTAGTTTTACAAACTATAAAAATAGTGTCTAAGTTAGCATTACTATAATAATACAATTTGGTTATCCAATAAAAAATTAGTTTAACACTTTATAAATTATAAGAGGCTTTTAATAATTGTTTTGCTGCTGTTTTATTTATTTTAAAGCATTTAAGCATTTTATAACAATGTGGTTTTCTTCACCGGATTTACTTATTAATTATCTGGCTAACACCGAACATTTTAGTTTTATCATTCGAAAACTTTTATTGTTTGCCTTTAATTAAATTTTGAATTTGAATCGGTTTTGACTAATCCAAGATTAACTACAGCGACAGAGGTGACGTGGCATCATTAGCAGAGTTTTACTGTCGCTTAATTATCCGGGCGTCACAGCCTCGCCGATGTCTTTGGCAAGGGCCTTGCCGAGTGGCCCGGCAAGGGTCTCGCCGTAGCGTGCTGTCGTCCCCGGCAAGGATCTTGCCGGGGGTCTGGTGGCCTTCTTCGGCAAGGATCTTGCCGAGAATCGTCGTCTTCTAATCCTCATCCGATCTTGAATATGTCTTCACAAAGATCTTCATGCCACCACAGAGGTGCCTTCCCGAGCCCTGGGCCCACGCTGATGATGGCGCTGGGGGCCGTGGGCTCAAGGGTGGCTCGCTCTGTTGGTGCGGGGCGAGCTGTCGCTGAGGCCGCCCGGCAAGGGTCTTGCTGGGGGAACCTGCTTCGTCCCTCTGCTCTTTGTGGTCTTGGCCTTGGCGTTGCTTTGATCGTCTTGGGCTTCGATCTTACCTTGGCTCACCTTCCTCGTTCTGCTTGGTGTGGCCGTGGGCGTGGCTCTAACTGCCCGTGCACAGGTAAAAGGGTACACAAATGCTCCCCTATTTTTGTACACCGACAGGGCGACGCCCCCACCCCTTGTCCAATTCGGACTGGGGGGGGGGGGCGCCACCTCCTGGCCAGCCCTCTCTCCTCTAAGGCCAATGGTGGCCCATTAACTTCCAGGGGGGGTCCGGTAACCCTCTGGCACTCTCCGGAACACTTCCAGTGTCTGAACAACATGGTCCAATATATCAATCTTTATGTCTCAACCATTTCAAGACTCCTCGCCATGTCCGTGATCTCATCCGGGACTCCGAACAACCTTTGGTACATCAAATCACATAAACTCATAATACCAATCGTCATCGAACGTTAAGCGTGCAGCCCCTACGGGTTCGAGAACTATGTAGACATGACCGAGATACTTCTCCGGTCAATAACCAATAGTGGAACCTGGATGCTCATATTGGTTTCTACATATTCTACGAAGATCTCGGTCAAACCGCACAACAACATACGTTGTTCCCTTTGTCATCGGTATGTTACTTGCCCGAGATTCGATTGTCAGTATCATCATACCTAGTTCAATCTCGTTACCGTCAAGTCTCCTTATACTCGTTCCATAGTGCATCATCCCGCAACTAACTCATTAGTCACATTGCTTGCAAGGCTTATAGTGATGTGCATTACCGAGAGGGCCCAGAGATACCTCTTCGACAATCGGAGTGACAAATCCTAATCTTGATCTATGCCAACTCAACAAACACCATTGGAGACACCTGTAGAGCATCTTTATAATCACCCAGTTATGTTGTGACGTTTGATAGCACACTAAGTGTTCCTCCGGTATTCGGGAGTTGCATAATCTCATAGTCACAGGAACATGTATAAGTCATGAAGAAAGCAATAGCAATAAACTAAACGATCATAGTGGTAAGCTAACGGACGGGTCTTGTCGATCACATCATTCTCTATGATGTGATCATGTTCATCAAATGACAACACATGTCTATGGCTAGGAAACTTAACCATCTTTGTTTGTTTGTCCGTCACATAGAGGCATACTAGGGACATTCTATTTGTCTATGTATTCACACATGTACTAAGTTTTCGGTAAATACAATTCTAGCATGAATAATAAACATTTATCATGATATAAGGAAATATAAATAACAACTTTATTATTGCCTCTAGGGCATATTTCCTTCAGTTTCCCACTTGCACTAGGGTCAATAATCTAGATTATATAGTAATGATTCTAAAACCCATGGAGTCTTGGTGCTGATCATGTTTTGCTCGTGGGAGAGGCTTTGTCAACGGGTCTACAACATTCAGATCTGTATGTATCTTGCAAACCTCTATGTCTCCCTCCTTGACTTGATCGCGGATGGAATTGAAGCATCTCTTGATGTGCTTGGTTCTCTTGTGAAATCTGGATTCCTTTGTGAAGACAATTACACCAGTATTGTCACAAAAGATTTTAATTGGACCCGATGCACTAGGTATGACACCTAGATCATATATGAACTCCTTCATCCAGACTCCTTCATTTGCTGCTTCCGAAGCAGCTATGTACTCCGCTTCACATGTAGATCCCACTATGACACTCTGTTTAGAACTGCTCCAACTGACAGCTCCACCATTCAATATAAATACGTATCCGGTTTGTGACTTAGAGTCATCTGGATCAGTGTCAAAGCTTGCATCGACGTAACCGTTTACGACGTGCTCTTTGTCACCTCCATAAACGAGAAACATATCCTTAGTCCTTTTCAGGTATTTCAGGATGTTCTTGACCGCTGTCCAGTGATCCACTCCTGGATTACTTTGGTACCTCCCTGCTAAACTAATAGCAAGGCACACATGAGGTCTGGTACATAGCATTGCATACATGATAGAACCTATGGCTGAATCATAGGGAATGACTTTCATTTTCTCTCTATCTTCTGTAGTTGTCAGGCATTGAGTCTTACTCAGCTTCACACCTTGTAACACACGCAAGAACCCTTTATTTGCTTGATCCATTTTGAACTTCTTCAAAACTTTATCAAGGTATGTGCTTTGTGAAAGTCCAATCAAGCGTCTTGATCTATCTCTATAGATCTTGATGCCCAATATATAAGCAGCTTCACCGAGGTCTTTCATTGAAAAATTCTTATTCAAGTATCCTTTTATGCCATTCAGAAATTCAGTATCATTTCCGATCAACAATATGTCATCCACTATCGGTGTACTAAATTAGGGGTACCTTAGTATCCCGAACTTGTGCACGGGCAGTCGTAGCACCCCGCGGCAAGGCTTGCCAGGCGATCACCAAGACTCTCCACGATCCCTTTTTTGGGCCACCCAAGAACAAAGTATTTGAGCCAAGGCCCTGGCAGGAGGAGCCTGCCGGGAAGGCCACCCGAAGAGAGCAAGGCCCCGGCAAGAGGAGCTTGCCGGGAAGGCCAACCACGGCACGACAAGGACCTCGCCACGGCGCGTCCCGCGCTCCGGCAAGGCCCAGCGAGCGACAAGCTCCCGGGCGCGACAAGGCATCCACCGCGGCAAGGCGTTTGCCGCGGCAAGGTACCACCCCGTGCCTGCGCTCTAGCTCACCCACCAACGTGTCGCTCTGGGGGCATCCCAGGTGCACGTGGCGGGAGGTTGTGCAGCCAGGGGCATGCGGTGGCGAAGCGAAGCTGACAGAGTAGCCATCGTGGCAAACGGTGGCGCTCCTGACGGTCCACTTCCCTGCACCGTCTGGGCGACGTGGACGGGCATTTAATGCCCTTGTCCCCCGCCGTCAGGGTTAGGTATGATAGCACTGTACAGCCACTGTGCAGGCAGCTGTACCCACTACAGCATTCTCCCATTTTTGCCCCCACCTGCGCTGCCACCTGTGGGTAACCCCTTGAGCATATAAAAGGAGGCCCCATGCGCACGTAGGAAAAGGGAGAGGACACCCATCGCCATGCCCGGTCTCGCCAGCGGCTCGTGTGTACTGTAGCACAGCGCGCTCCCGAGCAAGAACACAATACAATCCACAAAGCAGCAGTAGGGTTTTACGCATCCTTGCGGCCCGAAGCTGGGTAAAATCCCCTTGTGTGCAGCGCCTCGATCCGCTCTTTGTGCAACCTCCGCCCCCCGCCGAACCAGTAAGGGGCTCGGTCCCCATAGGTGTTCGAGGAAGCCGATTCCCCCCGACATCTTTGGCGCGCCAGGTAGGGGGCGTCGAAGTTGTGCGAACCTGATCCGGCGCCTGCAGCAGCTAGATCTCCTTCATCTTTGTCGACATGCCACCAAAGAAGAAGGCTTCGGAGGTGGCTGGTCCGCCCGCGTCGAACCCGCCCCCCTGGAACAAGCGGGTGGTGGGGACGGCACCGGCGACGGAACAGGCGCCACCGAGCCAGCTCATGGCGCCACGGCATCCGAACATACGCCGACACCTCTCGGCGCAGGTAAGCACTGGTATGACCGGGCAGCCTCTCGCCCCATCCCGTGGAGCGGGGACAGTTAGCCCCACAGATCTCGCATGCGGGCCAGCTCGAGTGTTCGCTCACGCTGAGCTCGAGCGAGAGCAGCTACGTCGAGATGATGCGCTGCTCCTCGAGGAGGACCGTCTTCAGGCCGCTGTGCGAGCTGCTCGCTACCATCAAGCTTTGCGCCGCTTTTATAGCCGCCAAGTTAGTGCCAGAAGTTTCGAGAAAGTGGGAGGGCCCTTGCCGGGTGAAACGAGTCGATAGGCCTGGCGCTGTCCGCCTTGAGACCGAAGATACCACTCCGGTGAGCAACTCCTGGAACGTTGGGAATCTTTGTAAGTTTCGCCCGTAAGGCCCGATTGTCGGGCCCTGTCCGGCAACCACCCCTCTGTACAAAGTCTTGCCGCTATTGCATGTGATCCTTTGTACGGAGCCAATCGCAGACCCTGTGCGCAGATTGAGTTCTTGTGCTCCGCGCACCTTGTCGATCTCATGCTATTCATTCTTTGCATGCATTATCTGACACTCTGTGCAGCACTGACCCCCGGTAAGTGACGGCGAGCCCCATGCTTCGCCTTACCGGAAAGCGACCTTGCCGGGCAGCGAGCCATGGAAAAGCTAAGTTGCCAAAGTTTGAGCAATTGAGTTTTTAAAATTTTGAGGTTATCTTCCTCGAACGACCGTACTTTGTATGGAAAACCTGTGCGCGGAGGGACCGACTCGTGGCTAGTTGCGCCCTTACTTCGTTTCGAGTCCGCTCAATGACTTAAGTGTGCTACAACCAGAGTGGCATCCTTATTTTGTTTCGAGCTCGCTCGGCAGCTTAAGTGTGCTGCGACTGCAGTCGCAGCACTTACTTTGCCTTGAGCCTGCTCAACAATTTAGGTGAGCTGCAGCTAGCCGCGGCAAGGTTTCTTGCCAGTAGTGGCGCCGCTGGCGGGCTGCTGATGTCCCGCACTCAGAGCCCGCGGTAAGGCGGAGGCCTACGCCGACAAGTCCCCAAAAGCGTAGGGCAAAAACATACAGAGCACGGAGTCAAGTAGAGGAAATAACAATGCAATCACTACCTAAGATAGAGTTATATTACAAAGATAAGCTTGTCGTACCCCTAACGAATCGCTTTCGTGACTTGGCCGGCGGCGACAAGAAAAGAAAAGGGGAGGCGGCCTAATCCACGCGGTCGCCCTCGATCCTCTTGATCCCGGCCACCTTCTCCACGATGGGCGCGACGAGGGCCCTGATCTCCTCGAGGTCAGCGTCCGCCGACAGGGATTTGAGGACGTTGGTGAGCCTGATGCCGGGGTTGCGGAAGGCGATCTTCACCAACACCTTCTCGAGGGCTCCGGCGATGGCGTCGCGCGTCTCGCCGGCCAGCTGCTCTGGGATCGTGTTCCGGAGATGCTGAAGGGCCGCCACCACGCCTTTGAAGAACGAAGTGAGCTTGGCGCTGGGTGGGACGTTTTCACCAAAGGGATACTCGTGACCCTCCATCCCCAGCAGCGTCAGCTCCTTGTCGATGGAGGCGGCGATGTCCACGAGGCCCTCGGTCCACTGCTCCACCGTCGCCCTGAATTCGTTCTGGGTGACCGCGACGCTCTCCAACAACGCCTCGTTGTCCGCGACCTCCTTCCGCAAGGCCACCTCTTGCTCCTTGGCACTGTCCAGCGCCTTGGACAAGGTGTCCAGCTTCAGCTCGAGATCGGCGTTGGAGTTCTTGGCGGCGTCGAGCTCCTTGATCTTCTCGGCAAAGCGGCCCTGCAGCTCACCAAGGGTGTGGCCACCCTTCTCGCGCTCCTGCTTGAGCGCGGCGAGCTCCTCGCCGCTCGCCTTGAGGTCGGTGTCGAGCTGCGCCACCCTCGCCTCCAGTGCCTCCTTGGCGGTCTCGGCAGCATCTCGCGCCTCCTTGAGGGCTCCGCCGAGCGCTTGCTCGCGTGCGGCGACCTCCTCCTCGTGGCTGGCAAGGCTGGCTTTCTGCTGCGCCAGCTCGCGCTCCCGCGCGGCTAGCCCCGCGGCGGCAAGCCTTTGCTGCTCTTCGGCTTCCGCCTTCTCGAGGATGAAGGCCGTCCGCGCCTCGTCGAGCTGCCTTCGCTCCTCCACCAAGGATCGGAGGGCCTCCTGGTTGAGCTCTCGGAGCTCCTCGGCGCGCTTCTCCATGTCCGCTCCCGCCTTCGCGACAAGCCCTTCCCGGCGTTCCACCTGGGCTTGTCGGGCGCGGTAGAGCGACACCAGCTTCCGGAGCAGCCGCTCCTCCTCGGGCTCGCCGCCGCTACTGCTTGGCGCGTCAACCAGTGTCAGCCCGGCGGAGGCGAGCACCTCTCCATCCAAGGCCTCTCCCTCGACCGGCGCCCTGGAAGTCGACTCCCAGGGGAGCTTGATGAAGATATCGTCGCCGGCCTTCAGGTAGGCGCCTGACGGGGGCTCCTTGGAGCCCGACGTCGCTGCAGAGGCAGGGTCGGCGGTCGGCGCAGCGCCTGGCGCTCCTGCGGCTTCAGGGCCGTCAGTACGATCGCCGGCCCCCTCGCGTGCGGCTGCTGCGGCAGCCTTGGCGGCCTCTTTGCCGGCCGGATCTTCAGCACCATCCGTCTCTCCAGCGGCGGCCACGTCGTCAGTATGGCCGCGCGCGTCCCCCTCGACGACGACCTCGGTCTCCATCGGGTCCGTGGCGGGCGGGTCTGAAGGCCGAAAGAGGGGGGAGAAGTCAAGCAACTATCCAAAGAAGAAGAACTTCAGGGGAGTTTCGAGGCGAGAAGGTTACCTGGGCCAGGGTCTGCAGTCACGGTCTCCGTCGCCGAGGGGCCGCCGGTGCCGTCTCTCGCCGGAGACTGCTCCCTCGCCGGAGACTGCTCCTTCGCCGGAGACTGCTCCCTCGCCGGGGACTGCTCCCTTGTCGGGGATCGCTCCCTCGTCGGGGACTCCTCCCTTGCCGGGGAACTCCCCCTTGGCGGTGTAGTTGTAGCGGGTGGCTCATCGGGGACGGTCTCCGGACGCTCCTGGCGGGGCTGCTCTGCTCCTACACAAATCGTCAGCTAGATGTCAAGAAAAGCGAAGGGCACCCGGGCGCGCCCAACGGCAGGAAGCAAGTCATATGCTTACGCTGGGGGCTGCGCTGGGGGCTGCTCTGGGGACCGGTTGGCGGCTCCGGCAAGGTCATCTCGGGCGCACCCCCGGCCGTCACGGTGGGCTCGTCGTCGAGGATGACCACCGGGACCTTGGCTCTCTTTGCCACCCTCTGAGCCAGAGTCCTGAAAAGGGGCGAATTCAGAGGAAAGCAAATGAGAAGCGAGACGCAACTACAAGAATTGAAGAAACGCAAGAACAGCGGGGATCTTACTCCTCTCCCTCTTATTCGTCGGAGCTGAGCATGGAGAAGTCGAAGACTGGCCCGCTTCTGGCGCGAGGAGGCGGAGGAGTAGGCTCCCTAGGCCGCTTGGCGGAGGCAGTGGTGGCGCCAGCCCGAGACGGCCTTGCCCCGGCCGCCGCTGTAGCGCGAGGGGCGGCAGGAGCAGAAGGAGCGGCCTGCGAAGACCCTGCTCCCGCTGAGACAGCGGAGTGCGTCGCACGGCGCTGCGGCTGTTGGCTCGCTTGCCGTACCACCTCTCCGGCCTTGCGGAGGCGCCTCCGTGGTTGAGCCGGGGGCTCCGCTTGCGACGAGCTGCCCGAGGGTCGGGAGGAAGAGGCGTCAGCCTCCAGCAAGCCGCTCGTGCCCTCGATGGACTCGTCCGCCCCTGCGCCGTGCCCGTCAAGCTCTTCCTCGCCGGCAAACTCCGCTCGATCGGCAAGGCTTTCCGCCTCCGCTGCATCCGCCTCCGCCAATGTGAAGCCAAATTCGCACGCGGCCGCGGCTGCCGCCGCCTCTTCCATCCTGGAGGCGATGCGCGCCAACTCCGCGTCTGTGGTGTCTCGGGTGAGGACCCTCTGCTCGTCGGCGTCGACTGGCCTCTCCACCAAGTCATCGAAGAACGCCCGCACGACATCGTCGGTGGGCTCCTGCCAAGTGGAGTCGATCCCGTGCGAGTCGCACAGCGACATCATTGCAAGGATGCGGTTGAGCGACGAATTGTTGCACAACGGGACGACGCCTTGCGGCAGCCTGAACCATTCGGGGTGGTCGGGGTCGTGCTTGAACAGCGCCCTGAGCGTCCCGTCAAGCTCCAAGACGGTGAAATTGAAATTGAGACCAGGGCGCAGCCTCATGATGTCCGCTGCATTCTGGAACTCCCAGGCGGGCCTCCCCTTCTCCTGCAGGGGAGCGATGCGGCAGCGAAGGAAATCTGCGCCAACGGCGCCAACTGTGAGGCCGGCACGCCTGAGCCGCAAGATCCGGGTGATGGCAATCTACAGCTTGTCGTCGTCCGGAGCCACGTCACTCCAATCCCTGCCGCGCACCACAGGAGTTTGGCGCACGGCAGTGAACGACTGCGGGTTCTCCTCGACGATCAGGCACCAGTCCGCCCTCCATTCGTCCCATTTGCTGCGGAGCTCTCCCTCCAGATAAGTGTCCTTCTTGCCAAGCTTCGAGATCCAGGCGATCCCGCCGGAGAGGGGCTCTCCTCTCTCTACTCGAGGCGTGAAGAAGTGGCGGAAGAGAGCTACGTTTGGAAAGACTTCGACAAAATTTTCGCAGAGATGTGCGAAAATTGCCATGGTCAAGACAACATTGGGGGTGAAATCAAGGAGGTGGAACCCGTAGGTGTTCATGATGTTGCAGAAAAATTCAGAGAAGGGCGGGCAGAGCCCGCAATAGAAGAACAGAGCAAAGAAGGGATACCCGGTCGGATACTCCTTCTGGGCGACGGCGGGAAGGACCCTCGTGCGCGGATGCGCTCGCGTCCTCGTCGACCAGAAGAGGTAGTATTCCTCCCTCAGGACCAACGCGTCGAGCTCTGGGGGGAAGATCGCCTGCTCCTTTCGCAGCGCCTCAAGCCGCTGCGCCTCGGCCGACTTCACGGCCTTCCCTTTTCCCTTGTCGCCCTTCGGGGCCATGGCGGGGAGAGGGAGGGGGGTCGACGGTGTCGGTAGCACTAGTGGCGGCGGAAGGGGGGGGGGGGGGGGGCGGAGCGCTGCTTCTCTCAGGAAGTGGCGGAGGTTTTTGAGGAATCGCAACTGGCCGGTGGGCGGACTGCCCCTGTCTCCCCTGCTTATAAGGGGAGGAGGGGGGTGTTTCGCCTTTCCGAATAAACAAGTCGCCTGCGACGTGACGCGCGCCTGCGGGGCTCAGCCCCACGCACGCCACCCACGTCACGCATGCCTCTCCCCACGATGCCGCGTTCGACGCGTGCCGTTCGGGGAGGACGTGGTGGGCGCAGAACCAGATGCAGCGTGACCTAGGCCGCGCGTGCCCGTGCACTGTTTTGGGCCTGGCCCAACAGCGCTCGGCACCGTGTATGGCCCAGGCCCGGGGGCTCCTGTTGGTGTACTAAAGTAGGGGTACCTTAGTATCCCGAACTTGTGCACGGGCAGTCGTAGCACCCCGTGACAAGGCTTGCCAGGTGATCACCAAGACTCTCCGCGGTCCCTTTTTTGGGCCACCCAAGAACAAAGTATTTGAGCCAAGGCCCCGGCAGGAGGAGCCTGCCGGGAAGGCCACCCGAAGAGAGCAAGGCCCCGGCAAGAGGAGCTTGCCGGGACGACTGCTCGAAGCACAAGGCCCCGGCAAGAGGAGCTTGCCGGGAAGGCCAACCACGGCATGACAAGGACCTCGCCACGGCGCGTCCCACGCTCTGGCAAGGCCCGGCGAGCGACAAGCTCCCGGGCGCGACAAGGCATCCACCGCGGCAAGGCTTTTGCCGCGGCAAGGTACCACCCCGTGCCTGCGCTCCAGCTCACCCACCAACGTGTCGCTCTGGGGCATCCCAGGCGCACGTGGCGGGAGGTTGTGCAGCCAGGGGCATGCGGTGGCGAAGCGAAGCTGATAGAGTAGCCATCGTGGCAAACGGTGGCGCTCCTGACGGTCCACTTCCCTGCACCGTCTGGGCGACGCGGACGGGTATTTAATGCCCTTGTCCCCCGCCGTCAGGGTTAGGTATGATAGCACTGTACAACCACTGTGCAGGCAGCTGTACCCACTACAGCATTCTCCCATTTTTGCCCCCACCTGCGCTGCCACCTGTGGGTAACCCCTTGAGCATATAAAAGGAGTCCCCATGCGCACGTAGGAAAAGGGAGAGGACACCCATCGCCATGCCTGGTCTCGCCAGCGGCTCGTGTGTACAATCCACAAAGCAGCAGTAGGGTTTTACGCATCCTTGCGGCCCGAAGCTGGGTAAAATCCCCTTATGTGCAGCGCCTCGATCCGCTCTTTGTGCAACCTCCGCCCCCCCGCCGAACCAGTAAGGGGCTCGGTCCCCATAGGTGTTCGAGGAAGCCGATTCCCCCCGACATCCACATATAATATCAGAAATGCTACAGAGCTCCCACTCACTTTCTTGTAAATACAGGTGTAGCGACCAGACCTCAAATAGTCTGATCTCTATGCATCAATGTCATCCCTGGATCGGTAATGCTAACACGCACAATACTTGAAGGATTTATAACAGAGTAGCAATCACACACTTATTACAACGAATGTCTCAAAAGAGAACTTATTACAATAAATATGGCTTAAGGCCATCTAATACGATAACGACGGAAGGCTTGGAAGATAAAGTGAGTCCATCAACTCCAATGGCATCACTGAGTGAAAGACCACGACCTAAGGCTCCTTACTCGTCGTCTGAAAAGTCGGCAACATGATACGTTGCAGCCCGAAAATGGGTCAGCACATGGAATATGCTGGCAATGTAACACAAGAGAGTAATGAACAGAATAAAGCTATCACTACATGCATATATGGCTGGTGGAGGCTGTATGGTTAACATGTTTTGCGAAAAGCAAATTTTTTCCTACAACAAAGGAATAAATTTTATTTAACTATCATGGTGGTTGTTAAACATTGAGAAGGTTCACCCAACTCAATCCTAATTAAACATCATCATTAAACCCAATCAAATTATATTAAGAGTGATGAGATCCACATGATAATCCAAGAACTAGATACTCAAGACGTCCATAACCGGGGACACGGCTAACTATGATTAGTTTGTACACTCTGCAGAGGTTTGTGCACTTTTCCCCACAAGACTCGATCTCCTCCGTTTGATTTCTCGCACTATATGATGTTTGAGAAACGAATGACCGAGACACAGTCTTTCCGAAGAGGTCCCTTTAACCGATAGATAGGCCTGTACACCTACAATCCCCTACATCTGCTAGCCCATCATGGAAAAGTTTCCCACAACTTACTCAATTATGCCAGAGCCCATATTGGCATGTGGCTGCACATGGAAGTTTCTAGCATGAATAATCTTATGGTCCCTTTGAGCCTGGGTGGCAGTCCATAGGAGAATCCCATCGTACCCCGGGATTTCCAAAAATACAGGCAATCTGGAATTCCCGAGGTGCCTCAATCCACCCAGATGTGTATTAAAGTTGCCACCTTAAGTTAACCAATAATTAACAACACTCACATCTTTCATGAATACACTCAAACCCAATCCACGTCTACGAGCATAGCATAGGAGTATAAGCAACGTAGAAGTAACTCCCAAGGTTTGATAATAAACAAGTGAATAGGTACTACCTCATCTACTTCCCAAACCTACAACTTAAATCAGATCCTAACCATGCAATTGTTCGAGGATTGATCTAATGCAATAAAGTTGGGTAGTAAAGAGGTATGATCAAAGTGTTACTTTCCTTGCTGATGATCCGCGAAACCTAGAGACTCGTAGTAGCACGCTTCACACTCCGGGTACTATATCGCAAACAAACAAGCATACAATAAGCAATCAAGCAAGGGAACGGGTAAAACTCAAATAAGATATCTAACCAGAAAGTTCAACTTAAGAACTCCGGTTTGCAAAAAGAATCAAATCAAACGAAGCAACAAAACTCAAACGGCGAAAGAAACAAGCTTCGTTTACTAATCTGGACTAAAGTCAAATTTTACAGTAGCAAAAACTTGTTTAAGTTGGTTAAATAGAAAGAGGGCTTCGAGACGAAACTCTAGGCGCTTGAATCGCCTGATTCCGATAAACGAGCGAAAAGTTAAACTAAAACGAAAATTAGATCAGAAATCGCGATAAAAATAATCGTGGAAAATCCGAGAAAAAGAAAAACTGAGGAACAGGCTAACGAACGAACGTTCGCTGTCTGTGGCTAAATGGTGAAAACCGTTCGTTAAAACGAACATACGAATGGGCGTTCGCTAAATAACTAAACCAAAAAAAACCGAACCGATCTAATCTAAAAAAATGAATCTAGGTTTTCTAAAAAAACCAAACGGTTAACCAAAAAAATAAAACGGAGACGAACGACGGCGGCTACCTCCGGTGGTGGTCCGGCGAGGCGGGGCGGCTCCGGCGGCGGCGAGCTTCGGCGTGGGGCGGCGGGCAATAGCGGCGGCTAGGGTTAGGGTTTGGGCGCGGGCGTGGGGTGGGCTGGCGGCTGGGCCTTGGGGCGGCTCGGGGCGGCGGCTTATAAAGCCCCCCCGGGCGGAGCCCCGCTCAGGTACGGCCCGGAGTCGGTTTCTCTCTTTTTTTTAAATAATTTCGATGTGCAGAAAAAGAAAGAAAAAGTACTAAAAGAAGTAATAAATTTTCCCTGTCCTCTAAAAATAAGCCGGACAAGGTGAACATTTATTTGGGCCTAAAATGCAATTTTGAAAAACACATATTTTTCCTAATTCAAATAAAATAGCGATAAAACTCCGACTAAAAATCTTATTTGATTTTAATATTAAATCTCCTATATTTCTTTATTTCGAGGAAGTAATTTTATCCTCTCTCTTTTATTTTTTATAAAAGAAATATTCCAGAGAAAATAATTAAAATCAAACGATCCTCCTTTTAAAATTCGAGAAAACCCCAAATATGAAAATAATGAAATCCCCAACTCTCTCCGTGGGTCCTTGAGTTGCGTAGAATTTCTAGGATCAAACCAAATGCAGTAAAATATGATATGCAATGATGATCTAATGTATAACATTCGAAATTGAAAATTTTGGATGTTACAACAGGCTTCTCCAAAAGTCTGTATAAAACCATATGCTTTGATCACACAATCAAAGCGTATATTCCAACTCCGAGAGGCTTGCACCAGTCCATAAAATGATCGCTGGAGCTTGCACACTTTGTTAGCACCTTTTGGATCGACAAAACCTTCTGGTTACATCATATACAACTCTTCTTTAAGATATCCATTAAGGAATGCAGTTTTGACATCCATTTGCCAAATTTCATAATCATAAAATGCGGCAATTGCTAACATTAGTCGGACAGACTTAACCATCGCTATGTTGGGGAACGCAGTAATTTCAAAAAAAATCCTACGCACACGCAAGATCATGGTGATGCATAGCAACAAGAGAGGAGAGTGTAGTCCACGTACCCTCGTAGATCGTAAGCAGAAGCGTTATGTCAACGCGGTTTATGTAGTCGTACGTCTTCACGATCGACCAATCCTAGTACCAAAAGTATGGCACCTCCGTGATCTGCACACATTCGGCTCGGTGACGTCCCACGAACTCACGATCCAGCAGAGTGTCGAGGGAGAGCTTCATCAGCACGACGGCGTGATGACGGTGATGATGAAGCTACCGGCGCAGGGCTTCGCCTAAGCACTACGACGATATGACCGAGGTGGATTATGGTGGAGGGGGGCACCACACACGGCTAAGAGATCAATGATCAACTTGTGTGTCTATGGGGTGCCCCTAGCCACGTATATAAAGGATGGAGGGAGGAGGAGGCCGGCCCTCATACTATGGCACGCCCTGGGGAGTCCTACTCCCACCGGGAGTAGGATTCCCCCTTCCAATTAGTAGGAGTAGGAGAGAAGGAAGGGGAAGAGAGAAGAGAAGGAAGGAGGGGCCGCCACCCCTCCCCCTAGTCCAATTTGGACTAGGCCTTGGGGGGGCACGCAACCTGCCTCTCTCTCTCCCCTAAAGCCCAATAAGGCCCATATACTCCCCGGCGAATTCCCGTAACTCTCCGATACTCCGATAAATACCCGAACCACTCAGAACCTTTCAGATGTCTGAATGTAGCCTTCCAATATATTGATCTTTACATCTCGAACATTTCGAGACTCTTTGTCATGTCCTTGATCTCATCCGGGACTCCGAGCAACCTTCGGTACATCAAAACACATAAACTCATAATACCGATCGTCACCGAACATTCAGCGTGCGGACCCTACGGGTTCGTGAACTATGTAGACATGACCGAGACTCATCTCCGGCCAATAACCAACAGCGGAACCTGGATGCTCATATTGGCTCCTACATATTCTACGGAGATCTTTATCGGTCAAACCGCATAACAACATACATTGTTCCCTTTGTCATCGGTATGTTACTTTTCCGAGATTCGATCATCGGTATCTCAATACCTAGTTCAATATCGTTACCAGCAATCTCTTTACTCGTTCCGTAATGCATCATCCTGCAACTAATTCATTAGTTACATTGATTACAAGGCTTATAGTGATGTGCATTACCGAGAGGGCCCAGAGATACCTCTCCGATAATCGGAGTGACAAATCCTAATCTTGATGTATGCCAACTCAACAAGTACCATCGGAGACACCTGTAGAGCACCTTTATAATCACCCAGTTACGTTGTGACGTTTGGTAGCACACAAAGTGTTCCTCCGGTATTCGGGAGTTGCATAATCTCATAGTCATAAGAACATGTATAAGTCATGAATAAAGCAATATCAATATACTAAACGATCAAATGCTAAGCTAACGAGATGGGTCAAGTCAATCACATCATTCTCTAATGATGTGATCCCATTAATCAAATGACAACTCATGTCTATGGCTAGGAAACTTAACCATCTTTGATTCAACGAGCTAGTCAAGTAGAAGCATACTAGTGGCACTTTGTTCGTCTATGTATCCACACATGTACTAAGTTTCCGGTTAAGACGATTCTAGCATGAATAATAAACATTTATCATGATATAAGGAAATATAAATAACAACTTTATTATTGCCTTTAGGGCATATTTCCTTCAGTCTCCAACTTGCACTAGAGTTGATAATCTAGTTCACGTTGCCATGTGATTTAACATGAATAGTTCACATCACCATGTGATTAACACCCATAGTTCACATCGCCATGTGACTAACACTCAAAAGGTTTACTATAGTCAGTAATCTATTTCGCATCGCCATGTGATTAACACTCAAAGAGTACTAAGGTGTGATCATGTTTTGCTTGTGAGAGAAGTTTAGTCAACGAGTGTGCCAAATTCAGATCCGTATGTATTTTGCAAATTTCTATGTCTACAATGCTCTGCATGGAGCTACTTTAGCTAATTGCTCCAACTTTCAATATGTATCTAGATTGTGACTTAGAGTCATCCAGATCGGTGTCAAAGCTTGCATCGACGTAACTCTTTACGACGAACTCCTTATCACCTCCATAACCGAGAAATATTTCCTTATTCCACTAAGGATAATTTTGACCTCTATCCAGGGATCTACTCTTAGATCACTATTGTACTTCCTTGCCAAACTCAGTGTAGGGTATACAATAGATCTGGTACACAACATGGCATACTTTATAGAACCTATGGCTGAGGCATAGCGAATGACTTTCATTTTCTTTCTATCTTCTGCCGTGGTCGGGCTTTGAGTCTTACTCAATTTCACACCTTGTAACATAGGCAAGAACTCTTTCTTTGACTGTTCCATTTTGAACTACTTCAAAATCTTGTCAAGGTATGTACTCATTGAAAAAATTTAACAAGCGTCTTGATCTATCTCTATAGATCTTGATGCTCAATATGTAAGCAGCTTCACCAAGGTCTTTCTTTGAAAAACTCCTTTCAAATACTCCTTTATGCTTTCCAGAAAATTCTACATTATTTCTGATCAACAATATGTCATTCACATATACCTATGAGAAATGCTGTAGTGATCCCACTCACTTTCTTGTAAATACAGGCTTCACCGCAAGTCTGTATAAAACTATATGCTTTGATCAACTCATCAAAGCGTATATTCTAACTCCAAGATGCTTGCACCACTCCATAGATGGATCGCTGGAGCTTGCACAATTTGATAGTACCTTTAGGATCAACAAAACCTTCTGGTTGCCTCATATACAACTCTCCTTTAAGAAATCCATTAAGGAATGTAGTTTTGACATCCATTTGCCAGATTTCATAAAATGTGGCAATTTGCTAACATGATTCGGACAGACTTAAGCATCGCTACGAGTGAGAAAATCTCATCGTAGTCAACACCTTGAACTTTGTCAAAACTTTTTCGACAAGTCTAGCTTTGTAGATAGTAGCACTACTATCAACATCGGTCTTCCTCTTGAAGATCCATTTATTTTCTATGGCTTGCCGATCATCGGGCAAGTCAACCAAAGTCCATACTTTTTTCTCATACATGGATCCCATCTCAGATTTCATGGCCTCAAGCCATTTCGCGGAATCTGGGCTCATCATCGCTTCCTCATAGTTCGTAGGTTCGTCATGGTGAAGTAACATGACCTCCAGAAGAGGATTACCGTACCACTCTGGTTGACCTACGAGGTTCGGTAGTAACTTGATCTGAAGTTACATGGTCATCATCATTAGCTTCCTCACTAATTGGTGTAGGAGTCGCAGGAACAGATTTCTGTGATGAAATACTTTCCAATAAGGGAGCAGGTATAGTTACCTCATCAAGTTCTACTTTCCTCCCACTCACTTCTTTCGAGAGAAACGCCTTCTCTAGAAAGGATCCATTCTTAGCAACAAATGTCTTGCCTTCGGATCTGTGATAGAAGGTGTACCCAACTGTCTCCTTTGGGTATCCTATGAAGACACATTTCTCCGATTTGGGTTTGAGCTTATCAGGATGAAACTTTTTCACATAAGCATTGCAACCCCAAACTTTAAGAAATAATAACTTTGGTTTCTTGCCAAACCACAGTTCATATGGTGTTGTCTCAACGGATTTAGATGGTGCCCTATTTAACGTGAATGCAGTTGTCTCTAATGCATAACACCAAAATGATAGTGGTAAATCGGTAAGAGACATCATATATTGCACCATATCTAATAAAGTACGGTTACGATGTTCGGACACACCATTATGTTGTGGTGTTCCAGGTGGCATGAGTTTGTGAAACTATTCCACATTGTTTTAATTGAAGACCAAACTCGTAACTCAAATATTCTCGTCCATGATCAGATCGTAGAAACTTTATTTTCTTGTTACGATGATTTTCCACTTCACTCTGAAATTATATGAACTTTTCAAATGTTTCAGACTTATGTTTCATCAAGTAGATATACCCATATCTGCTCAAATCATCTGTGAAGGTCAGAAAAAAACGATACCCGCCGCGAGCCTCAACACTCATTGGATCGTATACATCAGTATGTATAATTCCAATAAGTCACTTGCTCGCTCCATTGTCTCGGAGAACGGAGTCTTAGTCATCTTGCCCATAAGGCATGGTTCGCAAGCATCAAGTGATTCATAATCAAGTGATTCCAAAATCCCATCAGCATGGAGTTTCTTCATGCGCTTTACACTAATATGACCTAAACGGCAGTGCCACAAATAAGTTGCACTATCATTATTAACTTTGCATCTTTTGGATTCAATATTATGAATATGTGTATCACTACGATCGAGATTCAACAAACCATTTTCATTGGGTGTATGACCATAGAAGGTTTTATTCATGTATACAGAACAACAATTATTCTCTAACTTAAATGAATAACCGTATTGCAATAAACATGATCAAATCATATTCATGCTCAACTCAAACACCAAATAACACTTATTTAGGTTCAACACTAATCCCGAAAGTATAGGGAGTGTGCGATGATGATCATATCAATCTCGGAACTACTTCCAACACACATCGTCACCTCGCCCTTAACTAGTTTCTGTTTTTCTGTAACTCCCGTTTCCACTTACTACTCTTAGCAACTGAACCAGTATCAAATGCCCAGGGGTTGGTATAAACACTAGTAAAGTACACATCAATAACATGTATATACAATATACCTTTGTTCACTTTGCCATCCTTCTTATCTGCCAAGTATTTAGGGCAGTTCCAATTCCAGTGACCATTTCCTTTGTAGTAGAAGCACTCAGTTTCAGGCTTGGGTCTAGCTTTGGGCTTCTTCACGGGATTAGCAACTTTCTTGCTGTTCTTTTTGAAGTTCCCCTTCTTCCCTTTGCCCTTTTCTTGAAACTAGTGGTCTTGTCAACCATCAACACTTGATGTTTTTCTTGATTTCTATCTTCGTCGATTTCAGCATCACGAAGAGCTTGGGAATCGTTTCTGTTATCCCTTGCATATTATAGTTCATCACGAAGTTCTAGTAACTTGGTGATAGTGACTAGAGAACTCTGTCAATCACTATCTTATCTGGAAGATTAACTCCCACTTGATTCAAGTGATTGTAGTACCCAGACATTCTGATCACATGCTCACTAGCTGAGCTATTCTCCTCCATCTTGTAGGCAAAGTGTTGTCAGAGGTCTCATATCTCTCGACATGGGCATGAGTATGAAATACTAATTTCAACTCTTGGAACATCTCATATGCTCCGTGGCGTTCAAAATGTCTTTGAAGCCCCGATTCTAAGCCGTAAAGCATGGTGCACTAAACTATCAAGTATTCATCATATCGAGCTTGCCACATGTTCATAACGTCTGCATTTGCTCCTGCAATCGGTCTGTCACCTAGCGGTGCATCAAGGACATAATTCTTCTGTGCAGCAATGAGGATAATCCTCAGATCACGGATCCAATCCGCATCATTGCTACTAACATCTTTCAACTTAGTTTTCTCTAGGAACATATCAAAAATAAAACAAGGGAGCTAAACGCGAGCTATTGATCTACAACATAGATATGCTAATACTACCATGACTAAGTTCATGATAAATTAAAGTTCAATTAATCATATTACTTAAGAAATCCCACTTAGATAGACATCCTTCTAATCATCTAAGTGATCACGTGATCCATATCAACTAAACCATGTCCGATCATCACGTGAGATGGAGTAGTTTTCAATGGTGAACATCACTATGTTGATCATATCTTCTATATGATTCACGCTCGACCTTTCGGTCTCCAGTGTTCCGAGGCCTTATCTGCATATGCTAGGCTCGTCAAGTTTAACCCAAGTATTCTGCGTGTGCAAAACTGGCTTGCACCCGTTGTATGTGAACGTAGAGCTTATCACACCTGATCATCACGTGGTGTCTCAGCACGAAGAACTGTCGCAATGGTGCATACTCAGGGAGAACACTTGTACCTTGAAATTTAGTGAGAGATCATCTTATAATGCTACCGTCGAACTAAGCAAAATAAGATGCATAAAGGATAAACATCACATGCAATCAATATAAGTGATATGATATGGCCATCATCATCTTGTGCCTTTGATCTCCATCTCCAAAGCACTGTCATGATCACCATCGTCACCGGCTTGACACCTTGATCTCCATCGAAGCATCGTTGTCGTCTCGCCAACTATTGCTACTACGACTATCGCTACTGCTTAGTGATAAAGTAAAGAAATTACATGTCGATTGCATTTCATACAATAAAGCGACAACCATATGGCTCCTGCCAGTTGCCGATAACTCCGTTACAAAACATGATCATCTCATACAATAAAATTTAGCATCATGTCTTGACCATATCACATCATAACATGCCCTGCAGAAACAAGTTAGACGTCCTCTACTTTGTTGTTGCAAGTTTTACGTGGCTGCTACGGGCTGAGCAAGAACCGTTCTTACCTACGCATCAAAACCACAACGATATTTTGTCAAGTATGTGTTGTTTTAACCTTCAACAAGGACCGGGCGAAGCGACACTCGATTCAACTAAAGTTGGAGAAATTGACACCCGCCAGCTACCTGTGTGCGAAGCTCGTCGGTAGAACCAGTCTCGCGTAAGCGTACGCGTAATGTCGGTCTGGGCCGCTTCATCCAACAATACCGCCGAATCAAAGTATGACATGCTGGTAAGCAGTATGACTAGTATCGCCCACAACTCACTTGTGTTCTACTCGTGCATATAACATCTAAGCATAAACCTGGCTTGGATACCACTATTGGGGAACACAGTAATTTCAAAAAAAATTCCTACGCACACACAAGATCATGGTGATGCATAGCAACAAGAGAGGAGAGTGTAGTCCACGTACCCTCGTAGACCGTAAGCGGAAGCGTTATGACAACGCGGTTGATGTAGTCGTACGTCTTCACGATCGACCGATCCTAGTACCGAAAGTACGACACCTTCGCGATCTGCACACGTTCGGGTCGGTGATGTCCCACGAACTCACGATCCAGCAGAGTGTCGAGGGAGAGCTTTGTCAGCATGACGGCGTGATGACGGTGATGATGAAGCTACCGGTGCAGGGCTTCACCTAAGCACTACGACAATATGACCGAGGTGGATTATCGTGGAGGGGGGCACCGCACATGCTTAAGAGATCAATGATCAACTTGTGTGTCTAAGGGGTGCCTCTGGCCATGTATATAAAGGATGGAGGGAGGAGGAAGCCGGCCCTCATACTATGGTGCGCCCTGGGGAGTCCTACTCCCACCGGGAGTAGGATTCCCCCCTTCCAATTAGTAGTAGGAGAGAAGGAAGGGGAAGAGAGAAGAGAAGGAAGGAGGGGCGCCGCCCCTCCCCCTAGTCCAATTCGGACTAGGCCCTGGGGGGGTCGCGCGGACTGCCTCTCTCTCTCCCCTAAAGCGCAATAAGGCCCATATACTCCCCGGTGAATTCCCGTAACTCTCCGGTACTCCGATAGATACCCGAACCACTCAGAACCTTTCTGATGTCCAAATATAGCCTTCCAATATATCGATCTTTATGTCTCAAACATTTCGAGACTCCTCGTCATGTCCCTGATCCTATCTGGGACTCCGAGCAACCTTCGGTACATCAAAACTCATAAACTCATGATACCGATCGTCACCGAACGTTAAGCATGCGGACCCTACGGGTTGGAGAACTATGTAGACATGACCGAGACTCAACTTCGGTCAATAACCAACAACAGAACCTGGATGCTTTTATTGGCTCCTACATATTCTAAGAAGATCTTTATCGGTCAAACCGCATAACAACATACGTTGTTCCCTTTGTCATCGGTGTTGAACCAGCCCTTGGGGGCTACGTCAGCCCTTGGGGGCTACGTCGGCAAAGTTCAGATGAATTGAGGTTCACATTGAATTCTTACTAAAGTCCCGGTTTAAGTTGATATCTTAAACAATTACTTGGGGGGCTATTGGAGTTGATAAAGCTACCAAAATAATACAAGAAGGGAAGCATATAGGAAGTTACCTCATATTTTTCCTTCATCATATTGACTAGACCGGCTTCATAGTTGCGGCTGGTGTACAACCGGTTCAGATAGCAGGAATGGAGATCTTCAGCATTCAGAGCGGCGTATGTTGACAAATCGGCATTCCATTTGCCTTTGCCAACCGCAGAGAATTCCTTTTTTGCAGTATGTTTTGACAAAGCAACGGGATTACTTGGTTCAGTACGGCCAAAACCAGTAATAAGCACATCATCATCTTTTTCTTCAGCTGTGCGTATTGGGGTCGCCGGTTTGTCATTATTTTTTGCTAGGCTTGCCGGTTTATCAGTCGCCATAGAGCTGGTCGGCTGATCAACAGGGACTGTGGTGTCAATCTCTGCTTGTTTAGCAACAAAGTCATGGTCTGGCGGTGGTGGGTCATTCAGGACATCATCAAGGTTGGCCTCTTGAGGGTCTGGTATTTTCTCTGGTTCAGCAGCTGTATTTTCCTCTGCCGTTTTGTTCACGCGAGCTTTCTTGCTTGGTCTGGGTTTGGCTTTGATAAAAATTAAGAAGGATCAGTACAACATATGTTAAAGTAATATGTCAAAGATATAAGACGGAATATGACTTACCCAAGCACTGTTTTGAGGGGTGGAAGCTTGGTGGTTGATGACTCGCCAGAGGATGAATGATAAGTGCCCTGATAATTGGAATCAGACGGATTAAGAGGTTGACGAAAACAACCTGCTTTAGGGCGTGAAGTGACAAGGCAACTAGACACCTCTGAACGGCGTTTTCAAACCGGACTGTTTGGTTAACCGGCGGAGGTAGCTACTTGGCCACTGTGCCGGGTCGTGCGACGAGGTTCTTGCTGTTGTGTCTTCACAAGAAAGTTTGGATCCAAGTAAGCAAGAGGATGAGAAAATTTAACTTTCCGGTTTGCCCGACGGGTCTTTAGTGAAGGCAAAGGGTCTGAATCAGAGGAAAGAACGATTACCTCTGCAGCATCGGCGTGACTGAATTCAGCGTCGTCCTGGCAATAATCATCATCAATAATGCGTATGAAACATAAACCAAGTGAGTCAAGTTCTACCTCAAGATCCGGGTTACCCACATCATCGTCAGCCGGTGGATCGGAGGATGCAGTAGTTCTCTTCCGGTTAGCAGGCTTCTTCACAACTCTGGTGTTTTGCCGGGTTGGCTTCATCGGTTTATCTTATGGAGGTTTCTTGTTCCAGAACGGATCTTTGCCCTATCAGAAATAATAACATCTTCAGAAGAATATTTTGAATAGAAGTAATTTCAGATAAGCAGATAGTATGATTCTTACAGCTGGCGGTTTGTTGATGGCGCAAAAAGGAAGTAGGCCGGTTTGAGCACAGGTCTCTTCTGGTTCGTTCAACATCTTTTTGACAGCTTCAGTAACTTCGTCGTCTATAACCTGGATATCAATGTGCCGCTGAGCATCTTTTACATCTCCTGTATACTCGCACATCAAACCGGGGCGCTGGCTTAAGGGCAGTACACTCCAAGATATCCAGCAGCAAGCAAAATCAACCCCTGTCAACCCGTTTGCCATGAAGGCCCTAATCTTGGATAGTTGTGGAGCATATTTGAGTCTCTCCTTGGCAGTTGGCCTCTAAGGAAAAGGGTGTGTATTGCTCAGGCGTTCCGGACGGTAACCCGACAAGGGATTTTCTTCAGGAGGAGAGGTGTCTTTACAATAAAACCATGTTTGGTTCCATTCCTTGGGGTAGCTGTGAAGATTGGCATGAGGGAAGGTGACTTCTTTCCTTTTCTGAATCGCCATACCGCCTAGTTCTGTATTGGGTCCGTCTTTGAACTCTGTGCGACGGTTCAGGTGAAAACAGTCCCTAAATAGCTCTACTGAAGGTTCCTCCTGAAGGTAAGCCTCACTAAAGACTTGGAAGTGGCAGATATTGGTTACGGAGTTAGGACCGATATCTTGTGGGCGCAGTTGAAAGTTGGCTAAGACATCCCGGAAAAACTTTGAACTGGGAGGGTTGAAGCCCCGGCTTAAATGATCAGCAAAAACAACAACTTCTCCCTCTTTGGAGTAGGAGGACATTCCGTGCCAGGGACCCTCAAGTGAATGACGTTTTTCTCGCTTAAAGCGCCTGTTTTGATAAGATTATTCAGCTGGTCCTCAGTCACTCGAGAAGGGACCCAGTTGCACTCATACGCTTGTTTGGCCATGGTGAGATCTACAATACAATAATTGCCGGTGCAAGAATATGTTGGACAATTATATGATGATGCATATTTGCTAAACCGGGGTAAGCTATCTATAAACCGGAGTTCAATAGTGCAACAGTGCCTTAGTAAAGGGTTTGGCGGTTCAACAAGGGGACTAATGGTATATACCGGATTGTCATTTTTTCTACAAAGTTAAACTGTCTAGTCTAAACATCGAAGAGTCAAGACTACAGATGTGTAAGTGAATGAAAACAGGTTTCACAAGACTATATTGCAGTTTTGGATCTTAGGCATGTCAGGAAAGGGAAATATATTCAAACAACACGAAGCAATACCGGACCAATGAGTGAAGGTTAGGGTAAGATCTACTGTTTTGAGATGCATAAGTGGAAGCAGAGGCTAAAGGCTACCATTATACATAGCAGATAATTCAGGAGTTTATCAGAACTGTTGTATGACCAAAGAATGGATGATGAACACCGAAGAACCTGGAAACCCTAGAACAGATCTATTGTCAGGACCCCGATCCTATGCCACATCGATCCAGCGTGTAACACATCATATCCCTTTGCGGCCTCACGCACGGTACTCCCACGGGTGCCACCTTACCTGGCCCGGGACCGTTTGCGCCTTTTGGCTCACGTATATGATAGTGTCGCTAGCATCCATATGACAGAGAACCCGGGCCGACATGGCTAGTCGTGAACCCAAAGCGGCGCTAGCCTATGAGGACAGGCATACATGAATCACATCGAGCATGTCGGTCATCAACGTATTTATTCGGGCTGTAGCACTGGGCTAACAGGACTCCAGTGAACCGGGCTGTAGCAGGCTAGGCAGGACTCCGAATAATAGCGCGTGACATTTCCCCGAAGGGACAGACACGGGAACGACGTGAAACACATGCCGGCCAGTCAAGTGTCCAAGCAGTAGTGCTGGGCTAGCAGGACTCCGGTGAACCGGGCTGTAGCGGACTACTTTCGCTCAGAGGCACAAGACTTACATTTCTCCATATGAAAGGCTGCCAAGGATAAACAACTAGATAGTCGGATCCCACTCATACCAAGCATTTCAATCATACACACAATATGCCCGATATGAGTAAATACAACATGGCATCACAACAAAACTCTACAACTCAAGTACTTTATTTAGAAGGCTCTGAGGAGCCATACATATCATCCATACAGATAGGGGTCACATGACCCAACACTCAAGTCATACAAACATACAAGCACATGCGGAAGCAAAGTAGTCTGAGTACAGACACTAGAAAGAAAGAAGGCTTGACGAAGCCTGTCTATCTACAACGACCCTTCACAAGTCTTGGATCACCACCTGGGTGATAAGTCACTCGTCAACGTCGAGGTCTACAAAGAACCCATCAGAGGGGTTGGTGCAGTCGTCTGAAAAAACATGGTTAAAGCAACATGAGTACGGAGGTACTCAGCAAGTCTTACAACAGGAACCTACTATACATGCACATTCTCAAGAAGGTAGTGGGGTTGTTGCAGCAGGCCAGCTTTGACTCTTGGCTAAGCTATCCTACGATAGACACCACTTGTAAATCATTTGTCGCACACGAGTCCACTATCACCATCACAATACTCCACCGTGGATCCTCTCTCGCCATCCTACGAGAGGGCCATCCGCGGTACTCACACTTATCTTGAGATTTTTAGTAGTATCCATTTAACTTATCTATGAACTGTATAGGTGACCAAGTAGTGCTTTACCGCGGACGCGGCTATTCGAATAGATTTATACCCTGTAGGGGTGTACTTCTTCACACACGCTCTCACCACTTATCGCCGTTTACACGACATGTACTCGGCAACCTTCAAGCGGAAGCCCAGCGAGGGTGTCGACCACGGCCTACCTAAACACTCAAGTCTCTAGTCCAGGTTTATCGCCTATTCGGGTTCCATCCGCAGGGAGTCCGGCCGAGGTTTCCACTAACGGCCCCGAACGATGTGAACAGGGTTCCGAGACACCAAACGGGCGCCCGGTTGACCCGGCCACGTGCCTACCGCAACACAGCCCACCCCGATGGTCAGCGCCGCGTGCGGCCCCCAGCATGCTACAAACACCAGAAACTACTTTGCAACTCCTGGACAGAGGACAAGCGTGATCAAGAAGCCGAGAGGGTCCATTGGTTTCGGGCCCAATGCGTGGTAGTAGCTGAGTCTTAAATCACACACACAGATCTCAGTTCTTAAGGACGGCCTCAATGAAACAACCCACCATGTACTCCTACATGGCCTTCCATCGATTCCTTTACCAAATCGTGTTCAACACTTCCACACTATTGACAACGATACAACCTTTCACTCCGGATCATCATCCCGATGAGCCAGACCTGACACAACTCTAAGCATAGCAAGCATAGCATGGTAGGAACACACACACACACACATGTATTGGCTCAATCAACTCCTACACATGCTAGTGGGTTTCATCTAGTTACTGTGGCAATGACAGGTCATGCAAAGGAAGTGGGTTCAGCTACCGCAACACACAGCAGTTTGAAACGCGTTGTCTTAATGCAGTAAACAAGGGCAGAAGCGAGAACATGGGTTTGTATCGGAATGATCAACGAGTTGCTTGCCTGATGGAGTGGTCGTGGGATACTGCCCTTTAGTTGGATACTCGGAGATATCCTCGGAGGCAGAACCTACCACGATGAACACATCGGAACACAATCAATACATGGCGATATGCAACAATATGATGCATGCTATGACATGGCAATATGAATGTGTCCTGACCTAGTGCAAGTTAAACCAGAAGGGAATGAACCCATTTGAACCAAAGATTCAAATGGAAACTCATTTATTAAGATCATATTAGTGTATCATCTTGTAATGCCTAAACAGTGGGTTTAACTTGTTCTGACATGCATGAAACCAGCACCAATGGATAGCTTGGATTTTTTCTGATCATTTTTCATATATAGAACTTTGCATTTGGAGTTACAGATAATTTTCTATGAATTTTTGAAGTTTGAACTATTTTCTGGATTTTCCTGTATAAGAATAAATCCAGTAATTAATTAATTGCTTCAGCATGAGGTCAGCGTGACGTCATGGGTCAACGGGGTCGTCCAGGTCAAACTGACCAGCGGGACCCGCATGTCAGTAGTTAGTTTAACTAATTAACTTTAATTAGAACTAATCCAAATAGTTAACAGGGGGGCCCCACCTATCATTGACTCAGGGGAGTCAACGAGGGCCCACCCGTCAACGGTCAAGGGTCAACTCGTCGGCGTCTAGCCGCCGGCGAGGCCAGACGCGGCGGAGCAAAGTGGATTTGGCCGTTCCGGCCACCAAATGGGGCGCGGAAGGCATCTACGCGCTCCTGGGGACGAGCCGCGGCTACTGGTGGAGTTAGTTGGGGTCGGGGTGGCCGGAGTTGGCGCCGGCGACGAGTTTGGCGGCGCCGGGGCTCGGGTGAAAGTGAAACCGGGGCTACGGGGCATGGCGAGGCGCGTGGAGTGGTGCATTGGGCCCCTGGGTGTGCGGTGAGGCTAGTGGACAAGATGGTGCGGCCGTTGGGTGGCCGGAGCCTCGTCGGCAACGAGCTCCGCGGCGGCGCGTGCGGGTGAGCTACATGTAATCGCTACGGGGCTCGAGAGAGAGAACGGGGAGGATGGGAAGGTGTCCATGCTCACGGTGGTTGCAGCGAGCGTCGAGGCGGGCTCGGGGAAGGTCGGAGCTGAGCGGGGCGATGATGGCGATCTCGGCGGCCGGAGTTGGGGAAGACGGGGTCGGGGGCGATTCCAGAGCGGGCGAGCGCTCGGGGCTCGTCCTGCTCGAAGAAGAGGAGGGTGGCGGAGCTCGTGGACACGGTCGGGTGGCGCGGGGACGACGGTGGCTATGTCTACGACGGCGGAGCGGCGACGGTGGCGTCGGCCATGGCGAAGGGGAGCGAGGGAGGCGAGGCAGGGCGAGTGGGCGTGTCCAGGGGCTCGGGGCGGCGACGTGGAACGCGTCCAGGGCAGCAGGGCGGCGAGGAGGTGAAGCAGGGCGGCGGGGAGCTGCGTGGCGCGCGCTGGTGCTGGCGTCGAGCACCCGCGCGCCTGCGTGGCCAAGCCAAGCAGCTCGCTGGCGCGGCAGCTTGGCTGGGCCGGCAGGTGGGCCGGTTAGGCGCCAGGTAAGTTTTCCTCTGCTTTTCCTTTTTCTATTTTTCTGTAACTTTGTGTACTTATTAAAAATACCAAAACACTTCTAAAAATCACCAAACTTCATCTGGTCCTTAGCTGGAATATTTCCAGCAAGGAACATTTTGGTTTGGAAATATTTGAGCATTTGAAATATTTTAAAAACTTAAAATGCCCAAATTCAAATACTTATGCATTAACTCAATGACCTTCTGTTGACCTAGAAAATTATGCACCATTTTTGCCAGAGGTTTCAACCCAAGACAAAGAGAGTGAACATTTTAGAAGGGCATTTCAGGTTCATTGAAAATATTTTTAGTAAACCCTAGTTGATTTCAGGAGGGGTGCTGGGGGGTTCTGCCTTCCCCATTTCAAATTTCTGTCAAAAGTAAACATGATGCACACTCTAATGCATGAGCTAGGTAGGATGTGACAACTCACCCCCACTCAAAAGAATCTCGTCCCGAGATTTAGGATCTGTCGGAAAGAAGGTGGGGTACTCGAGTCGAAGACGATCCTCCCTTTCCCATGTAGCTTCTTGCTCGGAATGGTGTGACCATTGAACCTTGAGAAACTTGATATTGTGGCGTCGAGTGGTACGCTCGGCTTGATCAAGGATACGAACGGGGTATTCTCGATAAGTGAGGTTATCTTGGAGATCAAGCGTTTCGTGGTCCACTCCACGGATAGGATCCGAGAAGCAACGCCTGAGTTGAGAGACGTGGAAGACATCATGGACTCTAGAGAGATGCGGAGGTAGTTCCAGTTGGTAGGCAACTTCCCCTCGTTTGGCAAGAATGCGAAAGGGTCCAATGTAACGAGGAGCCAATTTGCCTTTGATACCGAATCGATGGGTTCCCTTTAAAGGTGTAACCCGAAGGTAAGCCATCTCGCCGACTTCATAAGCCATGGGCTTATGCTTGCGGTCATACTGACTCTTTTGTCGAGACTGGGCGGTTTTCAACTTCTCACGAATAATGCGAACCTGCTCTTCTGCATCCTGGATCATGTCCGGGCCAAAGAGTTGTCTCTCGCCGGTTTCTGACCAGTTAAGAGGCGTTCGACATTTTCATCCATAGAGAACTTCGAAAGGAGCTTTACCCAAGCTAGCTTGATAACTGTTGTTATAAGCGAACTCGGCGAATGGAAGGCACTTCTCCCAATTCATACCGAAAGAGATGACAGAAGATCGGAGCATATCCTCCAGAATTTGATTGACTCGTTCTACTTGACCACTTGATTGCGGATGGAAGGCGGTGCTAAAGGAGAGACGAGTCCCCATAGCATTTTGGAAACTTTCCCAAAATCGAGAGGTGAAAAGACTTCCACGGTCTGAATTAATTTCCAATGGAACACCATGGAGAGATACTATTCGAGAGATGTACAAATCAGCTAGCTGGCTAGCGGTTATACTCTCGCGAACAGGTAAGAAGTGGGCTACTTTGGAAAGACGATCGATAGCAACGAAGATAGCATTATTCCCTCTTTTGGTTCTGGGAAACCCGGTAATGAAATCCATACCGATTTTATCCCATTTCCATTCAGGAATCTCCAATGGTTGAAGGGTGCCAGCAGGCCGTTGATGCTCTGCTTTAACACGACGACAGACGTCGCAAGTTGCAATGTATTGAGCGATTTCTCTCTTCATCCTAGTCCACCAAAACCTCTGGCGTAGGTCTTGATACATTTTAGTACTACCGGGATGAATGGTGAGAGGGGATTCATGAGCTTCCTTAAGGATCAATCACCTCAAGTTGCGTACCTTGGGAACCACTAAACGTTTTCCAAAGAACACAACACCTTGATCATCAATGGAGAAACAATCTGCAACTCCCTTCTTGATGTTTCTCTTGATACGGGAAATTCCCGGATCCACCTTTTGTGCCTTGATGATCTGATCCGTAAGGTTAGGTTTCGCCACCAGGGTGGAAAGGAATCCTCGAGGAACAATGTGAAGGTTAAGCTTATGAAATTCCTCGTGGAGAAATGGTTGACTTTGTTGTAACATCAGGTTGTTACAATAAGATTTACGACTTAGTGCATCAGCCATGACATTGGCTTTGCCTGGGGTGTAAGTTATTCCTAAGTCGTAATCCGAGATCAACTCGACCCAACGTCTTTGCCTGAGATTCAAATCCGGTTGGGTGAAGATATATTTCAAACTTTGGTGATCAGTGTAAATTTCGCAACGATTACCCAGAAGGTAATGTCGCCAGGTTTTGAGTGCATGGACTACTGCTGCAAGCTCTAGATCATGTGTGGGATAATTATCCTCATGTGGACGCAACTGTCGAGATGCGTAGGCAATCACATGACGATCTTGCATGAGTATGCAACCTAGTCCTTGTCGCGAGGCGTCGCAGTAGATAACAAAGTCATTAGAGAAATCTGGTGGTACCAGTACGGGAGCAGATGTCAGGCGTATTTTCAGTTCCCGAAAGCTGAACTCGCACTGTGGGGTCCACTCGAACTTTTTATCTTTCTTGAGGAGTTCAGTTAGAGGCTTAGCAACCTTGGAGAAATTCTCGACGAAGCGGCGGCAATAGCTCGCTAAACCAAGAAAACTCCGAACTTGCTTGACCGTTTCAGGTGGAGTCCAGTCAAGGACAGCTTGAACTCGCTCGGGATTGACAGCAATGCCCTTACCAGAGATTACATGGCCCAGATAGGTCACTTCTGGCAACCAGAATTCACACTTGGAGAATTTGGCATAAAGGCGATGCTCTCGAAGTTTCATCAATACTAGCCTTAGATGTTCGGCATGTTCTTCCTCATTCTTGGAGTAGATGAGTATATCATCGAGGTATACCACGACGAATTTATCCAAGTACTCCATGAAGATCGAGTTCATTAACCGAGAGAAGGTGGCTGGAGCATTGGTTAAACCGAAGGACATGACGGTGTACTCGTATTGGCCGTAACGAGTAACGAAAGCCGTTTTGGGAATGTCCCCGTTCTTGATTTTGATTTGATGGTAGCCCAACCTCAAATCCATCTTGGAAAAGACTAAGGATCCAGCGAGCTGGTCATACAGGTCGTTGATCCTGGGGAGCGGATACTTGTTCTTGATAGTGACCAAATTGACAGGTCGATAATCCACAACCATCCGTTCCATTCCATCCTTCTTATTGACGAAGAGGACGGGGCAAGCCCATGGAGATGAACTAGGACGGATGAAACCTTTTTGCAAGGACTCATCGAGTTGTTTCTTAAGCTCAGCTAGTTCTAGGGGTGCCATCTTATAAGGTCTTCTAGAGATTGGGACGGTTCCTGGAAGAAGGTCTATCACGAACTCGACATCTCTGTCAGGTGGAACACCTGGCAGTTCCTCTGGAAAGACATCCGGGAAGTCACGGACTACTGGAATATCTTCGAGGTCTGGAAGGGGATTGGCATTTAGAGAGTAGAGCTGACGCTCCGATACTCGGGTCAAAACATTGACTGTCTTGCCCGATGGATGGGTAAGTTGGACAGTTCTAGTTGAGCAATCAATCTTGGCGTAATGAGCTGACATCCAGTCCATACCCAAGATGATGTTTATGTCCGAAGACTTGAGAGCTATTAGTGACGCGAGAAAAACCAATCTGTCGACAAGAATTTCATTTCCATGGCTGATCCTAGAGGTTTGCCATCTAGAACCGGGAGTTTGAATTTCCATGGAGGTGGGCATGTCACTAAAGGTAGTGTTGTGCAATCGAGCATAGCTCTCAGAAATAAATGAATGAGATG
Organism: Aegilops umbellulata; assembly: GCA_032464435.1. Lineage (NCBI taxonomy): Eukaryota > Viridiplantae > Streptophyta > Magnoliopsida > Poales > Poaceae > Aegilops > Aegilops umbellulata. The sequence continues at coordinate 132,927,986 of CP136056.1, forward strand.
CCCCAGTATCAAAGAGAACAGTTGTCGGGTGGCAATTAACAAGGAGCGTACCGAGAACGACGTTTGGGTCCTCTTGAGTCTCTTCAGCTGAAACGTAGTTGACATGGCCACGAGCAGTGGTGGCTGGCTTGGCGACAAGCACCTTTGCTGTTGACTTACCACGGCCAACAGACTTTCCGAACTGACTGGGGTTGTTCTGGGGACACTCGCGGATGTAGTGGCCCGGCTCACCACACTTGAAGCAAGTTATCGAATTGGGGCGTGGAGCAGCATTGGCAGTGGGGCCACCAAAAGTCTTGGGCGGCACATACTGCTGATTGGGGCGAGGCGCCTCAAAGGATGGCCTCGGAGTATACCTGGGTGGCATAGCAGAATTTGGGATCCAGACCCGGCGCTTCTGAGATCCAGAGCCGGATGAAGATCCATAGTCACGGGAGTGCTTGCGTGAAGCTTCAAAATCATTCTGCCCTGTCTCGGCACTGATGGCCTTATTGACTAGCTTCGGAAAGGAAGTGCATTCATGCAGACGAAGGTCACGGCGGAGCTCAGGGCTAAGTCCCTTGCGGAACCTTGCCTGCTTCTTGGCGTTGGTGGATACCTCTTCGGGAGCATAGCGTGCAAGCTTCCCAAACTCGCGACTGTATGCATCCACAGTCAGCTTCCCCTGGGTGAAGTTACAGAACTCCTCCCTCTTGCGATCCATGAGGCCTTCCGGGATATGATGCTCACGAAAAGCGGCACTGAAATCAGCCCAAGTAGTGAGTTGGCCGACCGGGCGCATAGCTTCATAATTCTCCCACCAAAGGCTGGCAGGGCCTTCGAGGTGATAGGCAGCAAAGGTGACTTTATCATCTTCAGCCACGTTGGCAGAACGTAGCTTGTGGGCGATGCTGCGGAGCCAGTGATCCGCATCGAGAGGTTCGATGGAATGATTGAACTTTGGCGGGTACAGCTTGACAAAGTCATTGATGGACACTGGATTGATCCTCTGCTGGCGTGCACTGTTCTGCTCAATCCGCTCTAACAAGCGGTTGGTGTCGCGCCTATTGCGCTCTGCCTCCAGCATCACTTCGGCCAGAGAAGGTGGTTGAGGTAGACTTTCCTCCCTAGGTGCACTAGCTTCTCCCTGCACCGGAGCGGCAGGGTTGCTGCGAGTGTTGACCATCCTAGGAAAACAAAACAACGATTTAAACCAGGATGGCAAAATCTGGCCAAGGAAGTGCGGAATGTAATGGATAACAAGGAGTGCAGAGATGATCATCCGTATGACATGGTAATATAGAAACTGCCATATATATACCAACGGTCATACACATCATACATAGTTTAGTACAAGCTCAAGCTGAAGTACAACTAAGATGAAAGACGTTACATCTCATCGGAGGCATTCCAAGCTCCTATACATTATTTTTCTACACCTCCGGAATTGATACACACTAAGTTATATTCCACAATCACGCAGGACGGTGGACATACAACTATTACAATACTAGCGAGACTACTACTAGCTCAGGCAGCTCCATAGTAGTCCTCATAGAAGTCACCACCCAGACCTGGAAGCGGAACATGGTCATCTGGACGGTCCTGCGGTGCTTGTGGACCATAGGGACTTGGGTGCGGCCTCGGTCCAACAGATGGCGGCAGAAGAGGCCCACGAGGAGGGGTGATGCCTCCCACCTCACGCCATTCCATGAAGTCTGGCAGACTAGCCCGAACAGGGTACTAGTCTCTCGTGTCCATGTATCCGGCTTGCACAGCAGGTGCAAACCTCGTCAAGGTGGCCCAATGATCAGCACGAGCATTAAAGAGCTCCATACGCAAGGCCCGGTTTTCACGGTCCTTATCTTCCAACATCTCAGTAGTGGTGCAAAGGAGTGAGTCCTCATGGGATGCATCACTGTACTTGCCCTGAAGGTAACCATGCGCCCCAGGGAGGGATGCTGGCATGTAGCGAAATTCAGTGTTGCTCAACAAGGCAGTTCTAGCTCGCATAATGGTCATCATCGAGTAGGCTGCATCTTGAACGGACATCCCAATAGTGATCCCGAGTCCATAAGAACAGTGGAGTGGTTCCGTGGCTCCGGGATAAGATGGATATATCCTGACCATGCATAGATATTGGCTCTGGTTAAAATCTCTAAACTGCTCTTCGACGGTGTATTCAGGGTACCACCGGTAACCTGCCTCAACCATCACTCGAACCAACATGGCGGTATGACCACATATACCAATGCAACGGGTCAGACGAACCACTTGGTTCTGGGGACGGGTAGCCATCTGAAAGCACAAAATAGTGCAAAGGCATTAGAATTTCTGGATGAAATTGGACAGCATAACGGCTGTAAATGCTCAGAAAAAGACTTGAGACATCCACAATAGTTTGCGAAACCACTCAACAACATCATATCAAGGTTCTGGTTCAATTGGCAACATACTAAACTTTAGTAGAACTGGACTGGGTTGTATCCAACAATCCTATAAGTTACTACGGATTTAGTAACACGTGAACCTGATAGAGAGAAGAGAGCCTAGTCCTTAACCCACGTAGAATGAGAAGAGAATGACTCAGAATAGAGGGCATAAGGTAAAGGAGTAAAGGAGCCTTACGTTCCCTCCCACAATCAATTCCCCTACATATAACTAAAGCATTTCTAGACTCGACATCGACCAGTTTGGCTTAGCGAACCTACAGGCAGTCCGGCTCTGATGCCAACGCTGTCAGGACCCCGATCCTATGCCACATCGATCCAGCGTGTAACACATCATATCCCTTTGCGGCCTCACGCACGGTACTCCCACGGGTGCCACCTTACCTGGCCCGGGACCATTTGCGCCTTTTGGCTCACGTATATGATAGTGTCGCTAGCATCCATATGACAGAGAACCCGGGCCGACATGGCTAGTCGTGAACCCATAGCGGCGCTAGCCTATGAGGACAGGCATACATGAATCACATCGAGCATGTCGGTCATCAACGTATTTATTCGGGCTGTAGCACTGGGCTAACAGGACTCCGGTGAACCGGGCTGTAGCAGGCTAGGCAGGACTCCGAATAATAGCGCGTGACATTTCCCCGAAGGGACAGACACGGGAACGACGTGAAACACATGCCGGCCAGTCAAGTGTCCAAGCAGTAGTGCTGGGCTAGCAGGACTCCGGTGAACCGGGCTATAGCGGACTACTATCGCTCAGAGGCACAAGACTTACATTTCCCCATATGAAAGGCTGCCAAGGATAAACAACTAGATAGTCGGATCCCACTCATACCAAGCATTTCAATCATACACACAATATGGCCGATATGAGTAAATACAACATGGCATCACAACAAAACTCTACAACTCAAGTACTTTATTTAGAAGGCTCCGAGGAGCCATACATATCATCCATACAGATAGGGGTCACATGACCCAACACTCAAGTCATACAAACATACAAGCACATGCGGAAGCAAAGTAGTCTGAGTACAGACACTAGAAAGAAAGAAGGCTTGACGAAGACTGTCTATCTACAACGACCCTTCACAAGTCTTGGATCACCACCTGGGTGATAAGTCACTCGTCAACGTCGAGGTCTACAAAGAACCCATCAGAGGGGTTGGTGCAGTCGTCTGAAAAAACATGGTTAAAGCAACATGAGTACGGAGGTACTCAGCAAGTCTTACAACAGGAACCTACTATACATGCACATTCTCAAGAAGGTAGTGGGGTTGTTGCAGCAGGCTAGCTTTGACTCTTGGCTAAGCTATCCTACGATAGACACCACATGTAAATCATTTGTCGCACACGAGTCCACTATCACCATCACAATACTCCACCGTGGATCCTCTCTCGCCATCCTACGAGAGGGCCATCCGCGGTACTCACACTTATCTTGAGATTTTTAGTAGTATCCATTTAACTTATCTATGAACTGTATAGGTGACCAAGTAGTCCTTTACCGCGGACGCGGCTATTCGAATAGATTTATACCCTGCAGGGGTGTACTTCTTCACACACGCTCTCACCACTTATCGCCGTTTACACGACATGTACTCGGCAACCTTCAAGCGGAAGCCCAGCGAGGGTGTCGACCACGGCCTACCTAAACACTCAAGTCTCTAGTCCAGGTTTATCGCCTATTCTGGTTCCATCCGCAGGGAGTCCGACCGAGGTTTCCACTAACGGCCCCGAACGATGTGAACAGGGTTCCAAGACACCAAACGGGCGCCCGGTTGACCCGGCCACGTGCCTACCGCAACACAGCCCACCCCGATGGTCAGCGCCGCGTGCGGCCCCCAGCATGCTACAAACACCAGAAACTACATTGCAACTCCTGGACAGAGGACAAGCGTGATCAAGAAGCCGAGAGGTTCCATTGGTTTCGGGCCCAATGCGTGGTAGTAGCTGAGTCTTAAATCACACACACAGATCTCAGTTCTTAAGGACGGCCTCAATGAAACAACCCACCATGTACTCCTACATGGCCTTCCATCGATTCCTTTACCAAATCGTGTTCAACACTTCCACACTATTGACAACGATACAACCTTTCACTCTGGATCATCATCCCGATGAGCCAGACCTGACACAACTCTAAGCATAGCAAGCATAGCATGGTAGGAACACACACACACACACATGTATTGGCTCAATCAACTCCTACACATGCTAGTGGGTTTCATCTAGTTACTGTGGCAATGACAGGTCATGCAAAGGAAGTGGGTTCAGCTACCGCAACACACAGCAGTTTGAAACGCGTTGTCTTAATGCAGTAAACAAGGGCAGAAGCGAGAACATGGGTTTGTATCGGAATGATCAACGAGTTGCTTGCCTGATGGAGTGGTCGTGGGATACTGCCCTTCAGTTGGATACTCGGAGATATCCTCGGAGGCAGAACCTACCACGATGAACACATCGGAACACAATCAATACATGGTGATATGCAACAATATGATGCATGCTATGACATGGCAATATGAATGTGTCCTGACCTAGTGCAAGTTAAACCAGAAGGGAATGAACCCATTTGAACCAAAGATTCAAATGGAAACTCATTTATTAAGATCATATTAGTGTATCATCTTGTAATGCCTAAACAGTGGGTTTAACTTGTTCTGACATGCATGAAACCAGCACCAATGGATAGCTTGGATTTTTCTGATCATTTTTCATATATAGAACTTTGCATTTGGAGTTACAGATAATTTTCTATGAATTTTTGAAGTTTGAACTATTTTCTGGATTTTCCTGTATAAGAATAAATCCAGTAATTAATTAATTGCGTCAGCATGAGGTCAGCGTGACGTCAGGGGTCAACGGGGTCGTCCAGGTCAAACTGACCAGCGGGACCCGCATGTCAGTAGTTAGTTTAACTAATTAACTTTAATTAGAACTAATCCAAAGAGTTAACAGGGGGGCCCCACCTGTCATTGACTCAGGGGAGTCAACGAGGGCCCACCCGTCAACGGTCAAGGGTCAACTCGTCGGCGTCTAGCTGCCGGCGAGGCCAGACGCGGCGGAGCAAAGTGGATTTGGCCGTTCCGGCCACCAAATGGGGCGCGGAAGGCATCTACGCGCTCCTGGGGACGAGCCGCGGCTACTGGTGGAGTTAGTTGGGGTCGGGGTGGCCGGAGTTGGCGCCGGCGACGAGTTTGGCGGCGCCGGGGCTCGGGTGAAAGTGAAACCGGGGCTACGGGGCACGGCGAGGCGCGTGGAGTGGTGCGTTGGGCCCCTGGGTGTGCGGTGAGGCTAGTGGACAAGATGGTGCGGCTGTTGGGTGGCTGGAGCCTCGTCGGCGACGAGCTCCGCGGCGGCGCGTGCGGGTGAGCTACATGTAATCGCTACGGGGCTCGAGAGAGAGAACGGGGAGGATGGGAAGGTGGCCAGGCGCACGGTGGTTGCAGCGAGCGTCGAGGCGGGCTCGGGGAAGGTCGGAGCTGAGCGGGGCGATGTTGGCGATCTCGGCGGCCGGAGTTGGGGAAGACGGGGTCGGGGGCGATTCCAGAGCGGGGGAGCGCTCGGGGCTCGTCCTGCTCGAAGAAGAGGAGGGTGGCGGAGCTCGTGGACACGGTCGGGTGGCGCGGGGACGACGGTGGCTATGGCTACGACGGCGGAGCGGCGACGGTGGCGTCGGCCATGGCGAAGGGGAGCGAGGGAGGCGAGGCAAGGGCGAGTGGGCGTGTCCAGGGGCTCGGGGCGGCGACGTGGAACGCGTCCAGGGCAGCAGGGCGGCGAGGAGGTGAAGCAGGGCGGCGGCGAGCTGTGTGGCGCGCGCTGGTGCCGGCGTCGAGCACCTGCACGCCTGCCTGGCCAAGCCAAGCAGCTCGCTGGCGCGGCAGCTGGGCTGGGCCGGCAGGTGGGCCGGTTAGGCGCCAGGTAAGTTTTCCTCTGCTTTTCCTTTTTCTATTTTTCTGTAACTTTGTGGACTTATTAAAAATACCAAAACACTTCTAAAAATCACCAAACTTCATCTGGTCCTTAGCTGGAATATTTCCAGCAAGGAACATTTTGGTTTGGAAATATTTGAGCATTTGAAATATTTTAAAAACTTAAAATGCCCAAATTCAAATACTTATGCATTAACTCAATGACCTTCTGTTGACCTAGAAAATTATGCACCATTTTTGCCAGAGGTTTCAACCCAAGACAAAGAGAGTGAACATTTTAGAAGGGCATTTCAGGTTCATTGAAAATATTTTTAGTAAACCCTAGTTGATTTCAGGAGGGGTGCTGGGGGGTTCTGCCTTCCCCATTTCAAATTTCTGTCAAAAGTAAACATGATGCACACTCTAATGCATGAGCTAGGTAGGATGTGACATCTATGGCGGAAAGGACAGAAAACTTATCGGAGCTGAGGAAGAAGAGGAAGAGCACCGCGGTGTTCTGGTATGTTCAGGGTGATGCAGCGGCCAAGGTCGGAGCAGAGAGGACGGTCGACGGTGGCGGCGGAGCTCCAGAGGCTGAGCGGCGCAAGGAGAACGACGTGAAGAGGCACGAGGGGGTAAGAGAAAATGACCCTTCGGTCCTATTTATAAAGACAGGGGATAAGTGTCAGGCGCGAAAATCAAGGGGCCGCAAATTTGGAAGTGAGGCGCAGCTGTCGCCTCGATTGTCGGAGACCCATTAATGAAGATGAGTCATACACAATTTCTTTATAATAGATGACGTCACGACGGTTTACCACGATCCAAGAAGGTGATGTCACGGCAGTTTACCAAATTATGAGAAGATGTTGAAGACAAAGTTTCTGCTAAGGATTGACATGAACCTGTTCAAATCAATCTGGGGCCTAATGTTGGGTATATTACTACTAGGCGTAAACCAGCCAGGACAGGCCGGGTTAACTTCATCAGTAATTGAGCATGCTTGAATCCCATGAAGGAAGATAGGAATGTTAAATAGGGGCCCAAGGCCCAGAACCGGTTTAAGGCCTGTAGCCATGAACCGACATTGGTATGAAACTTCTTTGATAGGATAGAAAGAGCAGAGACCGAACCGGACACGTTTATGAGCCAGTCTCGGGACTCTGTAAACCGGCGGGCGTCACCCATGTATATAAGGGGACGACCCCGCGGCGGTTCAGGACAACAAACAACAACTCGAGACTTAGGCGAAGCATATTCGCTCCCTGGTCATTGAAACCCCATCAATTCCATCACAACTAGATGTAGGATTTTACCTTCATCGAAGGGGCCAAACTAGTATAAACTCTCTTGCATCCCTTGTCCACTTTAACCCCTTCAAGCTAACCCGTCGCGATGGATCCACGACTAAGTCCTTTGAAGAGGACATCTGCCGTGACAAAACCACGACAATCGGTATGTTACTTGCCCGAGATTCGATCATCGGTATCTCAATACCTAGTTCAATCTCGTTACCGGCAAGTTTCTTTACTCGTTCTGTATTGCATCATCCCGCAACTAACTCATTAGTTACATTGCTTGCAAGGCTTATAGTGATGTGCATTACCGAGAGGGCCCAGAGATACCTCTCCGATAATCGGAGTGACAAATCCTAATCTTGATCTATGCCAACTCAACAAGTACCATCGGAGACACCTGTAGAGCACCTTTATAATCACCCAGTTACGTTTTGATGTTTGGTAGCACACAAAGTGTTCCTCCGGTATTCGGGAGTTGCATAATCTCATAGTCATAGGAACATGTATAAGTCATGAAGAAAGCAATAGCAATATACTAAACGATCAAATGCTAAGCTAACAGAATGGGTCAAGTCAATCACATCATTCTCTAATGATGTGATCTCGTTAATCAAATGACAACTCATGTCTATGGCTAGGAAACTTAACCATCTTTGATTCAACGAGCTAGTCAAGTAGAGGCATACTAGTGACACTGTGTTTGTCTATGTATCCACACATGTACTAAGTTTCCGGTTAATACAATTCTAGCATGAATAACAAACATTTATCATGATATAAGGAAATATAAATAACAACTTTATTATTGACTCTAGGGAATATTTCCTTCATGCTACCGGTGAGAAAGTCTCATCATAGTTAACTCCTTGAACTTGTCGAAAACCTTTCGCAACAAGTCGAGCTTTGTAGACAGTAACATTATCGTCAACGTCAATCTTTTTCTTGAAGATCCATTTATTCTCTATGGCTTGCCGATCATCGGGCAAGTCAACCAAAGTCCACACTTTGTTCTCATACATGTATCCCATCTCAGATTTCATGGCCTCAAGCCATTTCGCGGAATCTGGGCTCATCATCGCTTCCTCATAGTTCGTAGGTTCGTCATGGTCAAGTAACATGACTTCCAGAACAGGATTACCGCACCACTCTGGTGCGGATCTTACTCTGTTTGACCTACAAGATTCGGTAGTAACTTGATCAGAAGTTTCATGATCATCATCATTAGCTTCCTCACTAATTGATGTAGGAATCACGGGAGCTGATTTCTATGATGAGCTACTTTCCAATTCGAGAGAAGGTACAATTACCTCATCAAGTTCTACCTTCCTCCCACTCACTTCTTTCGAGAGAAACTCCTTCTCTAGAAAGTATCCGTTATTAGCAACAAATATCTTGCCTTCGGATCTGTGATAGAAGGTGTACCCAACAGTCTCCTTTGGTATCCTATGAAGACACATTTCTCCGATTTGGGTTCGAGCTTATCAAGTTGAAGTTTTTTCACATAAGCATCGCAGCCCCAAACTTTAACAAACGACAACTTGGGTTTCTTGCCAAACCACAGTTCATATGGTGTCGTCTCAATGGATTTAAATGGTACCCTATTTAACGTGAATGCAGCCGTCTCTAAAGCATAACCCCAAAATGATAGCGGTAAATTAGTAAGAGAAATCATAGATCGCACCATATCTAATAAAGTTCGATTATGACGTTCGGACACACCATTACGCTACGGTGTTCTGGGTGGCGTGAGTTGCAAAACTATTCCGCATTGTTTCAAATGAAGACCAAACTCGTAACTCGAATATTCACCTCCACGATCAGATCGTAGAAACTTTATTTTCTTGTTACAATGATTTTTCCACTTCACTCTGAAATTCTTTGAACTTTTCAAATGTTTCAAACTTATGTTTCATTTAGTAGATATACCCATATCTGCTCAAATCATTTGTGAAGGTCAGAAAATAACGATACCCGCCGCGAGCATTAACACTCATCGGGCCGCATACATCAATATGTATTATTTCCAACAAGTTTGTTGCTCGCTCCATTGTTTCGGAGAACGGAGTCTTAGTCATCTTGCCCATGAGGCATGGTTCGCAAGCATCAAGTGATTCATAATCAAGTGATTCCAAAAGCCCATCGGCATGGAGTTTCTTCATGTGCTTTACACCAATATGACTCAAACGGTAGTGCCACAAATAAATTGCACTATCACTATTGAACTTATATCTTTTGTCTTCAATACTATAAATATGTGTATCCCTACTATCGAGATTCAACAAAAAATAGACCATTCATCAAGGGTGCATGACCATAAAAGATATTACTCATATAAATAGAACAACCATTATTCTCCGATTTAAATGAATAACCATCTCGCATCAAACAAGATCCAGATATAATGTTCATGCTTAACGCTGGCACCAAATAACAATTATTTAGGTCTAAAACTAACCCCGAAGGTAGATGTAGAGGTAGCGTGCCGACGGCGATCACATCGACTTTGGAACCATTTCCCACGCGCATCGTCACCTCATCCTTAGCCAATCTTCACTTAATCCCTAGCCCCTATTTCGAGTTGCAAATGTGAGCATTAGAACCAGTATCAAAAGACGCTACTGCGAGCATTAGTAAGGTACACATCAATAACATGTATATCAAATATACCTTTCACTTTGCCATCCTTCTTATCCGGTGACCAGTCCCTTCAAAGTAGAAGAACTCAATCTCAGGCTTAGGTCCAGACTTGGGCTTCTTCACTTGAGCAGCAAGTTGCTTGTCGTTCTTCTTGAAATTTTCCTTCTTCCCTTTGCCCTTCTTCTTGAAACTAGTGGTCTTGTTGACCATCAACACTTGACGCTCCTTCTTGATTTCTACCTCCGCAGCCTTTAGCATTGCGAAGGGCTCGGGAATTGTCTTATCCATCCCTTGTATATTATAGTTCATCACGAAGCTTTTGTAGCTCGGTGGGAGTGATTGAAGAACTCTGTCAATGACACTATCAACCGGAAGATTAACTCCTAGCTGAGTCAAGTGATTGTGGTACCCAGATATTATGAGTATATGCTCACTAACAGAACTATTCTCCTCCACTTTGCAGCTGTAGAACTTATTGGAGACGATCTCTCAATCCGGGCATTTGCTTGAAATATTAACTTCAACTCCTGGAACATCTCATATGCTCCATGACGTTCAAAATGTCATTGAAGTCCCGGTTCTAAGCCGTAAAGCATGACACACTGAACTATTGAGTAGTGATCAACTTTGCTCTGCCAGACGTTCATAACATCTGGTGTTCCTCCTGCAGTGGGTTTGGCACCTAGCGGTGCTTCCAGGACGTAATTCTTCTGTGCAGCAATGAGGATAATCCTCAAGTTACGGATCCAGTCCGTGTAGTTGCTACCATCATCTTTCAACTTAGCTTTCTATAGGAACGCATTAAAATTCAATGGAGCAGTAGCACGTGCCATTTATCTACAACAACATAGACATGCAAAATACTATCAGGTACTAAGTTCATGATAAATTAAAGTTCAATTAAACATATTACTTAAGAACTCCCACTTAGATAGATATCCCTCTAATCATCTAAGTGATCACGTGATCCATATCAACTAAACCATGTCCGATCATCACGTGAGATAGAGTAGTTTTCAATGGTGAACATCACTATGTTGATCATATCTACTATATGATTCACTCTCAAGCTTTCGGTCTCACTGTTCCGAGGCCATATCTGCATATGCTAGGCTCGTCAAGTTTAACCCGAGTATTCTGCGTGTGCAAAACTGGCTTCCACCCGTTGTATGTGAACGTAGAGCTTATCACACCCGATCATCACGTGGTGTCTCGGCACGATGAACTATAGCAACAGTGCATACTCAGGGAGAACACTTATACCTTGAAATTTAGTGAGACATCATGTTATAATGCTACCGCCGTACTAAGCAAAATAAGATGCATAAAGGATAAACATCACATGCAATCAATATAAGTGATATGATATGGCCATCAACATCTTGTGCCTTTGATCTCCATCTCTAAAGCACCGTCATGGTCACCATCGTCACCGGCTTGACACCTTGATCTCCATCGAAGCATCGTTGTCGTCTCGCCAACTATTGCTTCTACGACTATCGCTACCGCTTAGTCATAAAGTAAAGCAATTACATGGTGATTGCATTTCATACAATAAAGCGACAACCATATGGCTCTTGCCAGTTGCCGATAACTGCTACAAAATATGATCATCTCATACAACAATTTATGTATCATCATGTCTTGACCATATCACATCACAGCAAGCACTGCAAAAACAAGTTAGACGTCCTCTACTTTGTTGTTGCAAATTTTACGTGGCTGCTACAGGCTTAGAAAGAACTGTTGTTACCTTTGCAACAAAACCACAACGATTTTTCTTCATGTGTGATGTTTTAACCTTCAACAAGGACTGGGCGTAGTCACACTCGATTCAACTAAAGCTAGAGAAACAGACACCCAGTAGCCACCTATGTGCGAAGCACGGCGGTAGAACCAGTTTCATGAACGCGGTCATGTAATGTCGGTCTGGGCCGGTTCATCCAACAATACCACCGAATCAAAGTATGACATGCTGGCAAGCAGTATGAATATTATTGCCCACAACTCTTTGTGTTCTACTCGTGCATATAACATCTACGCATAGACCTGGCTCGGATGCCACTGTTGGGGAACATAGTATTTCAAAAAAATTCCTACGATTACGCAAGATGTATCTAGGAGAAGCATAGCAATGAGCGGGGAGAGTGTGTCCACGTACCCTCGTAGACCGAAAGCAGAAGCGTTTAGTAACGCAGTTGATGTAGTCGAACGAATTCGCGATCCAACCGATCAAGTACCGAACGCACGGCACGTCCGCGATCTGCACACATTCAGCTCGGTGACGTCCCTCGAACTCTAGATCCAGCTAAGGCCGAGGGAGAGTTTCGTCAGCACAATGGTGTGGTGACGGTGATGATGAAGTTACCGACGCCGGGCTTCGCCTAAGCACTACGGCAATATGACCGAGGTGGAATACTGTGGAGGGGGGCACCGCACACGGCTAGGAGACCAACTTATGTGTCTATGGGGTGCCCCCTCCCCCATATATAAAGGAGGGAGGAGGGGGCCAGCCGGCCACAAGGGGTAGGCCCAAGGGGGGATTCCTATTCCTACTAGGAGTAGGTTCCCCCTTTTCCTAGTCCAACAAGGAGGGGAAGGAAGGAGGAAGGGGAGAGAAGGAAGGAGGGGGGCACCGCCCCACCCCTTGTCCAACTCGGACTGGGGGGGAGGCGCCACCTCCTGGCCGTTCCTCTCTCCTCTAAACCCCATGGTGGCCCATTAACTTCCGGGTGGGGGGGGGGGGTTCCGGTAACCCTCCGGCACTCCGGTTTTATCCGAAACTCTCCGGAACACTTCCGATGTCTGAACAACATGGTCCAATATATCAATCTTTATGTCTCGACCATTTCGAGACTCCTCGCCATGTCCGTGATCTCATCCGGGACACCGAACAACCTTCGGTACATCAAACCACATAAACTCATAATACCAATCATCATCGAATGTTAAGCGTGCGGACCCTACGGGTTCGAGAACTATGTAGACATGGCCGAGACACTTCTCCGGTCAATAAACAGTAACGGAACCTGGATGCTCATATTGGTTCCTACATATTCTACGAAGATCTTTATCGGTCAAACCGCACAAGAACATACGTTGTTCCCTTTTTCATCGATATGTTACTTACCCGAGATTCGATCGTCGGTATCATCATACCTAGTTCAATATCGTTACCGGCAAGTCTCTTTTTACTCGTTCTGTAGTGCATCATCCCACAACTAACTCATTAGTCACATTGCTTGCAAGGCTTATAGTGATGTGCATTACCGAGAGGGCCCAGAGATACCTCTCCGACAATCGGAGTGATAAATCCTAATCTCGATCTATGCCAACTCAACAAACACCATTGGAGACACCTGTAGAGCATCTTTATAATCACCCAGTTATGTTGTGACGTTTGATAGCACACTAAGTGTTCCTCCGGTATTCGGGAGTTGCATAATCTCACAGTCATAGGAACATGTATAAGTCATGAAGAAGCAATAGCAATAAACTAAACGATCGTAGTGCTAAGCTAACGGATGGGTCTTGTCCACCACATCATTCTCTAATGATGTGATCCCATTCATCAAATGACAACACATGTCTATGGCTAAGAAACTTAACCATCTGTGATCGAGCTAGTCTTGTAGAGGCATACTAGGGACACTCTGATTGTCTATGTATTCACACATGTACTAAGTTTCCGGTTAATACAATTCTAGAATGAATAATAAACATTTATCATGATATAAGGAAATATAAATAATAACTTTATTATTGCCTCTAGGGCATATTTCCTTCAGGAAAGCCTTGCAAAATGATCATTGATAAAAAATACATGGCTGGTACAATCAATATCTTTGCCCCTAACTTGTCACCCCAGGCTTCTAGATTCTGGAAAGGCATTAAAACCACTATCCAAGCGCTGAAGTTTGGATACAGATGGAAAATTGGGTGAGGTACAAAGGTCAGATTCTGGGAGGACACCTTGTTTGGTACTTCTCCTCTGGATGTACAGTTCTGGCCTATTTACTCCATTTGCAATGAACAAACTAAGAGTGTTAGTGAGGTTTGGGATGGGCATCAACTCAAACTGACTTTTAGAAGGAACTTTGTGGCACCCCAGCTCAGAGAAACCGGAACGCTCCATATTCCAGCCCAGAGATCGAGGAGAAGCCTTCTGGAATACGGCACTGCTTAGCATAGAACAAATCAGCTCTTTTATTGCAAGCTATATTGGGTACAAGGGGATTACAACGGCCCGGCGACACTACGCCTACCATGCTTGCTCCATGCAAACAGCAAGACAACTCGGCGCAACGGAATGACTACTGGCAGCGGAACAACGACGACGATGATGAACTCCACTCCGCAGGGACTCTGGCTGGAACGCTTATCCTAGAGCGCAAACAAGGAATCCACTACAAACAAGCAATCAAATCCAGCATGACCTGCAAACTGACATGACATGCCAGGTCAGTACATTGAATGCACTTGCAAGCTCACAACAACCAAATCAATCAAGACAAACAATAGCATGGCAAGTACAGGTTAACCAGGTTTAACATGATGCTATCAGATCAATCATAGCATGAACAAGATGATGCAACTAGAACAGTACGAGCATGGCATAAACATATGAACATGATGAGACTAGCATGCAACATGATGAAACTATCATGCACCAACTTACTCTGCTCGGGTTATCTCGTAACCCTCACCTGCACAAACATACCATCACGGACATCACACGATCATCTCAGGATCCAATCAAGCTTGGTATTAACAATACCGTAGTAATCATTCATGACCACAAGGAGCTTGACCTTTACCCTTGACTCTCGCATAACACCACAAGTATCCAACAAGCCGGTATTCATGATACCACAGTGATCCTCTTACGATCACATAAATATCAACCAACTTCTTTCATCATTGAACAAGGGTTGTTATTAAGCACATTATTATTACTGTTGACCCACAGTGTGACCAACTACGAACTGGGCCCATATCCGTGGGCGCGGCTATCGATAGATTTAACACACACACTCTGCAGAGGTTAGCACACTATACCCACACCACGGAACCCTGGCCTCCCACTCCCATTCGGGTGGACCAAAGCCTTCCGACAAAACCGTCCTACTGCCATGACATTCTCCCGGCCACTCCGACCAACTCCCCTTTGGGCTAAGTCCTGGGTGGCCCCGTGCCTACCAAAGGCACCAACGGCCACCGTCGTGGCAAAAGGGTCCTAAACGGGGACAAGGATCCATACCCAACAACGGGCACACAAGGCTTATGCCGTCCTACCTGATCAGGGTAGTGCTCGCGAATAACCTTCCCTCGCGGGAGGGACCGGTGAGAGGCATGACAATAGACCCAGTTAGGACCCCCCATAGGGTAAGCGTGGTTGCATTGGTTAGATCGATATGGTGGCACCATGACTCAGCCAACAGTTGTTCAAGTTCAATTTAATCCGGTTAAACTTGAATGCAATATGCTGAGCCATGATAAAATAACAGGATGCAACTACAATGCATGAACATGATATCAAACATAAGCATGGGGGTGCATCATAATCAACGAGCATAACAACAAATTTAATCATTTATCCAGATGAGCATGGCATACTAACGAGCATGAATATCACAACTAGAACACTACTCACAGCATGACATGACCACTAGCATCAATAATAAATACCATGCAATAACCTAACGATAAAACTACCATGCAAGTATTTAATCAACTGGATGCAAAGGAACAAGCATAACGGCGGTACTCGGAACAGACGATAGTCATGCACCGAAGACCATCACCAACATGTACTGCTACCAAAAATTTCTAATATTAAAGTAATACTAGCATGAAGAACATAATAACAGAGTGCAAGAAAACATAGCAAGACGGTAAACACTGATCCATAAGCATAACCGAAATAGCAACAACAGTAGCAAAACAATCAAACAGTTATTAAAGATTCAAGTTGGAAACCAATGTTTCTGCATGGCTATCGTGCAAATGGTGGTTGTGGCTTGTCTGGGGATGAAGAAGGCTCCGGGGAGAAGTGCAGAAAGATCGCGGAAGGAATCGCCGGAAATGGTACTCTCTCGGAGGGGCTGATTAGGGCCAAGGGCAAAATGGCCATTTTCAGAATGTTGAAACATAGTGAAAATGGTACCAAAAGTTCGGTCTCAACGAGACAAAGAAGTGGGCTTTGGAATCACCTAAATCGGAGTTGCGATCGCGAAGATACGAGAGGGGGAAGTCCAGGGACCAATCTGTGAAAGTTTTCATCACCAACAAGTCCCTGGGAGGAAAAACAGATCGCGCACTTAGGGGAATACGCCTCCAGGAAGGGAAAACGTACTTTCAGTCATAGTAGAATAATAGTATGTTTTCGAACAAGGGAAGACGCATTTCAAGAAAACTGTCTCCACTTATCCACGTGGACCAGGGCGCTGGGCCACTGGCGCGTGGGTCCCAGGCATAGGGGGAGGGGCTCGGGCGTTCGTCTCCTTCCTCCTGCTCGTGCCCCGATCGAGACAGAGGAGGATCATGATAACCCACAAGTATAGGGGATCGCAAAAGTTTTCGAGGGTAGAGTATTCAACCCAAATTTATTGATCCGACACAAGGGGAGCCAAAGAATATTCTCAAGTATTAGAAGTTGAGTTGTCAATTCAACCACACCTAAATAACTTAGTATCTGTAGCAAAGTGTTTAGTAGCAAAGTAATATGATAGTAGTGGTAACGGTAACAGAAGAAAAAGTAATATTTCTGGTGTTTTGTAGTGATTGTAACAGTAGCAATGGAAAAGTAAATAAGCGAGAACCAGTATATGGAAAGCTCGTATGCATTCGATCGGTGATGGATAATTATGCTGGATGCGGTTCATCATTTAACAATTATAACATAGGGTGACACAGAACTAGCTCCAATTCATCAATGTAATTTAGACATGTATTCCGAATATAGTCATACATGCTTATGGAAAAGAACTTGCATGACATCTTTTGTCCTATCCTCCAGTGGCAGCTGGATCCTAACGGAAACTAAGCGATATTAAGGCCTCCTTTTAATAGAGAACCGGAACAAAGCATTAGCTCATAGTGAATACATGAACTCCTCAAACTATGGTCATCACCGGGAGTGGTCCCGATTATTGTCACGTCGGGGTTGCCGGATCATAACACATAGTAGGTGACTATAGACTTGCAAGATAGGATCAAGAACACACATATATTCATGAAAACATAATAGGTTCAGATCTGAAATCATCGCACTCGGGCCCTAGTGACAAGCATTAAGCATAGCAAAGTCATAGCAACATCAATCTCAGAACAGACTGGATACTAGGGATCAAACCCTAACAAAACTATCTCGATTACATGATAGATCTCATCCAACCCATCACCGTCCAGCAAGCCTACGATGGAATTACTAACGCACGGTGGTGAGCATCATGAAATTGGTGATGGATGATGGTTGCTGATGACGATGGCGACGAATCCCCCTCTCCGGAGCCCCGAACGGACTCCAGATCAGCCCTCCCGAGAGGTTTTAGGGCTTGGCGGCGGCTCCGTATCGTAAAACGCGATGAATTCTTCTCCTTGATTTTTTCTCGCCGAAATCAAAGATATAGAGTTGGAGTTGGCGTCGGAGGAGCTCCAGGGGGCCCATGAGGTAGGGGGGCGCGCCCTAGGGGGGGGGCGCCCCCACCCTCTTGGACAGGGTGTGGGCCCCCTGGTCTTCATCTTTGGCAAGGACTTTTTATTATTTTGAAGAAGACGTTCCATGGAGTTTCAGGTCATTCTGAGAACTTCTGTTTCTGCACATAAATAACACCATGGAAAGTTTGCTGAAAACAGCGTCAGTCCGGGATAGTTCCATTCAAATAATGCAAGTTAGAGTCCAAAACAAGGGCAAAAGTGTTTGGAGAAGTAGATACGACGGAGACGTATCAACTCCCCCAAGCTTAAACCTTTGCTTGTCCTCAAGCAATTCAGTTGATAAACTGAAAGTGATAAAGAAAAACTTTTACAAACTCTATTTGCTCTTTTTGTTGTAAATATGTAAAGCCAGCATTCAAGTTTTCATCAAAGATTATGAATAACCACATTTGCAATAACTCCTAGGTCTCATGTTTACTCATATCAATAGCATAATCAACTAGCAAGCAATAATAATAAATCTCGGATGGCAACACTTTCTCAAAACAATCATAATATGATATAACAAGATGGTATCTCGCTAGCCCTTTCTGAGACCACAAAACATAAATGCAGAGCGCCTTTAAAGATCAAGGACTGACTAGACATTGTAATTCATGGTAAAAGAGATCCAATCATAGTCATACCCAATATAAATTAATAGTAATGGATGCAAATGACAGCTACGCTCTCCAGCTAGTGCTTTTAATAAGAGGGTGATGACTCAACATAAAAGTAAATAGATAGGCCCTTCGCAGAGGGAAGTAGGGATTTGTAGAGGTGCCAGAGCTCGGTTTTGAAATAGAGATAAATAATATTTTGAGCGGTATACTTTCATTGTCAACATAACAACTAAGAGATGGCGATATCTTCCATGCTACACACATTATAGGCGGTTCCCAAAATGAATGGTAAAGTTTATACTTCCCCTCCACCAACAAGCATCAATCCATGACTTGCTCGAAACAATGAGTGTCTCCAACTAGCAACAGTCCCAGGGGGAGTTTTGTTTGTAATTATTTTGATTTAGTTTGCATAAAGCATGGGATTGGGCATCCCGGAGACCAGCCATTTTCCCGTGAATGAAGAGCGGAGTCCACTCCTCTTGAGAATAACCCGCCTAACATGGAAGATAAGGGCAGCCCTAGTTGATACATGAGCTATTCGAGCATACAAAACAGAATGTTTATTTGATGGTTTAGAGTTTGGCACATACAAATTTACTTGGAACGGCATGTAGATACCGCATATAGGAACGTATAGTGGACTCATATGGAATAACTGTGGGGTTTAAGGGATTGGATCACAAGCAGTATTCCCGGTTAGTACAAGTGAAGGCTAGCAAAAGACTGGGAAGCGACCAACTACAGAGCGACAACAGTCATGAACATGCACTAAAATTAATAAGCATTGGATGCAAGCATGAGTAGGATATAATCCACCATGAACATAAATATCGTGAAGGCTATGTTGATTTTGTTTCAACTACATGCGTGAACATGTGCCAAGTCAAGTCACTTAAATCATTCAAAGGAGGATACCACCCCACTATACCACATCACAACCATTTTAATAGCATGTTGGCACGCAAGGTAAATCATTATAACTCATAGCTAATCAAGCATGGCATAAGCAACTATGATCTCTAATTGTCATTGCAAACATGTTTATTCATAATAAGCTGAATCAAGAACGATGAACTCATCATATTTACAAAAACAAGAGAGGTCGAGTTCATACCAGCTTTTCTCATCTCAGTCAGTCCATCATATATCATCATAATTGCCTTTCACTTGCACGACCGAAAAGAGTGAATAATAATAACAGTGCACGTGCATTGGTCTAAGATGGAATCTGCGAGCATTCAATAAACAGGAGAAGACAAGGCAATATGGGCTCTTGGTTAAATCAACAATAATGCATATAAGAGCCACTTCAATAGTTTAATCACGGTCTTCTCCTATCGACCCCCAAAGAAAAGAAAATAAATTAAAAACTATTTACACGGGAAAGCTCCCAACAAGCAAAAGAAGGACGTGAAATCTTTTTGGGTTTTCTTTTTAATTATTACTACTACCGCAAGGAAAGTAAACTAACTAGGAGCTATACTAATTTTATTTGTTTTTCTTAAAGTTTAACAAACACACAAGAAGAAAGCAGGAAAAAGAAAATAAACTAGCATGTATATTACAGTGAAAGAGTATGAGCACCGCCATCTAGCAATGAGTGTGTGTGAACATAAATGTGATGTCGGTGGGAAATACGTACTCCCCCAAGCTTAGGCTTTTGGCCTAAGTTGGTTCATTGCCAGGGATAGCCTGGCTGATACCCATAGGTGTAGCTAGGGTCGTACTGTGATGCAGCGTTTATCGCCTCCTGAGCTGCAACATGGCATCGGGCTGCGTCCACTCTCCTCTTGTACTCATCCGCCTCCTCTCTGGTAATAATATATCTTCGTTTTGCCTGATAATCAAAGAAGGCAGGAGCAGGGAGAGTAATACGAACAACACACCGTTTGTCAAAGATTAGTTGATACTGGAGAGGTGATTCAGTCCTCTCGACAAACTGGTGAGAGATCATAGAATTAAAATCTAAATAAGTAGGAGGCAACTCCATGTCATCCTCACGAACATCCACCTCAAGAAAATTAGCTAAGCGGGTTGCATAAATTCCTCCAAACAAATCTCCATTAAATCTATTATGATGCAACCTACGTGCAACAATGGCTCCCAAATGATAGGATTGGTCTCCTAACACAACACTACTAAGAATACTGAGGTCAGGCACACACATATGACATGCTTCATCCTTACCAGTTATGCACCTGCCTATGAAGAGAGCAAAATAATGTATAGCAGGAAAGTGAATGCTCCCTATGGTAGCTGGTGCTATATCCCTAGATTCCCCTACAGTTATACTAGCAAGAAAGTTTCTAAATTCAGATTTACGGGGATCACTAGCACTACCCTGTTGTGAAAGTTTGCAAGCAAAAGTAAAATCCTCTAAGTCCATGGTATAAGATTTTTCATAGAGATCAAACATGACAGTTGGAGAATTACGTGAAGATGAAAACTCAAACCTCCTCACAAATGAACTAGTGAGTTGATGGTACTGGGGGCATTTGTCTGCCTCAAAGCTCACAAGATCAGCGTTACGCAAATATGCGTTGAATTCCTCTTTGATTCCCGCTCGATCCATAAAATTTTCTAAAGGCCACTCACAAGGCCGCACTGGAGCGTCCCTTGGTGGCTCCTCAACAACGTCACGCATTGCAAGCCTGGGTCCTTGCTTCCTTGAAGAACCATCTTGCAAAAAATTCCTAAACATATTTCTTCCTCAGATTTTTTTTGAAATTTTTAGTAACTTCAAACAAAAGTAAACCAAACTCAACAAAATTGATAGCAACTACTCCTACAAGTGCCTAGAGCCTATATCAAACATTAGAACTACTTGGAACCATATAAATTTGACATGCAAGCTCAAGAACATGGTCACCTAGGCAACACAAATTTGCAATGAATAAAGCACTAGAGAAAAAACTAATCGGACCAATGGAGGAGTCACATACCAAGGAACAATCTCCCCAAGCAGTTTTGTGAGAGGTGCTTTGAGCAAGGATATCGAAAATCGCAGCAAGGTGAGCTAGAACTCGTGCTTGAGCCAGATATTCTTGTTTGTGGGAGGAAGAAGAAGAGGATGGGTGCAGGAATAAGTGGAGGAGGGCCACCGTGGGCCCACGAGGCAGGGGGCGCGCCCTCCACCCTCGTTGCCAGGTGGCAGCTCCACCCGCAGTGTTTTCAGTACCATAAATCCTCAAATATTCCAAAAAAATCATATTAAATTGGCATGGTATTTGGAGGACTTTTATTTTCGGGGTATTTTTATACTGCACAGATAAATCAGGAAACAGACAGAAAAATACTATTTTTACTTTATTTCGACTAAATAAGAGAAGGTAGAAGAAAAGTACAGAAGGTTGTGCCTTCTAGTTTAATCCATCTCATGCTCATCAAAAAGAATCCACTAACAAGGTTGATCAGGTCTTGTTAATAAACTCATTCCGAATAACATGAAACTAGAGAAATTTCGAACAACACTATGTTACCTCAACGGGGATATGCACATCCCCAATAATAAGAATATCATATTTCTTCTTGACAGTAGGAAGAGGAAATTCCAAACCTCCAAATATAATCGATGGAATTTTTCCAATAGAGTTGATACTATGAACTTGAGGTTGTTTCCTCGGAAAGTGTACCGTATGCTCATTACCATTAACATGAAAAGTGACATTGCCTTTGTTGCAATCAATAACAGCATCTGCAATGTTCAAAAAGGGTCTTCCAAGAATAATAGACATACTATCGTCCTCGGGAATATCAAGAATAACAAAGTCCGTTAAAATAGTAACGTTTGCAACCACAATAGGCACATCCTCACAAATACCGACAGGTATAGCAGTTGATTTATCAGCCATTTGCAAAGATATTTCAGTAGGTGTCAACTTATTCAAATCAAGTCTATGATATAAAGAGAGAGGCATAACACTAACACCGGCTCCAAGATCACATAAAGCAGTTTTAACATAATTTCTTTTAATGGAGCATGGTATAGTGGGTACTCCTGGATCTCCAAGTTTCTTTGGTATTCCACCCTTAAAAGTATAATTAGCAAGCATGGTGGAAATCTCAGCTTTAGGTATCTTTCTTTTATTAGTGACAATATCTTTCATATATTTAGCATAAGGATTCATTTTGAGCATATCAGTCAGTCGCATACGTAAAAAGATAGGTCTAATCATTTTAGCAAAGCGCTCAAAATCCTCACCATCCTTTTTCTTGGATGGTTTGGGAGGAAAAGGCATGGGTTTCTGAACCCATGGTTCTCTTTCTTTACCATGTTTCCTAGCAACAAAGTCTCTCTTATCATAACGTTGATTATTTTATTATGGGTTATCAAGATCAACAACAGGTTCAACTTCTACATCATTATCATTACTAGGTTGAGCATCATCATGAACATCATCATTAATAGTTTCATTAGGTTCATGTTCATTACCAGATTGTGTTTCAGCATCAGACATAGATATATCATTTGGATTCTTAGGTGGTTCAGCAATAGGTTCACTAGAAGTTTGCAAAGTCCTATCATTTTTCTTTTTCTTCCTTTTAGAAGAACTAGGTACATCAATATTATTTCTCTGAGAATCTTGCTCGATTCTCTTAAGGTGGCCTTCAGGATACAAAGGTTCCTGAGTCATTCTACCAGTTCTAGTAGCCACTCTAACAACATAATCATTTTTCTTACTATTCATTTCTCTGAGAAAATCATTTTGAGCCTTAAGTACTTGTTCTACTTGAGTGGTAACCATAGAAGCATGTTTGCTAACAAGTTTAAGTTCACCTCTAATATTAGCCATATAATCACCCAAGTGTTTAATCATATAAGCATTTTGTTTTAATTGTCTGCCAAAACAAGCATTGAAATCTTCTTGCTTAAACATAAAGTTATCAAACTCATCCAAGCATTGGCTAGCAATTTTTGTAGGAGGGATTTCAGCTCTATCATATCTATAAAGAGAATTTACCTTTACTACCTATGTCGGGTTATCAAGACCAGGAGGTTCTTCGATAGGTAATGGATTAAGATCATAAGTTTCTTCAATAGGCGGTAGATTAAGACCATGTATTTCTTCAATAGGAGGTAAATTCTCAACATCTTCAACTTTAATACCTTTTTCTTTCGTAGATTTCTTTGCCTCTTTCATATCTTTAGGACTGAGAAATAGAACACCTCTCTTCTTCGGAGTTGGTTTAGGAATAGGCTCAGTACTTGGAGCAGGAGCTGGCTCAGGAAGTGCCCAATTATTTTCATTTGTCAACATATTATTCAATAGAATTTCAGCTTCATCCGGTGTTCTTTCCCCTGAAAAGAGAACCAACACAACTATCCAGGTAATCTCTGGAAGCATCGGTTAGTCCATTATAAAAGATATCAAGTATTTCACTTTTCTTAAGAGGATGATGAGGCAAAGCATTAAGTAACTTGAGAAGCCTCCCCCAAGCTTGTGGGAGACTCTCTTCTTCAATTTGCACAAAGTTGTATATTTCCTTTAAAGCAGCTTGTTTCTTATGAGCAGGGAAATATTTAGCAGAGAAGTAATAAATCATATCCTGGGGACTATGCACACAACCAGGATCAAGAGAATTAAACCATATCTTAGCATCACCCTTTAATGAGAATGGAAATATTTTAAGGATATAAAAGTAGCGAGATCTCTCATCATTAGTGAACAGGGTGGCTATATCATTTAATTTAGTAAGATGTACCACAACAGTTTCAGATTCATAGCCATGAAAAGGATCATATTCAACCAAAGTAATTATATCAGGATCAACAGAAAATTCATAATCCTTATCGGCAACACAAATAGGTGAAGTAGCAAAAGCAAGGTCAGGCCTCATTCTATCTCTAAGAGATTCCTTATTCCATTCAGCTAATAACCTGCATAGCAGAAGTAGTTTCATCATAAGTATCATGCATAGCAGAAGTGGCATCATCAATAACGTGCGACGTATCAGAACGAATAGCAGAAGCAGGTTTAGGTGTCGCAAGCTTACTCAAAACAGAAGGTGAATCAACTGCAGAGCTAGATGGCAGTTCCTTACCTCCCTCGTAGTTGAGGGATAAATTGTTGTCTTAGCGTCTTTCAAGTTCTTCATAGTGTCCAGCAGATATAAATCCCAAGTGACTCAAAGAATAGAGCTATGCTCCCCGGCAACGGCACCAGAAAATAGTCTTGATAACCCACAAGTATAGGGGATCGCAACAGTTTTCGAGGGTAGAGTATTCAACCCAAATTTATTGATTCGACACAAGGGGAGCCAAAGAATATTCTCAAGTATTAGCAGTTGAGTTGTGAATTCAACCACACCTGGATAACTTAGTATCTGCAGCAAAGTGTTTAGTAGCAAAGTAATATGATTGTAGTGGTAACGCTAACAAAAGTAACAAAAGCAAAAGTAATATTTTTGGTGTTTTGTAGTGATTGTAATAGTAGCAACGGAAAAGTAAATAAGCGAGAACCAGTATATGGAAAGCTTGTAGGCATTGGATCGGTGATGGATAATTATGCCGGATGCGGTTCATCGTGTAACAATCATAACATAGGGTGACACAGAACTAGCTCCAATTCATCAATGTAATGTAGGCATGTATTCCGAATATAGTCATACGTGCTTATGGAAAAGAACTTTCATGACATCTTTTGTCCTACCCTCCCGTGGCAGTGGGGTCCTAACGGAAACTAAGGGATATTAAGGCATCCTTTTAATAGAGAATCGGAACAAAGCATTAGCACATAGTGAATACATGAACTCCTCAAACTATGGTCATCACGGGGAGTGGTCCCGATTATTGTCACTTCGGGGTTGCTGGATCATAACACATAGTAGGTGACTATAGACTTGCAAGATAGGATCAAGAACACACATATATTCATGAAAACATAATAGGTTCAGATCTGAAATCATGGCACTCGGGCCCTAGTGACAAGCATTATGCATAGCAAAGTCAAAGCAACATCAATCTCAGAACATAGTGGATACTAGGGATCAAACCATAACAAAACTAACTCGATTACATGATAGATCTCATCCAACCCATCACCATCCAGCAAGCCTACGATGGAATTACTCACGCACGGCGGTGAGCATCATGAAATTGGTGATGGAGAATGGTTGATGATGACGACGGTGACGAATCCTCCTCTCCGGAGCCCCAAACGGACTCCAGATCAGCCCTCCCGAGAGGTTTTAGGGCTTGGCGGCGGCTTCGTATCGTAAAACGCGATGAATTCTTCTCCTTGATTTTTTTCTCCCCGAAAGCAAATACATAGAGTTGGAGTTGGCGTGGGAGGAGCTCCAGGGGGCCCATGAGGTACGGGGCGCGCCCTAGGGGGGCGCCCCCCACTGTCGTGGACAGGGTGTGTGCCCCCTGGTCTTCATCTTTGGCAAGGATTTTTTTTATTTTTTAGCAGACGTTCTGTGGAGTTTTTGGTCATTCCGAGAACTTTTGTTTCTGCACATAAATAAAACCATGGAAAGTCTGCTGAAAACGGCGTCAGTCTGGGTTAGTTCCATTCAAATCATGCAAGTTAGATCCCAAAACAAGGGCAAAAGTGTTTGGAAAAGTAGATACGATGGAGACGTATCAGAGCAGGGGAGGGGCGACGCCGACGAGGGGCCCGGGCGGCTCCGGACGTCTCCCGCCCGGCCGAGGCCACTGGCAGGTGCGTGGCGGCCTACCGCACCCGTCCAGAGGCAGCAGGGGCGCCGGGAAAGGAAGGAGACGCGGCGAACGGCAGCGCCAGGAGGAGAACAGAGGGGTGGGGGTGGTGGTGATGCTTGGTGCTACGGCCAACTCCGGCGAGGGGCAAGTGGGTGGGGCGAACCGCGGTGATGAGGGGGACTCGGTGGATAGGTCAGGGAGGCGAGAGGAGGCTCGGGTCGCTCCAATTTAGGAGGACCGATGCGGTGGCCATGGCGGCAAAGGAGGGTAATGGGAGCTCCTCGAGCTCAGGCTAGTGGCAAGGCCGGACCAGAGGAGTGTGCCGGGGAGGCTTGTGAGATCTGGAGGCGAGGGGAGGGGCTTAAATAGCCGCGGCGACGAGGCCGTGGCCATGGATGCGTGTCCGCGGCTCGGGCACGTCTGTGTATGCGTGTGCACGCCAGTGAGCTCGACGGACGACTACGAGGGGCAGCAGGGAGAAGCTCACGGGGTAGATGAGGTTGAGGGGCACGGGGAAGAAGCAGCCAGGGCGCCATTAAAGCCTTGTTGGCACTGTGCGCCCGTGGACGCTCACTGTTCGGCGACGGGGACGGCTCACCGAGGAAGAAGACGGAGGGGCAAGGGCTCTAGAGGGACGACGACTGCTCGGTGAAGGCTCTGGACATAGCTAGGCGACGGGGAGACAAGCGCGCAACGAGGGAGAAGAAGACAGAGGTGCTAGAGCGCGAGAAATACCATGCGAAAACGGTGGTCACCGCGCTGGCTGGCAAGGAGAAGATGCCAAGGGCTGTCGTGAGATATCTAGCCACAAGTCCCTGCGTAGTAGAGGCCGAGGGAGGTGATGGATCACGCAGAAGTGCCAAGGAGAAGAGTGTGGCATCGTGTGAAGTTTGTTGTATCAGTTTTGGATGGGCACTGTTGATCCACAGGAACTTGATTGGGTCAAATGGTGTTGTCTGGGATGATTAGGATAGGAATGACTACGGTCCTAGAAAGTTTGGAGGGATTTGAACCACTAATTAATATAGTTGCTTTACAACTAAGTAATCCGGTGCAGAATGAAGATCATGATGATGCTCTCAAATGGAGAAGCCACTTGAGCTGAAATTTGGCAAGGCCTGCTGCAAAAGGTTTCATACCAATTGGATAAACCAAAACGGTACTTCCTTCACAAACATTTCCATTAACTAGAAACTTGCAAAATTTCTAGAGAGAAAATGGCTAGATGAAATATGCCCAGATTGGGTGGAGATAGGTTATATGAATAAGAGAAGGCCTAGGAAAATTTACAGCCATAATGGAGCAAGATAAAATATACTTGCTTCACTAACTGAAAATTTGGACAGAACCAAAGACTTGAAGCTTTTCTCACAGGGATGCAGAGCATGATCTCAAATCTTCTGTAGAGCCCTTATTTGATGATATGAAAGACCATGCAAAATTTCAACTCAATTGGATTAACCTAGCTAGTGCTTCCTTCACAACCATTTCCCTAAGACAGGAACTTTGAAAACTGCTGAGGAATATTTACTAGACAAATTAAGTTGAAATTTGTCATGAGGCAATTATTTGGACATGAAAATATGTCCAAGAAGTTTGGAGTCAATTGGGCAAAGATAAATGGCACTTGCTTCACAATCTGCCATTTAGGACAGAATAGGAAAAGAATTATCTGAGCATGATGATAAACATGGCAAATGAAATATTTTGCCATATTTGAGGAATATATGACCCAAACAATTTATGAGAATTGTCGGATTTCGGGTTCCGGCAGACCCTTAAGGTTCGAACTCTAGGGTGCGCGCGGAGATTATGCCCTCTACCTCCCCGTCTCGCAAAGATCTAACTACTGAAAGAACAACACAAGAGACACATGGTTTATACTAGTTAAGGCCACCATTGTGGTGTAATACCCTACTCTAGTCTGTGCTGGGTGGATTGCCTCTTGGGCTGATGATGATGAACAATACAAGGAAGAACAGCCTCGCAAGGGTCTGCTCTTATCTGGGGCGATGAACTGCTAGGGGGAGTTCATCCGCCCTTCTCTCTCTCTCTCTGTTGCCTGGTCTTTCTAGCTGGCTTCTCGATCCGTCTATCTCTATCTATCTCTCTACCCTGGGGGTAACTAGTCCTATTTATAGGCAAAGGCCCTGGGCCTCTTCCCAAATACTGAGCGGGAAGGGCGCCAACAATTGGCCAATTTGAAGGGGAACATCTGGTACACTTATCCTGACTAAAGTTGGTCCTCGCCTGCCAAAGGCCCGGTGGTGACGCCGTTCTGGGCTCCACGATTACCTCCTTCCCACCATTGGACTGGTCTTGGTCTCGTTGCACCAAAATGGATGCCTTTGCTTGATCCTCTCGCCTGCGCTTGCCCCCTTTGCACCAAAGAGGAAAGGGAGACACTGCGCGGGCTGGCGCCCGCCTGGCACCCTTGGTCGTCATGGCTTGCGTCATGGGCACCTCATGAGGTACCCCGCCTTGATCTCTCCGCCTCCTCGCGAGCCAGCCTAATGAGGCCGTGCCTGAGGAAGCGCCATGTCGTCCGCCCCGCGAGGCTTGGCCCCTCGCGAGGGTCTTGGGTCTTGTGTTGATGAAGATGGGCCATGCTGGGCCCTCTTTCGAGCCACGCCGCAGGCCGCAGGCAGGCAAGTCTGGGGACCCGCGTTCCCAGAACGCCGACAAGAACTATTTGGGAATTTTAGGAGTGACAGAAATTTAGGTTGCTTCACAGCCTAGGGCAATTAGGGTCATTCCTTTAATAGGAAAGGTATATTCCCAATAAAAAGAATATTGGGATTTGTGCTAGGATGAAAATGGAAAGGTCTAAGGAAGGATTTGAGGTTGACAAGCCACTCTAGAAGCAAAGAAGAGGTCATCTTCTTCCGTTTCTAGACCACAAAGCCACGGAAAAAGAAAACTCAAGCAAAAATGTCAGAAAACAAAAGAAAAAAAGAAAGGGCCAAAAATCAGGCTGTGACAAACCTTCCCCCCTTTAAGAAATCTCATCCTCGAGATTTGGTTGCTCAGGGAACAAGTATGAAATACCGCCTTAAGGAAACCGTTTCCAACTCGGGTATCATTTTTCCTTTATTGATTGTTCCCATCAAATTCTTCATCTGACTTGCGTGACTGGTTCTGGGCTGGTTTGCTTCACTGTATCCACATTTTGACGGATCTTACCTCACATCTTCTGTTCATACATGCAGACTTATTTGAGATTACCATGACTGAAATATATGTCTGTCTCAAAAATCCGAGAGTGATTTCCGATTGCTGTGTATGTACTGAAAACTGTCCATGAATTGGTGATCAGATTTTTCTTGATGCACACCCAAGCTCTGACTCCTTGCATTTGGTTTCTCCACTAAATGCAAATCCCTCGTGTTCCAAATAGTGAGTTGAGGCATAACCATTTTCCTGACAGATTCTGACTTATCGCAAGAATTTCTGAATCATCCTGACTGGCTCCACTGTCTTGAGTCTCAGCTTCATACCAAATATTTGATTGTCGCCTGTCGTGGCCAGCAGAAGGGGTATGACCTTATCTGATAATATCCTCATCCTTGACTGACGGTGGTTCAAAATTGAGTAGACCCCTTTAGTGAATATCCATGGCAGTCGATCCTGACTCAGACTGTCCGGGGTATCTGCACCATTTTCATATCTGCACCACTGGTCTTGCTCCTTCATTAATGTTTTCTTGATCTTGATCCTTGGTTGAAAGAGCAGGGTCATATTACTTCTTTGGGTGACCACAGGTTCTGTCGGGTGCAACATTCTGACCGGGAGAAAATGATCATCTGAACCCTTGCAAGAAGTCGGCAAATAAATCAGTAGCCACCAGAATGGTCTTTACAACTCAGATCTGGGACATCACTGAAATAACTCAACCACGGCTCAAGACGGCCGAAAAGCAGCTCAGAACATGAGACCGGGTTGATAAGAAGAAAGTGGCAGCTCCCTACGATAGTCGAAAAGTATCTAAAAGCATAGGGCTACTGTCACAGAAAGAAACTCAATAGATGTACGAGACGGCCGGAAAGCAGCTCAGAACTCATGACAGTTGCTGAATAGAGAAATATAAAGTCGGCATCCACCCTGGACGACCAAAAACGGCTCAGAATACATGTGTGGTGCCGTTACTAGAGAAAGGAAGACAAGGGCTCATCAGTATCATATTCCAGGTTCACCAGTACTTGTACAGAGCTCAGTGTTGTCGTCAATCCTCATAGACCTTTGTCACACTGAGGTGTATATCTGGCTTCCTTCACATATATCTGAGATTCTAATTCCCGACACAGACTTGTGTTCTGACTGATTCTTGCTTCTGACCAACTGTTGCGGATCTGATTCTGCCATCTACTGTCAATTCATAATGTACTATCTTGCACCAGTGCCGTACTGAGGGCAATTGGATGGCTTATGCTAAAAAACCATCAAGAGTATCTTGCTGAGGAAGACTGGGTTTTGTGCTGAAACAGGAATTGCTGGACCATCCTCCTTTCTGAGTATGTGGCACATCCTTGCTTTCTTCCAGGCATATCATGTTTCGAAATCATCCTCCACGAAGAATCAAACCTTGTATCTGAACCATACCTTTGACTGAAATTGCAATGTTGGTCTTGCACATAGCTTATCTTCTTGCGGATCTGATCATTACTGCCATGAAGAGTGCACACTGAGGCAAACTTGATTATACGTACCTTTGTAAGGAGTGCACGCTAATGCAAACATGATACTGACTGTCCATCCAGGATTCCTTTTCCATTCAGACGAGATATTCCAAATTTCACTGCAGTCTACTGATAACTTTATTCCATTTATCTGAGCTTCCAAGTATTTGAATTCCTTTCTGATTCTTCAGGTTCGGTGTTGGTTGACGAGCAACTTTAATGAGGGTAAAATGATGCCACACCGAAGGCCCAAATAAAGAAGCAAAAGAAACGACGAAAGCAAAAGCACACAAGCATACTAATAATATAAAGCAATCAACACATATTACTGCTACTCACACAATAATATGCATGCACACCTAAGCACACAAGTCTCACGGAAACTCCGGTATTGCGTTCTAATATGCTATGGCGGTGTGCACGAAAGTGAATTCACGTGTGGAAGGAGTTGGCGTAATCAAGGCTACACCAAGCGCTGGCTGAACACCGGTCGCAATCAGATGGATACGGGGCGAGGACGGACTTGGTGATCAAGTAGCGAGACACAAGGTAACGACCACGTCATCATCAAGCGTACGAAGGGGAACCGTACACGTCCAAAGAATGGAATGACAGAGAAATATAGTGGAGGAAAAGCAAGGCTTGATGGCATTGCCTTTTCCGATAACAGGTATCAGTAAGGATTGCCAAAGGGACGAGATGGATGGCACGATTCAGGATATAAACATGTTTATCACCGAAATAATACGGGTGGGTGACGGAAAGATATCGACGCGATACCTGAGCATAATTCCTGCAAATGGTGTCTGGAACACTTGGCACCAGGGCATCACTCTGCTGGGACAGAGATGACGCCAAACACAGAAGAGCAGGCATGCAAAGAATGAGGGTGCAAATAGTGGATCGAAAACGATGCCACCTACACTCACAAGATTAACCATTAGCGACAAGAAAATAATCTATATGCATGCTATGCAAGAAACAAATGCAACAATCAAGTGCAACAAACCACCCAGACTCTATACTACCGCATTCTAACATTCGCGCGGGCTAGGGCATCCTACAGCCAGACCTGCTCTAATACCAAGCCTGTGGCACCCCGGCTCAGAGAAACCGGAACGCCCCGTATTCCAGCCCAGAGATCGAGGAGAAATCTTTTGGAACACGGCACTGCTTAGCATAGAACAAATCAACTCTTTTATTGCAAGCTATATTGGGTACAAGGGGATTACATCGGCACGACGACACTATGCCTACCACGCTTGCTCCATGCAAACAGCAAGACAACTCGGCGCAGCGGAATGACTACTGGCAGCAGAACAACGACGATGGTGATGAACTCCACTTCGCAGGGACTCTGGCTGGAACGCTTATCCTAGCGCGCAAACAAGGAATCCACGGCAAAAAAGGAATCAAATCCGGCATGACCTAAAAACTGGCATGACACACCAGGTCAGTATATTGAATGTACTTGCAAGCTCAGAGCAACCAAAGGAATCAAGACAAACAATAGCATGGCTATTACAGGTTATCCAGGTTTAACATGATACTATCAGATCAATCATAGCATGAACAAGATGATACAGCTAGAACAGTACGAGCATGGCATAAACATATGAACATGATGAGACTAGCATGCAACATGATGAAACTATCATGCACCAACTTACTCTGCTCGGGTTATCTCGTAACCCTCACCTGCACAAACTTACCATCACGAACATCACACGATCATCTCAGGATCCAATCAAGCTTGGTATTAACAATACTGTAGTAATCATTCATGAACACAAGGAGCTTGACCTTTACCCTTGACTCTCGCATAACACACAAGTATCCAACAAGCCGGTATTCAAGATACCACAGTGATCCTCTTACGATTACATAAATATCAACCAACTTCTTTCATCATTGAACCAGGGTTGTTATTAAGCACATTATTATTACTGTTGACCCACAGTGTGACCAACTACGAACTGGGCCCATATCCGCGGGCGCGAGTATCGATAGATTTAACACACACTCTCTGTAGAGGTTAGCACACTATACCCACACCACGGAACCCTGGCCTCCCACTCCCATTCGGGTGGACCAAAGCCGTCCGACAAAACCGTCCTACTGCCATGACACTCTCCCTGCCACTCCGACCAACTCCCCTTTGGGCTAAGTCCTGGGTGGCCCCGTTCCTACCAAAGGCACCAACGGCCACCGTCGTGGCAAAACGGTCCCAGACGGGGACAAGGATCCATACTCAACAATGGGCACATAAGTCTTATGTCGTCCTACCTGATCAGGGTAGCGCCCGCGCATAACCTTCCCTTGCGGGAGGCACCGGTGAGAGGCATGACAATATACCCAGTTAGGACGCCCCCATAGGGTAAGCGTGGTTGCACTGGTTAGATCGATTTTGTGGCACCATGACTCAGCCAACAGTTGTTCAAGTTCAATTTAATCCGGTTAAACTTGAATGCAATATGCTGAGCCATGATAAAATAACAAGATGCAACTACAATGCATGAACATGATATCAAACATAAGCATGGGGGTGCATCATAATCAACGAGCATAACAACAACATTTAATCATTTATCCAGATGAGCATGGCATACTAACAAGCATGAATATCACAACTAGAACACTACTCATAGCATGACATGACCACTAGCATCAATAATAAATACCATGCAATAACATAACGATAAAACTACCATGCAAGTATTTAATCAACGGGATGCAAAGGAACATGCATAACGGTGGTACTCGGAACAGACGATAGTAATGCACCGAAGACCATCACCAACATGTACTACTACCAAACATTGCTAATATTTAAGTAATACTAGCATGAAGAACATAATAACAAAGTGCAAGAAAACATAGCAAGACGGTAAACACTGATCCATAAGCATAACCGAAATACCGACAACAGTAGCAAAACAATCAAACCGTTATTAAAGATTCAAGTTGGAAACCAATGTTTCTGCATGGCTATCGTGCAAATGGTGTTTGTGGCTTGTTTGGGGATGAAGAAGGCTCCGGGGAGAAGTGCAGAAAGATCGTGGAAGGAATCGCCGGAAAGGGTACTCTCTCGAAGGGGCTGATTAAGGGCAAGGGCAAAATGGTCATTTTAAAAATGTTGAAACATAGTGAAAATGGTACCAAAAGTTAGGGCTCGATGAGACGAAGAATTGGGCTTTGGAAGCACCTAAATCGGAGTTGCGATCGCGAAGATACGAGAGGGGGAAGTCCAGGGACCAATCTGTGAAAGTTTTCATCACCAACAAGTCCCTGGGAGGAAAAACAGATCGCGCACTTAGGGGAATACGCCTCCAGGAAGGGAAAACGTACTTTCAGTCATAGTAGAATAATAGTATGTTTTCGGACAAGGGAAGACGCATTTCAAAAAAACCGTCTCCACTTATCCACGTGGACCAGGGCGCTGGGCCACTGGCGTGTGGGTTCTAGGCGTAGGGGGAGGGGCTCGGGCGCTCGTCTCCTTCCTCCTGCTCATGCCCCGATCGGGACAGAGGAGGAGCATGATAACCCACAAGTATAGGGGATCGCAAAAGTTTTCAAGGGTAGAGTATTCAACCCAAATTTATTGATTCGACACAAGGGGAGCCAAAGAATATTCTCAAGTATTAGAAGTTGAGTTGTCAATTCAACCACACCTGGATAACTTAGTATCTGCAGCAAAGTGTTTAGTAGCAAAGTAATATGATAGTAGTGGTAACGGTGACAAAAGTAACAGAAGAAAAAGTAATATTTTTGGTGTTTTGTAGTGATTGTAACAGTAGCAACGGAAAAGTAAATAAGCGAGAACCAGTATATGGAAAGTTTGTAGGCATTGGATCGGTGATGGATAATTATGCCGGATGCGGTTCATCATGTAACAATCATAACATAGGGTGACACAGAACTTGCTCCAATTCATCAATGTAATGTAGGCATGTATTCCGAATATGGTCATACGTGCTTATGGAAAAGAAATTGCATGACATCTTTTGTCCTACCCTCCCGTGGCAGCGGGGTCCTAACGAAAACTAAGGGATATTAAGGGCTCCTTTTAATAGAGAACTGGAACAAAGAATTAGCACATAGTGAATACATGAACTCCTCAAACTATGGTCATCACCGGGAGTGGTCCAGATTATTGTCACTTCAGGGTTGCCGGATCATAACACATAGTAGGTGACTATAGACTTGCAAGATAGGATCAAGAACACACATATATTCATGAAAACATAATAGGTTCACATCTGAAATCATGGCACTCGGGCCCTAGTGACAAGCATTAAGCATAGCAAAGTCATAGCAACATCAATCTCGGAACATAGTGGATACTAGGGATCAAACCCTAACAAAACAAACTCGATTACATGATAGATCTCATCAAACCCATCACCGTCCTGCAAGCCTACGATGGAATTACTCACGCACGGTGGTGAGCATCATGAAATTGGTGATGGAGGATGGTTGATGAGGACGACAACGACGAATCCCCCTCTTCGAAGCCCCGAACGGACTCCAGATCAGCCCTCCCGAGAGGTTTTAGGTCTTGGCGGCAGCTCCATATCGTAAAACGTGATGAATTCTTCTCCTTGATTTTTTTCTCCCTGAAAGCAAATACATAGAGTGTGGGCCCCCAACCCTCATGGACAGGGTGTGGGCCCCCTGGTCTTCATCTTTGGAAAGGATTTTTTATTATTTTTGAGAAGACGTTCCGTGGAGTTTCACGTCATTCCGAGAACTTTTGTTTCTGCACATAAATAACATCATGGAAAGTCTGCTGAAAACAGCGTCAGCCCGGGTTAGTTCCATTCAAATCATGCAAGTTTGAGTCCAAAACGAGGGTAAAAGTGTTTGGAAAAGTAGATACGATGGAGACGTATCAACTCCCCCAAGCTTAAACCTTTTCTTGTCCTCAAGCAATTCAGTTGATAAACTGAAAGTGATAAAGAAAAACTTTTACAAACTCTATTTGCTCTTGTTGTTGTAAATATGTAAAGCCAACATTCAAGTTTTCAACAAATATTATGACTAACCACATTTGCAATAACTCCTAGGTCTCATGTTTACTCATATCAATAGCATAATCAACTAGCGAGCAATAATAATAAATCTCGGATGACAACACTTTCTCAAAACGATCATAATATGATATAACAAGATGGTTTATCGCTAGCCCTTTCTGAGACAGCAAAACATAAATGCAGAGCACCTTTAAAGATCAAGGACTGACTAGACATTGTAATTCATGGTAAAAGAGATCGAATCATAGTCATACCCAATATGAATTAATAGTAATGGATGCAAATGACAGCAGCGCTCTCCAGCGAGTGCTTTTAATAAGAGGGTGATGACTCAACGTAAAAGTAAATAGATAGGCCCTTCGCAGAGGGAAGCAGGGATTTGTAGAGGTGCCAGAGCTCGGTTTTGAAATAGAGATAAATAATATTTTGAGCGGTATACTTTCATTATCAACATCACAATTAAGAGATGGCGATATCTTCCATGCTACACACATTATAGGCGGTTCCCAAACAGAATAATAAAGTTTATACTCCCCCTCCACCAACAAGCATCAATCCATGACTTGCTCGAAACAACGAGTGTCTCCAACTAGCAAAAGTCCCAGGGGGAGTTTTGTTTGCAATTATTTTGATTTAGTTTGCATAAAGCATGGGACTGGGCATCCCGGAGACCAGCCATTTTCTCGTGAATGAGGAGCGGAGTCCACTCTTCTTGAGAATAGCCCGCCTAACATGGAAGATAAGGGAAGCCCTAGTTGATACATGAGCTATTCGAGCATACAAAACATAATGTTTATTTGAAGGTTTAGAGTTTGGCACATACAAGTTTACTTGGAACGGCAGGTAGATATCGCATATAGGAAGGTATAGTGGACTCATATGGAATAAATTTTGGGGTTTAAGGGATTGGATGCACAAGCAATATTCCCGCTTAGTACAAGTGAAGGCTAGCAAAAGACTGGGAAGCGACCAACTAGGGAGCGACAACAGTCATGAACATGCACTAAAATTAATAAACATTGGATGCACGCATGAGTAGGATATAATCCACCATGAACATAAATATCGCGAAGGCTATGTTGATTTTGTTTCAACTACATGCGTGAACATGTGCCAAGTCAAGTCACTTAAATCATTCAAAGGAGGATACCACCCCACTATACCACATCACAACCATTTTAATAGCATGTTGGCACGCAAGGTAAATCATTATAACTCATAGCTAATCAAGCATGGCATAAGCAACTATGATCTCTAATTGTCATTGCAAACATGTTTATTCATAATAAGTTGAATCAAGAATGATGAACTCATCATATTTACAAAAACAAGAGAGGTCGAGTTCATACCAGCTTTTCTCATCTCAATCAGCATCATATATCATCATAATGGCCTTTCACTTGCACGACTGAATGGAGTGAATAATAATAAGAGTGCACATGCATTGGACTAAGCTGCAATCTGCGAGCATTCAATAAACAGGAGAAGACAAGGCAATATGGGCTCTTGGTTAAATCAACAATAATGCATATAGGGTCCACTTCAATAGTTTAATCATGGTCTTCTCCTATTGACCCCCAAAGAAAAGAAAAGAAAATAAAAACTATTTACACGGGAAAGGTCCCAACAAGCAAAAGAAGAACGGGAAATCTTTTTGGGTTTTGTTTTTAATTATTACTACTACCGCAAGGAAAGTAAACTAACTAGGAGCTACACTAATTTTTTTGGTTTTTCTTAAAGGTTAACAAACACACAAGAAGAAATCTTGAAAAAGAAAATAGACTAGCATGTATATTATAGTGAAAGAGTATGAGCCCCGACATCTAGCAATGAGTGTGTGTGAACATAAATGTGATGTCAGTGGGAAATACGTACTCCCCCAAGCTTAGGCTTTTGGCCTAAGTTGGTTCATTGCAAGGGATAGCCTGGCTGATACCCGTAGGTGTAGCTGGGGTCGTACTATGATGCAGTGTTTATCGCCTCCTGAGTTGCAGCGTGGCGTCGGGATGCCTCCGCTCTCCTCTCGTACTCACCCGTCTCCTCTCTGGTAATAATATATCTTCGTTTTGCCTGATAATCAAAGAAGGCAGGAGCAGGGAGAGTAATACGAACAACACGCCGTTTGTCAAAGATTAGTCGATACTGGAGAGGTGATTCAGTCCTCTCGACAAACTGGTGAGAGACCATAGAATTAAAATCTAAATAAGTAGGAGGCAACTCCATGTCATCCTCACGAACATCCACCTCAAGAAAATTATCTAAGCGGGTTGCATAAATTCCTCCAAACAAATCTCCATTAAATCTATTATGATGCAACCTACGTGCAACAATGGCTCCCAAATGATAGGATTGGTCTCCTAACACAACACTCCTAAGAATACTGAGGTCAGGAAGACACATATGACATGCTTCATCCTTACCAATTATGCACCTACCTATGAAGAGAGCAAAATAATGTATAGCAGGAAAGTGAATGCTCCCTATGGTAGCTTGTGCTATATCCCTAGATTCCCCTACAATTATACTAGCAAGAAAGTTTCTAAATTCAGATTTACGAGGATCACTAGCACTACCCCATTGTGGAAGTTTGCAAGAAAAAGTAAAATCCTCTAAGTCCATGGTATAAGATTTTTCATAGAGATCAAACATGACAGTTGGAGAATTACGTGAAATGAATTCAACCCTCCTCACAAATGAACTAGTGAATTGATGGTACTGGGTGCATTTGTCTGCCTCAAAGCTCACAAGATCAGCATTACGCAAATATGCGTTGAATTCCTCCTTGATTCCCGCTCGATCCATAAAATTTTCTGAAGGCCACTCACAAGGCCGCACTGGAGCGTCCCTTGGTGGCTCCACATCAACGTCACGCATTGCAAGCCTGGGTCCTTGCTTCCTTGAAGAACCACCTTGGAAAATTTTCCTAAACATATTTCTTCTGCAGATATTTTTTGAAATTTTTAGTAACTTCAAACAAAAGTAAACCAAACTCAACAAAATTGATAGCAACTACTCCTACAAGTGCCTAGAGCCTATATCAAACATTAGAACTACTTGGAACCATATAAATTTGACATGCAAGCTCAAGAACATGGTCACCTAGGCAGCACAAATTTGCAATGAATAAAGCACTAGAGCAAAAACTAATCGGACCAATGGAGGAGTCACATACCAAGGAACAATCTCCCCAAGCAGTTTCGTGAGAGGTGCTTTGACCAAGGAGAACGAAAATCGCAGCAAGGTGAGCTAGAACTCGTGCTTGAGCCAGATATTCGTGTTTGTGGGAGGAAGAAGAAGAGGATGGGTGCAGGAATACGTGGAGGAGGGCCACCGTCGGCCCACGAGGCAGGGGGCGCGCCCTGGAGCGTAGGGCGCGCCCTCCACCCTCGTGGCCAGGTGGCAGCTCCCCCCGCAGTGTTTTCAGTACCATAAATCCTCAAATATTCCAAAAAAATCATATTACATTGGCATGGCATTTGGAGGACTTTTATTTTCGGGGTATTTTTATATTGCACAGATAAATCAGGAAACAGACAGAAAAATACTATTTTTACTTTATTTCGACTAAATAACAGAAGGTAGAAGAAGAGTACAGAAGGTTGTGCCTGATAGTTTAATCCATCTCATGCTCATCAAAAAGAATCCACTAACAAGGTTGATCAGGTCTTGTTAATAAACTCATTCCGAATAACATGAAAATGGAGAAATTTCGAGCAACACTATGTTACCTCAACGGGGATATGCACATCCCCAATAATAAGAATATCATATTTCTTCTTGACAGTAGGAAGAGGAAATTCAAAACCTCCAAATATAATCGATTGAATTTTTCCAATAGAGTTGATACTATGAATTGAGGTTGTTTCCTCGGAAAGTGTACCATATGCTCATTACCATTAACATGAAAAGTGACATTGCCTTTGTTGCAATCAATAACAGCACCTGCAGTATTCAAAAAGGGTCTTCCAAGAATAATAGACATACTATCGTCCTTGGGAATATCAAGAATAACAAAGTCCGTTAAAATAGTAACGTTTGCAACCACAACAGGCACATCCTCACAAATACCGACAGGTATAGCAGTTGATTTATCAGCCATTTACAAAGATATTTCAGTAGGTGTCAACTTATTCAAATCAAGTCTATGATATAAAGAGAGAGGCATAACACTAACACCGGCTCTAAGATCACATAAAGCAGTTTTAACAAAATTTCTTTTAATGGAGCATGGTATAGTGGGTACTCCTGGATCTCCAAGTTTCTTTGGTATTCCACCCTTAAAAGTATAATTAGCAAGCATGGTGGAAATCTCAGCTTCAGGTATCTTTCTTTTATTAGTGACAATATCTTTCATATATTTAGCATAAGGATTCATTTTGAGCATATCAGTCAGCCGCATACGCAAAAATATAGGTCAAATCATTTCAGCAAAGTGCTCAAAATCCTCACCATCCTTTTTCTTGGATGGTTTTGGAGGAAAAGGCATGGGTTTCTGAATCCATGGTTCTCTTTATTTACCATGTTTCCTAGCAACAAAGTCTCTTTTATCATAACGTTGATTCTTTGATTGTGGGTTATCAAAATCAACAGCAGGTTCAACTTCTGCATCTTTATCATTACTAGGTTAAGCATCATCATGAACATCATCATTAACATGTTCATTAGGTTCATGTTCATTACTAGATTGTGTTTCAGCATCAGACATAGAGATATCATTTGGATTCTCAGGTGGTTCAGCAATAGGTTCACTAGAAGTTTGCAAAGTCCTATCATTTTTCTTTTTCTTCCTTTTAGAAGAACTAGGTACATCAATATTATTTCTCTGAGAATCTTGCTCGATACTCTTAGGGTGGCCTTCAGGATACAAAGGTTCCTAAGTCATTCTACCAGTTCTAGTAGCCACTCTAACAGCATAATCATTTTTCTTACTATTCATTTCATTGAGCAAATCATTTTGAGCCTTAAGTACTTGTTCTACTTGAGTGGTAACCATAGAAGCATGTTTGCTAACAAGTTTAAGTTCACCTCTAATATTAGCCATATAATCACCCAAGTGTTTAATCATATAAGCATTTTGTTTTAATTGTCTACCAAAATAAGCATTGAAATCTTCTTGCTTAAACATAAAGTTATCAAACTCATCCAAGCATTGGCTAGCAATTTTAGTAGGAGGGATTTCAGCTCTATCATATCTATAAAGAGAATTTACCTTTACTAACTGTGTCGGGTTAGCAAGACCAGGAGGTTCTTCGATAGGTAATGGGTTAAGATCATAAGTTTCTTCAACAGGCGGTAGATTAAGACCATGTATTTCTTCAATAGGAGGTAAATTTTTAAAATCTTCAACTTTAATACCTTTTTCTTTCATAGATTTCTTTGCCGCTTGCATATCTTCAGGACTGAGAAATAGAACACCTCTCTTCTTCGGAGTTGGTTTAGGAATAGGCTCAGTAATTGGAGCAGGAGCTGGCTCAGGAAGTGCCCAATTATTTTCATTTGTCAACATATTATTCAATAGAGTTTCAGCTTCATCCGATGTTCTTTCCCTGAAAAGAGAACCAGCACAACTATCCAGGTAATCTCTGGGAGCATCGGTTAGTCCATTATAAAAGATATCAAGTATTTCATTTTTCTTAATATGATGATTAGGCAAAGCATTAAGTAACTTGAGAAGCCTCCCCCAAGCTTGTGGGAGACTCTCTTCTTCAATTTGCACAAAGTTGTATATTTCCTTTAAAGCAGCTTGTTTCTTATGAGCACGGAAATATTTAGCAGAGAAGTAATAAATCATATCCTGGGGACTACGCACACAACCAGGATCAAGAGAATTAAACCATATCTTAGCATCACCCTTTAATGAGAACGGAAATATTTTAAGGATATAAAAGTAGCGAGATCTCTCGTCATTAGTGAACAGGGTGGCTATATCATTTAATTTAGTAAGATGTGCCACAACAGTTTCAGATTCATAGCCATGAAAAGGATCAGATTCAACCAAAGTAATTATATTAGGATCAACAGAAAATTCATAATCCTTATTGGCAACACAAATAGGTGAAGTAGCAAAAGCAGGGCCAGGCCTCATTCTATCTCTAAGAGATTCCTTATTCCATTCAGCTAATAACCTCTTGAGCTCATATCTATCTTTGCAAGCTAAAATAGCTGCAGAAGCTTCCATATTAAAAAAACATAACCTTCAGGAATAACAGGCCTATCTTCATTATCACATTCATCATTATAATCAGTTTCAATAATTTCTTTCTCTCTAGCCCTAGAAATTTGTTCATCAAGAAATTCACTAAGGGGCACAGTAGTATCAAGCATAGAAGTAGTTTCATCATAAGTATCATGCATAGCAGAAGTGGCATCATCAATAACATGCGACATATCAGAACGAATAGCAGAAGCAGGTTTAGGTGTCGCAAGCTTACTC
This sequence comes from Aegilops umbellulata, assembly GCA_032464435.1. Taxonomy (NCBI): domain Eukaryota; kingdom Viridiplantae; phylum Streptophyta; class Magnoliopsida; order Poales; family Poaceae; genus Aegilops; species Aegilops umbellulata. The sequence continues at coordinate 132,970,393 of CP136056.1, forward strand.
AAAACAGAAGGTGAATCAAGTGCAGAGCTAGATGGCAGTTCCTTACCTCCCCTCGTAGTTGAGGGATAAATTATTGTCTTAGCGTCTTTCATGTTCTTCATAGTGTCCAGCAGATATAAATCCCAAGTGACTCAAAGAATAGAGCTATGCTCCCCGGCAACGGCGCCAAAAAATAGTCTTGATAACCCACAAGTATAGGGGATCGCAACAGTTTTCGAGGGTAGAGTATTCAACCCAAATTTATTGATTCGACACAAGGGGAGCCAAAGAATATTCTCAAGTATTAGCAGTTGAGTTGTCAATTCAACCACACTTGGATAACTTAGTATCTGGAGCAAAGTGTTTATTAGCAAAGTAATATGATAGTAGTGGTAATGGTAACAAAAGTAATGGAAGCAAAAGTAATATTTTTGGTGTTTTGTAGTGATTGTAACAGTAGCAACGGAAAAGTAAATAAGCGAGAACCAGTATATGGAAAGCTCGTAGGCATTGGATCGGTGATGGATAATTATGCCGGATGCGGTTAATCATGTAACAATCATAACATAGGATGACACAGAACTAGCTCCAATCATCAATGTAATGTAGGCATGCATTCCGAATATAGTCATACGTGCCTATGGAAAAGAACTTGCATGACATCTTTTGTCCTACCCTCCCGTGGTAGCGGGGTCCTAACGGAAACTAAGGGATATCAAGGCCTCCTTTTAATAGAGAACCGGAACAAAGCATTAGCACATAGTGAATACATGAACTCCTCAAACCATGGTCATCACCGGGAGTGGTCCCAATTATTGTCACTTCGCGGTTGCTAGATCATAACACATAGTAGGTGACTATAGACTTGCAAGATAGGATCAAGAACACACATATATTCATGAAAACATAATAGGTTTAGATCTGAAATCAGGGCACTCGGGCCCTAGTGACAAGCATTAAGCATAGCAAAGTCATAGCAACATCAATCTCAGAATATAATGGATACTAGGGATCAAACCCTAACAAAACTAACTCGATTACATGATAGATCTCATCCAACCCATCACCGTCCAGCAAGCCTACGATGGAATTACTCATGCACGGCGGTGAGCATCATGAAATTGGTGATGGAGGATGGTTGATGATGACGACGGCGACGAATCCCCCTCTCCGGAGCCGCGAACAGACTCCAGATCAGCCCTCCCGAGCGGTTTTAGGGCTTGGCGGCGGCTCCATATCGTAAAACACGATGAATTATTCTCCTTGATTTTTTTCTCCCCGAAAGCAAATATATAGAGTTGGAGTTGGCGTCGGAGGAGCTCCAGGGGGCCCACGAGGTAGGGGGCACGCCCCCACCCTCATGGACAGGGTGTGGGCCCCTGGTCTTCATCTTCGGCAAGGATTTTTTATTATTTTTGAGAAGACGTTCCGTGGAGTTTCAGGTCATTCCGAGAACTTTTGTTTCTGCACATAAATAAAACCATGGAAAGTCTGCTGAAAACAGCGTCAGTCCGGGTTAGTTCTATTCAAATCATGCAAGTTAGAGTCCAAAAGAAGGGCAAAAGTGTTTGGAAAAGTAGATACCACGGAGACGTATCAGAGCAGGGGAGGGGCGACGCCAGCGAGGGGCCCAGGCGGCTCCGGACGTCTCCCGCCTGGCCGAGGCCACCGGCGGGTGCGTGGCGGCCTACCGCACCCGTCCAGAGGCAGCAGGGGCACCTGGGAAGGGAGGAGACGCGGCGAACGACAACGCTAGGAGGAGAAAAGAGGGGTGGGGGCGGTGGTGATGCTTGGTGCTACGGCCAACTCCGGTGAGGGGCAAGTGCGTGGGGCGAACCGCGGGGATGAGGGGGACTCAATGGACAGGTCAGGGAGGCGAGAGGAGGCTCGGGTCGCTCCAATTTAGGAGGACCGAGGCGGCTGCCATGGCGGCAAAGGAGGGTAACGGGAGCTCCTCGAGCTCGGGCTAGTGGCTAGGAGGGACCAGAGGAGTGCGTTGGGGAGGTTGGTGAGATCTGGAGGCGAGGGAAGGGGCTTAAATAGCCGCGGCGTCGAGGCCGTGGCCATGGACACGTGTTCGCGGCTCGGGCATGTCCGCGTACGCGTGTGCATGCCAGCGAGCTCGACGGACGACGATGAGGGGCAGCAGGGAGAAGCTCATGGGGTAGATGAGGTTGAGGGGCACGGGGAAGAAGCAGCCAGGGCGCCATTAAAGCCTTGTTGGCACTGTGCGCCCGTGGACGCTCACTGTTCGGCGACGATGACGGCTCACCGGGGAAGAAGACGGAGGGGCAAGGGCTCTAGATGGACGACGACTGCTCGGTGAAGGCTCTGGACATAGCTAGGTGACGGGGGGACAAGCGCGCAGCGAGGGAGAAGAAGACAGAGGTGCTAGAGCGCGAGAAATACCATGCCAAAACGGTGTTCACCGCACTGGCTGGCAAGGAGAAGATGCCAAGGGATGTCGTGAGATGTCCAGCGACAAGTCCCTGCGTAGTAGAGGCCGAGGGAGGTGATGGATCACGCAGAAGTGCCAAGGAGAAGAGTGTGGCATCGTGTGAAGTTTGTTGTATCAGTTTTGGATGGGCACTGGTGATCCATAGGAACTTGATTGGGTCAAATGGTGTTGTCTGGTATGATTAGGATAGGAAGGACTATGGTCCTGGAAAGTTTGGAGGGATTTGAACCACTAATTAATATAGTTGCTTTACAACTAAGTAATCTGGTCCAGAATGAAGATCATGATGATGCTCTCAATTGGAGAAGCCACTTGAGCTGAAATTTGGCAAGGCAGGGTTATTTGGCCATATGAAGATGCTGCAAAAGGTTTCATACCAATTGGATAAACCAAAATGGTACTTCCTTCACAAACATTTCCATTGATCAGAAACTTGCAAAAATTCGAGAGAGAAAATGGCTATATGAAATATGCCCAAATTGGGTGGAGATAGGTTATATGAATAAGAGAAGGCCTACGAAAATTTATAGCCATAATGGAGCAAGATAAAATATACTTGCTTCACTAACTGAAAATTTGGACAGAACCAAAGACTTGAAGCTGTGCTCACAGGTATGCAGAGCATGAGCTCAAATCTTCTGTAGAGCCCTTATTTGATGATATGAAAGACCATGCAAAATTTCAACTCAATTGGATTAACCTAGCTAGTGCTTCCTTCACAACCAATTCCCTCAGACAGGAACTTTGAAGAATTGCTCAGGAATATTTACTAGGCAAATTAAGTTGAAATTTGTCATGATGCAATTGTTTGGACATGAAAATATGTCCAAGAAGTTTGGAGTCAATTGGGCAAAGATAAATGGCACTTGCTTCACAATCTGCCATTTAGGACATAATAGGAAAAGAATTATCTGAGCATGATGATAAACATGGCAAATGAAATATTTTTCCATATTTGAGGAAGATATGGCCCAAACAATTTATGAGAATTATTTGGGAATTTTAGGAGTGACAGAAATTTAGGTTGCTTCACAACCTAGGGCAATTAGGGCCATTCCTTTAATACTAAAGGAATATTCCCAATAAAAAGAATATTGGGATTTGGGCTAGGATGAAAATGGAAAGGTCTAGGGAAGGATTTGAGGTTGACAAGCCACTCTAGAAGCAAAGAAGAGGTCATCTTCTTCCATTTCCAGACCACAAAGCCACGGAAAAAGAAAACTCAAGCAAAAATCTCAGAAAACAAAAGAAAAAAAGAAAGGGCCAAAAATCAGGCTGTGACAAACCTTCCCCCCTTAAAGAAATCTCATCCTCGAGATTTGGTTGCTCAGGGAACAAGTATGAAATACCGCCTTAAGGAAACCGTTTCCAACTTGGGTATCATTTTTCTTTATTGATTGTTCCCATCAAATTCTTCATCTGACTTGCCTGACTGGTTCTGGGCTGGTTTGCTTCACTGTATCCACATTCTGACGGATCTTACCTTACATCTTCTGTTCATACATGCTGACTTATTTGAGATTACCATGACTGAAATATATGTCTGTCTCACAAATCCGAGAGTGATTTCCGATTGCTGTGTATGTACTGAAAACTGTCCATGAATTGGTGATCAGATTTTCTTGATGCACACCCAAGCTCTGACTCCTTGCATTTGGTTTCTCCACTAAATGCAAATCCCTCGCGTTCGAAATAGTGAGTTGAGGCATAACCATTTTCCTGACAGATTCTGACTTATCGCAAGAATTTCTGAATCATCCTGACTGGCTCCACTGTCTTGAGTCTCAGCTTCATACCAAATATTTGATTGTCGCCTGTCATGGCCAGCAGAAAGGATATGACCTTATCTGATAATATCCTCATCCTTGACTGACGGTGGTTCAAAATTGAGTAGACCCCTTAAGTGAATATCTATGGTGGTCGATCCTGACTCAGACTGTCCGGGGTATCTGCACCATTTTCATATCTGCACCACTGGTCTTGCTCGTTCATTATTGTTTTCTTGATCTGGATCCTTGGTTGAAAGAGCGGGGTCATATTACTTCTTCTGTGACCATAGGTTTTGTCGGGTGCAACATTCTGACCGGGGGAAAATGATCATCTGAACCCTTGCAAGAAGTCGGCAAATAAATCAGTAGCCACCAGAATGGTCTTTACAACTCAGATCTGGGACATCACTGAGATAGCTCAACCACGGCTCAAGACGGCCGAAAATAAGCTCAGAACTTGAGACCGGGTTTATAAGAAGAAAGTGGCAGCTCCCTACGATAGCCGAAAAGTAGCTAAAAGCATAGGGCTACTGTCACAAAAAGAAACTCAACAGCTGTACGAGACGGCCGGAAAGGAATTCAGAACTTGTGACCGTTGTTGAATAGACAAATATATAGTCGACATCCACCCTGGACGACCAAAAACGGCTCAGAACACATGCGTGGTGCCGGTACTAGAGAAAAGAAGACAAGGGCTCATCAGTATCATATTCTAGGTTCACAAGTACTTGTACAGAGTTCAGTGTTGTCGTCCATCCTGATAGTCCTTTGTCACACTGAGGTGTATATCTGGCTTCCTTCACATATATCTGAGATTCTGATTCCCGAGGTAGACTTGTGTTCTGACTGATTCTTGCTTCTGACCAACTGTTGCGGATCTGATTCTGCCATCTGCTGTCAATTCATAATGTACTATCTTGCACCAGTGCCGTACTGAGGGCAATTGGATGGCTTATGCTAAAAAACCATCGAGAGTATCTTGCTGAGGAAGACTGGGTTTTGTGCTGAAACAGGAATTGCTGGACCATCCTCCTTTGTGAGTATGTGGCACATCCTTGCTTTCTTCCAGGCATATCATGTTTCAAAATCATCCTCCACGAAGAATCAAACCTTGTATCTGAACCATACCTTTGACTGAATTTGCAATGTTGGTCTTGCACATAGCTTATCTTCTTGCTGATCTGATCATTACTGCCATGAAGAGTGCACACTTAGGCAAACTTGATTATACGTACCATTGTAAGGAGTGCACACTAATGCAAACATGATACTGACTGTCCATCCAGGATTCCTTTTCCATTCAGACAAGATATTCCAAATTTCACTGCAGTCTACTGATAACTTCATTCCATTTATCTGAGCTTCCAAGTATTTGAATACCTTTCTGATTCTTCAGGTCCGGTATTGGTTGTCGAGCAACTTTAATGAGGGGAAAATGATGCCACACCGAAGGCCCAAATAAAGAAGCAAAATAAACGACGAAAGCAAAAGCACGCAAGCATACTAATAATATAAAGCAATCAACACATATTACTGCTACTCACACAATAATATGCATGCACACCTAAACACACAAGTCTCATGGAAACTCCGGTATTGCGCTCTAATATGCTGTGGCGGTGTGCACGAAAGTGAATTCACGTGTGGAAGGAGTTGGCGTAACCAAGGCTACACCAAGCGCTGGCTGAACACCGGTCGCGATCGGATGGATATGGGGCGAGGACGGACTTGGTGATCAAGTAGCGAGACACAAGGTAACGACCACGTCATCATCAAGTGTACGAAGGGGAACAATACACGTCCAAAGAATGGAATGACAAGGCAAGATAGTGGAGGAAAAGTAACGCTTGATGGCATTGCCTTTTCCAATAACAGGTATTAGTAAGGATTGCCAAAGGGACCAGATGGATGGCACGATTCAGGATAGAAAAATGTTTATCACCGAAATAATACGGGTGTGTGACGGAAAGATATCGACGCGATACCTGAGCATAATTCCTGCAAATGGTGTCTGGAACACTTGGCACCAGGGCATCACTCTGCTGGGACAGAGATGACGCCAAACACAGAAGAGCAGGCATGCAAAGAAGGAGGGTGCAGATAGTGGATCGAAAACGATGCCACCTGCACTCACAAGATTAACTTTTAGCGACAAGAAAATAATCTATATGCATGCTATGCAAGAAACAAATGCAGCAATCAAGTGCAACAAACCACCCGGACTCTATACTACCGCATTCTAACATTCGCGCGGGCTTGGGCATCCTACAACCAGACCTGCTCTGATACCAAGCCTGTGGCACCCCGGGTCAGAGAAACCGGAACGCCCCGTATTCCAGCCCAGAGATCGAGGAGAAGTCTTTTGGAATGCGACACTACTTAGCATAGAACAAATCAGCTCTGTTATTGCAACTATATTGGGTACAAGGGGATTACATCAGCACGACGACACTAGGCCTGCCACGCTTGCTCCACGCAAACAGCAAGACAACTCGGCGCAGTGGAATGACTACTGGCAGCAGAACAGCGACGACGGTGATGAACTCCACTCCGCCGGGACTCTGGCTGGAACGCTTATCCTAGCGCGCAAACAAGGAATCCATGGCAAACAAGCAATCAAATCCCGCATGACCTAAAAACTGGCATGACACACCAGGTCAGTACATTGAATGTACTTGCAAGCTCACAACAACCAAAGCAATCAAGACAAACAATAGCATGGCAATTACAGGTTAACCAGGTTTAACATGATACTATCAGATCAATCATAGCATGAACAAGATGATACAGCTAGAACAGTACGAGCATGGCATAAACATATGAACATGATGAGACTAGCATGCAACATGATGAAACTATCATGCACCAACTTACTCTGCTCGGGTTATCTCGTAACCCTCACCTGCACAAACTTACCATCACAGACATCACACGATCATCTCAGGATCCAATCAAGCTTGGTATTAACAATACTGTAGTAATCATTCATGACCATAAGGAGCCTCACCTTTAACCTTGACTCTCGCATAACACCACAAGTATCCAACAAGCCGGTATTCATGATACCAAAGTGATCCTCTTACGATCACATAAATATCGACCAACTTCCATCATCATTGAACCAGGGTTGTTATTAAGCACATTATTATTACTGTTGACCCACAGTGTGACCAACTACGAACTGGGCCCATATCCGCGGGCGCGGCTATCGATAGATATAACACACACACACTGCAGAGGTTAGCACACTATACCCATACCATAGAACCCTGGCCTCGCACTCCCATTCGGGTGGACCAAAGCGTTCCGACAAAACCATCCTACTGCCATGACACTCTCCCGGCCACTCCGACCAACTCCCCTTTGGGCTAAGTCCTGGGTGGCCCCGTGCCTACCAAAGGCACCAACGGCCATCGTCATGGCAAAACGGTCCCAAACGGGGACAAGGATCCATACTCAACAACGGGCACACAAGGCTTATGCCGTCCTACCTGATCAGGGTAGCGCCCGCACATAACCTTCCCTCGCGGGATGTCGGTGTACAAAAAGAGGGGTACACTTTTTGTACCCCTATAACTGTGCACGGGCAGTCTGAGCCACGGGCACCACCGCACTGGGCAAGGCAAGGGAGGTGAGCCAAGGTAAGGCCGAAGCACGAGAGAAGCAGAACAACGCCAAGACCAAGACCACAAAGAGCGAAGGGGACGAAGCGGGCCCCCTCAGCAAGATCCTTGCCGGGAGCCGGTTTTAGCAAACCCGGCAAGACCCTTGCCGTGGCAGCTCGCCCCACACCTACGGAGCGGGTCACCCTTGAGTCCACTACCCCCATGGGGCAAGGATTCGGGAGGCATCCCCGTGGTGGTATGCAGATCTTTGTGAAGACATTCAAGATTAGATGCACTCTTTAGAAGATGATGATCCTTGGCGGGATCCCAGCCAAGGAGGACCACAAGGCCCCCGGCAAGAGCCTTGCTGGGGATGATAGCAGGCGCCACGGCAAGACCCTTGCCGGGACCTCGGCAAGACCCTTGCTGGGGCCACGGCAAGGCCCTTGCCATGAACACCCGTGGGGCCACCATCAGGCCCACGCCAGTCACACATCCACCACCGTTCGCATGCAGCTGCCAACCCAACCAGCTGGGCAGGCACCTCCGTGGCGGCATGCAGATCTTCATGGAGACCCACTGTTGCGCCACCTCAGCTGCCTGCCTGCCTACATGGCATCGCAGGCACCGCTGGCCAGGGCGCGTGTCGACGCGAGAGGGAGCAGCGACGGACGAGATAGGGCTCTCCCCCGTCCCCGATAAAGCAAGGACACCTAAGCAAGGCGCATTAAATGCACCTTGTCATGTAATGCAAGGGATAACCTTGCATCACTGTACCCTTTCCATCTCCTGTGTGCCACTGTGGCAACCACTTTCCCTATAAAAGGAGGCCCCAGGCGACCAGGAAGAGGATTCGGCTTTTTGGAGCTCTCGACGCCCCATAGCTAGCTCAAGAACACAGATATACAATCCACCAAAGCAGGAGTAGGGTTTTACGCATCCTTGCCGCCCGAACCTAGGTAAAGGAACCGTGTGCTATCTGTTTGATCTACTCTTTTCACAACCCCGCGCCTCGCAACCGCAGTAGGGATTCTTGTGATCCCATAGGTGTCGTTCCCACCGACATCTTTGGCGCGCCAGGCAGGGGGCGCAGTTGTGAGAATCGGCTTTAGCGGTTAGTTCGACGCTTCTTCATCGTCATGGCGCCCAAGAAGAAGACGACGGTGGCGGTTGGCCCGCCGGAAGCCGGGTATCCCGTCCCGACGCGGGCGAGCAGTGGACCAGTCGCAGAAAGGACCCGGGGCGCTGTTCGTGAGCACCAACACCGTCTGAGCAGCCGGAGTTTGGGAGGCGGCGATGTTTGTGCGCCTGGTAACGGGCCGCACGCCGCCAAATCCAAATATGGAGCCGGGCCCTCCGCGGGTGGCGCGAGGCCTTCCAGGATCGCTGCCGCCCCGCCCGAGGGCGACGCGAGGGCTTCCAAGACTCCCACGCCGGCGCCGATGGCGCGCTCCTCTCAAGCGGTGCGCGACGAACGGTGTAATCACACCGAAGACCCCGGGCGTCACCGCGGGAAGAGCCCCAAGCGCCACTCCCGGGATGTAGAAGACCTGCCCGCTCGCCGAGGCGCTGGTGAAGATGGCATGCGACCGCGGGGTCGTGATAGAGCTCCTTCTGACATGGTCAGAGGTCGAAGCGCGTCGCGATCCGTGTAGGTTTCGCTGCCACCAACGACAGCAGAAGCCCTGGCGCGCGCGTAGTTGCTCCTCGATTTTCCTCCCACTACGGGGAAACTCGACGAATGGAGAGCCACCATCCGAAGCCTTGTTGCGGTGGCCAACAAAGACGAAGCAAGTCCGGTAGAGCCCCCGGGTCGACGCTCCGACGGAGTCCCGCGTACCAGTGGCAGGAAAGCCGGCGGCGCCGCGACCAGGTGCACTCGCCTCCTCCTCGCTCGGTACCGCAGACGCCTACCCGTCGCGACGTTATGGGCGATGAAATCTCCATAGCGTCGTCCGACCCGCTGACCCACTGTGACCAGCGCCAGGTCCTTCGGGATTGGGAACATGAAGACGCTCGAACCACTATCGAGCGCCGGTGCGGAGCGCGCCACTAGTCAGACAGGCGAGCGGGGCCTGCTGTGAACCACCCAACACTGGAGAGCCCTGGAGGCTTGCCTTACGAGGTAGGCTGTCCGGCTTTTACCCGTGAGCTGTGGCAGTTCTAGTGGCCCACTCACCGCACCTTCAAACCTGACGTGGGCGAGAAGTACGGCGGCAAGACCCACCCGCCTGAGTTCCTCAGCATCTACACAATCGTGATGCAGGCTGCCGGAGCTCGCGATGATAAGGTGCTTGCGAATTACTTTCCGTTGGCTCTTAAACCCAATGCTATGTTGTAACGCCCTCGATGCGGCTATATCTCCCACGTGTCGAGGCACGACTTAGAGGCATAACCGCGTTGAAGGCAATGTCGCAAGTGAGGTAATCTTCACACAATCCATGTAATAAATAAAGGGGAAAGATACATAGTTGGCTTACAATCGCCACTTCACACAAGTACATAAATAACATCCATCAAACAGCTTACACTCAAGGTCCGACTACGGTACCAAAATGAAAGAAGACTACCCCAAATGCTAAACAGATCCCCGGATCACCCAACTGGGCTCCTCTACTGATCATCTGGAAAAGAAACATAGTAACGGCCACGTTCCTCCTCGAACTCCCAAGTGAGCTCGGTCGCGTCATCAGCACTGACATCGTTGGTACCTGCAACTGAGGTGATAATATCTGTGAGCCACGGGGACTCAGCAATCTCACACCCGCGAGATCAAGACTATTTAAGCTTAAAGGTGGGGAAAGGATAGTGAGGTGGAGCTGCAGCAAGCGACTAGCATAAGTTGACTACAGCGCAAAAGAGAGCGAGAAGAGAAGACAAAGCACGGTCGAGAAGCTAGAAGTGATCAAGAAGTGATCCTGAACAACCTACGTCAGACATAACTCCAACAACCGTGTTCACTTCCCGGACCCCGCCGAGAAGAGACCATCACGGTTACACACACGGTTGATGTGTTTTAGTTAAGGTCAACTTCGGGTTTTCTACAACCGGACATCAACAAATTCCCATCTGCCTCATAACCGCGGGCACGGCTTTCGAAAGATAATACCCTGCAGGGGTGTCCCAACTTAGCCCATGATAAGCTCTCACGGTCAACGAAGGATATTCCTTCTACCGGGAAGACCCGATCAATCTCGGAATCCCGGACTACAAGACATTTCAACAGCAATAAAACAAGTCCAGCAAAGCCGCCCGATCGTGCCGACAAATCCTGATAGGAGCTGCACATATCTCGGTCTCAGGGCACATCCGGATAAGCTAAGCGTACAGGAGCCAACATAACCCAAGTTGCCAAGGGACGGGCCTGCACGGTGCTCTAGTTTGGACCAGCAATCGAAGGAGAACTGGCCCGGGGGTTTAAAATAAAGATGACCCTTGAGTCTGCAGAACCCAAGGGGAAAAGGCTAGGTGGCGAATGGTAAAACCAATGTTGGGCCTTGCTGGAAGAGTCTCATTCAAAGCGAACTGTCAAGGGGGTCCCATAAATCACCCAACCGCGTAAGGAACGCAAACTCCGGGAACATAACACCGGTATGACGGTAACTAGGGTGGCAAGAGTGGAACAAAACACCAGGCATAAGGCCGAGCCTTCCACCCTTTACCAAGTATATAGATGCATTAATTATATAAGAGGTATTGTGATATCCCAACAGGTAAACATGTTCCAACAAGGAACAACAAGTCCATGTTCCAACAAGGAACAAACTTCATCTTCACCTGCAACTAGCAACGCTATAAGAGGGGCTGAGCAAAGCGGTAACATAGCCAAACAACGGTTTGCTAGGACATGGATGGTTAGGGGCTGACATGGCAATGTAGGAGGCATGATATAGCAAGTGGTAGGAATCGCAGCATAGGCATAGCAAAAGAGCAAGCAATCTAGCAAGCAAAGATAGAAGTGATTTCGAGGGTATGGTCATCTTGCCTGCAAGGTTCTCAGAGTTGTCGAAAGCTTGGTCCTCGTAAGCGTTCTCAACAGGTTCCTCGTTCACGTACTCGTCTCCCGGCTCTACCCAAGACAAGAGAACAAGCAAAGGAACCAAAATCAACCACGATGCAATGCGCAAGCAACATGATGCAAAACATGGCATGATATGCGAGAGGTGATATGCAATGCGTATGCATGCTCCGGAAGGACAAGGATGAACAGGGCATAATATTGGCAAACCAAGCATGCCACTGGATAGATGAGGTGATTTCGGTTGAAATCGATATAAAGATCACCGGAATCGGATGCACGGTTTGCAAATGGCAAGCAATACAAGAATGACACGTATCTGCCATAAACAGCATGATGCTACTTAGCAAGCAATAAATAATTAAGCTACTGCACCCAAACATGGCAACAAAGCATATGACAGTAATCTACTCAAGATGCACGACAAAAGATGAACACTGAGCTACGGCTCAATCCCCTCATAACAGGTCCAAACCATCATGGCAAAAGTGCAAACGATAACAAGTTCTCAGACTTGGAGAAAATATCAACAAGCAGAAACTATCATCGGGATGACATGTTCAGAGCAATGGAACAACATGCTACAAGTTCAGAACATAGCAAAATAAGACATGGCATGAATCTACACATAGCACTTGACAAAAGACTCTTACTGACCATAAGCCAAAAAGGACCAGAAAATATGATTACACCCATGACAAATAAGAAAGTTTCGTTACAGGTTTCAGACTTAGCAGAAAACTGGACATGGCAGAAAACTGTTAACGACTAGGCATGTTTGTGAGCTCGATGCACTCACTACAGAGCATTTCATGATAAACTAAGTATACATACATCAATAAGACATGGCATAGTAACTATACATGGCAAGAATAACATCATATCATGTAAGGATCAACTACACCAAGCTTGGCAAAATCGAATAACATGTAAACAATCTGCCAGCAATATTTTGAAGCAAAAGTAGAGCTCGATTGACTCAAGCTATGGCATCCTATAATTGCAAACAAAGGCATGGATGGATTAAGCAAATACTCAAGTTCAAAACTCCCTTACTGATCATGCTCAAATTATGCATAGATCTCTCAGAAACAACATGAACATATGGCATAAAAATAACAGCAGTCAGGGACTTTGTGAAATCACTAAGTCTCTGAAATCAGCAACATCAAGACACCTAGTTTGCATGCTTGTGCTAGTCACCACATAGATCATAAAAATACATGGCAAAATCCTATGGATAGGTAACATGGCATATAACAAATCTCATGTAGGACTCAACTTCATAGGAGGTACGCATTAATCATGGAAAAAATGACAAAAGTGCATGATCAGCTAAGATCCAGCAATAAACATCAACTAGCCCTCTTCTAACAGCATTTCGGGCATCAAGATGACTTCAAATGAAAATGATGCAATGGAACAAAATGATGTACTCCTCGAGGCGAACAATCCGACATATTATAAGCGCGAAATGGAGCAACGGATGCAAAGTTATGGCATGTCGAACTACTGATGATATTATGAAATCTTGAGGACTTGGAGATTTCGGGGAGAAGTAAAAGTCAACCCTGCCGGCGCGTGGATCTGGATCCGGCGCGGCGAGCTCGCCGGAGCTCGGCCGGGAGGAAGACGGCGAGGGGAGGCCGCGGGCGAGGAGGTGGGGTCGCGGGCGGCGGCGGCGCGGTCGCCGGTGGGGCGGCCGGCGCGGGAGGACGCGGGTCCGGGCGGCGTCGGCGCGGTGCGGGCTCCGGCGCCGGTGCGGGCGACGGCGGTCGCCGGCCGGGCGGAGGCGGCGGAGCCGCGGGCCGGCGCGGTGCGGCGGGCGGCGCGGCTGGGCCGCGGGGGCCCCGCCTGGGCCCCGGCGGGCCGGCGCGCGGGCGGCGGCGCGAGGATGTGGGCGCGGGCGCGGGCGAATAGGAAGGCGCCACGTGGCGGCGCGGAACTGGAGGGAAGCGGCGGCGCGGGCGCGAGGTGGGCGGCGGGCGCGCGGATCGAGGAAAAATTAGGGTTTCGGGGTGTTTCTCTCCCAGATTTGGACGGGGGAGACGTTTTTATAGACAGAAGGAGCTAGGGAGCTCCAAATGGAGTGCGGTTTTCGCCCACGCGATCGTGATCGAACGGTGGAGGACATGGGAGTGACTTAGATGGGTTAGTGGGCTGTTTTGAAGGGGTGTTGGGCTGCAACACACACGAGGCCTTCACGGTTACCCGGTTAACCGTTGGAGTACCAAACGAACTCCGATTGACCCGAAACTTGACAGGCGGTCTACCGGTGCTATACCGAGGCCACATGTCAAACCTCGGTCCATTCCGAGAATGTTTAATACCCGCTCTCGAAGAAATGTAAAAGGGGACGCCGGGGAACATAGGAGCGCCGGATTGCAAAACGGACAACGGGAAAGATGCTCGGATTTATGAGACGAATGCGTATGCGAATGCGATGCACCTGATGACATGATATGAAATGCATGACATGACCAAAAGGCAAAACGGAGAGAACCCAACCACGGAGGAAATATCATAGCACATAGCCGGAAATGGCAAGAGTTGGATTACAAATATGGCAAGTTACATCGGGGGCGTTACAACACACCACCACTACGAGAGGATCTCGTCCCGAGATCTAGGACTGAAAGAACTCCGGATACTCGGAACGTAGGTGGTCTTCATGCTCCCAGGTGGCCTCTCGGTCTGAATGATGTGACCATTTCACTTTGAGGAATTTGATTGACTTGTTACGAGTCTTGCGCTCAGTTGTCTCAAGAATAGCAACTGGATGCTCATGATAGGACAAATCTTCTTGAAGATCAATCTCTTCGAAGTTGATGGTGCGCTCAGGCGTCTTGAAGCACTTGCGAAGCTGTGACACGTGGAAGACATCATGCACATTTGCAAAATTGGAGGGGAGCTCAAGTTGATAGGCTAGATCCCCTCGTTTCCCGATAATCTTGAAGGGACCGACGTATCTGGGAGCAAGTTTCCCCTTGATACCGAAGCGACGAGTTCCTTTCATTGGCGAGACACGGAGGTAAACATGGTCTCCGATCTCGAATGCCACATCTCGGTGTTTGCTGTCGTAATAGCTCTTCTGGCGCGATTGCGCGGCTTTGAGGTTCTCACGAATCACCTTGCACATGGCCTCAGCCTCTGAGATCAAATCATTGCCGAGCAATTGACGTTCACCGGTTTCAGACCAGTTGAGAGGAGTACGGCACTTTCTGCCATAGAGAATCTCGAATGGGGCTTTGCCCGAGCTGGCTTGAAAACTGTTGTTGTAAGAGAATTCAGCATAAGGAAGACAATCCTCCCACTTCATGCCGAAAGAGATAACACAAGCTCTGAGCATATCTCCCAGAATTTGATTGACACGCTCGACTTGTCCACTAGTCTGAGGGTGGAAAGCTGTGCTGAAGCGGATGTTGGTGCCCATGGCCGTCTGAAAAGAATCCCAAAATTTGAAGGTAAAGATGCTGCCACGGTCTGAAGATATCAATTGCGGAATGCCGTGCAAAGAGACAATTCTGGAGGTGTAGAGCTCTGCCAGCTGCGCTGCTGTGATAGACTCTTTGATAGGAAGAAAATGAGCCACTTTGGTGAGCTTGTCGATGACGACGAAGATAGCATCATTTCCACGCTTGGACTTAGGAAAACCAGTCACGAAGTCCATTTCGATATGATCGAACTTCCATTCTGGAATAGCAAGAGGTTGGAGAAGACCAGCTGGTCATTGGTGTTCTGCTTTCACCCTTCTGCAGACATCACACTCATTCACGAATTGAGCGATCTCACGCTTCATTCGAGTCCACCAATACGACTGCTTGAGGTCATGGTACATCTTTGTACTTCCAGGATGAATAGACAGAAGAGAATTGTGCGCTTCGTTCAAAATGACTTTACGAAGATCACCCTTTGGAACCACAGTCCGGTCCTCGAAGAAAAGAGTATCTCTGTCATCAACTCGATAGCACTTGTATTTGGGGATGCTCTTTTCAATACCACGTTTCACCTTCTTCACCATGGTATCCAACAATTGTGCCTCACGAATTTGATCTTCCAAGGTAGGAGAAACAATGAGGTTGGCAAGAACACCTTGAGGAACAACTTGGAGATTCAACTTGCGGAAAGCTTCACAAAGATCCGGTTGAAAAGGCTTGAGGATTAAGCTGTTGCAATAAGCCTTCCTGCTCAAAGCGTCTGCAACCACATTAGCCTTGCCTGGAGTGTATTCAATACTCGGATTATACTCTTGAATCATTTCGACCCATCGAGTTTGCCTGAGGTTGAGATGACGCTGAGTGAAGATATACTTGAGACTCTTGTGATCGGTGAAGATGTCCACTTTCCTTCCCAACAGGAGATGTCTCCATGTTATTAGTGCGTGGACAACTGCCGCCAACTCAAGATCGTGAGTGGGGTAGTTCCTTTCATTGGGCTTCAACTGGCGAGAGGTATAGGCAACAACCTTCTTCTCTTGCATTAACACAGCACCGATGCCCTGGAGAGAAGCATCACAGAACACTTCATAAGGCTTGGATTCATCAGGAGGAGTCAGAACTGGAGCAGTGACGAGTTTCTCTTTGAGAGTGTTGAAAGCAACGTCACACTCAGGAGACCAGACATATTTCACATGCTTCTGGAGAAGGTTGGAAAGAGGCTTGGCAATCTTGGAGAAATTCTCAACGAATCTTCTGCAATAGCTTGCAAGTCCAAGAAAACTGCGAAGCTGCTTGACATTCTGAGGAGGATTCCAATTCAAAACTGCAGACACCCTCTCTGGATTAACAGCGATGCCCTTGGCAGAGATGATATGACCAAGATAAAGAACTTCATCAAGCCAGAATTCACATTTGGAGAACTTCGCATATAATTGATACTCTCTGAGCTTGTCGAGTACCAATCGCAAATGTTCGGCATGATCCTTCTTATTCTTGGAGAAGACCAAAATATCATCGAGATAGACCAAGACAAATTCGTTGATGTAGGGGTTGAAGATGAAATTCATCAAGCGAGTGAAATACGGAGGAGCATTGACGAGGCCGAAGGACATGACAGTATATTCATAAGAACCAAAGCTTGTTCTGAATGCTGTCTTGGGAATATCTTCTTCACGAATGCGAATCTGATGATAACCCATACGAAGGTCAAGCTTGGAGAACACCTTAGCACCTTTAAGTTGCTCAAATAGCTCATTGATGTTGGGAAGTGGGTACTTGTTCTTGATAGTCTTCTTGTTCAATGGACGGTAATCGACACAAAGTCGGTCCGTGCCATCCTTCTTCTTGACAAAAAGAACACCACAACCCCAAGGAGAAGAACTCGGTCTGATCAGACCCAGACGTTCTTGTTTATCGAGTTGAATCTTCAATTCCTTGAGCTCATCTGGTCCAAGCTTGTAAGGACGCTTGCAAACGGGTTCCGTGCCAGGCTCAAGCTGAATAACGAATTCAACTGGCCGACGGGGAGGCATACCCGGAAGCTCTTCTGGAAAAACATCTTGGTACTCACAAACAACTGGAATCTGAGAGATAGCCTCGATTTCACCCATCTCATTGAGAGAAAACAACCGAATGGTATCATCACGAGAAGCATAGATGATCACATCGTTCGAAGTGTGAGTCAATTTGATTTCCCTGGCAGCACACTCAAGCTGAGCCTTGTGCTTAGAAAGCCAGTCCATCCCGAGAATGAGATCAATATCAGAATCACCAAGCACCATTGGAGAAGACAGAAATTTATAGTCGCCCATCTTGATAGAAACATTCGGAATCATAGTGGTAGCCCTCATAGGCTTGGCCGGAGAAACAACCCCCAAGGGTTTAGCCAATAATTCCGAAACGAAGTCATGCTTTGAAACAAATGATCTGGACATGAAACAATGCGATGCACCAGTATCAAATAAGACTTTGGCAGGAATATCATTAACAGGAAGATTACCCATGATCACTTCAGAAGAATCCTCTGCTTGAGCTGCATTCAACATGTTCACCTTGACGTGCTTAGAATTATGCTTGACCACTGCATTGCTGGAAGATTTCACAGGAGGAGGAGGCGGAAGGCGCCTCTGGTTGAAGCACTTGTTCGCATAGTGACCCTTCTGCTGACATTTGTTACAAGTCACTTCTGAGAGCGGACGATGATAAGGAGTGCTTGGCCTTGGAGCTTGGTTCTGAGACTTGTTCTGATAACCAGGGTTGGGTGGGTGGGAAGATCCACGGCCACTTGAGTTCTTCTGTTGATAAGGCTGACGGAACGGAGGAGGAGGAGGCAACCAGAACTTCTGTTGCTTAGCTGCCACAAGTGAGGAAGAAGAAGACTGAACTGCGTCTCTGACTCTCTTCTTAGATGCCTCACACTTGAGCTGAGCAGCTTCTTGTTTCAGTGCCATGTTGTAGAATTCATCATACTTTAATGGCTCGAAAAGCACGAGAGCAAGTTGCAGATCTTCTCTGAGACCACGCCTGAACTGGTAGATCATACTCTTCTCATCAGGAATGTCTTGCCTTGCAAAACGAGAGAGTTTCTGAAACTGAGTGTTGTATTGGTAGACAGACATGGTGCCTTGCTTGAGATTGCGGAATTCCTCACGCTTAAGCTCAACAACACTTTCTGGAATGTGGTGCGCTTTGAAGTCACGGCGGAAATCATCCCAAGTGATCACACGACCTCCTATGGAATCTTTGTATTGCTGGAACCACTCAGCAGCTTGATCTTTGAGTTGAAAAGAGGCAAACTTGACAAAGTCCTCAGGTCTGACATTGCTGCACTCGAAATGCTTGCTGATGTCCACGAGCCAATCATCAGCGTCAGTGGCCTCGACACAGTAGCTGAAGGTCTTTGGCTGATTAGCAAGGAACTGGTTCAGTGAAGCGAAGTGCGGCTGATTGTTGCCTTGGCCTTGATTCTCTTGATTAGCTTGCCCTTGGTTACGATCTTGCAAGAGCTGAATCAGAATCTGAGCATTGGCATTTGTGGCAGTCATCAAGGCTTGCCAAGCTTCCGGAGGCGGAGGTGGTGGCGGAGGGTTAGCCTGATTCCCGTCATTGCGTTCCGGATTCTGACGCGTTGGTGGAGCCATCCTGAAAAGGGTGACATCCATTAGCATCTTGACAGAGATATATTGAAGCTGAATCAAAGGAACGAAATTGCAACATATAGTCTTCACAAATAACATTCGAACGAGAAAGAACGAATGAATTCCAATGTAAATCATCACACTTCCAAAATTGAGAAGCCACTTAGAACATGGTAAGGAATAAAATCAACAAGGTACGGATATGAACAAATACTTGGTAAGGATTACCCAATCACAAACCAAATATCTGCGGAAGAAATACTAAAGCTACAAGAATTCCCACTTATAAACTCCCGAAACTTTCTGGTTATGCAATCAGGTGTTGGGGATACAGGGGAAGCATAATATCTCACCCAAACTAGCAAATCCTACAACCAGCTGTATCCATCCTTCAACACATAACCAAGAAACCTTCGGAAATCGTCTACCTCAACCTTCGAAAACACATCCGTTATACAAGTCATGGCAATACCCCTGCACTCGCCACAGTACTGGGCTATCAGGTTATCTCACCAACAACTGTACAAAAGAGATTTTCGATGTCGGTCGTACTAAACTCAGGTATTCCAAAACCGCAACGATAAGATTATGACGACAACACCTCGGAGCTCAACTCCCCGGGACACTGCCACAACCCCTAAATGTCAGGAGGCAACCAAGACAATGTTGTCATCATAAAACCATCGGAACGATTGTAATATACCCGCGTGATCCTAAAAAATTTTTAGTGAAATTTGAGAAGAGAAGAGTCAAAACTCTACGTCAGGATGCCTTACCAGAAGGTCGAAGGGACTGGGAAGTAAAAAGAATTCCTAAACTCTCCGATATATAATTCCTAAATGACTCAAAACATTTTTCTAGACACAACTCGGCCACTAAAGATGATCAAACAGTGGGAGCTCCTAAGGTCGGGAAAGGCTCTGATTACCAACTTGTAACGCCCTCGATGCGGCTATATCTCCCACGTGTCGAGGCACGACTTAGATGCATAACCGCGTTGAAGGCAATGTCGCAAGTGAGGTAATCTTCACACAATCCATGTAATAAATAAAGGGGAAAGATACATAGTTGGCTTACAATCGCCACTTCACACAAGTACATAAATAACATCCATCAAACAGCTTACACTCAAGGTCCGACTACGGTACCAAAATGAAAGAAGACTACCCCAAATGCTAAACAGATCCCCGGATCACCCAACTGGGCTCCACTACTGATCATCTGGAAAAGAAACATAGTAACGGCCACGTTCCTCATCGAACTCCCAAGTGAGCTCGGTCGCGTCATCAGCACTGACATCGTTGGTACCTGCAACTGAGGTGATAATATCTGTGAGCCACGGGGACTCAGCAATCTCACACCCGCGAGATCAAGACTATTTAAGCTTAAAGGTGGGGAAAGGATAGTGAGGTGGAGCTGCAGCAAGCGACTAGCATAAGTTGACTACAGCGCAAAAGAGAGCGAGAAGAGAAGACAAAGCACGGTCGAGAAGCTAGAAGTGATCAAGAAGTGATCCTGAACAACCTACGTCAGACATAACTCCAACAACCGTGTTCACTTCCCGGACCCCGCCGAGAAGAGACCATCACGGTTACACACACGGTTGATGTGTTTTAGTTAAGGTCAACTTCGGGTTTTCTACAACCGGACATCAACAAATTCCCATCTGCCTCATAACCGCGGGCACGGCTTTCGAAAGATAATACCCTGCAGGGGTGTCCCAACTTAGCCCATGATAAGCTCTCACGGTCAACGAAGGATATTCCTTCTACCGGGAAGACCCGATCAATCTCGGAATCCCGGACTACAAGACATTTCAACAGCAATAAAACAAGTCCAGCAAAGCCGCCCGATCGTGCCGACAAATCCTGATAGGAGCTGCACATATCTCGGTCTCAGGGCACATCCGGATAAGCTAAGCGTACAGGAGCCAACATAACCCAAGTTGCCAAGGGACGGCCCTGCACGGTGCTCTAGTTTGGACCAGCAATCGAAGGAGAACTGGCCCGGGGGTTTAAAAAAAGATGACCCTTGAGTCTGCAGAACCCAAGGGGAAAAGGCTAGGTGGCGAATGGTAAAACCAATGTTGGGCCTTGCTGGAAGAGTCTCATTCAAAGCGAACTGTCAAGGGGGTCCCATAAATCACCCAACCGCGTAAGGAACGCAAACTCCGGGAACATAACACCGGTATGACGGTAACTAGGGTGGCAAGAGTGGAACAAAACACCAGGCATAAGGCCGAGCCTTCCACCCTTTACCAAGTATATAGATGCATTAATTATATAAGAGGTATTGTGATATCCCAACAGGTAAACATGTTCCAACAAGGAACAACAAGTCCATGTTCCAACAAGGAACAAACTTCATCTTCACCTGCAACTAGCAACGCTATAAGAGGGGCTGAGCAAAGCGGTAACATAGCCAAACAACGGTTTGCTAGGACATGGATGGTTAGGGGCTGATATGGCAATGTAGGAGGCATGATATAGCAAGTGGTAGGAATCGCAGCATAGGCATAGCAAAAGAGCGAGCAATCTAGCAAGCAAAGATAGAAGTGATTTCGAGGGTATGGTCATCTTGCCTGCAAGGTTCTCAGAGTTGTCGAAAGCTTGGTCCTCGTAAGCGTTCTCAACAGGTTCCTCATTCACGTACTCGTCTCCCGGCTCTACCCAAGACAAGATAACAAGCAAAGGAACCAAAATCAACCACGATGCAATGCGCAAGCAACATGATGCAAAACATGGCATGATATGCGAGAGGTGATATGCAATGCGTATGCATGCTCCGGAAGGACAAGGATGAACAGGGCATAATATTGGCAAACCAAGCATGCCACTGGATAGATGAGGTGATTTCGGTTGAAATCGATATAAAGATCACCGGAATCGGATGCACGGTTTGCAAATGGCAAGCAATACAAGAATGACACGTATCTGCCATAAACAGCATGATGCTACTTAGCAAGCAATAAATAATTAAGCTACTGCACCCAAACATGGCAACAAAGCATATGACAGTAATCTACTCAAGATGCACGACAAAAGATGAACACTGAGCTACGGCTCAATCCCCTCATAACAGGTCCAAACCATCATGGCAAAAGTGCAAACGATAACAAGTTCTCAGACTTGGAGAAAATATCAACAAGCAGAAACTATCATCGGGATGACATGTTCAGAGCAATGGAACAACATGCTACAAGTTCAGAACATAGCAAAATAAGACATGGCATGAATCTACACATAGCACTTGACAAAAGACTCTTACTGACCATAAGCCAAAAAGGACCAGAAAATATGATTACACCCATGACAAATAAGAAAGTTTCGTTACAGGTTTCAGACTTAGCAGAAAACTGGACATGGCAGAAAACTGTTAACGACTAGGCATGTTTGTGAGCTCGATGCACTCACTACAGAGTATTTCATGATAAACTAAGTATACATACATCAATAAGACATGGCATAGTAACTAGACATGGCAAGAATAACATCATATCATGTAAGGATCAACTACACCAAGCTTGGCAAAATCGAATAACATGTAAACAATCTGCCAGCAATATTTTGAAGCAAAAGTAGAGCTCGATTGACTCAAGCTATGGCATCCTATAATTGCAAACAAAGGCATGGATGGATTAAGCAAATACTCAAGTTCAAAACTCCCTTACTGATCATGCTCAAATTATGCATAGATCTCTCAGAAACAACATGAACACATGGCATAAAAATAACAGCAGTCAGGGACTTTGTGAAATCACTAAGTCTCTGAAATCAGCAACATCAAGACACCTAGTTTGCATGCTTGTGCTAGTCACCACATAGATCATAAAAATACATGGCAAAATCCTATGGATAGGTAACATGGCATATAACAAATCTCATGTAGGACTCAACTTCATAGGAGGTACGCATTAATCATGGAAAAAATGACAAAAGTGCATGATCAGCTAAGATCCAGCAATAAACATCAACTAGCCCTCTTCTAACAGCATTTCGGGCATCAAGATGACTGCAAATGAAAATGACGCAATGGAACAAAATGATGTACTCCTCGAGGCGAACAATCTGACATATTATAAGCGCGAAATGGAGCTACGGATGCAAAGTTATGGCATGTCGAACTACTGATGATATTATGAAATCTTGAGGACTTAGAGATTTCGGGGAGAAGTAAAAGTCAACCCTGCCGGCGCGTGGATCTGGATCCGGCGCGGCGAGCTCGCCGGAGCTCGGCCGGGAGGAAGACGGCGAGGGGAGGCCGCGGGCGAGGAGGTGGGGTCGCGGGCGGCGGCGGCGCGGTCGCCGGTGGGGCGGCCGGCGCGGGAGGACGCGGGTCCGGGCGGCGTCGGCGCGGTGCGGGATCCGGCGCCGGTGCGGGCGACGGCGGTCGCCGGCCGGGCGGAGGCGGCGGAGCCGCGGGCCGGCGCGGTGCGGCGGGCGGCGCGGCTGGGCCGCGGGGGCCCCGCCTGGGCCCCGGCGGGCCGGCGCGCGGGCGGCGGCGCGAGGATGTGGGCGCGGGCGCGGGCGAATAGGAAGGCGCCACGTGGCGGCGCGGAACTGGAGGGAAGCGGCGGCGCGGGCGCGAGGTGGGCGGCGGGCGCGCGGATCGAGGAAAAATTATGGTTTCGGGGTGTTTCTCTCCCAGATTTGGACGGGGGAGACGTTTTTATAGACAGAAGGAGCTAGGGAGCTCCAAATGGAGTGCGGTTTTCGCCCACGCGATCGTGATCGAACGGTGGAGGACATGGGAGTGACTTAGATGGGTTAGTGGGCTGTTTTGAAGGGGTGTTGGGCTGCAACACACACGAGGCCTTCACGGTTACCCGGTTAACCGTTGGAGTACCAAACGAACTCCGATTGACCCGAAACTTGACAGGCGGTCTACCGGTGCTATACCGAGGCCACATGTCAAACCTCGGTCCATTCCGAGAATGTTTAATACCCGCTCACGAAGAAATGTAAAAGGGGACGCCGGGGAACATAGGAGCGCCGGATTGCAAAACGGACAACGGGAAAGATGCTCGGATTTATGAGACGAATGCGTATGCGAATGCGATGCACCTGATGACATGATATGAAATGCATGACATGACCAAAAGGCAAAACGGAGAGAACCCAACCACGGAGGAAATATCATAGCACATAGCCGGAAATGGCAAGAGTTGGATTACAAATATGGCAAGTTACATCGGGGGCGTTACATATGTCATGGTTGATGCACTTGCCGATAGACTCCGTTTCCTCCTGGTCGGATTTGTGCCATGAGTTCGTGGGCGCCTTCACTGGCGGTCACCAAGCTCATGGCCAAGCAAGCGATCTGCACGTCATTCCCCAGAAGGGAGGTGAGAGTCACCGCAAGTATATATAGAGGTTCAGCCAGATACAGTACAACATCCCTGATGTTCATCCTGCCGCCATCATCAAACCGTTCCATCAAAACGTGCGTAACCGCAAGATGCGCGAAGAGCTGGCAATGAACAAGGTGAAAGATGTGGCAGAACTCTATGTTCTTGCTGACAGATGTGCCCGAAATGTAGAGGGGAGGAAGTACCCGGCGAAGATGCCGGCGTGGAAACCAACTCCTTAGATGAGGATACTGCCGCCCCGGTGAAGAAAGGCCGGCGTCGCAACAGGAAGCGCAAAGGTAAAGCAGTGCTTGCCGTCGAGGGATATGACACCGGCTCCACCAAGAAAACCAAGGCAGACAACCCCGGCAAGGAAATTGCCGGATGTGTCGCCTGCCGGGCCTTGGCGGCTGCCAAGAAGTCAGGAAACTCTGACAAGCGATACTGCAAGATCCATCGCACCAAAGGCCATGCTCTCCAAGACTGCCGACAAGTTGAGCTCCTCGCTAAGAAGCAGAGGGTTGAATATGAGAGGCGGGACAAGGAGAAGGGCCAAGACGGTGCTGAGGGGTCCGGCAAGAAGCGCGATGGCCAGGCGGGCCGTCGCGGCAAGGATAAACAAAAGGAGAGGCCCGCCCGGGGCCGTGACAGAAAGCCAGAAGACGACGATCACGAAGAGGACGACGAGTCCGGCGACCAAGAGTTTTAGAAAGCTACAGAGGCCATGTGCGTCGACGGCGGCGCCTCGCCGCATACTTCTCACAGCCGGCTTAAACAGTGGGCGCGAGAGATTACAGCGGCGGAGCCGTCGTTTGATGCCCAAAGGCCGCTGAAGTGGTCCAGCACACCTATCATTTTTGACACTGAGGACCACCCTGATCGCACTACTGCGGTCGGGTGCTTGCCATTGTTGGTTTCGCCAACAATACGCAACCTCATGGTGATGAAGATGCTAGTCGATGGCGGGGCCGGTATGAACTTGATCTCGCCTGCCGTGATCGAGAAACTGCAGATTCCTGATGGAGACCTCGAAGAGACGGGCATGTTTCAGGGGGTCAACCCGGGAAGAAGCCAACCCAAAGGAAAGGTCACGCTGCCCGTGACCTTTGGAAGCGACCTGAACTACAGGACGGAGAGGATCTTGTTTGATGTTGCCAAGATCCCCTTGCCCTACAATGGGATCCTTGGCCGCCCAGCGCTGGCCAAGTTCATGGTAGCGTCACACTACGCCTACAACACCCTGAAGATGCCAGGACCTGTGACGATCATCACCATTCCCTCCGATAAGAAAGATGCGCTGATTTGCGCTGATCAACTATACCAGCAAGCAGTTGCAGCAGCTGCCTCCACTAGGGCACTTGCTCCTGCCGCTGGGACCCCGGGAGGGAAGAAGAAGAAGAAGGCCGGTGAGACCTCGGACACCCACTCCGGCAAGCGCACCTCTTCGGAGTGTAGCACTGCCGTCGAGGACGTGCCAGAGAGCTCCACTGGCGGAAACAAGAAGCCCAGGGCCATTCCGCCGGGAACCAAGAAGGTTTCTGTCAATGAGGACGGCACGGGAGGAGCTTTCACAATAAGCTCCACCCTTGACGACAAATAGGAAGATGCGCTCGTCACCTTCCTGCGGGCGAATGTCGATGTGTTTGCCTAGCAAGCTTCCGACATCCCCGGTGTTCCCAGGGAGGTGATTGAGCACCACCTTGCTGTCTGTCCTCATGCGCGGCCCATCAAGCAGAAGGTCAAAAAGCAAGCTTTGGAACGACAAGAGTTTATCACAGAAGAAATCCAGAAACTGGAGGCAGCAGGTTTGGTAAGAGGCGTGCTCCATCCAACGTGGTTGGCCAATCCGGTCGTAGTGCACAAGGCAAATGGGAAGTGGAGGCTGTGTATTGATTACATAGATATCAATAAGGCTTGTCCTAAAGACCCCTTCCCGTTGTCGCGCATCGACCAGATTGTTGACTCCACGACTGGGTGTGATCTGTTGTCATTCCTTGATGCCTACTCCGGCTACCACCATATTTTCATGACAAGAGAAGACGAAGAGAAAACAACATTCATCACCCCATGTGGTACGTATAGTTTCATACGGATGCCTTTCGGGTTGAAGAGTGTTGTTTCGACGTTTGCAAGGGCGGTCCAGATTGGTTTTGAACCCCGGCTCCATAGAAATATGGAAGCTTATATGGATGACATAGTGGTCAAAACCAAGGACAGGGCAACCCTCATCGCAGATTTGCAAGAAACATTTGCAAACCTGTGCAAGATCAATCTCAAGCTGAACCCTGAGAAGTGCGTCTTCGGCGTCCCGTTCGGC
The DNA here is from genome assembly GCA_032464435.1 of Aegilops umbellulata. Classification (NCBI taxonomy): domain Eukaryota; kingdom Viridiplantae; phylum Streptophyta; class Magnoliopsida; order Poales; family Poaceae; genus Aegilops; species Aegilops umbellulata. The sequence goes on from CP136056.1 coordinate 132,996,961, forward strand.
AAGCTTCTCGGGTTCTTTGTGTCACAGCGTGGGATAGAGGCCAATTCGGACAAGATCAAAGCTATAGAGCAGACTGAAGCACCCAAGTGAATCAAGGACGTGCGTCGGCTTGCTGGTTGTGTCGCCGCCATGGGCAGGTTCATTTCCAAGTCTGCCGAGCACGCCCTTCCCTTTTTCAAGATCCTAAAAAAGGCGGGCCCGGTGGAGTGGACGCCAGAAGCCGAAGCAGCATTGCAAGATTTGAAAAAGTACCTCTCCTCCGCGCCAACACTAGTTGCGCCTAGGCCACAGGAGCCATTGCTGCTATACCTGGCGGTAACGAACCAGGTGGTCAGCGCCGCACTAGTGGTGCAGAGAGAGGTTGACGACAAGGTAATGGTAGTGACGGAGCCCGACACCACCAATGTAGAGATGACGCAGCCAGTCGAAGTGCCGCCGAAGAAGAAAATGACGCATCACCGAATCTACTTTGTTAGTTCCCTCCTGTAGGGGGCTAGATCAAGGTACTCTGGCGTGGAGAAACCGCTCTTCGGCCTTCTTATGGCCTCGAGGAAGCTGCGTCACTACTTCCAGGCACACGAGATCACTGTCGTCACTCGCCTCCCTCTGCAACGGATATTGCACAATCCAGATGCAACGGGAAGAGTTGTGGAATGGGCACTGGAGCTGTCCAGCTTTGGCCTCAAGTTTGAAAGTACTTCGACGATTCAGAGCCGAGTCCTGGCGGAGTTCATTGCAGAATGGACCGCAACGCCTGACGAAGGAGCCCAAGAGACTGCTCTCCCCGGCAAGGAGGCAAGCTGCAATTGGGTCATGTACTTTGATGGAGCTTTCTCCTTACAGGGCGCCGGGGCTGGCGTACTGCTTGTCGCGCCCACTGGAGAGCACCTCAAATACGTGGTCCAAATGCACTTCCCTAGGGAGGTGTCAACCAACAACACGACAGAGTATGAAGGACAGCTTGCCGGTCTTAGGATCGCGGCGGACCTCGGAATCAAGAAACTCATCGTCAGGGGTGACTCGCAGCTTGTCATCAAGCAAGTCAACAAGGATTACCAGAGCCCGTTGATGAAGGCCTACGTTGATGAAGTGAGAAAGCTGGAAGAGCGTTTCGACGGTATACAGGCTGAACACGTTTCCCGAGCAGAGAATGATATCGCCGATTACCTGTCAAAACGCGCTGCCCTCAAGCTACCTGTGGAACCAGGTACCTTTGTGTTTCAGCTAACTCAGCCATCCGTTGATCCATCAACAGAGCAGAACAAGAGGAGGAAATCAGGGCCTGGCAAGTACTTTCCCGCCGAGCTCCCCGGAGCCGCCGGCAAGGATGTTGCCAGGAACACTAAGCCCACCACAGGATGACTAGCTCCGGCGGAGCGTCAAGCTCTTGCCGTCGAGATAGTCGGTCCCATCGCGTAGGAAATGCCTTTAGTCCTCGCCGTCGAGCCCCAGGCTCCAGCGTGGGCACAACATACCGTCCAGTTCCTCCAAACAGGGGAACTTCCTGAGGAGCAGGAAGAAGCGGAAAAAGTAGCCCGTCGCTCTGCCATGTACCATTTCGTCGATGACGTCCTGTACAGGAAGAGGCCGAACGGTGTGAAATTGAAGTGTATCCCTCGAGAGGAAGGACTGGAGCTGTTGGCGGAGATACACGGAGGCATATGTGGATCCACATTGGGTCAAGGGCCCTTGCTGACAAGGCATTTCGGCAAGGCTTCTTCTGGCCCACCGCCCTCCAGGATGCGACGAAACTAGTCACCAGTTGTGAAGCGTGTAAGTTCCATTGAAACAAGCTTCATCAGCCAGCTCAAGCCCTTCAAACCATTCCTCTCTCCTGGCCCTTCTCGGTCTGGGGGCTCGACATACTGGGCCCTTTCCCCCGCGCTGTCGGGGGCTTTGAGTACTTGTACGTTGCAATCGACAAGTTCACAAAGTGGCCGAGATGGAGGCAGTGAGGAAGGTCACAGCTCAATCAGCCGTCAAGTTCTTCAAGGGACTAGTATGCCATTTTGGTGTACCCAACACGGTCATCACCGACAACGGCACATAGTTCACAAGCCGCACCTTCATGCAATACACCCAAGACCTCGGCAGCAAAGTTTGTTTCGCTTCCGTTGCTCACCCGCGAAGCAACGGTCAAGCTAAGAGGGCAAATGCTGAAGTACTGCAAGGATTAAGGACCAAGACCTTTGACAGGCTGCACAAGAGCGGAAGGCACTGGATTGATGAGTTGCCGGCGGTTCTTTGGTCGATCAGGACGACGCCAAATCGAGCCACCGGCCAGACACCCTTTGCGCTGGTATACGGGGCAGAAGCCGTTCTCCCCACTGAACTCATATACGGATCACCTCGAGTGCTCGCTTATGATGAGCTTGAGCAAGAGCAACTGCGGCAAGATGACGCAATGCTCCTTGAGGAAGATCGTCTTCGGGCGGCTGTGAGAGCAGCACGCTACCAGCAAGCCTTGCGCCACTACCATAGCCGCAAGGTCCATGCCCGAAGCCTTGAGGAAGGCGACCTTGTTCTTCGGCGCGTTCAATCGGCCAAGAATTCCAACAAGTTGACGCCAAAGTGGGAAGGCCCTTATCGGTTAATATGAGTCACCAGGCCCGACGCAGTCCGCCTGGAGACCGAGGATGCCGTTCCGGTGAGTAACTCCTGGAACATTGAGCATCTTCGCAAGTTTTACCCGTAAGGCGCGGCTTGTCGGCCCCCCCGGCAAGCCACCTTTTGTACAAGCATTGATGATGATGCATGTAACCCTTTGTACAAAGCCAGGCGCAGACCCTGAGCATAAATAAATGAAGCGCTGGCGCCCCAAGTTATAGCATGCATTCTAGGTCGAGTCTCCTCCTTGGTTAGGGATGATAGTGCTTAGCGGCGGCTAACCCCTAGCTTCGAGGTCGAGTGTGCGTCTCTTTGCCATTCTTTTGTCTCCTTTGGTTCGCAGGACTCACAGATATCCTTGCCGGATCACTTGAGGACGAAAAAAGAGAAGAGGGACGGACCAGCATCTAGACCCCGGCAAGCCAGTATTGCCGGGGGCTGCAAGTGCAAAGATTCACCCACGGCGAACCAGAGTTGCCGGGGGCTATTGCTTTAGATAAGTTCTTCATTCCTTATCATGCATTCTTTTATGGACTGAGGTATGTGAAACCTAGTTTCTTCCTAAAGCTACCATGCTCCCCTAACTCTAGGCCCTAGGGCTCGTTCCTGGGGCCAGGTTTGGTCGTAGTCGCGGCAGCGAAAGGATGAAACAAGGAGCCTGAACCCGCCTCATCCCTGCCTCCGCCAAAGGCGTGAGAAAGGTCGAGCGAAGTGGGAAGACGGCAAGGCCTGTTGCCGGGCAAGGAAATGTTTATCTTAGAGATATCAAGGATTTACTCCTTGACATGGGTTCTACCCGCAAACAAATGACCCGGCAAGCATCCCTTTTTCACTAAAAACATTCCACTCAGGTACAGTCCATAGGGAATGAAAAACATGAATGATGGGATTACAAGTTTTAAATTCAGCTAAAGCCCGAAGGCTTACAAACTAAAAAGAGATAAGGTGCCCATAACCCCTTTCTTGTCCCTCTCCTCAGGAGGCAGGTCAAGGAGGCGAAAAGGGCAAAAGGGGCGCCTAGACGAGCTACGGGTGGCAGAAGACACCAAGAGAACATCTCGGTGGCCGTCCGAAGGCCGGATGTTGATGGCGGCGCTGGAAGCAGAGCTCGAAGACGAGGCGGCAGGACGTCAGCACGCGTCGAAGGCGTCGGTGCCCGCGTACTCCGAGTTGACGGCCTTGCCGCCCGCCCTCTTCCTCTTCCGCAGCCTCCCAACGCCAGCCGCCTAAGGAGACGATCCCGAGAAGTTCAGGGAGCTGGCGACACGGATGATGGGGTCGCCGGTGCCGCATGGAGCGGCGCCCGACACCTAGTCGGACCCGTCATCCTGCCGCCTGCTACCCTCGTCGTTGCTGCCGTTGTCCTCGTCACTCCCGCTCGAGGAAGAGACTTCGCTATCAGAAGAGCTCTCCATGCATCACCTTGCACGGGTCCCGAAGCACCCGAAGACCTTGACGGAGAGGAGGCCGCCCTCCATCAGCTTGAAATGGAGAGTGAGCCCCTCCATCAAGTGGTGGATATGAGAGAACGCCTTCCACCCCCGACGAAGATACATCACGTGAGGGGCTGGGAAGTCGACGCGAACCCGCGTACCGCTGATCCCGCAGCCCCTCATGTGCAGCCGCAATGACTCCGGTGGATCCAGCTCCATCTCCCGCACAAATGGAGTCGGGAGACGAAGGCGACGGCGAGGCGGCCAGTGCAGCCTGACGAAGAACTCGCAAGGGTCGTCCATGACGTGGCCCTCCATGGGGGGAGGAACTGCTGGCGCAGGCGAGGCCGGCGCGCCGCCCCGTCCTCCTCTTCCCCGAGCGCCTCGGCCTCACCCACGGCCTCGCCCTCTCCCCCTTCCCCTCGCGGCTGGCTCCGCCACCGCAGGTGCAGGAGAAGGAGGGACGCGTTGTCGAGCGGTGGCCCTCGCCGCCACCGTCGAAGGACCAGGGTTCCCTCTCTCCATGGCGGATGGAAGGGGGAGCAGAAGCTGAAGGAAAGAGGAGATGAAAGAATGCGGGACGCCATCCCCCCTCCCTCTCTTTATAAAGGAACGGGGTGGGGGCTCGGCCGCCCCGCTCAGCCAATCAAGATGCGGAAGGCGCAGGGAACTGGGATCGAACCGCCGCCCCAGCCCGCGGCGGCCTGGTTTCCCGCCTCCACCGTTCGCCACCCCAAGCGCATGAAAGTTGCGTGGCGGGCGTGCAGGACCGAGGCGATGGGTGAGGCGACCTCTCCCCACCCCGTGATCGTGGGGAGTGGACACCTTGAAGACCACGCCTCGGCCCCATTCAGTAAATGGGTCGCGCCTCCACGCCTCCCTCCGTTTATGGGGAAGGCGCGAACCTCCCCCTTTACTACGACGTGACGCATGCGTGCAGAGCTCAGCCCCACGCATTCCACCACCGTCACGCATGCCTCCACACGCCGCGCCAGCGCGCGAAGGAACTTACCGCGGTAAAAACCACCCCGCCTGCCCGTGCACCGTTTTTGGGCCTAGCCCAACGACGCGATTGCGCTTACGTGTGGCCCAGGCCCGCGGGCTCCTGTCGGTGTACAAAAAGAGGGGGTACACTTTTTGTACCCCTATAACTGTGCACGGACAGTCTGAGCCACGGGCACCACCGCACTGGGCAAGGCAAGGGAGGTGAGCCAAGGTAAGGCCGAAGCACGAGAGAAGCAGAACAACGCCAAGACCAAGACCACAAAGAGAGAAGGGGACGAAGCGGGCCCCCTGGCAAGATCCTTGCCGGGAGGCGGTTTTAGCAAACCCGGCAAGACCCTTGTCGTGGCAGCTCACCCCACACCTACGGAGCGGGTCACCCTTGCATCCACTACCCCCATGGGGCAAGGATTCGGGAGGCATCCCCGTGGTGGTATGCAGATCTTTGTGAAGACATTCAAGATCAGATGCACACTTTAGAAGATGATGATCCTTGGCGGGATCCCAGCCAAGGAGAACCACAAGGCCCCCGGCAAGAGCCTTGCCGGGGATGACAGCAGGCGCCACGACAAGACCCTTGCCGGGACCCCGGCAAGACCCTTGCCGGGACCCCGGCAAGACCCTTGCCGGGGCCGCGGCAAGGCCCTTGCCATGAACACCCGTGGGGCCACCATCAGGCCCACGCCAGTCACACCTCCACCACCATTCGCATGCAGCTGCCGACCCAACCAGCTGGGCAGGCACCTGCGTGGCGGCGTGCAGATCTTCGTGGAGACCCACTGCTGCGCCACGTCAGCTGCCTGCCTGCCTACATGGCATCGCAGGCACCGCTGGCCAGGGCGCGTGTCGACGTGAGAGGGAGCGGCGACGGACGAGACAGGGCTCTCCCCCGTCCCCGATAAAGCAAGGACACCTAAGCAAGGCGCATTAAATGCACCTTGTCATGTAATGCGAGGGATAACCTCGCATCACTGTACCCTTTCCACCTCCTGTGTGCCACTGTGGCAACCCCTTTCCCTATAAAAGGAGGCCCCAGGCGACCAGGAAGAGGATTCGGCTTTTTGGAGCTCTCGACGCCCCATAGCTAGCTCAAGAACACAGATATACAATCCACCAAAGCAGGAGTAGGGTTTTACGCATCCTTGCGGCCCGAACCTGGGTAGAGGAACCGTGTGCTATCTGTTTGATCCGCTCTTTTCAGAACCCCGTGCCCCGCAACCGCAGTAGGGATTCTTGTGATCCCATAGGTGTCGTTCCCACCGACACGGGAGGCACCGGTGAGAGGCATGACAATAGACCCAGTTAGGACCCCCCATAGGGTAAGCGTGGTTGCACTAGTCAGATCGATATGGTGGCACCATGACTCAGCCAACAGTTGTTCAAGTTCAATTTAATCCGGTTAAACTTGAATGCAATATGCTGAGCCATGATAAAATAACAGGATGCAACTACAATGCATGAACATGATATCAAACATAAGCATGGGGGTGCATCATAATCAAAGAGCATAACAACAACATTTAATCATTTATCCAGATGAGCATGGCATACTGACGAGCATGAATAGCACAACTAGAACACTACTCATAGCATGACATGACCACTAGCATCAATAATAAATACCATGCAATAACATAACGATAAAACTACCATGCAAGTATTTAATCAACTGGATGCAAAGAAACATGCATAACGGCAGTACTCGGAACAGACGATAGTCATGCACCGAAGACCATCACCAACATGTACTACTACCAAACATTGCTAATATTAAAGTAATACTAGCATGAAGAACATAATAACAGAGTGCAAGAAAACATAGCAAGACGGTAAACACTGATCCATAAACCGTCTCCACTTATCCACGTGGACCAGGGCGCTGGGCCACTGGCGCGTGGGTCCCAGGCGCAGGGGGAGGGGCTCGTCTCCTTCCTCCTGCTCGTGCCCCGATCAGGACAGAGGAGTAGCAGGGGAGGGGCGACGTCGGCGAGGGGCCCGGGCGGCTCCAGACGTCTCCGCCCGGCCGAGGCCACCGGCGGGTGCGTGGCGGCCTATCGCACCCGTCAAGATGCAGCAGGGGCGCCGGGGAAGGGAGGAAACGCGGCGAACGGCGGCGCCAGGAGGAGAACAGAGGGGCGGGGGCGGTGGTGATGCTTGGTGCTACGGCCAACTCCGGCGAGGGGCAAGTGGGTGGGGCGAACCGCGGGGTTGAGAGGGACTCGGTGGACAGGTCAGGGAGGCGAGAAGAGGCTCGGGTCGCTCCAATTTAGGAGGACCGAGGAGGCGGCATGGCGGCAAAGGAGGGTAACGGGAGCTCCTCGAGCTCGGGCTAGTGGCTAGGTGGGACCAGAGGAGTGCTTTGGGGAGGCTGGTGAGATCAGGGGGCGAGGGGAGGGGCTTAAATAGCCGCGGCGTCGAGGCCGTGGCCATGGACGCGTGTCCGCGGCTCGGGCACGTCCGCGTACGCGTGTGGACGCCAGCAAGCTTGACGGACGGCGACGAGGGGCAACAGGGAGAAGCTCACATGGTAGATGAGGTCGAGGGGCACGGGGAAGAAATAGCCAGGGCGCCGTTAAAGCCTTGTCGGCACTGTGCGCCCGTGGACATTCACTGTTCGGCGACGGGGACGGCTCACCGGGGAAGAAGATGGAGGGGGAAGGGCTCCAGAGGGACGGAGACTGCTCGGGGAAGGCTCTGGACATAGCTAGGCGACGGGGGGACAAGCGCGCAGCGAGGGAGAAGAAGATAGAGGTGCTAGAGCGCGAGAAATACCATGCCAAAACGGTGGTCACCGCGCATGCTGGCAAGGAGAAGATGCCAAGGGCTGTCGTGAGATGTCTAGCGACAAGTCCCTGCGTAGTAGAGGCCGAGGGAGGTGATGGATCATGCAGAAGTGCCAAGGAGAAGAGTGTGGCATCGTCTGAAGTTTGTTGTATCAGTTTTGAATGGGCACTGGTGATCCACAGGAACTTGATTGGGTCAAATGGTGTTGTCTGGGATGGTTAGGATAGGAAGGACTACGGTACCGAAAAGTTTGGAGGGATTTGAACCGCTAATTAATATAGTTGCTTTACAACTAAGTAATCTGGTCTAGAATGAAGATCATGATGATGCTCTCAAATGGAGAAGCCACTTGAGCTGAAATTTGGCAAGGCAAGGTTATTTGGCCATATTAAGATGCTGCAAAAGGTTTCATACCAATTGGATAAACCAAAATGGTACTTACTTCACAAACATTTCCATTGACCAGAAACTTGCAAAACTTCTAGAGAGAAAATGGCTAGATGAAATATGCCCAAATTGGGTGGAGATAGGTTATATGAATAAGAGAAGGCCTAGGAAAATTTACAGCCATAATGGAGCAAGATAAAATATACTTGCTTCACTAACTGAAAATTTGGACAGAACCAAAGATTCAAAGCTATGCTCACAGGGATGCAGAGTATGAGCTCAAATCTTCTTTAGAGCCCTTATTTGATGATATGAAAGACCATGCAAAATTTCAACTCAATTGGATTAACCTAGCTAGTGCTTCCTTCACAACCAATTCCCTCGGACAGGAACTTTAAAAAATTGCTCAGGAATATTTACTAGGCAAATTAAGTTGAAATTTGTCATGAGGCAATTATTTGGACATGAAAAGATGTCCAAGAAGTTTGTAGTCAATTGGGCAAATATAAATGGCACTTGCTTCACAATCTGCCATTCAGGACAGAATAGGAAAATAATTATCTCAGCATGATGATAAACATGGCAAATGAAATATTTTGCCATATTTGAGGAAGATATGACCCAAAAAAATTATGAGAATTATTTGGTAATTTTAGCAGTGACAGAAATATAGGTTGCTTCACAACCTAGGGCAATTAGGGCCATTCCTTTAATAGAAAAGGAATATTCCCAATAAAAAGAATATTGGGATTTGAGCTAGGATAAAGATGGAAAGGTCTAGGGAAGGATTTGAGGTTGACAAGCCACTCTGGAAGCAAAGAAGAGATCATCTTCTTCCGTTTTCAGAGCACAAAGCCACGGAAAAAGAAACTCAAGCAAAAATCTCAGAAAACAAAAGAAAAAAAGAAAGGGCCAAAAATCAGGTTGTGACAAACTTTGATGACATTCTCATGGAGCTATGGCACCAGCTGGTTGAGATTGCTGGGAGTGTGACCCTCAACGGTGAAACAAATGCTTTAATCTGGCAACTAGATAATAAAGGAGTTTACTCCACTAGCTCGCTCTATCATGTAATTAACTTTAGGGGAGTGCAACCAGTCTATATCCCCGTTGTTTGGAAACTTAGGACTCCCCCCAAGATTCATGTCTTTCTCTTGCTCTTTGGTAACAACAAACTGATGACCAGAGATAATTTTAGGAAGAGACAAATTATTAAACCTCTCGACAACATTTACTGCTCTGAGGCAGAAACAAACACCCACCTATTCTTTGAATGTATAGTACCTAAGAAGATCCGGCCTCTGGTGTCTGATCTCTTTGAGATGAATGTTGGCACTTATTTTGAATCAATTGCTAAATTCTGGGTAGCCAATGGCAAGCATTCCGCCCTTAACACTGTTAATGCAGCGGTTCTTTGGTGTCTTTGGAAATATAGGAACTCTATTATTTTCAATAACACCTTGTGGATCTCGGTTAAATAGGTGCTGAGACTGATCCTTTGGACAGTCAAAAACTAGACAGTGTTGTCCTCCGACAAGAATGCAGAGAGGCTGGAGGCCTTCTATGAGCATATTGCGAACTTCCTTCGCCGCCCCCTGCTGATCAGTGGCTGATGAAGGAGTTGCCGCTGGGAGCCCCTCTGGTTGATCCATTGAACAAGCCAAAGATCTCCGACGACAACAACAACTTCTCTTCACCCTCCAAGAAGCAAGAGACTGGCTCAATCACCTTCTCCAGCCCGGTATCGACCCTGACGACGACCTGGTCCCCCCAAGCGATGGCAGCCCCTCCGTTGAACACTCGTAAAGCCTCCCAGGAGTTGAGTTGCGCCTATATACTTTCTCTGATGGCATCTTTCTGAGGCATTGGACTTCCACAAAAGCTTGTAGCTCTTTGTTGTTTTAGCTTTTGCACTCTCTTTATATTTTCTCTTTCTGCTAAACTGCTCCTCTTAGTGAGCTGATGTATGGCACGAACTTGTGGGTTTCATTCAAGCAATGGAATCGGGGAGGAGCCTCCCTGTTCTTCTAAAAAAATGAACCAAGGTATCAATCTAGTAGGAGGCACAAGCAAGTCCCCAATATATGCACCTGCACAAACTAACAAACACTTACACTCAACGCGAAAAGGGGTTGTCAATCCCTTCACGGTCACTTGCAAGAGTGATATCTAATAGAGATAGATATAAAGGATAAGTAAAAGGAAAAATAAAGTAAATATAAATAAATTGCAGCAAGGTATTTTTAGGTTTTTGTTATAGATCTGAAAATATATGATGGAAAATAGACCCGGGGGCCATAGGTTTCACTAGAGGCTTCTCTTTTGAGTAAAGCATACGGTGGGTAAACAAATTACTATTGAGCAATTGATAGAAAAGCGCAAAGTTATGATGATATCTAAGGCAATGATCATGAATATAGGCATCACGTCCGTTACAAGTAGACCGAAACGATTCTGCATCTACTACTATGTAACGACCTGAGACCGACGCTTCAGATGTCTTCCATGTATTCTGAGTTTCGTTGTGTGATTTTTTTGTTTTGTTGCTTTCATCATTGCATCATTTGCATTGCATCATGTCATCTTTACCAACTTAAATGTTTTCTCATAAATAAACTGCATGGATCTATGATCCATTTAAATCAAGGGAATTCACATGGTGATTTCTCTTTATAACATATCCTCTCGATATTTATGGAGCTAATAAATATTCCATTAATTGGAATTCATCATCACACACGTGAAATTTAATTCCATGCCTTTTCTATCTCAATATTCTTGACCTCAAACTTTTCCCATAAATCCTTTCATCACTTTCCCGAGCTCCACCAAAATTCTCAACATTTTTGGACCTACCAAATACCCACTTCCTTCTGACACTCATTTGAATCTAACTTCACGCCCATGCTCACTTTCTATTTTCTTGGATCAAGATCATTTTTATGAGTCCATGAAAATTAACCCCATGCACAAACTCTTTCCCTAACCCTCTCTTTCTTTGTATTCTCTCAAATTCTTTTCTACTAAAGAATAAAAGAAGAGAGGTTAAGAGAGAGAGGCAGCCTGCACCGCCGGCCTCTTGGGCCTAACCTGTTGGAAACATGCCCTAGAGGCAATAATAAATTAGTTATTATTATATTTCCTTGTTCACGATAATCGTTTATTATCCATGCTAGAATTGTATTGATAGGAAACTCAGATACATGTGTGGATACATAGACAACACCATGTCCCTAGTAAGCCTCTAGTTGACTAGCTCGTTGATCAATAGATGGTTACGGTTTCCTGACCATGGACATTGGATGTCGTTGATAACGGGATCACATCATTAGGAGAATGATCTGATGGACAAGACCCAATCCTAAGCCTAGCACAAGATCGTGTACTTCGTATGCTAAAGCTTTTCTAAATGTCAAGTATCATTTCCTTAGACCATGAGATTGTGCAACTCCCGGATACCGTAGGAATACTTTGGGTGTGCCAAACGTCACAATGTAACTGGGTGGCTATAAAGGTGCACTACAGGTATCTCCAAAAGTGTCTGTTGGGTTGGCACGAATCGAGACTGGGATTTGTCACTCCGTGTGACGGAGAGGTATCTCTGGGCCCACTCGGTAGGACATCATCATAATGTGCACAATGTGATCAAGGAGTTGATCACGGGATGATGTGTTACGAAACGAGTAAAGAGACTTGCCGGTAACGAGATTGAACAAGGTATCGAGATACCGACGATCGAATCTCGGGCAAGTACTATACCGGTAGACAAAGGGAATTGAATACGGGATTGATTGAATCCTTGACCTCGTGGTTCATCCGAAGAGATCATCGTGGAACATGTGGGATCCAATATGGGTATCCAGATCCTGCTATTGGCTATTGGCCGAAGAGGTGTCTCGGTCATGTCTGCATGGTTCCCGAACCCGTATGGTCTACACACTTAAGGTTTGGTGCCGCTAGAGTTGTTATGGGAAATAGTAAGTGGTTACCGAAGGTTGTTCGGAGTCTCGGATGAGACCCCGGACGTGACGAGGAACTCCGGAATGGTCCGGCGGTGAAGATCGATATATCGGACGAAGGGTATTAGAGTCCGAAAGTGTTCCGGAGGTACCAGGCTATGGCCAACATAACCGAAAAGTGTTTCGGGAGCCCCGACAAGTGTTGGAGGGCCTCATGGGCCAAAGGGGAAGGGCAAACCAGCCCACTAAGGGTTGGTGCGCCCCCACACCCTTTCCCACGTTACTTGGGGAGGTGGGGCGCCTCCACCTGGCTTGGGAGGCAAGCCTCCACCTGCTTGGCTTGGGGGGCAAGTCTCCCTAGGATTTTCCCTAGGGAGATCCAATCTGCCTAGCCGCCGCCTCCTAGGGGAAACCCTAGGGCGCCTCCCCCTCTCCCCTTGCCCCTATATATAGTGGAGGAGTGGGAGGGCAGCCGCGACCTCTTCCCTGGCGCAGTCCTCCCTCCTCCTACCTTTTCCTCCTCCTCCATGGTGCTTGGTGAAGCCCTGCCGGAGAACCACGAGCTCCACCACCACCACGTCGTCGCGCTGACGGAGCTCTCCCTCAACTTCTCCTCTCCCCTTGCTGGATCAAGAAGGAGGAGACGTCCTCGGGCTGTACGTGTGTTGAACGCGGAGGTGCCATTCGTTCGGCACTTAGATCGGAATCAACCGCGATCTGAATCGCCACGAGTACGACTCCTTCATCCGCGTTCTTGCAACGCTTCCGCTTAGCAATCTACAAGGGTATGTAGATGCACTCTCCTTCCCCTCGTTGCTAGATTTCTCCATAGATTGATCTTGGTGATGCGTAGAAAATTTTGAATTTCTGCTACGTTCCCCAACAGTGGCATCATGAGCTAGGTCAATGCGTAGATTCTATGCACGAGTAGAACACAAAGTAGTTGTGGGCGATGATTTGTTCAATGTGCTTGCCGTTACTAGTATTATCTTGATTCGGCGGTATTGTGGGATGAAGCGGCCCGGACCGACCTTACACGTACTCTTACGTGAGAAAGGTTCCACCGACTGACATGCACTTGATGCATAAGGTGGCTAGCGGGTGTCTGTCTCTCCCACCTTAGTCGGATCGGATTCGATGAAGAGGGTCCTTATGAAGGGTAAATAGCAATTGGCTTATCACCGTTGTGGCTTTTGCGTAGGTAAGATGCGTTCTTGCTCGAAACCCATAGCATCCACGTAAAACATGCAACAACAATTAGAGGACGTCTAACTTGTTTTTGCAGGGTATGCTATGTGATGTGATATGGCCAAAAAGAATGTGATGAATGATATGTGATGTAGGAGATTGATCATGTTCTTGTAATAGGAATCACGACTTGCATGTCGATGAGTATGACAACCGGCAGGAGCCATAGGAGTTGTCTTTATTTATTGTATGACCTGCGTGTCACTGAATAACGCCATGTAATTACTTTACTTCATTGCTAAACCGTTAGCCATAGTAGTAGAAGTAATAGTTGGCAAGACAACTTCATGGAGACATGATGATGGAGATCATGATGATGGAGATCATGGTGTCATGCCGGTGACGATGATGATCATGAAGCCCCGAAGATGGAGATCAAAAGGAGCAAAATGATAATGGCCATATCATGTCACTATTTGATTGCATGTGATGTTTATCATGTTTATACATCTTATTTTCTTAGAACGACGGTAGTAAATAAGATGATCCCTCATTAAAATTTCAAGAAAGTGTTCCCCCTAACTGTGCACCGTTGCGAAAGTTCGTCGTTTCGAAGCACCACGTGATGATCGGGTGTGATAGATTCTTACGTTCACATACAACGGGTGTAAGCTAGATTTACACACGCGAAACACTTAGGTTGACTTGACGAGCCTAGCATGTATAGACATGGCCTCGGAACACAAGAGACCGAAAGGTCGAGCATGAGTCGTATGGTAGATACGATCAACATGAAGATGTTCACCGATGATGACTAGTCCATCTCACGTGATGATCGGACACGGCCTAGTTGACTCGGATCATGTAATCACTTAGATGACTAGAGGGATGTCTATCTAAGTGGGAGTTCATAAGATGAACTTGTTTATCCTGAACATAGTCAAAAGGTTTTTGCAAATTATGTCGTAGCTCGCGCTTTAGTTCTACTGTTTTAGATACGTTCCTAGAGAAAATATAGTTGAAAGTTGATAGTAGCAATTATGCGGACACTAGAAGGCTTATGTCCTTAATGCACCGCTCGGTGTGCTGGACCTCGAACGTGGTCTGTGGATGTTGCGAATATCTGACATACACGTTTTGATGACTACATGATAGTTCGGTAATGTTAAATGGTTTAGAATTGAGGCACCCAAGACATTTTTGAAATGTTGCGGAACATATGAGATGTTTCGAGGGCTGAAATTGGGATTTCAGGCTCGTGCCCACGTCAAGAGGTATAAGACCTCCGTCGATTTTCTTAGCCTGCAAACTAAGGGAGAAAAGCTCAATCGTTGAGCTTGTGCTCAGATTGTCTGAGTACAACAATCAATTGAATCGAGTGGGAGTTGATCTTCCAGATAAGATAGTGATGTTTCTCCAAAGTCATTGCCACCAAGCTGCTAGAGCTTCGTGATGAACTATAACATATCAGGGATAGATATGATGATCCTTGAGATATTCCCGATGCTTGACACCGCGAAAGTAGAAGTCAAGTAGGAGCATCAATTGTTGATGGTTAGTTAAAAACCACTAGTTTCAAGAAGGGCAAGGGCAAGAAAGGGATACTTCATGAAACGACAGGTCAGTTGCTGCTCAAGTGAAGAAACCCAAAGTTGAACCCAAGCCCGAGACTAAGTGCTTCTGTAATAAGGGGAACATCCACTGGAGCAGAATTATCCTAGATACTTGGTAGATGAGAAGGCTGGCAAGGTCGATAGAAGTATATTGGATATACATTATGTTAATGTGTACTTTACTAGTACTCCTAGTAGCACCAGGGTATTAGATACCGGTTCGGTTGCTAAGTGTTAGTAACTCGAAATAAAAGCTACGGAATAAACGGAGACTAGCTAAAGGTGAGATGACGATATGTGTTGGAAGTGTTTCCAAGCTTGATGTGATCAAGCATCGCATACTCCCTCTACCATCGAGATTGGTGTTAGACCTAAATAATTGTTATTTGGTGTTTGCGTTGAGCATAGACATGATTGGATTATGTCTATCGCAATACGGTCATTCATTTAAGGAGAATAATAGTTACTCTGTTTATTTGAATAATACCTTCAATGGTGTTGCACCTAAAATGAATGGTTTATTGAATCTCGATCATAGTGATACACATGTTCATGCCAAAAGATATAAGATAGTAATGATAGTACCACCTACTTGTGGCACTGCCATGTAAGTCATATTGGTATAAAACGCATGAAGAAGCTCCATGTTGATGGATCTTTGAACTCACTCATTTCTGAAAAGATTGAGACATGTGAACCATGTCTGTTGGTATATACGCATGAAGAAACTCCATGCAGATGGACCGTTTCGGCTCACTTGATTTTGAATTGCTTGAGACATGCAAATCATACCACATGGGCAAGATGACTGAAAGCTTCGGTTTCAGTAAAATGGAACAAGAAAGCAACTTGTTGGAAGTAACACATTTTGATGTGTGCAGTCCAATGAATGCTGAGGCACGCAGTGGATATCCGTTATGCTCTTACTTCACAGATGATTTGAGTAGATACTGAGTATGTTTACTTGATGAAACACAAGTCTGAATTATTGAATGGTTCAAGTAATTTCAGAAAGAAGTTGAAGATCGTTGTGACAAGAGGATAAAATATCTATGATATGATCATTGAGATGAATATTTGAGTTGCGAGTTTGGTACAAAATTGATACATTGTGGAAATTGTTTCACGACTAGCACCGCTTGGAACACCATAGTGTGATGGTGTGTCCGAACATCATAACTGCACCCTATTGGATATGATGCATACCATGATGTCTCTTATCGAATTACCACGATAGTTTATGGGTTAGGCATTAGAGACAACCGCATTCACTTTAAATAGGGCACCACACAATTCCGTTGAGACGACACCATATGGTTTAGAGAAACCTAAGCTGTCGTTTCTTAAAAGTTTGGGGCTACGACGCTTATGTGAAAAGTTTCAGGCTGATAAGCTCGAACCCAAAGCGGATGAATGCATCTTCATAGAATACCTAAAACAGTTGGGTATACCTCCTATCTCAGATCCGAAAGCAATAGGGATTGTTTCTAGAATCGGGTCCTTTCTCGAGGAAAAGTTTCTCCCGAAAGAATTGAGTGGGAGGATGGTGGAGACTTGATGAGGTTATTGAACCGTCACTTCAACTAGTGTATAGCAGGGCACAAAGAGTTGTTCCTGTGGAACCTACACCAATTGAAGTGGAAGCTTATGATAGTGATCATGAGACTTCGGATCAAGTCACTCCCAAACCTTGTAGGATGACAAGGATGCGTACTACTTCAGACTGGTACGTAATTCTGTCTTGGAAGTCATGTTGCTAGACAACAATGAACCTACGAGCTATGGAGAAGCGATGGTGGGCCCGGATTCCGATGAATGGCTCGAGGCCATAAAATCCGAGAGAGGATCCATGTATGAAAACAAAGTGTAGACTTTGGCAGAACGGCTCGATGGTCGTGAGGTTGTTGAGTACAGATGGATTTTAAAAGGAAGACGGACAATGATGGTAAATGTCACCATTAAGAAAGCTCGACTTATCATTAAGATGTTTCCCGACAAGTTCAAGGAGTTGACTACGGTGAGACTTTCTCACTCGTAGCGATGCTAAGAGTCTGTTGGAATTATATTAGCAGTCACTGCATTATTTGTGAAATCTTGCAGATAGGATGTCAAAACATTGTTTCCTCACGATTTTCTTAAGGAAAGGTTGTATGTGATACAACCAGAAGGTTTTAACAATCCTGAAAGATGCTAACAAGCATGCGAAGCTCCATCAATCCTTCTAAGGACTGGAGTAAGCATCTTGGAGTTGGAATATACGCTTTGATGATGATCAAAGATTTTGGGTTTATACAAAGTTTATGAGAAACTTGTATTTCCAAAGAAGTGAGTGGGAGCACTATAGAATTTCTGATGAGTATATGTTGTTGACATATTTTTGATCGGAAATGATGTAGAATTTCTGGGAAGCATGCAGAGTTATTTGAAAAATGTTTTTCAATGGAAAACCTGGATTAGGCTACTTGAGTATTGAGCATTAAGATCTATAAGGATAGATCAAAACGCTTAATAATACTTTCAAATGAATACATACCGTGACAAGATTTTGAAGAAGTTCAAAATGGATCGGCAAAGAAGGAGTTCTTGGCTGTGTTATAAGGTATGAACATTGAGTAAGACTCGAAACCTGACCGCGGTAGAATAGAGAGAAAGGACGAAGGTCGTCCCCTATGTTTTAGACGTAGGCTCTACAGTATGCTATGCTGTGTACCGCACCTGAAGTGTGCCTTGCCATGAGTCAGTCAAGGGGTACAAGAGTGATCCAAGAATGGATCACAGGACAACAGTCAAAGTTATCCTTAGTAACTAGTGGACTAAGGAATTTTCTCGATTATGGAGGTGGTAAAAGAGTTCGTCGTAAAGAGTTACGCCGATGCAAACTTTGACACTAATCCAGATTATTCTGAGTAGTAAACTGGATTCGTATAGTAGAACTGTTATTTTGGAATAGCTCCAAATAGAGCGTGGTAGCTGCATCTAGGAGATGACATAGAGATTTGTAAAACACACACGGATCTGAAAGATTCAGACATGTTGACTATAACATCTCTCACAAGCATAACATGATCAAACCCAGAACTCATTGAGTGTTAATCACATGGTAATGTGAACTAGATTATTGACTCTAGTAAACTCTTTGGGTGTTAGAAACATGGGGATGTGACCTTGAGTGTTAATCACATAGCAATGTGAACTGGATTATTGACTCTAGTGCAAGTGGGAGACTGTTGGAAATATGCCCTAGAGGCAATAATAAATTAGTTATTATTATATTTCCTTGTTCATGATAATCGTTTATTATCCATGCTAGAATTGTATTGATAGGAAACTCATATACATGTGTGGATACATAGATAACACCATGTCCCTAGTAAGCCTCTAGTTGACTAGCTCGTTGATCAATAGATGGTTACGGTTTCCTGACCATGGACATTGGATGTCGTTGATAACGGGATCACATCATTAGGAGAATGATGTGATGGACAAGACCCAATCCTAAGCCTAGCAGAAGATCGTGTAGTTCATATGCTAAAGCTTTTCTAATGTCAAGTATCATTTCCTTAGACCATGAGATTGTGCAACTCCCGGATACCGTAGGAATACTTTGGGTGTGCCAAACGTCACAACGTAACTGGGTGGCTATAAAGGTGCACTACGGGTATCTCCGAAAGTGTCTGTTGGGTTGGCACGAATCGAGACTGGGATTTTTCACTCCGTGTGACGGAGAGGTATCTCTGGGCCCACTCGGTAGGACATCATCATAATGTGCACAATGTGATCAAGGAGTTGATCACGGGATGATGTGTTACGGAACGAGTAAAGAGACTTGCCGGTAACAAGATTGAAAAAGGTATCGAGATACCGACGATCGAATCTCGAGCAAGTACTATACCGGTAGACAAAGGGAATTGAATACGGGATTGATTGAATCCTTGACATCGTGGTTCATCCGATGAGATCATCGTGGAACATGTGAGATCCAATATGGGTATCCAGATCCCGCTATTGGTTATTGGCCGAAGAGGTGTCTCGGTCATGTTTGCATGGTTCCCGAACCCGTAGGGTCTACACACTTAAGGTTTGGTGACGCTAGAGTTGTTATGGGAAATAGTAAGTGGTTACCGAAGGTTGTTCGGAGTATCGGATGAGATCCCAGACGTGACGAGGAACTCCGGAATGGTTTGGCGGTGAAGATTGATATATTGGATGAAGGGTATTGGAGTCCGGAAGTGTTCCGGAGGTACCAGGCTATGGCCAGCATAGCCGAATGGTGTTTCGGGAGCCCCGGCAAGTGTTGGAGGGCCTCATGGGCCAAAGGGGAAGGGCAAACCAGCCCACTAAGGGTTGGTGCGCCCCCACACCCTTTGCCACGTTACTTGGGGAGGTGGGGAGCCTCCACCTGGCTTGGGAGGCAAGCCTCCACCTGCTTGGCTTGGGGGGCAAGTCTCCCTAGGATTTTCCCTAGGGAGATCCAATCTGCCTAGCCGCCGCCCCCTAGGGGAAACCCTAGGGCGCCTCCCCCTCTCCTCTTGCCCCTATATATAGTGGTGGAGTGGGAGGGCAGCCGCGACCTCTTCCCTGGCGCAGCCCTCCCTCCTCCTACCTTTTCCTCCTCCTCCACGGTGCTTGGCGAAGCCCTGCCGGAGAACCACGAGCTCCACCACCACCACGCCGTCGCGCTGACGGAGCTCTCCCTCAACTTCTCCTCTCCCCTTGCTGGATCAAGAAGGAGGAGACGTCCTCGGGCTGTACGTGTGTTGAACGCGTAGGTGCCGTCCGTTCGGCACTTAGATCGGAATCAACCGCGATCTGAATCGCTACGAGTATGACTCCTTCATCTACGTTCTTGCAACGCTTCCGCTTAGCGATCTACAAGGGTATGTAGATGCACTCTCCTTCCCCTCGTTGCTAGATTTCTCCATAGATTGATCTTGGTGATGCGCAGAAAATTTTGAATTTCTGCTACGTTCCCCAACATAACCAACCAGGCCGGCCCAATCACCCCCCGCAGGCCACATAAACCCTCCTCCTCTTAACCCTAACCTCTCTGGATCAAACCCTCTCCCCCTCGTCCATCCTCACGCCGCCAGGGACATGTTGGGGAACGTAGTATTTAAAAAAAATTCCTACGATCACACAAGATCTATCTAGGAGAAGCATAACAATGAGCGGGAAGAGTGTGTCCATGTACCCTCGTAGACCGAAAGCAGAAGCGTTTAGTAACGCGGTGGATGTAGTCGAAATTCTTCGCGATCCAACCGATCCAAGTACCGAACGCATGGCACCTCCGCGATCTGCACACGTTCAGCTCGGTGACATCCCTCGAACTCTTGATCAAGTTGAGGCCGAGGGAGAGTTTTGTCAGCACGACGGCGTGTTGACGGTGATGATGAAGTTACCACGCAGGTCTTCCTCTAAGCACTACAACAATATGACCGAGGTGGAAATCTGTGGAGGGGGCACCGCACACGGCTAAGAAATCAACTTGTGTGTTCTAGGGTGCCCCCTGCCCCGTATATAAAGGAGCAAGGGGGAGGGCACGCCCAAGGGGGGCAATCCTACTCCTAGTAGGAGTTGGATTCCCTCCTTTCCTAGTCCTACTAGGAGAAGAAGGAAGGAGAGGGGAAGGAGAAGGAAGGAGAGGGGAAGGAGAGGGAAGGAGGGGGCGCCGCCCCTCCCCCCTAGTCCAATTCGGACTAGGCCCATGAGGGGGGGGGGGGGGCGGCCAGCCCTTGGCTGCTCCCTCTCTCTCCCTTAAGGCCCAATAAGGCCCTTAACTTCCCCGGTGGTGCTGATAAACCTTCCGGCACTCCGATATTTATCAAGTGACCCTCGAAACTATTCCGGTGTCTGAATATAGTCATCCAATATATCAATCTTTATGTCTCGACCATTTCGAGACTCTCGTCATGTCCGTGATCTCATCCGGGCTCCGAACTACCTTCGGTACATCAAAACACATAAACTCATAATACCGATCGTCATCGAACGTTAAGCGTGCGGACCCTACGGGTTCGAGAACTATGTAGAGATGACCAAAACTCATCTTAGGTCAATAACCAATAGCAGAACGTGGATGCTCATATTGGTTCCTACATATTCTACGAAGATCTTTATCAGTCAAACTGCATAACAACATACGTTGTTCCCTTAGTCATCGGTATGTTACTTGCCCGAGATTCGATCATCGGTATCACCATACCTAGTTCAATCTCGTTACCGGCAAGTCTCTTTACTCATTCCATAATGCATCCTCCCGTAACTAACTCATTAGTCACATTGCTTGCAAGGCTTATAGTGATGTACATTATCGAGAGGGCCCAAAAGATACCTCCCCGATACACGGAGTGACAAATCCTAATCTCGATCTATGACAACTCAATAAACACCTTCGGAAACACCTGTAGAGCATCTTTATAATCATCCATTTACGTTGTGACATTTGATAGCACACAAGGTGTTCCTCCGGTATTCGGGAGTTGCATAATCTCATAGTCAGAGCAACATGTATAAGTCATGAAGAAAGCAATAGCAATAAAACTCAACGATCATAATGCTAAGCTAATGGATGGGTCTTGTCCATCACATAATTCTCTAATGATGCTATCTCGTTCATCAAATGACAACACATGTCTATGGTCAGGAAACATAACCATCTTCGATTAGCGAGCTAGTCAAGTAGAGGCATAGTAGGGACACTCTGTTTTGTCTATGTATTCACACATGTACTAAGTTTCTGATTAATACAATTCTAGCATGAATAATAAACATTTATGATGATATAAGGAAATATAAATAACAACTTAAATAACACATGTCTATGGTCAGGAAACATAACCATCTTTGATTAACGAGCTAGACAAGTAGAGGCATACTAGGGACACTCCGTTTTGTCTACGTATTCACACATGTACTAAGTTTCCGGTTAATATAACTCTAGCATGAATAATAAACATTTATCATGATATAAGGAAATATAAATAACAACTTCATTATTGCCTCTAGGGCATATTTCCTTCAGTCTCCCACTTGCACTAGAGTCAATAATCTAGTTCACATCGTCATGTGATTTAACACCAATAGTTCACATCTTTATGTGATTAACACCCATAGTTCACATTGCCATGTGACCAACATCCAAAGGGTTTACTAGAGTCAATAATCTAGTTCACATCGCCATGTGATTAACACCCAAAGAGTACTAAGGTGTGATCATGTTTTGCTTGTGAGAGAAGATTAGTCAACGGGTCTGCCACATTCAGATCCGCATGTATTTTGCAAATTTCTATGTCTACAATGCCCTGCATGGAGCTACTCTAGCTAATTGCTCCCAGTTTCAATATGTATCTAGATTAAGACTTAGAGTCATCAGGATCAGTGTCAAAGCTTTTATCGACATAACTCTTTACGATGAACCTTTTGTCACCTCCATAACCGAGAAACGTATCCTTATTCCATTAAGGATAATTTTGACCGTTGTCCAATGATCCATTCTTGGATCACTATTGTACCCTCTTGCCAAACTCATGGTGAGGTACACAATAGGTCTTGTACACATCATAGCATACTTTATAGAACCTATGGCTGAGGCATAGGGAATGATTTTTCATTCTCTTTCTATTTTCTGCCGTGGTCTGGTTTTGAGTCTTTTTGAACTTCATACCTTGCAACACAGGCAAGAACTCTTTCTTTGACCGTTCCATTTTGAACTACTTCAAAATCTTGTCAAGGTATGTACTCATTGAAAAAACTTACCAAGCGTCTTGATCTATCTCTATAGATCTTGATGCTCAATATGTAAGCAGCTTCATCGAGGTCTTTCTTTGAAAAACTCCTTTCAAACACTCCTTTATGCTTTGCAAAATAATTCTACATTATTTCCGATCAACAATATGTCATTCACATATACTTATCAGAAATGTTGTAGTACTCCCACTCACTTTCTTGTAAATACAGGCTTCACCGCAAGTCTGTATAAAACTATATGCTTTGATCAACTTATCAAAGCGTATATTCCAAGTCCGAGATGCTTGCACCAGTCCAAAGATGGATCGCTGGAGCTTGCATATTTTTTAAGCACCTTTAGGATTGACAAAACCTTCTGGTTGCATCATATACAACTCTTCTTTAATAAATCCATTAAGGAATGCAGTTTTGTTTATCCATTTGCCAGATTTCATAAAATGTGGCAATTGCTAACATGATTCGGATAGTCTTAAGCATAGATACGAGTGAGAAACTCTCATCGTAGTCAACACCTTGAACTTGTCGAAAACCTTTTGCGACAATTCTAGCTTTGTAGATAGTAACATTACTATCAGCGTCCGTCTTCCTCTTGAAGATCCATTTATTTTCTATGGCTTGCTGATCATCGGGCAAGTCAACCAAAGTCCACACTTTGTTCTCATGCATGTATCCCATCTCAAATTTTATGGCCTCAAGCCATTTCCCAGAATCTGGGCTCATCATCACTTCCTCATGGTTCGTAGGTTCATCGTGGTCAAGTAACATGACCTCCAGAACAGGATTACCATACCACTCTGGTGCGGATCTCACTCTGGTTGACCAACGAGGTCCGGTAATAACTTGATCTGAAGTTACACGATCACCATCATTAGTTTCCTCACCAATTGGTGTAGGAGTCACAAGAAAAATTTCTATGATGAACTACTTTCCAATAAGGGAGCAGGTACAGTTACCTCATCAAGTTCTACTTTCCTCCCACTCACTTCTTTCGAGAGAAACTCCTTCTCTAGAAAGATTCCGAATTTAGCAAAAAGAGTCTTGCCTTCGGATCTGTGATAGAAGGTGTACCCAACAGTCTCTTTTGGGTATCCTATGAAGACACATTTTTTCGATTTGGGTTCGAGCTTATCAGGTTGAAGTTTTTTCACATAAGTATCGCAGCCCCAAACTTTAAGACACGACAACTTTGGTTTCTTGCCAAACCACAGTTCATAAGGCGTCGTCTCAACGGATTTTGATGGTGCCCTATTTAACGTGAATGCAGCTGTCTCTAATGCATAACCCCAAAACGATACTGGTAAATCGGTAAGAGACATCATAGATTGCACCATATCTAATAAAGTACGATTACGATGTTCGAACACACCATTACGCTGTGGTGTTCCAAGTGGCGTGAGTTGCGAAACTATTCCGCATTGTTTCAAATGAGGACCAAACTCGTAACTCAAATATTCTCCTCTACGATCAGATCATAGAAACTTTATTTTCTTGTTACGATGATTTTCCACTTCACTCTGAAATTATATGAACTTTTCAAATGTTTCAAACTTATGTTTCATCAAGTAGATATACCCATATCTGCTTAAATCATCTGTGAAGGTGAGAAAATAACGATACCCGCCGTGAGCCTCAACATTCATCGATCCACATACATCTGTATGTATGATTTCACACAAATCTGTTGCTCGCTCCATAGTTCTGGAGAACGGTGTTTTAGTCATGTTGCCCATGAGGCATGGTTCGCAAGCATCAAGTGATTCATAATCAAGTGATTCCAAAATCCCATCAACATGGAGTTTCTTCATGCGCTTTACACCAATATGACCTAAACGGCAGTGCCACAAATGAGTTTCACTATCATTATTAACTTTGCATCTTTTGGATTCAATATTATCAATATGTGTATCACTACGATCGAGATCCAACAAACCATTTTCATTGGGTGTATGACCATAGAAGGTTTTATTCATGTAAATAGAACAACAATTATTCTCTAACTTAAATGAATAACCGTATTGCAATAAACACGATCAAATCATATTCATGCTCAACGCAAACACCAAATAACACTTGTCGGCGTTTGATACGTCTCCAACGTATCTATAATTTTTTATTGCTCCATGCTATATTATCTACTGTTTTGGACTATATTGGGCTTTATTTTCTACTTTTATTTTATTTTTGGGACTAACCTATTAACCGGAGGCCCATCCCAGAATTGTTGTTTTTTGCCTATTTCAGAGTTTCGGAGAAACAGAATATCAAACGGAGTCCAAACGGAATGAAACCTTCGGGAACGTGATTTTCTCATCAGATAAGACCCATGAGACTTGGACCCTCCGTCAAGAAAGCCACGAGGCGGTCACGAGGGTGGGGGGCGCCCACCCCCCTAGGGCGCGCCCCCTGCCTCGTGGGCCCCTCGGAGCTCCACTGACGCACTTCTTCCTCCTATATATACCTACGTACCCCCAAACGATCAGATACGGAGCCAAAAACCTAATTCCACCGCCGCAACCTTCTGTACCCATGAGATCCCATCTTGGGGCCTGTTCCGGAGATCCGCCGGAGAGGGCCATCATCACGGAGGGCTTCTACATCATCCTAGCCCCTCCGATGAAGTGTGAGCAGTTTACCTCAGACCTTCGGGTTCATAGTTCTTAGCTAGATGGCTTCTTCTCTCTTTTTGGATCTCAATACAATGTTCTCCCCCTCTCTCGTGGAGATCTATTCGATGTAATCTTCTTTTTGCGGTGTGTTTGTTGAGACCGATGAATTGTGGGTTTATGATCAAGTCTATCTATGAATAATATTTGAATCTTCTCTGAATTCTTTTATGTATGATTGGTTATCTTTGCAAGTCTCTTCGAACTATCAGTTTGGTTTGGCCTACTAGATTGGTTTTTCTTGCCATGGGGAAGTGCTTAGCTTTGGGTTCAATCTTGCGGTGTCCTTTCCCAGTGACAGAAGGGGCAGCAAGGCACATATTGTATTGTTGCCATCGAGGATGACAAGATGGTTTTTTTTATCATATTGCATGAAACTATCCCTCTACATCATGTCATCTTGCTTAAGGCGTTACTCCGTTTTTAACTTAATACTCTAGATGCATGCTGGATAGCGGTCGATGAGTGGAGTAATAGTAGTAGATGCAGGCAGGAGTTGGTCTACTTGTCTCGGACGTTATGCCTATATACATGATCATACCTAGATATTCTCATAATTATGCTCAATTCTGTCAATTGCTCAACAATAATGTGTTCACCCACCGTAGAATACTTATGCTCTTGAGAGAAGCCACTAGTGACACCTATGGCCCCCGGGTCTATTCTCATCATATCAATCTCCATAACTTTAATCTTGCTTTGCTTTTTTTTACTTTGCCTTTTACTTTTCACTTTGCATCTCTATACCAAAAATACCAAAAATATTTTCTATCATCTCTATCAGATTTCACTCTCGTAAGTGACCGTGAAGGGATTGACAACCCCTAATCGCGTTGGTTGCGTTGAGCTATTGTTTTGTGTAGGTACGAGGGACTTGAGCGTAGCGTCCTACTGGATTGATACCTTGGTTCTCAAAAACTGATGGAAATACTTACGCTACTTTGCTGCATCAGCCTGTCCTCTTCGGGGAAATCCAACGCAGTGCTCGAGGGGTAGCAAGAAGAATTTCTGGCGCTGTTGCCGGGGAGTCTACGCAAAGTCAACATACCAAGTACCCATCACAATCCCTATCTCCCGCATTACATTAGTTGCCATTTGCCTCTTGTTTTCCTCTCCCACACTTCACCCTTGCCGTCTTATTCGCCCTCTCTTTTCCGTTTGCCTTTTTCTCGCTTGCCTTTTGTTTGCTCGTGTGTTGGATTGCTTGTTTGTCGTGATGGCTCAAGATACTACCAAATTGTGTGACTTCACCAATACCAACAATACTGGTTTCCTTAGCACTCCGATTGCTCCTCTTGCCAATACTGAATCTTGTGAAATCAATACTGCTTTGTTGAATCTTGTTATGAAAGATCAATGCCGACCTTCCTAGTGAAGATGCCGCTACTCATCTAAATAGCTTTGTTGATTTATGTGATATGCAAAAGAAGAAAGATGTCGATAATGATGTTGTTAAATTGAAGCTATTTCATTTTTCGCTTAGAGATCGTGCTAAAGCTTGGTTTTTGTCTTTGCCTAAAAATAGTACTCATTCTTGGAACAAGTGCAAAGATGCTTTTATCTCTAAGTATTTTATTCCCGCTAAGATCATCTCTCTTAGAGACGACATTATGAATTTTAAGCAACTTGATCATGAACATGTTGCACAAGCTTGGGAGAGAATGAAACTAATGATACATAATTGCCCTACTCATGGTTTGAATTTGTGGATGATTATACAAATTTTTTATGCCAGATTGAATTTTGCTTCTAGAAATCTATTAGATTCAGCCGTGGGAGGCACTTTTATGGAAATCACTTTAGGAGATGCTACGAAACTCCTAGATAATATTATGGTTAATTATTCTCAATGGCACACTGAAAGATCTACTAATAAAAAAGTGCATGTGATAGAAGAAATTAATGTTTTGAGTGGAAAGATGGATGAACTTATGAAACTATTTGGTACTAAGAGTGTTTCTTCTGATCCTAATGATATGCCTTTGTCTACTTTGATTGAGAATAATAATGAATCTATGGATGTGAATTTTGTTGGTAGGAATAATTTTGGTAACAACGCGTATAGAGGGAGTTTTAATCCTAGGCCTTATCCTAGTAATCCTTCTAATAATTATGGAAATTCCCACAACAACTCTTATGGAAATTTTAATAAGATGGCCTCTGAATCTGAGAGTACTGTTAAAGAGTTTATGAATTCACAAAAGAATTTCAATGCTTTGTTTGAAGAGAAATTGCTTAAAGTTGACGATTTGGCTAGGAACATTGATGGAATTTCTCTTGAGGTTGATTCTTTAAATCTTAGATCTATTCCTCCTAAGCATGATATCAATGAGTCTCTCAAAGCCATGAGAATTTCCATTGATGAGTGCAAAGAAAGAACCGCTAGGATGCGTGCTTCCAAAGATGCCTTTATTAAAGCGTGTTCTTCCAATTCCTATGAAAATCAAGATGAAGATCTAAAAGTTATTGACGTGTCCCCTATTAAATCTTTGTTTTGCAATATGAATCTTGATGAAATTGAATATGATCTTCCTTTACCTACAAGGCATTCCAAAAATTCGGAGTATTTAGATCTTGATGATGAAATTGATAAAAGTGGGATTGAAAGAAACAAAACCCTAGATGTTGCTAAACCCACAATATTGGATTTCAAGGAATTTAATTATGAAAGTTGCTCTTTAATTGATTGTATTTCCTTGTTGCAATCCGTGCTAAATTCTCCTCATGCTTATAGTCAAAATAAAGCCTTTACCGAACATATCATTGATGCCTTGATGCAATCTTATGAAGAAAAACTTGAGTTGAAAGTTTCTATCCCTAGAAAACTCTATGATGAGTGGGAACCTACTATTAAAATTAAAATCAAAGATCATGAGTTTTATGCTTTATGTGATTTGGGTGCTAGTGTCTCCAGTATTCCCAAAACTTTGTGTGATTTGTTAGATTTCCGCGATTTTGATGATTGCTCTCTCAACTTGCATCTTGCGGATTCCACTATTAAGAAACATATGGGAAGAATTAATGATGTTATTATTGTTGCAAATAGGAATTATGTGCCCGTAGATTTTATCGTTCTTGATATAGATTGCAATCCTTCTTGCCCTATTATTCCCGGTAGACCTTTCCTTAGAATGGTTGGTGCAATTATTGATATGAAGGATGGGAATATTAGATTTAAATTTCCATTGAAAAAGGGCATGGAACACTTCCCTAGAAAGAAAATAAAATTTCCATATGAAACTATCATGAGAGCCACTTATGGATTGCCTACCAAAGATGGCAATACCTAGATCTATCCTCGCTTTTATGCCTAGCTAGGGGCGTTAAATGATAGTGCTTGTTGGGAGGCAACCCAATTTTATTTTTAGTTTTTTAGTTTTTCATTCTGTTTAGGAATAAATAATCCATCTACCTTCTGTTTAGATGTGGTTTTGTGTTTTAATTAGTGTTTGTGCCAAGTTAGACCTATAGGATCTTTCTGGATGATAGTTATTTGATTTTGCTGTAATTTCCAGAATCTTCTGTTCACGAAAAATTTTGTTAAAAATCACCGGAACGTGATAAAATACTGATTCCAATTTGTTCTGATCAATAAACAAATTTTCTAGGTCTTCCTGTTTTGGTAGATTTTTTGGAGTTCCAGAAGTTTGCGTTAGTTACAGATTACTACAGACTGTTCTGTTTTTGACAGATTCTGTTTTTCGTGTGTTGTTTGCTTATTTTGATGAATCTATGGCTAGTAAAATAGTTTATAATCCATAGAGAAGTTGGAATACATTAGTTTTAACAACAATATAAATAAATAATGAATTTATTATAGTACCTTGAAGTGGTCTTTTGTTTTCTTTCTCTAACAGAGCTCACGAGATTTCTATTGAGTTTTGTGTTGTGAAGTTTTCAAGTTTTGGGTGAAATCTTTTGATGGATTATGGAACCAGGAGTGGAAAGAGCCTAAGCTTGGGGATGCCCATGGCACCCCCAAGATAATACAAGGACACCAAAAAGTCAAAACTTGGGGATGCCCCGGAAGGCATCCCCTCTTTCGTCAACTTCCATCGGTAATTTTACTTGGAGCTATATTTTTATTCACCACATGATATGTGTTTTGCTTGGAGCGTATTGTATTATTTGTGTATTTCTTTGCTAGTGTACCACAATCATCCTTGTTGTACACACCTTTTGAGAGATCCATACATGAATTGGAATTTGATAGAATACTCTATGTGCTTCACTTATATCTTTTGAGCTTGATAGTTTTGCTCTATATGCTTCACTTATATCTTTTTAGCTTTATAATTTTGCTCTATGTGCTTCACTTATATCTTTTAGACCACGGTGGTGGATTTGTTTTAAATAAAACTATTGATCTCTCATGCTTCACTTAGATTATTTTGAGAGTCTTAAATAGCATGGTAATTTGCTTAAAATAATATGCTTGGTTTTCAAGATTTGTAAAACTTTCTTTTGAGTGCGTTGAATACTAAGAAAAGATTGATACTTGATAATTGTTTTGAGATATGAAGATGGTGATATTAGAGTCATGCTAGTTGAGTAGTTGTGAATTTGAAGAATACTTGCATTAAAGTTTGTGATTCCCGTAGCATGCACGTATGGTGAACCATTATGTGATGAAGTCGGAGCATGATTTATTTATTGATTTGTCTTCCTTATGAGTGGCGGTCGGGGACGAGCGATGGTATTTTCCTACCAATCTATCCCCCTAGGAGCATGCGCATAATACTTTGCTTTGATAACTTCTAGATTTTTGCAATAAGTATATGAGTTCTCTATGACTAATGTTGAGTCCATGGATTATACGCACTTTTCCTTCCTTCCACCATTGCTAGCCTCTCTAATACCACGCACTTTTTGCCGGTATCATACACCCACCATATATCTTCCTCAAAACAGCCACCATACCTACCTATCATGGCATTTCCATAGCCATTACGAGATATATTGCCATGCAACTTTCCACCGTTCCATTTATTATGACACGCTCCATCATTGTCATATTGCTAGCATGATCATGTAGTGGACATTGTATTTGTGGCAAAGCCACCGTTCATAATTCTTTCATAGATGTCACTCTTGAATCATTGCATATCCCGGTACACCGCCGGAGGCATTCACATGGAGTCATATTTTGTTCTAAGTATTGAGTTGTAATTGTTGAGTTGTAAGAAAAATAAAAGTGTGATGATCATCATTTTTAGAGCATTGTCCCAAGTGAGGAAAGGATGATGGTGACCATGATTCCCCAACAAGTCGGGATGAGACTCCGGACAAAAAAAAAGATGCCATAAAAAAAAGAGAAAAGGCCCAAATAAAAAAATGAGAGAAAAAGAGAGAAGGGACAATGTTACTATCCTTTTACCACACTTGTGCTTCAAAGTAGCACCATGATCTTCATGATAGAGAGTCTCTCATTTTGTCACTTTCATATACTAGTGGGAATTTTTCATTGTAGAACTTGGCTTGTATATTCCAATGATGGGCTTCCTCAAATGCCCTAGGTCTTCGTGAGCAAGCGAGTTGGATGCACACCCACTTAGTTTCTTTTGTTGAGCTTTCATATACTTATAGCTCTAGTGCATCCGTTGCATGGCAATCCCTACTCACTCACATTGATATCTATTGATGGGCATCTCCATAGCCCATTGATACGCCTAGTTGATGTGAGACTATCTTCCCCTCTTTTTGTCTTCTCCACAACCACCATTCTATTCCACATATAGTGCTATATCCATGGCTCACGCTCATGTATTGCGTGAAGATTGAAAAAGTTTTTAAAATGTTAAAGCATGAAACAATTGCCTGGCTTGTCATCGGGGTTGTGCATGATTTAAATACTTTGTGTGGTGAATATAGAGCATAGCCAGACTATATGATTTTGTAGGGATAACTTTCTTTGGCCATGTTATTTTGATAAGACATAATTGCTTTGTTAGTATGCTTGAAGTATTATTATTTTTATGTCAACATGAACTTTTGTCTTGAATCTTTTGGATCTGAATATTTATACCACATTTAAGAAGATTTGCATTGAAATCAAGTAGCACTCCGCATCAAAAATTATTTTATTATCATTTACCTACTCGAGGACGAGCAGGAATTAAGCTTGGAGATGCCTGATACGTCTCCAACATATCTATAATTTTTGATTGCTCCATGCTATATTATCTACTGTTTTGGACTATATTGGGCTTTATTTTCCAATTTTATATTATTTTTGGGACTAACCTATTAACCGGAGGCCCAACCCAGAATTGCTATTTTTTGCCTATTTCGGAGTTTCGGAGAAACAGAATATCAAACGGAGTCCAAACGGAATGAAACCTTCTAGAACGTGATTTTCTCATTAGATAAGACCCAGGAGACTTGGACCCTCCGTTAAGAAAGCCACGAAGCGGTCAAGAGGGTGGGCGGAGCGCCCCCTGCCTCATGGGCCCCTCGGAGCTCCACCGACGTACTTCTTCCTCCTATATATACCTACGTACCCCAAACGATCAGATACGGAGCCAAAAACCTAATTCCACCACCGCAACCTTCTGTACCCACGAGATCCCATCCTGGGGCCTGTTCCGGAGCTCCGACGGAGAGGGCCATCATCACGGAGGGCTTCTACATCATTCAAGCCCCTCCGATGAAGTGCGAGTAGTTTACCTCAGACCTTCGGGTCCATAGTTATTAGCTAGATGGCTTCTTCTCTCTTTTTGGATCTCAATACAATGTTCTCCCCCTCTCTCGTGGAGATATATTCGATGCAATCTTCTTTTTGCGGTGTGTTTGTTGAGAACGATGAATTGTGGGTTTATGATCAAGTCTATCTATGAATAATATTTGAATCTTCTCTGAATTCTTTTATGTATGATTGGTTATCTTTGCAAGTCTCTTCAAACTATCAGTTTGGTTTGGCCTACTAGATTGGTTTTTCTTGCCATGGTAGAAGTGCTTAGCTTTGGGTTCAATCTTGCGGTGTCCTTTCCCAGTGACAGAAGGGGAAGCAAGGCATGTATTGTATTGTTGCCATCGAGGATAACAAGATGGGGTTTTTATCATATTGCATGAAACTATCCCTCTACATTATGTCATCTAGCTTAAGGCGTTACTCCGCTTTTAACTTAATACTCTAGATGCATGCTGGATAGCGGTCGATGAGTGGAGTAATAGTAGTAGATGCAAGCAGGAGTCCATCTACTTGTCTCGAACGTGAT
Organism: Aegilops umbellulata; assembly: GCA_032464435.1. Taxonomy (NCBI): domain Eukaryota; kingdom Viridiplantae; phylum Streptophyta; class Magnoliopsida; order Poales; family Poaceae; genus Aegilops; species Aegilops umbellulata. The sequence goes on from CP136056.1 coordinate 133,029,560, forward strand.
GCCTATATACATGATCATACCTAGATATTCTCATAATTATGCTCAATTCTGTCAATTGTTCAACAGTAATTTGTTCACCCACCGTAGAATACTTATGCTCTTGAGAGAAGCCACTAGTGAAACCTATGGCCCCCGGGTCTATTCTCATCATATCAATCTCCATCACTTTAATCTTGCTTTGCTTTTTTACTTTGCCTTTTGCTTTTCACTTTGCATCTCTATACCAAAAATACCAAAAATATAATCTATCATATCTATAAGATTTCACTCCCGTAAGTGACCGTGAAGGGATTGACAACCCCTAATCGCGTTGGTTGCGTTGAGCTATTGTTTTGTGCAGGTACGAGGGACTTGAGCGTAGCCTCCTACTGGTTTGATACCTTGGTTCTCAAAAACTTAGGGAAATACTTACGCTACTTTGCTGCATCATCCTCTCCTCTTCGAGGAAATCCAACGCAGTGCTCAAGAGGTAGCAGCGTTCTGGCAACGAGCGTCCCCAGACTTGCCTGCCTGCGGCCCACGACGTGGCTGAGCAGCAGGCCGTATGGCCCATCTTCATCAACAAGGCATCCAAGACCCTCGCAAGGGTCCAAGCCTCGCGGAGCGGACGACGCAAGACCTCCTCTGGAGTGGCCTGGCCAGGCAGGCTCACGAGTAGCGGAGATATCAAGGCGGGGCAAACCTCACGAGGCCCTCGTGACGTGAGCCATGACGAACGGTGCGAGGCGGGCGCCAGGCGGGCGCCGGTGCGCGCAGCGTCCTTATTTCCTCTTTGGTGCTAAGGAGGCAAGCGCAGGCGAAGAGTACCGAGGCATCAGGCAAAGGTTGCCATATTGGTGCAACAAGACCAAGACCAGGAGGACAACAAGGTGGCGTCACCCCAGAGCTTTTCGCTGGCGAAGACCGCATTTGTCATGATAGCTCGTACTAGCTGTCCCCCCGCCGTTGTTGGCTCCCTTCCCGCTCAACATTTGGGAAGAGGACCAGGGCCTATATAAGTAGAGCTAGCCACCATAGTAGGGGCAATGATATCTTAGCTTAATCCAATCCGATCCAGAGCCTAGCCACAAGGACACCTCAACCTCAGGAGGCTGTTCTTCCCTTGTACTGTTCATCATCAGCCCAAGAGGCAATCCACCACCACCACACTGGAGTAGGGTATTACACCACAACGGTGGCCTGAACCAGTATAAACCTTGTGTCTATTTGTGTTGTGAGTTCGTCGAGTTTGTCCGCAAGATCTTAGCGAGCTAGAGCGTAGATCGGTAGGGGGGAAAGACTTCGCGTGCACCCCAGTGTTCGAACCTCCATCGCTCCATCGTTTCCATGGAGGACGCTCGCCGTGCTCGAGCTGAGCGTCGGGCTGCCCTCTCCGCCCATGTCGCTCAGACGGCTCCCGTAGGCGGGCCACCTCGTCGCTCTCCGTCTCCCGCCGCCAACGCTGCCACCGGCCCGACGGGGAACGAGTAGCAGGCGTCCTCGCTGCATCCTTCGATGCGGCAGGACGGCCGCACCGCTACTCCGTCGCTCACCCCTGCTGGTTCCTCGTCCCACGCGCACCGCACTCCCATGGAGGCATGGGCCGCGCTCCTCGCGGCGAATGAGCTCCCGCGTTACTGCCCCGTCGACGACCTCTACGAGGTGTGGCTCGACCGCGTCGCTGAGCCCGTCCGCATCGCAGGGGGCTCTCCAGCGCCGTCCCACTCTTTGCCTCCTCCTCAACCAGCCGCGGGCGACGGGGCTCACGGCATGCCTCCACCGCCTCAACCCCAAGATGATGCCTTGGCACCCAGGCGCGCACCTCCGCGGTGTGATCCACCACGCCCAGCGCTCGCGCGTGAAGAAAGAAGCTGCCAAGAAATCCCGTGGCCACGAGAAGCTGCACTGGCGCTCCCCACGCCGCCTCGTCAAGACCGCACACCGCCCGCAATGGCGCATCGCGAACCCCGTCGAGACCAAGCTCCACCCCTGAAGCGGGCCCCGGCAACCACAGCCGGCTGCCGCGCCTTCATCCCCGAGCTGCGTAGCGTCGCCTGGCCAGGCAAGTTCAAGGCAGATCTGCCTACTCGCTATGATGGCACCGCCGACCCCACGGAGTTCCTGCAGCTCTATGAGCTGAGCATCGAAGCAGCCAACGGCGACGAAAAAGTCATGGCGAACTGGTTTCCCATGGCTCTCAAGGATGGGGCCCACTCTTGGCTCCTGAACCTGCAGCATGGCTCGATCTCCTCCTGGGACGGGATGCGCGACCGCTTCGTCACCAACTTCCAGGGCACCCGCGACCGCCCACCGGCCGCGGGCGATCTACGCCGCATCAAGCAACAGCCAGGAGAAACCCTCCAGAAGTACATCCAGCACTTCAACAACACCCGCCTCAAGATCCCCAAGGTCACGGACGAGGCCATCATCTCCTTGTTCTCTGACGGCGTCCGTGACGTCAAGATGAAGGAAGAGTTTTCTATCCACGAGGAGCTCTGCACATCTCAGGAGTTGTTCAACTGGCGACCAAGTGCGCTAGAGATGAAGAGGGGCGCCTCTCTCTCCTCGAGCTGCCAGCTGCAGGAGCGGAAGAAAAGAAGACCAAGGCCAAGGACGTGAAGCGCAAAGAGGCAGTGGTGCTCGCAGCGGAGCCCGACACCAAGCGGGGCAGAGATCAGCCTGAGTCGTCCAAGAATGGCCGGTCGTTCTGCGCCTTCCACAACCTGAACACCCACACCATCAGCGACTGCCAAGAGCTCAGAGCCATACGAGAAGGACGCTACAGTCAACACCCCGAGCGCAACGACCGGGGCTATGACCGCGGAGGAGGACGTGGAGGTGGACGTTGGGACGATCGTGGGCTGCGCCAGGAATGGCGCGACCGGCCTCATGAGGACCGCTGGCAGGACCAATCTCGTGAGGGCGCTTGGAGGGACCCGCCTCGTGAGGATCGCCCCCAGGGCAACGCCGATCTTCCCCCGCTGCCGCCATCAAGGAGGAACTAGGACCATCACCAGGATAAGGGGGCTGGGGGCTTCCAGGAGCCGCGTGCGATCGCTTGCATATTGGACGGTGCTCAGGCCCCAGCCTCTCAGCGCATCTTCAAACAGTTCGCTCGCGTGGTGAACGCGGTGCTCCCCAAGCTCAAGGCCACGCGCCCGCTTAGGTGGTCCCAATGCGCCATCACCTTCAACTCAGCAGACCAGCTCAAGTGCGCGGCCACCGCTGGCGCACTCCCTATGCTGTGCTCCCCAGTCATCAACAATGTGCAAGTTACCAAGACTCTCATCGACGGCGGTGCAGGGCTCAACGTCCTATCCGTGGACACGTTCGACAACCTTCAAGTGCCCTATGAGCAGCTCTAGCCGACCAAGCCTTTCTCAGGAGTGACTGATGGTTCCACCACAGCGATAGGGCAAGTCCGCCTGCCCGTCACCTTCGGCAAGCGCGACAACTACCGCACCGAGCTCATCGACTTCGACGTCGCGCACATCCGCCTTCCGTACAACGCCATCCTCGGGTATCCGGCCCTGGCCAAGTTCATGGCAGTCATTCACCAAGGCTACAATGTTCTCAAGATGCCAGGAAGCGGGGGAATCTTCACGGTCCCGTGTGAAGAGAGGGATGCGGTGTGCTATCTTGAGTGCGCCTTTCAAGTCACAGCAATCGATGACCCCGACAGCAGGAGTGAAGGGCCTCCGGAGACCATCCCCAAAAAGAAGCTGTTGCGCCGCGCAGGACCCCAAGGAGATGGCGACGCAGCAGGAGCCTCGTCAAGATCAGCGCCCGCTCCAGGGGCGCCTCCCTCCATCGCATAGGAAGGCGTGCCTGGCGCCCTCCTCAGGCAGGGCTCGGGGGCTCTCTCCTGGAGGGCCCCAGACCTTGCCAACCTCACGAGGGAGGCTTTTGGGCACCACTTGGAGGCGTGCTTCACGGCACGTTTCCCTTAGGAGAGCATAGGGCAAGGAGTGCCCACCACCCAGGAGTTCATCAACAAGACCACCCAGGAACTGCAAGAAGCAAGAGCTATGCGCGGCTGCAGCCACCCACAAGGCCAGCTCCCTATCCAGGCGAGGATGTCGGGCTGCGTATCTGCGTCGACGTCCCAGGGCACAACAGGGCCGCATCTCAGGAACGCTTCTGGCCGTGGCGTGTGGGTCGCTGTGAGGGCCCACCACAGAGCTACGTTCGCATGCCTTTCGGCTTGCCGAGCGTGGCGTCAGCGTACCGACACAACGTGCGGCATGTCCTGGCGGCTCAGGAGGCCAGGATCCACGCCGTTCAGGAGGAGATGGAGATGGTTTTCGGGGAACCTCCTGAGCCCTCGGAGCTTCCCGAGGCCAAGGGTCCCGGTTGCTCATGAGGAGTCATCCCTTCAATGCGTGGCTTCAACTACACCAACTCTACTTCGTCTACAGAACCAGGTGACATCTTCCAAGTTCGTTTAAGCTGGGAGCGCCCCTCGGGCTGCAATATTCCCAGGCCGCACGGGTCTATCCCTGTGGCATGGCTTAAGTCGTTAGCTTACCTTGTTGGGGGAGCCCCTCGGGCTGCATCATCCCCAGGCCGCTCGGGTCAGACCCAGTGGCATGTATCTTCCTACATTTATCCAACTCGATCTGCTCTTTATGATTAATCTGCTAGCAGCCAACGCCTACTCAATCATCGCCTCCCCTGGGGCTTTCACACAGGCACGTCGCTGGTGCATGGGTCCGTCCCTGCCACCACCGACAAATCTGAGTGGTCGAGCTCTGGCTCACGGTACGCGCCATGTACGTCACCTCACTAGGCCCTCGGTGCCTTCGCCTCACCCAGAGCAACCAGCGATAGGCTAACGTCTGTAAGGGTCAACCATGTTTCTTCTTGTGCCTACTCATAGGGGTCCCGAGGGAAGGATAGCAGACGGCACCGCGAGTCTCCTTTTCCTTCGTGCGATTCGCTTGCGTGTTGAAAGGGGAGCTCCTGAGCATTGCGACTCAGGAGCTCTTACTGGCTCTCCAACCCTCACCCCCTGGCCTTGACCACGGCATCGCGACCTGGCATACCAGCGACGGCTGAGCTCGCTCGAGGGCCGGGACCTGAGGACGTAGAGCACTAAGGAGAGCATGGGGGAAGGGAAACTCGTATGGGCCAGACTAGCTATGCCCCACAAGTAGGCGCGCAGCTCTGGCACCGCGTCAGGAGTCACCACGAAATCAACGAGATAAGTCCTGCACTCGGATCGGCTAAATATATGGGTCTGATGGTCGCTTGCGCCCTACCGCAACCCCGTTGCGGCCACATCGACTCCCTTTCTCGCCTTACCATGGCTACTTGAGCGCTAAGGGGGACCTCCTGAGCATCGCGCCTCAGGGGCTCTTACTGGACCTCGGGCCGTGCACCTCCTGGCCTTGACCACGGCACACGACCTGGCATACCAGCGACGGTTGTAGCCGCCTTGGGACCGGGACCCGTCAGCGTAGAGCAACAAGCTATCGCAAGGAAAGAAAGGGGGGACCGAGCCTTAACGGGACGTGCGTTCACCTAGTTTTTATAACAAGGAAGATAAGCATGAAAAGACATTACAAGACCTTTACATGCTCCCACGGGGTGATTCGTGATCCTTTGTAGGAAACAAAAGCTGATACTAAGGGGAATCCTATCTACACCCTCCCGTGGCGGATGCCATCATCAACAGTTGGCCACGGGAGGCCGGTGCCAACCCCATCCAGATCAGCGGTGGCGGCGGCCGAACGCCACGGCACTGCTCCGAGCAAGGCGAGAGATCGGAGGGTCGTAGCTGTCGTCGCTCGTCTCCGGAGTCTCGTAAAGCTCAGGAGAGCTGTCGGACTCCCAAGAACTGCTACTGCTATTGGAGCGGCCACGGTAGGAGTGTACGATGACCTGGTGCTCCTCTCCAGAGCAGCACTCCAAGCGGCGGCCCTTGGTGTCGAAGACCTTGAAGAAGAGCGTGGAGGCACCATCGTACTCAAAGTGGATGGCGAGGGCTCCCCTCGTGCGGCAAACCCGCACGATCTCGCCCCAGCCGCGAGTCATGAAGATCTTGTCGGTGGGGACCGCTTTGATCTCCGCTCCGGTCGTCGGAGCACTGCAGTCAGCATGCTGCAGCCAGAGCTTGAGCGGCCCCCTCGGCGGCATCACGTCGGAGAAGAACCGCATGAAGCGGATCCAGGAGCTTGGAGGCAGCGGCGCCCACAACACCAACTCGCGCGAGGAGTCAGCGGCATGGGCCCCAGAGCCAACGGCACGCAGCGCCGTGGCGCGGTGACCCTGGATGCGGCACGGGCGGTGCTTCTCGTCTCTCCGTCTTCCCGAGCCCTCGGCTCGGGCGTACAAGGGTAGCGGGTACCCCGGTGGAGGCCGCTCGCACCAAGGCCTCGTCACCACTTGCATCGCCGCTTTGTCGCGGTGATGGATCGACCGTTTCTTCGGCGGAAGTGGCCCTGGATCGTCACGGGGAGCTTTTCCTTTCTCTTCGGCGAAAAACCTTCTAATGGGCGCCATTGTTGTCAGCAGAGGAGCAAGGAGGATGAAGCAAGCAAGCACGTAAGAGATGGGCGACCGGGGCTCCGCCCCCTCCCCATTTATTGCAAGAGGAGGCCAACCGGTATCTCCCACGATCGCAGGTAATAATGATTCTCCTTGCATGTCGTAGGGACTTGTCAAGTCGTGCAGTTGCCGAGGCAGTGTGGGGAAGCAGAGACACCCACGTCCAATCAACCACCACACGTGGACCGAGGCCGCAGGCTTTTGCGGCCCGCAGCGCTCCGAACATGACCCTTGGCTTCGCCGTGAAGCCAAGCCCGAGCGCACCTTGGGCCCAGGGGCTACTGTCGGCGTTCTGGGAACGGGGGTCCCCAGACTTGCCTACCTGCGGCCCACGGCGTGGCTGAGCAGTAGGCCGTACAGCCTATCTTCATCAACAAGGCATCCAAAACCCTCGCAAGGGTCCAAGCCTCGTGGGGCGGGAGATGCAAGACCTCCTCTGGAGTGGCCTGGCCAGGCAGGCTCACGAGGAGCGGAGATATCAAGGCGGGGCAAACCTCACGAGGCCCTCGTGACGTGAGCCATGATGAATGGTGCCAGGCGGGCGCCGGTGCGCGCAACGTCCTTATTTCCTCTTTGGTGCTAAGGAGGGAAGCGCAGGCGAAGAGTACTGAGGCATCAGGCAAAGGTTGCCATATTGGTGCAACAAGACCAAGACCAGGAGGACAGCAAGGCGGAGGTCATCGTGGAGCCCAAGACGGCGTCACCCCAGAGCTTTTCGCAGGCAAAGACCGCTTTGCAATGAGATCTTAGCTTGATCCAATCCAATCGAGAGCCTCGCCACAAGAACACCTCAACCTCAGGAGGCTGTTCTTCCCTTGTACTGTTCATCATCAACCCAAGAGGCAATCCACCACCACCACACTGGAGTAGGGTATTACACCAGAACGGTGGCCCGAACCAGTATAAACCCTGTGTCTCTTTGTGTTGTGAGTTCGTCGAGTTTGTCCGCAAGATCTTAGCGAGCTAGAGCGTAGATCGGTAGGGGGAAAGACTTCGCGCGCACCCCAGTGTTCGAACCTTAAGGGTTTGCCAGAACCCCACATCCGACAACACTTATTTAGGTTCGACACTAATCCCAAAAGTGTAGGGAGCCTGCGATGATGATCATATCAATCTTGGAACCACTTCTAACACACATCATTACTTCACCCTTAACTAGTCTCTGTTCATTCTGCAACTCCCGTTTCGAGTTACTACTCTTAGCAACTGAACCAGTATCAAATACCGAGGGGTTTCTACGAACACTAGTAAAATACACATCAATAAACTGTATATCAAATATACCTTTGTTCACTTTGCCATCCTTCTTATCCGCCAAATACTTGGGGCAGTTCCGCTTCCAGTGACCAGTCCCTTTGTAGTAGAAGCACTTAGTCTCAGGCTTAGGTACAGACTTGGGCTTCTTCACTTGAGTAGCAACTTGCTTGCCATTCTTCTTGAAGTTCCCCTTCTTGCCTTTGCCCTTTTCTTGAAACTAGTGGTCTTGTCAACCATCAACACTTGATGCTTTTCTTGATTTCTACCTTCGTCGATTTCAGCATCACGAAGAGCTTGGGAATCGCCTCTGTTTATCCCTTGCATATTATAGTTCATCTCTAAGTTCTAGTAACTTGGTGATAGTGACTAGAGAGCTCTGTCAATCACTATCTTATCTAGAAGATTAACTCCCACTTGATTCAAGTGATTCTAGTACTCAGACATTTTGAGCACATGCTTACTAGCTGAGCAATTCTCCTCCATCTTGTAGGTAAAGTACTGTCAGAGGTCTCATACCTTTCGACACGGGCATGAGTATGAAATACAAATTTCAACTCTTGGAACATCTTATATGTTCCGTTGTGTTTCAAAAAAGTTCTTTGAAGCCCCGATTCTAAGCCGTAAAGCATGGTGCACTAAACTATCAAGTACTCATCATACCGAGCTTTTGTCAAAATGTTCACAACGTATGCATCTGCTCCTGCAATAGGTCTGTCACCTAGCGGTGCATCAAGGACATAATTCTTCTGTGCAGCAATGAGGATAAACCTCAGACCATGGATCCAATCTGGATCCTTGCTACTAACATCTTTCAACTTAGTTTTTCTCTAGGAACATATCAAAAATAAAACACGGAGCTAAACGCGAGCTATTGATCTACAACATAGATATGCTAATACTACCAGGACTAAGTTCATGATAAATTAAAGTTCAGTTAATCAAATTACTTAAGAACTCCCACTTAGACATCCCTCTAATCTTCTAAGTGATCACGTGATCCATATCAACTAAACCATGTCCGATCAACACGTGAGATAGAGTAGTTTCAATGGTGAACATCACTATGTTGATCATATCTACTACATGATTCATGCTCGACCTTTCGGTCTCAGTGTTTCGAGGCCATATCTGTTATATGCTAGGCTCGTCAAGTTTAACCTGAGTATTCCGCGTGTGCAACTGTTTTGCACCCGTTGTATTTGAATGTAGAGCCTATCACACCCGTTCATCACGTGGTGTCTCAGCACGAAGAACTTTCGCAATGGTGCATACTCAGGGAGAACACTTATACCTTGATAATTTAGTGAGAGATCATCTTATAATGCTACCGTCAATCAAAGCAAGTTAAGATGCATAAAAGATAAACATCACATGCAATCAATATAAGTGACATGATATGGCCATCATCATCTTGTGCTTGTGATCTCCATCTCCGAAGCACCGTCATGATCACCATCGTCACCGGAGCGACACCTTGATCTCCATAGTAGCATCGTTGTCGTCTCGCCAATCTTATGCTTCTACGACTATCGCTACCGCTTAGTGATAAAGTAAAGCATTAAAGGGCGATTGCATTACATACAATAAAGCGACTACCATATGGCTCCTGCCAGTTGCCGATAACTCGGTTACAAAACACGATCATCTCATACAATAAAATTTAGCATCATGCCTTGACCATATCACATCACAACATGCCCCGCAAAAACAAGTTAGACGTCCTCTACTTTGTTGTTGCAAATTTTATGTGGCTGCTACGGGCTTAGCAAGAACCGTCCTTACATACGCATTAAAACCACAACGATAGTTTGTCAAGTTGGCGCTGTTTTAACCTTCGCAAGGACCGGGCGTGGCCACACTCGGTTCAACTAAAGTTGGAGAAACTAACACCCGCCAGCCACCTGTGTGCAAAGCACGTCGGTAGAACCAGTCTCGCGTAAGCGTACGCGTAATGTCGGTCCGGGCCACTTCATCCAACAATATCGTCGAACCAAAGTATGACATGCTGGTAAGCAGTATGACTTATATCTCCCACAACTCACTTGTGTTCTACTCGTGCATATGACATCTACGCATAAAACCAGGCTCTGATGCCACTTTTGGGGAACGTAGTAATTTCAACAGTTTTCCTATGCACACGCAAGATCATGGTGATGCATAGAAACGAGAGAGGAGAGTGTGTCCACATACCCTCGTAGACCGAAAGCAGAAGCGTTAGCACAACGCGATTGATGTAGTCACACGTCTTCACGATCCGACCGATCAAGTACCGAACGCACAACACCTCCGAGTTCAGAACACGTTCAGCCCGATGACGTCCCTCGAACTCCGATCCAGCCGAGTGTTGAGGGAGAGTTTCTTCAGCACGACGGCGTGGTGACAATGATGATGTTCTACCGACGCAGGGCTTCGCCTAAGCACCGCTACGATATTATCGAGGTGGACTATGGTGGAGGGGGGCACGGCACACGGCTAAAAGATCAATGATTAATTGTTGTGTCTATGGGGTGCCCCTGCCCCCGTATATAAAGGAGCAAGGGGGGAGAGGCAGCCGACCAGGAGAGGGGCGCGCCAGGAGGAGTCCTACTCCCACCAGGAGTAGGACTCCCTCCCTTCCTTGTTGGATTAGGAGAAGGGGAAAGAGGAGGAGGAGAAGAAGGAAAGGGGGGGCGCCCCCCTCCTTGTCCAATTCATACTAGAGCGGGAGGGGGCGCGTGGCCTGCCCTGGCCGCCCCTCCTCTTCTCCACTACGGCCCATGTCGGCCCATTAAACCCCCGGGAGGGTTCCGGTAACCCCCCGGTACTCCGGTATATATCCGATAATCCCCGGAACCATTCCGGTGTCCGAATATATATCAATCTTCATGTCTCGATCATTTCGAGACTCCCCGTCATGTCCGTGATCACATCCGGGACTCCGAACTAACTTTGGTACATCAAAACATATAAACTCATAATATAACCGTCATTGAAACTTTAAGCATGCGGACCCTACGGGTTCGAGAACTATGTAGACATGACCGAGACACGTCTCCGGTCAATAACCAATAGCGGAACCTGGATGCTCATATGTGCTCCCACATATTTTACGAAGATCTTTATCGGTCAGACCGCATAACAACATACGTTGTTCCCTTTGTCATCGGTATGTTACTTGCTCGAGACTCGATCGTCGGTATCTCAATACCTAGTTCAATCTCGTTACCGGCAAGTCTCTTTACTCGTTCCGTAATACATCATCCCGCAACTAACTCATTAGTTGCAATGCTTGCAAGGCTTAAGTGATGTGCATTACCGAGTGGGCCCAGAGATACCTCTCCAACAATCGGAGTGACAAATCCTAATCTCGAAATATGCCAACCCAACAAGTACCTTCGGAGACACCTGTAGAGCACCTTTATAATCGACCAGTTACGTTGTGACATTTGGTAGCACACAAAGTGTTCCTCCGGTAAACGGGAGTTGCATAATCTCATAGTCATAGGAACATGTATAAGTCATGAAAAAAGCAATAGCAACATACTAAACGATCGAGTGCTAAGCTAACGGAATGGGTCAAGTCAATCACATCATTCTCCTAATGATGTGATCCCGATAATCAAATGATAACTCATGTCAATGGCTAGGAAACATAACCATCTTTGATCAACGAGCTAGTCAAGTAGAGGCATACTAGTGACACTCTGTTTGTCTATGTATTCACATAAGTATTATGTTTCCGGTTAATACAATTCTAGCATGAATAGTAAACATTTATCATGAAATAAGGAATTAAATAATAACTTTGTTATTGCCTCTAGGGCATATTTTCTTCAGTCTCCCACTTGCACTAGAGTCAATAATCTAGTACACATCACCATGTGATTTAACACCGATAGTTCACATCACCATGTGATTAACACCCATAGTTCACATCTTCATGTGACCAACATCCAAAGGGTTTACTAGAGTTAATAATCTAGTTCACATCGGTATGTGATTAACACCCAAAGAGTACTAAGGTGTGTCATGTTTTGCTTGTGAGAGAAGTTTAATCAACGGGTCTGTCACATTCAGACCCGTATGTATTTTGCCAATTTCTATGTCAACAATGCTCTGTATGGAGCTACTCTAGCTAATTGCTCCCACTTTCAATATGTATCCAGATTGAGACTTAGAGTCATCTGGATCAGTGTCAAAACTTGCATCGACGTAACCCTTTACGACGAACCTTTTTGTCACCTCCATAATTGAGAAACATATCCTTATTCCACTAAGGATAATTTTGACCGCTGTCCAGTGATCTACTCCTAGATCATTATTGTACTCCCTTGCCAAAATCAGTGTAGGGTATACAATAGATCTGGTACACAGTATGACATACTTTGTAGAACCTATGGCTGAGGCATAGGGAATGACTTTCATTTTTTTTCTATCTTCTGCCGTTGTCGGGCTTTGAGTCTTACTCAATTTCACACCTTGTGACACAGGCAAGAACTCTTTCTTTGACAGTTCCATTTTGAACTACTTCAAATTTTTGTCAAGGTATGTACTCATTGAAAAACCTTATCAAGCGTCTTGATCTATCTCTATAGATCTTGATGCTCAATATGTAAGCAGCTTCACCGAGGTCATTCTTTGAAAAACTTCTTTCAGACACTCCTTTATGCTTTGCAGAATAATTCTACATTATTTCCGGTCAACAATATGTCATTCACATATACTTATCAAAAATGTTGTAGTGCTCCCACTCACTTTATTGTAAATATAAGCTTCACCGCAAGTCTGTATAAAAAATTATAGATATGTTGGAGACGTATCATATGACTAGTGACATTCCAATTTTATATGAATTCAACGTATTGATAATTCAATTATACTTGCAAATAACTAATTATGTATTCACCATATCAAGTGTTCAAGATGCTTGCCTTGAACATGCAGAAAGATTGGGTGCACTCCAAAACTTTGAAAATTTTCTCTCCCCTCCATTTTCCTATTTTTAAAATATTGCAATTACCACATAAAGCCAAAAAAATGCTAAAAAGTTGTTCGGAATATTTCGAAATAAATCCTAAAATAAACTAGATAAAAAATACGGAATATTAGGAAAAGAATCAAATGATTTGAAGTCCATATGATTTTTCCTAGGGAATTTCTAAGCTGGGATAAGTGAAGAAATGGGCTAATTAATAGATCCAATAGTGATAAAGCTTAGGAGAAATGTTCACCCTAGCTGGATTAATAGAGCATGATTTTAGGAGTATGAAGAAATTTGGATCGTCAAATTTGGATGTGGAACGATCGCTTTGGAATTATTTGAGATCTGTTGGAAAAGAAAAAGAAAACAAATATTACTCTGATGGGCTGAATAGAAGCACGGCCTGTGCGCGGTATAGCCGCCTGGCGCTATTGGGCTAAGCCCAGTCGCTCGGTCGCGAGGGAGGGCTACGACGCGGAAGCCGTATTCGTTGAAATACGTTTTTCCCACGGGAAAGAAACTACAAGGGAACTCTGTCGGCGTTCTGGGAACGGGGGTCCCCAGACTTGCCAGCCTGCGGCGTGGCTCAAAGGAGGCCCAGTACGGCCCAACTTCTTCAACACGAGACTCAAGACCCTCGCAAGGGGCCAAGCCTCGCGGGGCAGACGACACAACGCTTCCTCAGGCGCGGCCTCCTCAGGCTGGCTCACGAGGAGGCGGAGAGATCAAGGCAGGGTACCTCGCGAGGTGCCCATGACACAAGCCATGACGACCAAGGGTGCCAGGCGGGCGTCAGACTGTGCAGTGTCCTCCCTTTCCTCTTTGGTGCAAAGGGGGTAAGCGCAGGCGAGAGGATCAAGCAAAGGCACCCATTTCAGTGCAACGAGACCAAGACCAGTCCAACGGTGGGAATGAGCTCATCGTGGAGCCCAGAACGGCGTCACCACAGGGCCTTTGGCAGGCGAGGACCAACTTTGGTCAGGATAAGTGTACCAGATGTTCCCCTTCAAATTGGCCAATTGTTGGCGCCCTTCCCGCTCAATATTTGGGAAGAGGCCTAGGGCCTTTGCCTATAAATAGGACTAGCCACCCCCAGGGTAGAGGCAACTGGCAGGTAGCCATAGAGAGCAATCGTGGAGCAAGTAGAGAAAGAGAGAGCGAAGGGCGGCTGAACTCCCCTAGCAGTTCATCGTCCCAGCAAGAACACGCCCTCGTGAGGCTGTTCTCCTTTGTACTGTTCATCATCATCAGACCAAGAGGCAATCCACCCACCACACTGGAGTAGGGTATTACACCACAACGATGGCCCGAACCAGTATAAACTCTGTGTTCTTTGTGTTGTTCCTTTGGTAGTTTAGATCCTTGCAAGACGGAGAGGTAGAGGGCAGAATCTCCGCGCGCACCCCAGAGTTTGAACCTTAAGGGTCTGTCGGAACCCGTGATCCGACATTTGGCGCGCCAGGTAGGGGTGCGCCGGAATCTGTCTTCCACCGCTCCGTCCTTCGCCAGCCGCCGCACTCATGCACGGCGCCGGACGGGCCCGCGTCGCCCCAGCAGCCCTCGCCGGTGGACCTCCTCGTCGTCCCCCATCGCCCGCCGTCAGCACTGCCACCCGCCCGGCGGGAAATGAGCAGCAAGCACCGCCCCAGCATCCGCCTATGCGATGGGGCGACTACGCCACAACATCGACACCTCCGGTCGTTGCGGCCCTCTTGGGCGGCTCGCAAGCGCCGCCCACGAGTCGCCATGTCAAGCCGTTTGCCCGCCGGGTCAGCACCGTTTCCACATGGCAGGGGGCTTCCTCGGACCGGGCAGAGCGCGAAGACGATCTGACCTTCAGCTCGGAGGACCACCCGACCAACTTGGCCGGCTCGGGCGCGCTCCCCCTGTTGTGCACCCCCACCATCTGCCAGGTGGCCGTCACCAGAACCCTTGTCGACGGCGGCGCGGGCCTCAGTGTGCTTTCGGTCGAGACCTTCAATCTCCTCTGCATACCCCGGGAGCGGCTGCGGCCCAGTCGATCTTTCTCGGGCGTCGGGGGCGGATCGTCCGACTCCTTGGGACAGATCCGGCTCCCGGTAACCTTCGGCACCTACGACAACTTCCGCATGGAGATGGTCGACTTCGACATCGCCCCCATCGGCCTCCCTTACAATGCCATCCTCGGTTACCCGGCGCTGGCTCAGTTCATGGCTGCCACGCACCCGGCGTACAACCTCGTAAAGATGTCCGGGAGCAGCGGTACCCTCACCGTGCACAGAAACACCGGGGACGCCCTGCGAGTACTCAAGCTCACCTTCAAGACGGCAGCATCGGCACGGCCCGCCGACGCGGAGACCCCTGAGCCCAAGGGGGCTGCGCCCGCCAAGAAAAAGCAGTTGTTCACCCAGGACAAGGCATAAACCAAGCAGATACCCGTTGACGAGGACGGGTCCTCCAGTGCCACTTTCACCATAGGCGCCAACCTTGAACCTGAGCAGGAGGAGGCCTTGGTCAGGTTCCTGCGCGCGAATAAGAAGGTGTTCGCTTGGGAGCCCGATCAGTTGGCAGGGATTCCTAGGGGTGTCATCGAGCATCACCTCAACGTGTGCCCAAATGTGCACCCCGTGAAGCAGAAGGCCAGGCGGCAGTCCGCAGAGAAGCAGGCCTTCATTGTCCAAGAGACCCGCAAGCTAGAAGCCGCAGGGGTCATTCGCGAGGTCCGATACCCGGATTGGTTGGCCAACCCCGTCGTTGTGCCTAAAAAGGGGGGGAAGGAACGCATGTGTGTCGACTTCACCAATCTCAACAAGGCATGCCTGCAAGATCCGTTTCCGCTACCCCGTATCGACCAGATCGTCGATTCCACCGCAGAGTGCGACCTGTTATGCTTCCTGGACGCCTTCTCCGGATATCACCAGATCAGGATGGCGGTAGAAGACGTTGAAAAGACCGCCTTCCTGACCCCGTGCGAGGTATACTGTTATACATGCATGCCGTTTGGACTGCGTAACACAGGGGCTACCTTTCAACGGTTGATGCACATCACCTTGGGCCCGCAACTCGGGAAGAATGTCGAAGCCTACGTTGATGACATTGTGGTAAAATCTCGGGAGGCCAAGACCCTGATACAAGACCTGGAGGAGACCTTCGCGAGCCTCGACGCAGTAAACCTGCGACTCAACCCGGAGAAATGTGTGTTTGGCGTCCCCTCGGGCAAGCTCTTGGGCTTCCTCGTATCTCATTGTGGCATCGAGGCCAACCCAGAGAAGGTCAAGGCGGTCGAGGACATGAGTCCGCCAAAGACCCTCAGAGAGATGCAGAAGCTCACTGGGCGCGTGACCGCGCTAGGGCGCTTTATCTCCAAACTGGGGGAACGAGCGTTGCCTTTCTTTCAGCTGATGAAGAAAAAGGGGCCCTTTGAATGGACTGAAGAGGCAGATAAGGCGTTTCAAAATCTCAAGAGGTACCTGACCAGTCCCCCGGCCATGGTGGCTCCGCGCCCTCAAGAGCCCCTGCCGCTCTACCTCGCCGCCACTCCCTACTCCGCCAGCGCAGCCCTGGTGGCGGTTAGGGAGGAGCGCCAAGCCAAGACCGCAGCGGCAACCCGAGGCAAGGCAAGATGAGAGCAAGGAAAGCCTGCGGAAGCCACAACCGCAGTTGAGGAGGGAAGGCTGCCAAAGAGTACACCGGAGGCAGGAGAAGCCACACGCCCAGATGGTCCGCCTCCCGAGGTCGCGTCATCTAGTGAGGCGCCCTCACCTCCCGAGGGTGCCGCGACCCCAGACGCTCTCAGCCTTGTTGAGCATCCAGTCTACTTCGTTAGCACGGTGCTGCGGGACGCAAGGGCACGATACCCAATGCCTCAGAAGCTCCTCCTCGCTCTACTGGTGGCTTCGCGCAAGCTGCATCACTACTTCCAGGCCCATCCCATTAAGGTCATCTCATCGTACCCCCTGGAGAGGGTGCTCAGGAGCCCTAACTCAGCTGGAAGGGTCACCGAGTGGAATATAGAGCTGCGGGCGTTTCAACTCGAGTTCAGCACAACTAGGGTCATCAAAGGAGCAGCATTAGCGGATTTCGTGGCTGAATGGGCGGAGGCACCAGGCCTCAAGGACAACGAAGATCGGTCCCTCTCTCCAGGGAGTGAGGCGTCAGAAGGCTGGGTTATGTATTTCGATGGGGCGTTCTCCAGGCACGGCGCGGGGGCTGGCGCGGTGCTGATATCACCCACTCAGGATAAGCTCTATTATGTCGTACAACTCTGTTTCCAGCAAGGTGAAAAGGTCTCCAACAACATAGCAGAGTATGAGGGTCTGATAGCCGGATTAAAGGCCGCAATAGCTCTGGGGGTGAAGCGCCTCACCGTCAAGGGCGACTCGCAGCTCCTAGTCAACTTCTCCAACAAGGTATACGAGCCGAAGGACGAGCATATGGAGGCCTATCTAGCGGAAGTCCGCAGGATGGAAAAGCAATTCTAGGGATTGGAACTGAAGCACGTGCCCCGTGGCACCAATCAGGAAGCCGACGACATAGCCGGACGGGCATCCAGGCGGTTGCCATAGGAACCAGGCGTATTCGAAGAGCGGCTATTCAAACCCTCAGCACAACCGACATTATCAAACGTCGCTTAGCCTCGAGAGGAGCTCCCTCGGCCGCCAGCCTCGGGAGCTCCGATCTGCGGACCGACCTCAGGAGCGCGTCTACTCCTGACGATGGAACCTCGAGAGGAGTGCTGGATCACAAAACTCCGGAGCTATTTAACACAAGGGACCCTACCGGAAAAGGAAGAGGAAGCGGAGCGTGTGGCACGGCAGGCCACGACATACTGCATCAGAGATGGAGAGCTTTACTGGAAGCGACCAAATGATGTATCTCTGCGCTGCATCTCCCGGGAGCAAGGAAAGGAACTGCTGGAGGACATACACGGCGGAGACTGTGGGCATCACTCATCATCACGAACCCTCGTCGGCAAGGCATTCCGCAGCGGATTCTACTGGCCCACCGCGCTCAACGACGTAGTCGAATTAGTAAAGGTTTGTGAGGCCTGCCAGTTTCATTCCGAGTAGATCCGTCAACCGGCGGGGGGCCTGCAGACTATACCCCTCTCGTGGCCATTCGCAGTCTGGGGGTTGGATATTCTGGGCCCGTTCCCTCGGGCACCAGGGGGCTACCGCTACCTCTACGTCGCCATTGACAAGTTCACCAAGTGGGCAGAAGTGGAGGCCGTCCGTACCATCCGCGCTGGTTCCACGGTCAAATTCATCAGGGGTATCGTGAGCCGGTTCGGGGTGCCGAACCGCATCATCACGGACAACGCCTCGCAGTTCACCAGTAATCTCTTCAAAACATACTGTGCTAACCTTGGGACGCAGATATGCTACGCTTCGGTGGCACACCCGCGAAGCAATGGGCAGGCCGAATGGGCCAACGCGGAGGTCCTGAGAGGCCTCAAGACCAGAACGTTCAAGAAGAAGCTGGAGGCTTGCGGCAGAGGTTGGTACGACGAGCTACAGTCCGTGTTGTGGTCCATCCGCACGACCGCGACCAAACCAACTGGGGAGACCCCGTTCTTCCTTGTCAATGGAGCTGAAGCACTCCTCCCTCACGAGGTCAGACGTCGCTCCGCGCGGGTCCTAGCGTTTGAAGAAGCGCAGCAGGACGCCATGCGGGGGATGGACCTCGTACTGGGGGAGGAACGCTGCCGGGAAGCCGCGTTGCGAGCGGTGAGGTACCAACAGGCGCTGACACGATATCACTGCCGCAACATCCGCCCCAGGACCCTCGAGGTGGGAGACCTCGTGCTCAGACAGGTTCTCTCCAGGGAGGGGCTGCACAAGCTCTCTCCCATGTGGGAGGGCCCGTTCAAGGTTGTTCATGTTTCCAGGCCAGGCTCCGTGCGCTTGGAGACTCAAGAGGGGGAGCCGATACAGAACGCGTGGAACATCCAGCACCTCCGGAGGTTCTACCCCTAAAAGGACCAGAGCCTGTGAAGAAGGCGAACGCCTGTGGAGACCTTCCCTTTTTGGAAATGGCCTAGAGCCTGTGAAGAAGGCGAATGCCTGTGAATAAGGATGGCAATTTTATCCATGGACATGGATATCCATGGATGTCCGACCCGAATGGATAGGGTTTGGATATGCTTTTCTGTCCATGGGCAGCACCCAAACCCGACCCGATTCCTCGTGGGTAGGGCATGGATATAATCTTGTACCCGTGGGTATATCCAAACCCGACCCGATAGTATGACTTAATGGGCAAAATAGGCTATCCCTACCCCACAGTTACATGTCGCAGTGCAATTTTACACTTTTTTTTATCCAAAACATGCAAAAGAAATTACACAATCCCCGTCATAACTTTTATTAGTTGACATTTAGTACCCTTTGTAACATACCCCAACGCCTTTCCTTATTTTTATCTCCTTGTTAACTGACTCGCCATTCTCATCTGTTAGAAAAATACTAAATGATCTTATGTTGTTAGTGGAGGTTGATTTACCATAAGTGAAGCCTAGCATGCCACGAAGTGAAGAATGGAAGAGCTTATGTTAACATTGTGTTATGTCTTATTTATTTGTCTAGAGAGGACCCAATGGATATCCAGTGGGTATGGATATCCATCGGGTTTGGATATGGACACAGTTTTTGACCCGTGGATTTTTTCATGGATAGGCAAAGACTGTCTACATGGATATGGATATGGATTTGATATTTTTCAACCCGATCCAAACCCGACCCATTGCCATCCTTACCTGTGAAGACCTTCCCTTTTTGGAAAAGGCCCAGAGCCTGTGAAGACCTTCCCTTTTTGGAAAAGGCCCAGAGCCTGTGAAGAAGGCGAACGCCTGTGAAGACCTTCCCTTTTGGGAAAAGGCCCAGAGCGTGTGAAGAAGGCAAGTGCCTGTGAAGCTGATCACCTCTAGGAAGAAAGACCCAGAGCCTGTAAAGAAGGCCAATGCCTGTGAAGCTCGCCGCCCCGTGACACTCTCACGTAATAATGAGTGGGGCTGTACACACCCCGGAGTCTCAGGAGCGCCGGCCTCAGGCCCTGGGGCTCCCTCCCACGCCCAGTGGCAGCACTTAGCTCCGCGTTGGTGAGAAGACGTCGAAGACTAGATTAGGTGCCGGACGCGGCTTTTTTATTTGCTTTCCGCAGTTGACGTGTTTATTTGCTTCTGAAATCTTATCGAAACTATCGCCATCATCGATTTATGGTTCGTTGATTTTCGCTCCTCGTTTTGATTTCTCTCATGAAGGGCCTCGCGAGGGATGGAACTCGAACGCCCTCGCGAGCGTTTCCGCCCTAGCCGCTTAAAGGTTTCATGGCCCGGGCTCTCTTCAGGAGCACCCCTCCAGTCCGTGCCCCTCGGGCACCGTGACACGCCACAGGGCCTAGGTCAGTCGCCCCCCCCGGTGGGGGCCGAAAACTACTTACGCGAGGACAAATAGTTGAGAAGCGCAACAATAAAGTCAAGGTAATAGCTACAATGACAATGATTCTCAACACGCCCCTGCGGGGCTCCATGCAGCAGTTTTGTCTTACACAGGAAGCAAAAGCAAAAGGAAAAGGCGAGCCCGGCGTGACCCGCCTCACATCGGCCTGCAGAGGCGACACGGGATGCCTCCGA
Source organism: Aegilops umbellulata (assembly GCA_032464435.1). Taxonomy (NCBI): domain Eukaryota; kingdom Viridiplantae; phylum Streptophyta; class Magnoliopsida; order Poales; family Poaceae; genus Aegilops; species Aegilops umbellulata. Next base: position 133,049,914 of record CP136056.1, read on the forward strand.
GGCTCAGGCGGACTCCCTCTCGCGCTTCACCAGGGCGCGGCGACGGGCGGATGAACAGCTGCCCCCCAAGCAAGCGCGACGGTGAGGGGGCTGGCTGCGGCCACCGCTGGAGGAGCCGCCCGAGGAAGAGTTGGTGGAGCTTGGGGAGCATCGGGCGCCGCCATCGGGGCGAGCGCTGTCTCCTCCATCGTCATCGGAGCGAGGCCCCTGGCCACGGTCGTCGCCCTCGGGGCAGCAGCTTGCGCGGCGACCATCTTCCCCAAACACCCTCACGTAGAGGGTGCCGTCGCTGTCGAACTTGAAGTGCAGGGTGCACCGCTGGCCCAGGCCGCGGGCGTGGGCGAACGTTTGCCAGCCACGGGTCAGGGCCCCATTCCCAGAAGGGGAGACCTCGAGCGAAACCCAGGAGGCCCTGCTGCAGCAACCGTCAGCTTGAAGCCAGAAGCCGCACCGGGCGCTAGCCGGCAGCTCGCCGATGAAGAAGCGAGGGAGCTGGAGCCAGGTGTTGGTCGGGTCCGCCGACCACACGACGAACTCCGGCAGCACCTCCGCCGAGCGAAAGCGCGGCCTGGGGGGCCGCGCAGTCGCAGCCTGCCTCCCCTTGGCAGCCGAGCGCTCACCACCAGGCGGAGAACCATCCCTGTGGCCACGGGGAGCCGCAGTGGGGACCGCGGGATGCTTGCGGGGACGACCTCGGCTGCGCTTGGCCGGGGGGGAGTCGGGCCCCGCCCGACTAGCCTTCCCCTTCTCCGCGGCTGAGAACCTCTTTGGAGCCATGCGAGCGGCGAGCGGCAAGAGAAAGGAAGAAGAAGAGAAGCAGGAAGGGGCGGACTGGCGGAGGTTACGCGGCCCCGTACTTATAGCCGGAAAAGGCCAACCGTCGAGCACCACGATCGTAGGTAATAATGACCCGTATCTACGCATGCAGGGACTAGTCAAGTCACGCAGTTGCCAAGGCATCGTGGGGAAGCGGAGACGCCCACGTCCTGTCAAACCGCCACGCGGCGCCCAAGGCCGAAGGCTATTAGGGCCCGCGGCGCTTCGCCCTTGCCCTTTCGCCTCTCGGCACGGCCAAGTCCGGGCACGCCTTGGGCCCGGGGGCTACTGTCGGCGTTCTGGGAACGGGGGTCCCCAGACTTGCCTACCTGCGGCCTGCGGCATGGCTCAAAGGAGGCCCAGTACGGCCCGACTTCTTCAACACGAGACTCAAGACCCTCGCGAGGGGCCAAGCCTCGTGGGGAGGACGACACAACGCTTCCTCAGGCGTGGCCTCCTCAGGCTGGCTCACGAGGAGGCGGAGAGATCAAGGCAGGGTACCTCGCGAGGTGCCCATGACGCAAGCCATGACGACCAAGGGTGCCAGGCGGGCGCCAGACCGCGCAGTTTCCTCCCTTTCCTCTTTGGTGCAAAGGGGGCAAGCGCAGGCGAGAGGATCAAGCAAAGGCACCCATTTCAGTGCAACGAGACCAAGACCAGTCCAACGGTGGGAATGAGCTCATCATGGAGTCCACAGGGCCTTTGGCAGGCGAGGACCAACTTTGGTCAGGATAAGTGTACCAGATGTTCCCCTTCAAATTGGCCAATTGTTGGCGCCCTTCCCGCTCAATATTTGGGAAGAGCCCCTGGTCCTTTGCCTATAAATAGGACTAGCCACCCCCAGGGTGGAGGCAACTGGCAGGTAGCCATAGAGAGCAATCGTGGAGCAAGTAGACAAAGAGAGAGAGAGAAGGGCGGCTGAACTCCCCTAGCAGTTCATCGTCCCAGCAAGAACACGCCCTCGCGAGGCTGTTCTCCTTTGTACTGTTCATGATCATCAGCCCAAGAGAAAATCCACCCACCACACTGGAGTAGGGTATTACACCACATCGGTGGCCCGAACCAGTATAAACTCTGTGTTCTTTGTGTTGTTCCTTTGGTAGTTTAGATCCTTGCGAGACAGAGAGGTAGAGGGCAGAATCTCCGCGCGCACCCCAGAGTTCGAACCTTAAGGGTCTGCCGGAACCCGTGAACCGACAAACCCGTCTCCACTTATCCACGCGGTGTGGGTTACGAGTCACCGACAGTGGGTCCCACCTGGCCCACTGGTTTGGTTTGACCACGGTCCACCCTGCTTCTTTCCTTTGGCCGGACGAAGCGGGGCTCCGGCGATGCTCATCGGCGAACGGAGGCACCCCACGGTGAACTGAGGCCCCCATCTTGCTCAGGAGGCCGTGTAGGTTTGTCCGGTGGGTGGCATGATCAGCGGAGGGCACATGGTCGACGGCGGTGAGCTTCGCAGCGGACGGCGGCCGTACGGTAAAAGGGGGATTTTGCCTACGGCGGCTCCCGAGATGAATTGAAGGTTGGGATGGAGTCGTGTGGCTAATAGGGAGTGGATGGTGAGGAGAGTGGAGGAGGGGGAGCTCCAGTGGCGTCGAAATCATCCGGAAGATGGCCGTGGCCGTAGCTACCGGAGTTGGGGAATATGATCACTCCCGTTGTTTGGCTGCCTGAGGTAGTTCCTAGGGAGGAGATGAGTGATTTTTAGAGGGGCTGAGCGAGCTTGGGGTCTCTTATAGCACGAGGGAAACCCCTCCCATGGCTTCTAGGAGAAGGCACGACGGCGGCGTCCATTAGTGCGGTGGTTGTGGTTGTTGCGAGGCCGGTGGTGGGTGGTGGAGATCAGCGAGGAGGTGGCGGTTCGGGGATAAGCTCGGGAGGCACCAGGTGGCTTGGGCAGTGCCGGCCATGGAAACTTCAACAACGGCCATTGATGGCGAAGTGCGGTCAGTGGCGAGACTGGTGAGGGCGGCGGGGGTCGGTGAGGACGGTGTCCTCTCGTAGTAATGGTGGGTGTGCTGGTTGGCTCGGGGACGAGCCACGCGTCGAGGGCGGTGGCGTGTGCGAGATGACGACTCTGTGTTGACTGTAACTTCCCTAGTCTAGCACTCATGCACGTACTAGTGCATGCCCATGTTGTAGCACCACCTCGCGCACCTCGCGCCTCATGTAACTGCGCTCGGCGCCCCTCTGTAACCCGGCTATATTAGCCTGACTAATACACTCGAGAGCACCCAAGGTGCATTCTCTCATTCCTCTCCTCATCTACATGGTATCAGACGGTAGGCCTCACCAGCGTCGCAAAACTGCCTTCCGCTGCCTCCTCCTGCCGGCGCCATGGTTGCCCCATCGCTGCCGCCTCCTCCACCACCCCAACCCCTCCCAACCGCGGTCTTCACGGAGCTTTTGCTGCCGCCGCCGCTGCCACACCGTGCCATGACACGCTCCTCACCCCCTCAGCTCTTGCAGCAGCCTCACGCGGCGGCGCCATCATCCCGGGCGCCGGTACCCCCGACTTGCACCTTGCGCCGCCGCCCTCCCACCTAGCTGCCATCTACATCAACCAGCATGTCCCCATGGTTCTTTCCTTGCAGCCACCCAACTTCTACCAGTGGCGCACCCTGTTCGAGGTTACCTTCCAAAAGAGCGGGGTCGTCGCCCACATCAATGGGGCACCGCGGCCCGCTGACCCTCTCTGGCTGCAGGACGATGCCCACATTGTCTCCTGGATCTACAACCACACCAGCCCAGAGATCTTCGGGCTTGTGCACTGCCGCGGCGCCACGGCCGCGGAACTTTGGGCGGCGATCACCTCCATCTTCCTGGAGAACAGGGAACATCAGGCGGTCTTCCTCGCCACCGACTTCTGCCGTATCGAGCAAGGATCTGGATCGGTCCTCTCCTACTTCGCGCGCCTAAAGGACTGCGCCGATCGCCTCACCGACCTTGGTGAGCCCATCGGTGACCGCGAGCAGGTCCTCAACATGTTTCGCGGCCTTCATCCATGCCTGCGCTACGCCGTGCCCATCCTGACGATGCAGACACCCTTCCCCTCCTTGCTCCACTGCCGCGCTTTCCTCCTCCTCGAGGAGAGCCGCCAGTCCGCGAAACCATGCAGCGACATCGCCCTCCACGCCGCCCGCACTCCCGCCAGCACCAACTCCGACGCGGGTGCCGCAAGCCGCGGTGGTGGCCCGAACCGTCGCGGTGGCGGTGGTGGCCGCAACAAGGGCAAAGGAAAAGCACCGATGGAGATCGGCAGCAGCAGCAACAGCGTGCCCGCGGCACGCCCGCCTGGCCCGTCCCCGTCTGCTCACGCGCCCTGGATAGGCATGGTCCACGCCTGGCCGGTGCCGTGGCGTCCGGACGCCCCTAGCGCGGGTGTGCTCGGCCCTCGCCCCGATGGACACGCACCGTTCGCTGGTGTGGCCTCGCACTACTCCACTCCACCACCGGCCTCGTAAGGCGTGCTCCCCACGCACTGGACCCCCGGTGTCGTCCCGCCTCACCCTCTCTATGGCGCGCCCTAGGCGGGGGCATCCTCGTCCTCCGCTCAGGCTGGCTGGGACTAGTCTGCGCTGGTGCACGCCCTCAACAATATGCACGTCTAGCAGCCGCAGCCGCCACAGCCCAGCGGGGACTTGTACATGGACACCGGAGCATCCTCGCACATGGCCTCGTCATCAGGTTTGCTCACCTCCTCCAGCCCTTGTCATTCTTCTCGTATAGTAGTTGGCGATGGATCATCGTTCGCGGTCACACACTCTGGCACTGCCCACATCCCCACGTCCGCTAATCCCCTTACACTGCGCCATGTTCTAGTCTCTCCCAACCTCATCAAAAACCTTATCTCTGTCAAGAAATTAGCTCGTGACAATCCCGTTAATGTTGAATTTGACGATGTGGGTATCTTTGTCAAGGATCGAAGGACGAAGCGGGTGATCCTCCGGTGTAAATCTGATGATGAAATCTACCCAGTCACGCAGCCCGATCGCCACCTCGCCCTCGCCGCAACTGTCGCCTCGCCGTACCGGTGGCATCAGCGACTGGGTCACCCCGGCCACGACGTTCTCCACCGCACGCTGCGTACCTGCTCCGTCCATCTCCCCGGCTCGCCGTCACCCATTTGTCACGCCTGTCAGTTAGGCAAGAGCGTTAGGCTCCCGTTTTCTTCTTTAGAACATGTGTCGTACTTTTCTTTTCAGTTAGTGCACTGCGATGTTTGGATCTCCCCCGTGCCCAGTGTGTCGGGCAAGCAGTACTATCTTGTTCTTCTTGATGATTATAGTCACTTTGTGTGGACATATCCTCTTCACCGCAAATCTGAAGTGTTTCCGCTTATACGCTCATTTGCCCGCTTCGCACGTCGCCAGTTCAACCTGAACGCGCTCGCTCTCCAGTGCGACAACGGACGAGAGTTCGACAACCATGTTGCTCGGGCCTTCCTCTCTGACGAGGGCATCTCTCTCCGTTTGTCTTGCCCATACACATCACCGCAAAACGGGCGAGCTGAGCGAGTCCTCCGCACCCTAAACGACACAGTTTGCTCGCTCCTCACGCATGCATCCATGCCGTTCACGTACTGGGCCGAAGCCCTTAACACGACCACCTTTCTCCTCAACCGCCGCTCGTGCCGAGCTCGCCACGACCACACCCCCTTCTTCCTCCTCCACGGCACTCACCCTGACTATGCGTCGCTGCGAGTGTTTGGGTGTCTTTGCTACCCCAACATCATAGCCACTACCCCGCACAAACTTGCTCCGCGCTCTGCAGCTTGGGTCTTCCTCGGCTATTCCTCCGAGCACAAGGGATACCGCTGCCTTGATCGCACAAACAACCGCGTTCTTGTCTCACATCATGTCGTCTTCAACGAGACCCACTTCCCCTTCTCCCACACCACCACTGAAACCCCACTTCCTGACGAAGCAACTGATCAGCTGCCCCTGCCAGTCGTTCCCCGTCGGCCTCGCACACAGCGATCCCAACCATGCCCTCCCACTTCCCCGCCCGTCATCATAACACACACACCTCCCAGCTCTCCGGTTGCTGCTGACTCTCCTACGATCATCACGTCGCCGGACTCCGCACCTCCCGCGCACTCCAGCCCTGCCAACGCTCCAGCAGCGCCCCCCAGCACACCATTGCCTGCTCGCGCCTCCCACGTGCCCACGCACGCCATGATCACCTGTGGACGCGCTGGCAAGTTCCTTCCCAACCCCAAATATGCTGAAACACACACCGCTTCTGCCGTCTCCACCATCTTACCCGTGCCCAAGTCTGTGTCTGCCGCGCTTCGTGATATCCATTGGCTAACCGCTATGCAGGATGAATACACTGCGCTGATGGCGAACAGGACCTGGACGCTCGTGCCCCGGCCGAGGGGTGCCAACATCATCACGAGAAAATGTCTCTTCAGGCATAAGCTCAAAGCCGATGGCACACTGGATCGCTACAAGGCCAGATGGGTTGTCTGCGGGTTCTCGCAACATCCTGGTGTGGACTTTGATGAGACATTCTCGCCAGTGGTCAAAGCAACCACCATCCGTGCTGTCCTCACCGTCGCCGCCGCACGCGACTGGCCCGTGCACCAAATGGATGTGAACAATGCGTTCCTGCATGGCCAGCTTGCTAAGCGCGTGTACTGTCAGCAACCGGCGGGGTTCGTCGACAAGCTCCACCCCGACCATGTCTGCCTCCTCGACAAGTCGCTTTACGGACTCAAGCAGGCCCCCAGCGCCTGGTTCGCGTGGTTTGCTGCTTTCCTCCGTACCCTCGGCTTCATGGCGGCGCGCTCTGACCCGTCGCTGTTCACGCTCCACGGTGAGGGCGCCACGGCGTACCTGCTCCTGTAAGTGGACGACATCGTCCTCATGGCTTCGTCGACAATTCTTCTCCAGCAACTGCAGCAGCGCATGTTCACCGAGTTCCCGATGAAAGATCTCGGCCCGCTCCACTACTTCCTTGGCATCAGTGTGACACGCAGCCGCGCCGGCTTCTTCCTCTCTCAAAAGAAGTATGCTGACGAGCTGTTGGATCGTGCCAACATGTCCACTTGCAAGCCCGTGTCAACGCCAGTGGACACGCACTCGAAGCTGTCTGCCGCCGCGGGCGCGCCCGTCCGTGATGCCTCGGAGTACCGTAGCCTGGTGGGCGCGCTCCAGTACATCACTCTCACACGCCCTAACCTCGCCTACACGGTCCAGCAAGCCTGCCTCTTCATGCACGATCCACGCGAGCAGCACCGCTCCCTCGTCAAACGGCTCCTGCGCTACCTGCGCGGCACATCGACACACGAGCTCCATCTGCACCGTTCTGCCTTGCTCGACCTGGTGGCCTACTCCGACGCCGACTGGGCCGGGTGCCCCGATACGCGCCGCTCCACGTCTGGCTATGCCATCTTCCTCGGCAACTCGCTTGTCTCCTGGTCGTCGAAGAGCCAACCTACCGTCTCCCGCTCTAGTGCGGAGGCGGAGTACCTCGCCATCGCCAACGCCATTGCAGAATGCTGCTGGCTACGCCAACTTCTCGGTGAACTGCGCGTACCTCTGCCCACGGCCACAGTGACCTACTGTGACAATATCTCCTCTGTGTACATGGCTGCCAACCCGGTGCATCACCGGCGCACCAAACACATCGAGCTCGACATCCATTTCATCCTAGAGAAGGTTGCCGTGGGCCAACTGCGTGTTCTTCATGTCCCGACCACGCAGCAGTTCGTCGACGTTCTGATGAAGGGCCTCCCGACGTCGGCGTTCGAAGAATTCTGGCCCAGCCTGTGCATCCGGCCACCTGATGCTCAGACAGCGGCGGGGTGTTGACTGTAACTTCCCTAGTCTAGCACTCATGCACGTACTAGTGCATGCCCACGTTGTAGCACCACCTCGCGCACCTCGCGCCTCATGTAACTGCGCTCGGCGCCCCTCTGTAACCCGACTATATTAGCCTAAGTAATACACTCGAGATCACCCATGGTGCATTCTCTCATTCCTCTCCTCGTCTACACTCTGGACGGCGGCTGGTCGGTGCTGGCTGACGCTAACGGCCAGGAGAGGATGTCGACAAGGCTCAGTGGAGGCGTGATGATCCATATGGAGATCAGGATGAGCAAGGGTAGTAGCAGAGAGGCAACAACGGCTCGATGCCAAAACCTGCACTACGGGCGCTCTGTTCGTGCTCTGGCCGTGCAAGCTGAGTGTTCGACAAAATGCCAGGGTAGTCTATAGTGATCAAATTATGAAATTTGGCAGGTTAGTGATAATTAGGATGACAAGAATGTTGGACAAATTATTTTAGCAAGATGAGCTACTATCACTTGGAGTTCCGAAAATGTTGACAAATTTTGTCATGAGCTCAAGGTGTTCGACAGAATGCAAGGGCCATTTAGAAATTTCTTCTGGAAGTGAAACTTGGCAGGATGATGTCTCCTTGGGTGTTGGTGATGATGGTGGAGTTAGTTTGGCAAAAAGAAAAATTTGTTAGTGGAACTTTTACAAGAACTCAGTTCTGGGCCAGAAATTGAGGAGAACATTTGGTGGACTTAAATGATGCAAATGGAGCTGATCTTCTGTACTTAAGGTTTTGGTTGGAAGGACTATAAGGTGGAAAACTTACAGAATTATTGGAGCTAGGAAAATTAGGGTTGTAGTTGTAGCTCAAGAATGGAATAGAACTGAAAAGAGGATGTTTCACTCAAAATTTTCAAAATACCAAGTTAGGTTTTTGCATAAGAGTGATATATAAGCATCACCTAACCTCTCGTAATTTTTGTGGAATTTTGAAAGAATTAATTATAAGGGTCTTAGTGCAACGGAAGCATTTAAGAGGTTGGAGATTCTATTAAAAGAATTATTTTGTGGCAAATTTTATTCTGATAATATTTCCTACTTAATTTTTAAAAGGGTGGATGAAATGATCAAGAGAACTTTCAAACCGACAATATTCCTCAAAAAGTTTCTAAATGGTGGGAAGGATTTTGGAAAACAGAAGTCAATGAAGATTCTGAAATTATTAGATGACCTAACATAATTCGCTAATAACACAAAAGGCACATCGTGCAAACAAGTACTACACACTGCTACAAACATACACATGATCGTTTATGACACGACGGTGGGATCTACGGGGCAACAAGGTTACTAAGGACTCGACAACTACTCTGGTGGACTCAGTCCACTTCGTCAACATCCAGTCGGGCGTGTCTCGCAGACGTAGAGGCTTCTCTGTTTGCTTCAACGTCGGAGTTGGCTGGAGTAGAATGAGGAGTGACAGGGTTGGGGTAGCGATGATGACCCACGTAGGGTGTAGTGGCTACAGTCCCATTGGAGAAACTCCCCAAGAGACGACGGAGTTCCTCCGGGGAAACGAATGCATTGCCGGGTGGACAACAGCGACAGACCTCGTGGGCTCGCGATTGGTCTCCCAAACAACACTATTGGGGTGTTGGTGGCTGGTGCAGCTTCACTTCTCACTGGGGTCAGGAGAGCAAGTGTCCCGCGGGTCGCAATCAGATCAAGGGTGACCTAATTGAAGAGTGCCTCTTGCGCTCTTAGGTAGCGCACTAGATGCACCAAAGCAGGATCCGACTCTTGGTCTTTGTTGGTGACTTGGGTCGGGCTACCATAGCCATCACGACTAGGGTAGTAGAGGAATGGACGAATGTTAACCTCGGCCATTGGTGATGGAGTTGAACTATAGCCTCTCGGGCTGCAAGCTGGATGGCTTGGGGCTTGTCGAAGGTCACCCTCCCGGTGAACCGACAGGGGCCTTCTAATGTGGTGCCCCTTCCATAGATGTGCACCATGGCCCAGAAGTGATGGATGGCATCACTTGTGTGTTCCTGGTACACAACATATTCCGGGGGTTCGTCTACGCCAAACGCACAACGAGTGAGATTGGCGAGAATGGCTACGAAATCTCCAGACTTGGATGCGGTGGTCTCGTTGCAGATGATGGGACCAGGCATCTAGGTGGTTTGGATATCAGGCTGCGAGTGAAGGCTGTGACGTGCTGAGTTGCGTCAAGGCTTCCTTTATAAGCCAGCGGAGTCTTCCATCGCACGCTTGTGGATGGGACAACTCAAGTGTCGGCCAAAGGTGCACTGATGCGAAGCATTCTACGATCATCGCCATGTACACTACGACTACTCCCCAAGCCCCAAGAGGACATAGGATGAGACCTCGACCATATGCTATTGGACACAAGGTGAACTCACACCTCTCCGAACCGTCACTTTACACATGTGAGACATGGCTACTACCTCAAACATATGTGCTATGCATGACCAGGAACCAAGAGGAAGACCAAGGAACAACTAGGAGCGTTGGACAAGATGACGAGGACACAAAGCGCGAGGACTGAGAGGAAGGGTTGATTGCAACTCACAGCCACCGGACGACCGATACGTACTGGATGTCCGACACGTGGAGGTTCAGCCAGCCAGGGCAACTATAGCCAAGGCACCTTATAGCGCCCGGACGATAGCCAGACGTCGTACGACCAACAGCTTCCAGATATTCCATGCCACATGTCCAGAAAAGAAATGTCGGAAGTCCGACGCCCTCCGGACGTCTGGACCGCCACGAGCGACCGGCCATCCGATAACCACTGGACGTCTGACCCTGCCTCTGCGCAGCCACTCGGGTTTCCACCCATGTGTCTCTCTCTCACTTACCCCTTCGTGGCGCTAGACTATATATAGTACTTCACCTCCACCATTTTAGGGTTAGTATTGGTTTAGCTCATATGAGAGATAGAGCTTTGCTCATCCACTTGATACCTACTCCATTGGAGGCCAAGCACTCCATCAAGGAGAAGATCCCCTAGTGGATTCAAGACCTCCCTCTAGGAGATGAACTAGTGACCTTTGTATCCACCTTCATTGAATTTGAGTCATGTATCTCTCTTTGTGTTCATGGATCTAGCACAAAACAAGGCTAGAAAACAAGGGTAGGGGCTCCAAAATCATGATCAACCTTGGCTCATGTTACCAAGATGATGTAGGGTGGACACCCTAGGGCCGGTCTTTCACAATTGGAGTGAATCCTGTGAAGAACACGAGGGGAAACATGAGGGGAAACACGAGAGAAATCACTCAAACCAACAAGATTCGATTAAACATGTGCTAGATCCTCGAAACACAAAGAGATACACGATCCATGATCAACAAAGGACGATACAAGTATCAAGTTCTTCTCTATGAGGAGGCCTTGAGGAGGGTCTTCCCGTGAGGGGTCTTGAATCCACTTGGGGGATCTTCTCCGAAGAGGTCGTGAACTCCACTGGAGGAGGGTGTCAAGTGCATGAGCAAAGCTCTATCTCTCAAATGAGCTAATCCTTTGCTAACCCTAGAAAGATGGAGGAGGAGGAGGAGTACATATAGTCTAAGTGGACGAAGGGGTACATGGGTGATGCGGAGCATCCTATGGTCATCCCCATGGACCTACCTATGTCTCCCACGACACCACTTGAAGCAATGACAAGAGCTCGAGCAAAGGCTATCGAAGATAAGGTGAACTCGCTCCTCTCCGAACTACCACTTCCTACATGTGAGACATGGCTACTACCTCAAGCGGAGACACTATGTGTGATCAGGTACCTAGAGAAAAGCCACAGAATAGTTACACCCAATGGACAAGACGGCATGGACACCAAGTACAAGGACCAAGAGAGGAAGCTCCCTGAAGTTGACAGCCACCGAACGACCGATCCCCATCGGACGCCCGACGCCTGGAGCGTCCATCGGTCAGCCAAAGTTCCTGCCAGCGAAGACTTGAGCACCCGGACGACCGACAAGTACCGGACAACCGATGCCCTCCAACTTCCAGAGACTGACGCCCTCCGGAAATTCGACACCTGCGGGCCCGAGCCAAAACGCCAGAAGTCCGAGACCCACTGGACGACCGACGCCCCAGATGTCCGACGCCGGACGGAAATCCAACGCCGACCATCCAGAGCCAAACCGTCGGACTTCCGATAAGTACCGGACGCCCGGACCCTCGTGAGCCACCAGACGACCGGTAACTGTCGGACGTCCGACACCTGTGAGTGCACCGCATGTTGGGCCGATGCCCATGTACCCCTTTGTCCACTTAGACTATATATACCCCTCCTCTCCCCTCTTTCTAGGGTTAGCATTGGTTTAGCTCATACTTGAGATAGAGCTTTGCTCATCCATCCGTATCTACTACACCGAGAGAGACCGTGGCCTCTACGGAGAAGATCCATCTTGGATTTAAGACCCCTAACAGGAAGACCTTCAAGATCTACTCACGGAGAAGAACTTGCTACTTGCATCATCCTTTGTTGATCGTGGATCGTGTATATCTTTGTGTTTCGAGGATTTAGCACATGTGTAATCGGATCTTGTTGGTTTGAGTGATTTCTCTCGTTTTTCGTGTTCTTCGTAGGATCCGCTCCAATCGTGAAAGATCGGCCCTAGGGTTTCCGCCCTACATCATCATGGTATCATGACACTGGTACGCGTCAGTCCTGAACAAACGGTTTTAACCCCTTTCCGCGACGGCATTTGGAACCGTCACCAAGTGAGTGTGGGCGATAGGGGGGTCCTTCCCACACGACCCAGAAACCGTCGGGGATAGGGCCCCTATAGTACTCCTACTCGTTTCTGCTCGCATTGCCATCACAGTTGGTATTCTGTGGTGCTACGTTTACGATGCGCGACCCATAAAAAACGGTTCACTATTATAGAACGTGTATGATGCATGGCCCAGCACAAACTGTTCACTGTTAAGAAGATTAGCTAATCGTCGTACGAGTGTCTGACAGGATTACGAAACGTTGCACCGTCGTAACATCGTCGTACACGACAACTATCACACACGTTGTTCTGTTGTGGAACGTTTACGATGCATACTTCATCAGAAACAATTGATGGTTGCGAATCGTGTATGATAAGGCAACTAACACAAACGTTTAGTTTGCCCACACCGTTTGTGATATTGTCTGATATCGCACACACTTTGCGAACGGCAACTGTGTGCATGCTTGCACACGTTTCCTCTATGTGAACCGTCTTCGATTATGGTGCATATCGCAAATGTTTGTGTTTTACCAACCATGTGTGCCGTAACAACCTGGAGAGCGTAATTTCACCGTAATTTGATTGCTGCTTTTCCAAATTGTACCGGATTTGGATTTGAATTTGAAAGTATGCTACAGCTTTATTCATACCCATCAGGTTAAAACAACCAATGCATTATTTGATTCATAGGTACATAAGTTCAATAATTACATAAGAACCAAATAAAGAATGACGAACCACAGTTGTATACTTGTACTATTAAAGACGGTAAAGAAAGAGGCGAAATATATTTTTGTTGCTAAACAAGGTGAAGCGGAATGCCCATATTGTGCCCTCCTCCATGCAGAAGGCACGCACGACTCTAGTCCAACCCCTTGTGATGGCCGACCGCCCATCCTTCACGGTCTTCTTGAAAACATCTAGATAATCATCGTGTTCTGGTAGAAATACTTTAACCTTTGCATGCCCACCAATCATGTAGTTTGAGAGGTAATCTTGAGTAAACTGCTTTGGCAACCACTGCAAAGGAAAAAGATTCAGACATTGTCATCTAACACAACTCATTATGGGCAGTAAAAAGAAAGCTGCAGAGTTCTTACTTACCATCCTGCAGTTCGCTGCTGTGTTGGATAAAGTGTAAACAAATAGTTTAATTGCCATCTTTGGACCCATTTTACTAACAATCTTTATCAGCTTCCTCACTTGATGTTGGTTCATCGATATCTCATTGCCCCATACACAAAAAGGGTCAAAACGCGGATCTTTACCAATGACATATGTACCTAAAAGTACCAAGTTAATATTAGAAGCTAAACAACAATTGCACAATGATGTAGTACAACACTCTTTTATAATATGTCTATATACATCCGTATGTGGTAGTCCATTTGAAATCTCTAAAAAGACAACTATTTAGGAACAGAGGGAGTATCTTATAACATCCAATATACTCACATATTAGATGAATTAACATCTTATATTATGGTCCGAAAGGAGTTTAGTTCATTCTTACAAATTATCGGCTGATTAGCCGCTGCTGTATCCATGGGTTACAGTTAGTTTGAGCTAGTTCGGGCTCAAATAGCCCTAAAGTATATCTAAACATGAGGGCTAGTTTGAGCTAGTTGCATCTATAACCCACCCAAAAAAACTATCCAACCCAAGAGGTGCTAATTGGAGCCTCAGATATATTACATATGGCCCTAGTTAACCTAAGGGAAAATGGGTTGTAGATATATTCAGTTAAAAGTCCGATTCAGCAATTAGTCCCTTATCAGCTGCCGACCTATATGGTACCAGCTACCGATATCCTGAACAGTGAGCAGATATAAGCCATGGGATGAAACTAACGTCGATGGAAAACAACAGTCGTTCCCAAAATTGTCCTGTGTAGGTACATCGAGAAGCATGTTAAGCACAACAGGCTAAACATCAACCAAAATTTCACATGGCAGACAAAATAATCTCCAAAAGATAACTTCAGTGTGCAGGTTTAAGCACGCTACTAAAGCAAAACAAGTGGAAAGGTGTGCTAACTGCAAAATGCCTAACATTTATCAACAAGCAAACATAGTCATTCAAATAGGTATTGTGCCGGTCTAAGTACACTGGTTATGGTTAAATAAAGATAGAAAGGCGTGTTAACTACAAGATGCAACAACCAAATGTAGTCATTCATAGTGGTATTGTTGAAACTGGTACTGATCAAATTGAACCGCACAATTCATACTTGCACATATAGAACATCACATTGTGAATAACTAGAATAAACAAGGCATACTACAAACAACCAAAGATAGCATTTGAAACTGAACATATGCTAACTACAGACAACCGAAAAATCAAAAAACTTTAAAAGAGGCATATGCTAGCTATAACAGGCTTAACATCAAGCAAATATATGCATTCCTATCGGTATGTTTAAAACTGGATTGATGATATGTACTACACAGTAAATAATTGCACATATAGAGCATCACATTGTGAACAACTAAAATAAACAAGGCATACTGCAAACAACCAGATATAGCAATTAAAACTGAACATATTCTCACTACACTACAACAGGGACTCGACAAAACAAATGATGGGTGAAGAGGCACGGCAAAACAAATCATGGGTTTCCTCACTTGTCACAGATGGGCTCGTTCCCGTGGGAAGAACATGGACCCTGGATGCGCTCCATGTTGTCGCAGATGGGCTCCTTCCCCTTGGAAGAGCACGACTGTTGATGCGGAGGATCCTACAGTCATCCCCATGGACCTACCATCGCCTCATCAAGAGCCAATAGGACCCATGACACGAGCACGAGCAAGAGCTCTCGAGAATGAGGTGACTTCCTTCCTTAGTGATATCACATATGATCCACTCGAGACATGGCTACTACCTAAGTCCGATATGCTATACATGATCAGGTGTCAAGAGGACCCTCCCGAAGATGCTCGTGAAGACGGACAAGCCGCCAAGTCCATGGATGAAGAGAACCAACGGAAACGGTCAAGAACACCTCCCAGGCCCCGGACATCTGGCCAGGACCCCGGACATCCGTCCCCTGGAGCATCATCCTCAGCAGCCGCCCAGCCGCCCAACATCTATAGGCCCCGGACATCTGGCACCAGCCGGAACATCCGGCCCGAGCCCGGAAATCCGGCTAGAAGCCCGGACATCCGGCGCCACGCACCAGAACCTACAGAAGCTTACACCACCAGCCCAGACACCCGACCTTCAAGCCCGGACATCCGGCCCGTCGGGAAGGCCTGGACATCCGGCTCCGTCTATCTGCGCACAGTAAAGGGCCGAGGCCCATGTACGCTTTCGCCCCCTAGACTGTATATACTCCTCCTCCTCCCTCTTTCTAGGGTTAGCATTGGTTTAGCTCATATGTGAGATAGTGCATTGCTCGTCCATACGGATCTGCTCCTCGAGAGAGACCGCGGCCCCTCTATGGGGACGATCCATGTTGGATTCAAGACCCCCTCTTGGGTGGCCCCATCAAGACCTCCTCATGGAGAAGAACCGGTTACCCTTTCTATCGTCCTTTGTTGGTTTTGGATATTGTATCTCCCCTTGTGTTTCGAGGATCTAGCATATGTGTGACTATATCTTGTTGGTTTAGTGATTCCTCTTGTGTTTTCCCTCGTTTTCCCCTCGTGTTCTTCGTGTTCTTAGTTGGGATCTGCTCCTTTCGTGAAAGATCGGCTGTCTAGGGTTCCACCCTACATCTCTTGGTATCATGAGCCACGTTGATCACAATTTCGGAGCCCCCTCTCTTTGTTTTATATCCTAGTTGATTTCGTCCTAATTTCAAAAATCCCCACCAAAAATAGCCCCAATTTTTTTTGTGATTTGTTGGTGTGATGAAGTTTTTTTTGGATTTGATCAGCGGATTTCGTGTGTTGCAGGTAGATCTAGCTTTTCCCCATCTTTTCCCCAATTTCCATCCACAAAATCTTCCGAATTTTGCCCCGGATTTGACCTCTCCACACGGTGTTCATCGAGTTCGTCCACGGATCCATCAGCCCGGACATCCGGCCCGTGACATCACTTGCATCCTCCACTCCGTTTAACACCTAACCTTCGACCAATTTTGTCTCGGTGCCCACATACACTTCCGCATACCACCACCACTTCCGCATAGCACAACTATAGCCTTTCCCACTACCAACTCCGACAATTTTGACCTGTTTTGCTTTGATAATTTGAGTTGTGGTTTCCGTGTCCTATTGTGTTTTGGCTATCTTGGTACGGTTCGACATCAACATCACCACCGCTCATCTTCGCCAAGGACTGCTACGAACAACTATATCATAGTGGTATCAACCTCACCTTGGTATCATCTTGGTACCGTGATATCATCATACATTCTTGCTATATGCATTGATAACCACCATAGCCTTACTTTTGCGTAGCTTACCCATCGAGTCTAGCCGTTGAGTATTGTCGGCAACGTGATTTGTGCACATTAGTGATCATACTTCCCATAGCATACATACCATCATCGTGTTGCACATCTTGGTATCATCTCTTGTGTCACAAAGTTGTCATCGCATACACAATTGCTATCTTGGTTCGTGAAGCATTGCATGAGAAAAGAGCTCAAACAACAAAGAGCCAAACAAGCTTTTAAGCAAAAGTGGAAAGATAAGCAAAGAGCTTATAAGAAAGAACCATAGCATCATACAACATTAAGATTGTCATACTCGATCATCTTGGATCATACCATCGGTATACCATACATATAGCATACTTGGGATAGAAGTTTTTGCATTTTTGCTTAGTAGGTTGTGCACAAGTTCGTATGAGACTATTGTGCAATCATGCTAGTGTCTCTCTAGTGTTGTGCAACAAGAGCATTTTCGTGGACTCCACATTTTTTCTCACCCCTTGGTTGCACGACCCCACTTATCTATTTGCGTGTGTGTTTCCGTGTACTTTATCTTGCTATTGGTCTACTTGTTGAATTTGCAAATTTGCGAATCTTTTCCAACATTATTGAAGCTCGCTAACAATTGCATCAAATTTTGTGCCACTATCCTAACCGAGATCCACCATAAGCTTTTACTTTTGTAGGTGTGAGAAACCGACAAGAATTGGTACCAATTGTGCTATTTCCTTGTTCCACATTGGAGTGATCTTTGATCCATTTTCAACATCGGTCAAGGTACATTTGGTATAGGTTCTTATTTTTCTCCCACTCACATATCTTTGTTTGGAATGATGGATAGGCCAAGTACTTCTACCAACCCACTATTTCTTGAGCAAGACGACGACCCGAACAACTACGTCACCAAACTACACCTATTTGGTACACAACGAGCTTTGCATGAAGAGCAACTAGCAATGAGCGACCCCATCGACAACCTCGCTACCGAGTTGTGACTCTCCGAGCAACACACAAGAGACTACTTCGACAACAAGCTTGACGAGCACAAGCATGCGAATGATGCAACAATGGACGAGATTCGTGCCTTGTTGTTCAACCGCTCTTCTACCACTTCGTCCTACTCAAGAAGGAGCCGCTCGAGTCAACACTCCGACGACACTATCTCCGGCTCAAGTACCCCGACATCAAACACTCTTCGTCATGCCGCGCGTCAAGATCCTCAAGCAAACCGCAATCCTCTACGTGATAACGACTCTCAAGAGCAAGCTCGCGCGCAAGAACATCGACACCGTCAAAATCAAGCTACATTCGTGCAAGCACAAGAACGACAATGTCAACGACAACAAGAACAAGAGGACCGAGCGCGACAACATCAAGATGCACAAGATGCCGAGGCACAATATGAAGAAAAACAACTTCGTGAAGCCCAAGCACTTGATGCACAACGTGCCCTTCGAGATTCAAGTCATGCCGTAGCCAACCGAGGCCGACAAGCTCGTCTACATCAAGAAGCGCTTCGCGATAAGCTCAAGAGAGGATTTTCCAAGCACGTGTGCATCGACAAGTTCCTCAACAAGCTTGACAAGCCCTCCACAAGCTCGACAGGAACATCAAGTTCAACAAGAGCAAGACGACAATGGAAACCCTCCAAGACAAGAGCAACATGAGTTCGACAACCCTCCTCGCCAAGAGCAACAAGAGATTGTCAATCCTCAACGACATGGGCGTCATCATCCCCGAACCCAACACAATGAAGAGCAATGATACGGCAAGCTAAAGTTCACCATGCCCAAGTTCATCGGAAGCAATGACCCTGAAGAGTACATCTCATGGGCATTGAAGGTTGACAAAATCTTCTGCTTGCACAACTACGAAGAAGAGAAGAAGATCGCAATGGCATCCCTTGAGTTCCAAGACTACGCCCTTATTTGGTGGCAACAAGTCATTGATCGTCGAGTAGCAAGAGGTGAACCACCCATCACTACTTGGGTGCAAATGAAGGATGTCATGAGAGCACGATTCGTGCCAAATTACTACAACCGCGACCTCTTCAAGAAACTCCAACTACTCAAGCAAGGAACCAAGAGCGTTGAAGAGTACTACAAGGAAATGGAGATTGCCATGATACGAGCCAATGTCACGGAAGATGATGAGCAAACTATGGCATGTTTCTTGAAAGGACTCAACCATCCTATCAAGAAGATCGCCGACTTCCAACCATACTCGAACCTCATCGAGCTAGTGCATCAAGCTACCAAAGCGGAACGTCAAGTGCACGATGACATCAAATATGCCAACTTCTAATCCAAGTCATATGGATTCTCCAACTCTCAAACGTCAACGACTCCAACACCTTCTACCTCAACCAAGCCATCTACAAGCAACAGCAACAAGTCAAGTTACAAGAAAGCTTCGACAAGCTCAAGTCGTCCTCCTACTACAAGCAACTTCAAACCGAAAGCTTCTTCATCATCTACCCCAAATGATGAGACTATCCAGACAAGTTCCTTCCAATACTTCACATGCGGAGGCCGAGGCCACAAGTCATTCAAGTGCACAAACAAGCGCACCATGATCCTCAATGACGATGGAACCTATGACTCAATGAGTGAAATAGAAATGGAAGCCCTTGAGCATGTGGCCATGTACCGACAAGTGAACAACGAAGATGAAGATGATCAAGTCTTTTCTGATGAAGATTCGAGCCCCACTCTTGTTGTGTCCAAGGTCTTGACTCTTCAACATCAACAAGACGAAGAACAACGATGCCACATCTTCCACACAAAGTTCGGAATCAATGAAAGGTCCGTCAAGGTCATCATCGATGGAGGGAGTTGCCATAACTTAGCATGTGAAGAACTATGCTCCAAGCTTCAATTGGTCAAGATGAAGCACCCACACCCATACAAGGTTCAATGGCTAAGCGATATCGGCACTTTGCAAATCGAGCATAGAGTACAAGTTTATTTCAACATCGGAGCTTACGAAGACACCTTGGAGTGTGATGTCCTTCCGATGACCGTTTGCCACCTCCTTCTTGGACGTCCATGGAAATTTGACCGAGGTGTCATCCACAATGGGTGTACAAACCACTACAGCTTCAAGATGAAAGGAAATGATTATGTGCTACGACCTATGTCTCCAAGCGAAGTGATCGCCGACAAGCAAGCCACCCATCATGGAGAGAATAGTGAGAGAGCGAACCACCAAAAAGAGAGTGAGCGCCACAAGCCCAAATTGAGTGCCTCCACGATGAGCGACAAGAAGAACTTAGTTCTGTTTGCCACAAAACGTGAGATGAGAGAAGTGTGTGAGAACCCATCAAGTGTCCTATACTATGTCCTATTGTGTAAGGACGAGGCACCGAAAACTAACACCTCTCACGATCTACCTTTAGTGTTATCTTCTCTATTGCAGGAATTCCAAGATGTTTTCCCCGACGAACTACCTCCGGGTCTACCTCCACTACGAGGCATCGAGCGCCAAATCGACCTCATCCCCGGAGCGCCACTCCCAAACAAGGATCCATACCGAGTCAACCCCGAAGAAACCAAAGAAATACAAAGGCAAGTAAAGCGTCTCATCAATCAAGGGAATGTGCGTGAAAGTTTGAGTCCTTGTGCCTTACCAGTCATTCTTGTGCCAAAACGAGACGGTAGCTTTCGCATGTGTTCCGATTGTAGATCCATCAATTCTATCACCGTTCACTATAGGTACCCCATTCCACGCCTTGATGATATGCTTGATGAGATTAGCGGTGCCACTATTTTTTCCAAAATTGATCTCAAAAGTGGTTACTATCAAATCCGCATACAAGAGGGTGATGAATGGAAAACCGCTTTCAAAACTAAGTTTGGTTTGTATGAGTGGTTAGTCATGCCTATGGGTTTATCCGAAGCACCCAGTACTTTCATGCGTCTTATGCATTATGTGTTTCGCCCTTACATTGGTTCATTTGTTGTTGTCTACTTCGATGGTATCCTTGTTTTTTTAGCAAATTTCTCAAAGAGCATTCACCCACCTTCGCACCATGGTACAAACTCTTTGAAAAGAGCAACTTTATGCTAATATGGAAAAATGCCTTTTCGGTGTTGATAAGCTTGTTTTCTTGGGTTTTGTAGTATCTTCCAAGGGTGTTCATGTTGATGAACCTAAGATCAATGCTATTAAGAGTTGTCCCCAACCAACCAATTTGCAACAAGTGCGTAGTTTTCTTGGTTTAGCCGGTTTCTACCGTAGATTTGTGAAGGATTTTAGCACTATTGCTTCTCCTTTACATGCTTTGAGCAAGAAGAATGCACCCTTTGTTTGGGGACCATCTCAAGATAGCGCATTCAATGAGCTTAAGAATTTGCTTACTCATGCTCCCATGCTTGCATTACCCAACTTTGACAAACCTTTTGAAATTCATTGCGATGCTAGTGGTAATGGCATAGGAGGTGTGTTAACGCAAGAGAAGCGCCCCATAGCATACTTTAGTGAGAAACTTTCTGAAGCGCAACTCAATTACCCCATATATGAGAAAGAGCTATATGCTTTAGTGCGAGTTTTGCGTGAATGGGAACATTACCTTCGCCCTCATGAATTTGTCATCCATACCGACCTTGAAATGCTTAAGTATCTTAAGGGTCAAACTAAGTTAAACAAGCGTCTGCTAAATGGTGTGAGTTTATTGAGTCATTTCCTTATGTCATCAAGTATATCAAAGGAAAGGAAAATGTTGTGGCGGATGCACTTTCCCGTATATGCATGCTCGTTACTCTGCTTGAATTGAATGTCATTGGCTTTGAGCACATAAAAGACTTTTATGAGCATGATCCTACTTTTGCTATTCCTTATGCCAAATGTTTGACGCATACATCTTGGGAACACTATTACCTCAAAGATGGTTACCTTATGAGAGCTAACAAACTATGCATTAGTCTTCTCTTCGTTTGTTGCTTTTGCAAGAATCTCATGGCGGAGGACTAATGGGACATTTTGGACGCGACAAGACATTTGCCACGCTCTCCAAGAACTACTTTTGGCCTAAGATGTTTCGCGACGTCAACCACTTCACCAACCGATGCTCTACATGTCGCAAAGCTAAGTCTAAAGCTCAATCTCATGGCCTTTACATGCCACTTCCAATTCCATATCAACCATGGGAAGATATTTGCATGGATTTTGTGCTTGGTTTGCCTAGAACTAGAAATGGCAAGGATTTCGTTTTTGTTGTTGTGGACCAATTCTCCAAAATGGCTCATTTCATTCCTTGCAACAAGATAGACGGTGCTTCACATGTTGCAAATTTGTTTTGTAGGGAAATCTTGCGCCTTCATGGAGTGCCAAAGACGATTTTCTTAAGTTACTTTTGGAAGACCTTGTGCGACAAGCTCAGAATCAAGCTTTTGTTCTCTTCGGCATACCATCCACAAACCGACGACCAAACGGAGGTGAGAACCGCGCGCTCTCCACTCTATTACACGTGTTGATAAAGAAGAACATCAAGGAGTGGGAGGAGTGCCCACCTATCGCCGAGTACGCCTATAATCGCGCAAGACATTCAACTACCGGCAAGTCCCCCTTCGAGGTCGTCTACGGCTTCAACCCGTTGTCCCCATTGGACATTCTACCTCTACCGCTACAAGAGCGCACAAACATGGACGCGAGTGCCTGAGTCAACTAAAGAAGATGCATGAAGATACAAGGCACACAATCGAGCACCAAGTACAATGACTCGCGACCAAGCTCAACGTCAACAAGCAACCCATGATATTGAACATTGGAGATCTTGTGTGGCTACACCTTCGCAAGGACAGCTTCCCCAACGAACGCAAGTCCAAACTTCTACCATGAGCGGATGGACCCATCAAGGTGCTTGCACGCTACAACAACAACGCCTACAAGATCGACCTCCCATGCGATAAGTACTCCATGAGCGACATCTTCAACGCCAAAGATCTCTCCCCGTACCATGGTGATGAGGATTTCGATCCGAGGTCGGATCTTTCCCAAGGGAGGGGAGATGATGCGGAGCATCCTACAGTCATCCCCATGGACCTACCATCGTCTCATCAAGAGCAAAGAGGACCCATGACACGAGCACGAGCTAGAGCTCTCGAGAATGAGGTGACTTCCTTCCTTAGTGATATCACATATGATGCTCTCGAGACATGGCTACTACCTAAGTCCGATATGCTATGCATGATCAGGTGTCAAGAGGACCCTCCCGAAGATGCTCGTGAAGACGGACAAGCCACCAAGTCCATGGATGAAGAGAACTAACGGAAACGGTCAAGAACACCTCCCAGGCCCCGGACATCCGGCCAGGACCCCAGACATCCGGCCCTTGGAGCATCATCCTTAGCAGCCGCCCAACATCTATAGGCCCCGGAGATCTGGCCCGAGCCCGGAAATCCGGCCAGAAGCCCGGACATCCGGCGCCACGCACCAGAACCTACAGAAGCTGACTCCACCAGCCCGGACATCCTACCTCCAAGCCCGGACATCCGGCCAGTCGGGAAGGCCCGGACATCCGGCCCGTCGCCCGGACATCCGGCTCCGTCTGTCTGCGCACAGTAAAGGGCCGAGGCCCATGTAACCTTTCGCCCCCTAGGCTACATATACTCCTCCTCCTCCCTCTTTCTAGGGTTAGCATTGGTGTAGCTCATATGTGAGATAGAGCATTGCTCATCCATGTGGATCTGCTTCTCGAGAGAGACCGCGGCCCCTCTACGGAGACGATCCATGTTGGATTCAAGACCCCCTCTTGGGTGGCCCCATCAAGACCTCCTCACGGAGAAGAACCGGTTACCCTTTGTATCGTCCTTTGTTGGATTTAAATCTTGTATCTCCCCTTGTGTTTCGAGGATCTAGCATATGTGTGACTATATCTTGTTGGTTTAGTGATTCCTCTTGTGTTTTCCCTTGTTTTCCCCTCGCGTTCTTTGTGTTCTTAGTTGGGAGTCCGCTCGTTTCGTGAAAGATCGGCCGTCTAGGGTTCCAACCTACATCAACTATAGGGTACCCTCCCTGATGTCGCACACGGGCGCTTTCCCCTTGGAAGAGCAGATGGGATCTTTCCCCTTGGGACAGCCGGAGAGGGTGCCCTCCTCGTGGTCGCCATCGATGAGGTCTGACTTGGAAGCTGTGGATCCCAAGCCAGCATCGCGGAACGTGTCCTTCAGAAATGCCAAAAGGGGCTCGATGGCGATGTAGAATGGCAAATTGTTGACAGAGATTAGCGGCGGGGCATGGATGAGATCGACGATGGTTGAACCCGAGGGGTTGGGGGTGCGGCACTTAACCTGTGACACAGCCTGCCTCAGGGCGTCGTTGTCGATGACCTTGATGTCGTAGCTAGCGGACAAGACATGCCCGCATACTCTAGCCCGGTGCTTGAGTGCCTGCCGCCAGTAATGGTCGTCAGCTTCCTCGGTGATGTCGGTCTAAGAGACCGCTATACACATCTTTTGGGCCAGTCGCTTCTCTTGCTCCATGGGAAGCGTACCCGGGCTTAGGCTGTGATGCTCTGGAGTGGGGGATGGGGATGCGGAACTCTGGGAAAGGGGGAATTTGGCAAGCGTCATCTAAGAAACTCAAGGCATCCTGGGTATGGAGATCGGTGGGTAAGCTGCACGGGCAAACCGGCAGATGTTGACAATGGAGGCCTTGCGGCGGCGGCAGCAGGAGCGGTGGGGACCTTGCTAGGGTTTCGAGCGAGGGAGGGTGTGTGTGTGTGCGTGCGCACACGCCCGAGGAGGTTTTGGTGTGTGTGTGTGTGTGTGGAGGGGGGGTGTTTGAGGAAATGATGCGGGTACTGAAAATTTTACTACGCGGGAGTGAAATGTCGGGCTATTGAAAATTTTGATGATAGTGCATCGCACATGGTTCGGAGATAACAACCATGTGTTATGAAACAGAAAAACCCTCGAGGCGGGCAGATATTTTCTAGGGATGCAGGCGGGATTGGGAACAAGAAGCATCGCACATGGTCCGGAGATAACAACCGTGTGTTATGAAACAGAAAACCCTCGAGGTGGGTAGATATTTTCTAGGGATGCAGGCGGGATTGGGAACAAGAAACATGGCACACGGCCCGGAGATAATAACAGTGTGTTATGAAACAGAAAAACTGTCGGCGTTCTGGGAACGGGGGTCCCTAGACTTGCCTGCCTGCGGCCTGCGGTGTGGCTCAAAGGGGGCCTAGCACGACCCATCTTTGTCAACACAGACCCAAGTCCCTCGCGAGGGGCCAAGCCTCGCGGGGCGGATGACACGGTGCTTCCTCAGGCGCGGCCTCATCATGCTGGCTCGCGAGGAGGCGGAGAGATCAAGGCGGGGTACCTCACGAGGTGCCCATGATGCAAGCCATGACGACCAAGGGCGCCAGGCAGGCGCCAGCCCGCGCAGTGTTCTCCCATTTCGGTGCAAAGGGAGCAAGCGCAGGCGGGAGGATCAAGCAAAGGCACCCATTTTGGTGCAACGAGACCAGGACCAGCTCCGCGACAAGAAGGAAGTCACTATGGAGCCCAAGCCAGCGTCACCACCAGAGCCTTTGGCAGGCGAAGACCAACTTTAGTCAGGATAATTGTACCAGATGTTCCCCTTCAAACTGGCCAATTGTTGGCGCCCTTCCCGCTCAATATTTGGGAAGAGGCCCAGGGCCTTTGCCTATAAATAGGACTAGCCACCCCCAGGGTAGAGAGATCGAGTAGCTAGGCATCTTGACATCTATCGATCGAAAAACCTGGTAGCTACGCATCACAGAGAGAGAGAGAGAGAGAGAGAGAGAGAGAAGGGCGACTGAACTCCTCCTAGCAGTTCATCGCCCGAGCTAAGAACAGCCCCTTGCGAGGCTGTTCGTCCTTGTATTGTTCATCATCAGCCCAAGAGGCAATCCACCACACCACCACACTGGAGTAGGGTATTACACCACATCGGTGGCCCGAACCAGTATAAACTCTGTGTATCTTGTGTTTTTCTTCTCGTAGCTTAGATCCTTGCAAGGCGGAGGGGTACAGGTAGGTAGGAAGCGTAATCTCCGCGCGCACCCCAGAGTTCGAACCTTAAGGGTCTGCCGGAACCCGAAATCCGACATTTGGCGCGCCAGGTAGGGGTGCGCCGGAATTCGTCTTCCGCCGCTCCGTTCTTCTCCGACCATCGCGTCCATGTCTGACGCTCGTCAGGCCCGCGTCGAGCGCCGAGCCGCTCTCGCTTCCCGCGTCGCCCAGACGGCCCCTGTCGGCGGGCGTCCTCGCTGTTCCCCGTCGCCTGCCATCAACGCCACCACTGGCCCGGCGGGGAACGAGCAGCAAGCATCATCTCAGCATCCTTCCGTGCGGCGAGACGGCCGCACCGCTACTCCCTCGCTCACCCCAGCCGGCTCTTCGTCCCGCGCGCTCCGCGCTCCCTTGGAGGCTCGAGCTACGCTCATCGCGGCAAACGAGCTCCTGCGCTACCGTCTCGTCGACGACGTCTATGAAGAGTGGCTCAACCGCGTCGCCGAGCTCGTCCGTGCCGCGGGGGGCTCTCCTGCGCCGTCCATTCCGCTGCACCGCACCCCGCCCCGCGTGGGCAACGAAGCTCCGGGGGCGCCCCAGTCGCCTCCTCACCAAGAAGACGCCCCGGCCGCAAGGCGCGTGGCTCTTGGCTGGAACCCGCTCCGCCAGGCACCAGCGCGGCAAGAGCAGAGCTGCCAAGAAGTTCCTCGCCCGCAAGAAGTTGGCTGGGCGCTCCATGCTCCGGCGCGTCGCGGCCACGCTCCTGCTCCCGCACGTCAAGACCCCGCGCTACTCCCAGCTGCAGCGCGCGGGGACCTGCAAGACCAAGCTCTCCGTCACCCAAGGCCTCCCATGGCCACGGCGGGCTGCCGCGCCTTCACCACCGAGCTGCGCAGCGTCACGTGGCCCGGCAAGTTCAAGCCAGACTTGCCTCCTCGCTACGACGGCACGGCCGACCCTGCGGAGTTCCTCCAGCTCTATGAGCTGGGCATCGAGGCTGCCAACGGAGATGAGAAGGTCATGGCGAACTGGTTCCCCATGGCGCTCAAGGACGGAGCCCGCACCTGGCTCCTGAACCTGGCCCCAAGCACGATCTCCTCCTGGGACGAGATGCGCACCCGCTTCATTGCCAACTACCAAGGTACTCGCGACTGGCCACCCGCCGTGAGAGACATGCGCCGCATCAAGCAGCAGCCCGGAGAGACCCTGCAAAAGTACATCCAGCGCTTCAACAACGCACGCCTCGAGATTCCTAGGGTGTCCGAGGAGGCCATCATCTCAGCCTTCTCCAACGGCGTGCGCGACGTCAAGATGAAGGAGGAGTTGGCGATGCATGAAGACCTGTGCACTTCCTTGGAGCTGTTCAACTTGGCGACCAAGTGCGCCTGGGCTGAGGAAGGGTGTCTCTCCCTCCTCGAGCTGCCTGCCGCAGACCCAGAAGAGAAGAAATCCAAGGCCAAGGATGTGAAGCGCAAGGGGGCTGCCGTGCTCGCGGCAGAACCAGACACCAAGCGGGGCAGAGATCAGCCCGAATCTTCCAAAGGCAGTCGGTACTGCGTGTACCACGACCTCCACACCCACAACACCAACGAATGCCAAGATCTATGAGCCGTGCGAGAAGGAAGGATCGGCCGTCGTCCCGACCGCGCTGACCGGGGCTACGGTCGAGGAGGAGGAAGGAACGCAGGACGCTGGGAAGACCGCGGCCCACGCCAAGGGTGGCGCGATCGACCTTGCGAGGACCGCTGGCAAGACTCGCCTCGCGAGGGAGACTGGAGGGATCAGCCTCGTGAGGATTGCCCGCAAGGCAACGCAGACCTCCCTCCGCTGCTGCCGCATGCAAGAAGAAACGAGGACCACCAGGACGAGGGGGCTGGGGGCTTCCAGGAGCCACCAGCGCCTCCTGAGGCCCCAGGGCCTGGGGGCTTGTGAGGATCGGCTTCTGCAGCCCATCGAGTCTGCTGCACCAACACTGCTTCGTCCTCAACATCATCAGGTGACATCTTTCAAGTTTCATTTCCAGTTGGGAGCGCCCCCAGGGCTGCATTATTCCCAGGCCGCGTGGGTCCGTCCCAGAGGCATGTATCCCTTTTTGTTTCGTGTCGTTAGCTTACTTTGCTGGGGGCGCCCCTCGGGCTGCATCATCCCCAAGTCACTCGGGCCAGACCCAGCGGCATGTATCCCTTTCGCGTTTATTTCCGGATATGCATTCAAGCCACCATGCTTGATTATTTGATGCCGGTCCACGGCACCTCTTCTTCTCCATGTCAACCACTTGCACGTTAAAGGGGGGGTGCCTGAGCATCGCGACTCAGGGCTCTTACTGGCTCTCCAGCCCTCACCCTCTGGCCTTGTCCATGGCATCACGACCTGGCATACCAGCGACGGCTGAGATCAGCTCGAGGGCCGGGACCCGAGGATGTAGAGCGTAGGCATCTAACCCAACTTGCAGGAACACATCACAAGATAAGGCCCAGTGCCAGGCGCAATCCGCCTAGAGGTAGGGCCCTGTGAGTCCCGCGCTGGCTCACGGGTGCCCAGATACACCTCACCAGGCCCTACCGTGCCAGCCACGTGTCAGGGCGGGGCTGTATACGCCCCGAGGGCTCCTCCCGGAGGGGAGCCCCCTCCCACGTACTAGTGGAAGCACCATGCTCTGTGCTGGCTGACGACACTGCCGAGGAGCGGCTATGCCCATATACATACGGAAGCGCTATGCTCCGCGCTGGTGATAAACAACCGAGGGTGGCCCCCGGGCCGCATCAACCTCAGGGAGCCCAGAGCTCAGTGTCTAGCTTCATTGCAACGCCTCCCCCCGGGAGTGCCGCGCGAGGGGGCTGGGCACGGGGGCTGTGCCTGGGTCACGCCCATATGCAGGCCACCCAGCCAGGCCCCCCGGGCCTGGTTCGTCGCGCGTCTCTCCCCGAGCGGAGCCAAGGTACGAAGGCCGTTTGAGCGTCAAGGGGGACTCCTGAGCATCGCGACTCAGGAGCCTAACTGGTCCCGTAGCCCATCACTCCTTAGTTCCGAAAGGCTAACGCTGGGTGAGGTACGCGCGGGGCCGGGCTCTGCAGACGAAGAACGGTAGATCCACCCACATCGCACCTCCCTACTTGTTGGTCGCGCGCCAAGGGGGACTCCTGAGCATCGCGACTCAGGAGCCTAACTGGTCCTGTAGCCCCTCACTCCTTAGTTTCGAAAGGCTAATGCTGGGTGAGGTACGCGCGGGGCTGGGCTCTGCCGGCGTAGAACATAAGCAAGTAGGAAGGAACAACGTAAACTTCAAGGATCGCCTCCCTACTTGTTGTTCGTGCGCCAAGGGGGACTCCTGAGCATCGCGACTCGGGAGCCTAACTTGTCCTGTAGCCCCTCACTCCTTTGGTCCCGTCCTGGTTTCCGGTCGGGGCTAATGCTGGGTGAGGTACACGCGGGGCCGGGATCTGCCGGCGTAGAACATAAGCAAGTAGGAAGGAAAAGCATAAATTCAAGGAATTTAAAAGCAAATATTATAGTCCACACTGTTATCTCAACGCCAAACGCAAGTTTAAACGCCTCCCCGAGGCATGATACATGTGCAGGAATTGAAAATAGGACAGGAGCCACGACGGAATCTCCAGACGATGGTGGAGCAGCGCGGAGTGGCTTCACCTCATGGAGCAGCAGGGTCGGCAGCGCCTGGCTTCGGCTTGGTGCTGAAGGCCCGGAACTTCCCCAGCAGAGCTTCCGCGCGACCCTTCACGGCCTCGGCAGCGGTAGCGGCACGCTCGCCGCTCACTGGCTCCAGCAGGCTGTCGAGGTCGACGTTGGGGTCGCGAAGGTAGATGTGGGTGAAGACCCGCGTCAGCGCTGCAGAAGATAGGACACGCGCCTCGGCCTCGGCCGTGGGGCCAAGGCCAAGGGCGACATCCTCAAGAGCACGAACCAGGAAGGGAAGTAGCTTGGCGGGGCCGTCCTCGGGGCCAGCCAGCGGGCTCTCCAGGCTGCTGGTGTAGAGCATCTTCAACGAAGCATGAGCCTTCTCCTCCATGTCTGCGAAGGCCACGCGGTCCTCGGCAAGAACCCGAGCCTTGCTGTCCAGTTCGACCTTCGTCACCTCCAACTCCTTCTCCAGCACGTGTAGGCTGTCGCGGCGTTTCTTGAGCTTGGCCTCCCGGACCTCGACGGCTGCCTCGCAAGCCTTCATGCCCTCTTCTTGCTCTTGGCGAAGGCGGGCCTCTTTCGCGAGCTGGTCCCGTAGGCCTTGCAGCTCGTCCTCCAGCACCTTGCAGCGACCACGGACGTCAGCCGCCTCCCCCAGGGCTGCGTCACGAGCAGCCTTCGCCTCAAGGGCGGCCTGCCTCTCCTCATCACAAGCCGTTGAGGCCTGGACCAGCGCCGCCCGAACCGAAGCACCGGAGCGAATCCATCCTGAAGCCAGCTCCAAGCGCCCGGCCACCAAGCGAGGGTCGGCGCGAAGAAGATCCTGCCGGAGCCGGTCCAGCTCGGCAGCAACACGATCCAGAATGGCGGGAGGAGTCGGAGAAACAGCAGTCGGTGGAGTAGGAGGAGAAGGCGGCGGCACGACTACAGCACCCTGAGGTGGAGCCTGCTGCGCCCCGACGACTGTGGTGGTGGTGGCAGGCAAAGGCATCTCGAGAGTCATTTGGGCCATGGGGGCTGAGCTCGCCCCAGCCAACTCAGCCAGGCCTCGCGAGGATGACCGGGCAGGAGAGGCCCATGCGTCGTGGTCACCTTCCTCTCCAGGCAGATGTGCTGCCGCGGATGGAACCTCAGGAGCCCCCTTCAGCTTCTTCGCCGCGGGCGCCAGCCTATCCAAGAAACACGGACATCAAGCCTCAGCAGCAGAACACGAAATAAAGACAAGGATCAAGCACTTACGGGTTGTCGCCGGCGAGCTCAGGCAGCCTCCGGCCAAACTTGAAGCCTGACAGCCGGCTGGAAGGGTCAACCTCGGAAGCAGAAGGCGCGTCTGCGGACCGCCCCGGAGTCGGCGCAGACCCGCGGGGGATCAGCCCGGTCCTGTCCTTCTTCGGGATCGGGGGCGAGCTCCCACTGCCCAGCACATCGTCATCCTCGTCGTCGTCGGTCGGAGAGAGGAGGAGAGCGCGGGACCTGCGCCGGGAGAGGGGAGCCCTTGACTCTCCATTAGTCGCCTCGGAGTCAGGACCTTTCTCCCGCTCCTCTCCGTCCTCCTTTTCACTTGAGTCGCCGGAGGACATGTCCACCGGTTCCTCAGGAGCCTCCGTGGGCACAGGCCCGTCCCATTTGAAGACGAGCATAGACTCCACCACCTGTTCCCAGTCATCGCGGAGGAACAAGGGCGTAGGAGCATCCTCCAACCTCGCCACATCGACCCCAACCAGAGATTGGAGCACCGCGGCTAGATCTCCGTCACCCAAGGCCGCGGGGCTCGGATGAGGCCTCCACATCGGAGGTGAGTACTGCCGAAGCGGAGCCAGCTGGTGCTCCAGGAATTCCCTCAGCAGCAACGCGCCGGTCAGCTTCGCCGCCGCCATGCTGGCCGGCCTCAGATCCGCGTCCATCCTCTCCAACACCGGCTTCGCACGAGGGTCCGTGAGTTCCGCTTGACCCCAATCACCAGAGCTCGTGGGCAGCTCCGTGGGCAAGATCAGCCGAGGGTGAATGCGCCCAGCATCAGCCAAGACCCATTTGCTCCTGAAGCCCTCAATCCTTTTCCCGGGCTTCGAAATGGCAATGGCGCCACCGTACGCGATGAAACTCGCGCACGCGAAAGGAGAACCGCGAGAGACCCGGAGGGAGAAGTAGTGGCGCAGCAAGGCCACTGAGGGCTGCACCCCTACGTGAGCCTGGCAGTAATAGGCGAAGATTGCTAGGAGAAGGACGGACTTGGGGTGGAGATTTAGAGCCTGTAAGTTGTAATGGCGGAGGACAGAGAAGAAGAACTCGGAGAAGGGAGGCACCAGGCCGGCAGCATTGGAGCTCACAAAGAGCGGATAGAAGGTGCTCCCTCGGCCCTCAGGGGTGGCGGAGCCGGCCTTGAACACCCTCGCCCCGTCGATGCCCTGCGCCGCCGCCATCCGGTGCAACCGGGCAAGGCTCGCCTCCGACACGTTCGGTGAGTCCAGGGCAGACGAGTACCAAGCTTTGTTCAGGGACTGATGAGGCGCCATGGCTTCTAGGTCACGCGGTCGAAGCAGATCTGGAGATTTGGAGGAAGGAAGGAGAGGCACAAGAAAGGGGATCTGAGCAGCAACTGGAGAAAGCGAAAAAAAAAGCAAAACCTGGGCAGATGCCGCTCCTTTATCAACTCCCGCGGTTACGGGGACGCCCACGTCCAATCAACCGCCACGCGGCGCCCAAGGCCGCAGGCTGTTAGGGCCCGTGACGCTTCGCCCTTGCCTTTAGCCTCCCTACACGGCCAAGTCCGGGTGCGCCTCGGGCCCGGGGGCTACTGTCGGCGTTCTGGGAACGGGGGTCCCCAGACTTGCCTGCCTGCGGCCTGTGGGGTGGCTCAAAGGGGGCCCAGCACGGCTCATCTTCGTCAACACAGACCCAAGACCCTCGCGAGGGGCCAAGCCTCATGGGGCGGACGACACGGCGCTTCCTCAGGCGCGGCCCCATCAGGCTGGCTCGCGAGGAGGCGGAGAGATCAAGGCGGGGTACCTCATGAGGTGCCCATGACGCAAGCCATGACGACCAAGGGCGCCAGGCAGGCGCCAGCCCACGCAGTGTCCTCCCTTTCCTCTTCGGTGCAAAGGGAGCAAACGCAGGCGGGAGGATCAAGCAAAGGCACCCATTTCGGTGCAACGATACCAAGACCAGCTCTGCGACAAGGAAGAAGTCACTGTGGAGCCCAAGCCAGCGTCACCACCAGAGCCTTTGGCAGGCGAAGACCAACTTTTGTCAGAATAAGTGTACCAGATGTTCCCCTTCAAACTGGCCAATTGTTGGCGCCCTTCCCGCTCAATATTTGGGAGGAGGCCCAGGGCCTTTGCCTATAAATAGGACTAGCCACCCCCAGGGTAGAGAGATCGAGCAGCTAGGCATCTTGACATCTATCGACCGAAAAACCTGGTAGCTACGCATCACAGACAGAGAGAGAGAGAGAGAAGGGCGACTGAACTCCTCCTAGCAGTTCATCGCCCCAGCTAAGAACAGCCCCTCGCGAGGCTGTTCGTCCTTGTATTGTTCATCATCAGCCGAAGAGGCAATCCACCACACCACCACACTGGAGTAGGGTATTACACCACATCGGTGGCCCGAACCAATATAAACTCTGTGTGTCTTGTGTTGTTCTTCTCGTAGCTTAGATCCTTGCGAGGCGGAGGGGTACAGGTAGGTAGGAAGCGTAATCTCCGTGCGCACCCCAGAGTTCGAACCTTAAGGGTCTGCCGAAACCCGAAATCCGACAAAAACCCTCGAGGCGGGCATATATTTTTGAGAGGGGGAGCCTCGTGGAGCCCAATGTACTGTGCGGATGTGTGCCATGACAGGTGCACCAATGTGGCACACGGTTAGTTTGAGTGAACTGTGTCTGTTGTGTCATCTGACTTGTCTAATGTTCATAAATTTGGCAAAAAATGACGCGGGAGAGGGTCAGAACACAAACACACTTGCATGTGGACCAAATTTATGTATCAAAAGGGTGGTTTGATTTTCAAATACCAAATGCAACTTCAATGTGGCACCTCTCTCGCAAAGCGCACGGTATTGCTTGCCCCCACCCCCTCGTGTCGGCACGAAGGGAATCCTAAGCTATGAATGCATGGCCCCTCCCCCCAACCGAGGTTCACCTAGCAGTGCGAAGTAGCTAGCACCCCCCTTCGTCCCTCGTGTCAACACGAAGGGAATCCTAAGCTATGAATGCATGCCCCCCCATTCGAGGTTCATTCACCGCAAAGTGCGAAGTAGCTAGCAGCCCCCCTCCCTCGTGTCGGCACGAAGGCAATCCTAAGCTATGAATGCATGCCCCCCCAACGGAGGTTCACCCTAGCAAAGTGCGAAGTAGCTAGCAGCACCCCTCTCTCGTGTCGGCACGAAAGGAATCCTAAGCTATGAATGCATGCCCCCCAACCGAGGTTCACCCTAGCAAAGTGCAAAGTAGCTAGCAGCCCCCCTCCCTCGTGTCGGCATGAAGGGAATCCTAAGCTATGAATGCATGCCCCCCAACCGAGGTTCACCTAGCAAAGTGTGAAGTAGAGCTAGCATGCCCCCTCCCTCGTGTTGGCACAAAGGGATTCCTAAGCTATGAATGCACATGCCCCCCCAACCGAGGTTCACCTAGCAAAGTGCGAAGTAGCTAGCAGCCCCCCTCGTGTCGGCACGAAGGGAATCCTAAGCTATGAATGCATGCCCCCTCCCCTAACCGAGGTTCACCTAGCAAAGTGCGAATTAGCTAGCAGCCCCCCACCCCCTCGTGTCGCCACTAAGGGAATCCTAATTAAGCTATGAATGCATGCCCCCAACCGAGGTTCACCTAGCAAAGTGCGAAGTAGCAACCCCCCCCCCCACACACACACACTTTTAGTCGGCGGGCCAGAGAGGCATATATCTCACCAAGATGGATCATAAAACTGACCAAGAATAATCCACCTTGGTCGTACAACCTCTCTCTCGTTGTTGGTCAAAGTGATGGCCGTCCATGCGACCCTGGAGATGGGCTAGCTCGCCAATAATCACGCAAGTAGCTAGTCCTCCAAGACAACCACTGCATGCGTGTGGCCCAAACATATATATGTAGAGGTGTGTTTCTGAGTAATGATGGAACAACTTTGATGTGGCACCGTGATTTTGAACTAGAAATCCCCACACCGAGTGAGGGTTAGGTTGATGATGCATATGTATGTTACACCACACTTCAAGCCAACAACGGGGATTCATGTGCATGCATGCGTGCATAGTATATGCACTCAAACTTAATTAGGTCTGAATCTCACCATGACCTATACTACGATAACACGAACCAAATGAAGAATCCGCCATGGTAACCTATCTTATTGTTGGTCAAGGTGATGATGGATGTCCACGCGGGCCCATGAATATATAGGCTTGTCGCCGATAACCACGCGAGGGAGTGTATCGTTCGAAGGCAACAACTACATGCATATGTATGGAGGTGATGCATGCATGCATGTCTGAATACACAACATTGATGTGGCGCGTGTGTCAAAAATCGTACACTAGCTCCCCACACAGAGCGAGATCGGTTCATGATGTTTCGTTGTACTAGCCACTTCGACTCGATGGGAGGGATTCATGCCTACACATGCATGTGTGTGTTCTCAAAGT
The DNA here is from genome assembly GCA_032464435.1 of Aegilops umbellulata. Classification (NCBI taxonomy): domain Eukaryota; kingdom Viridiplantae; phylum Streptophyta; class Magnoliopsida; order Poales; family Poaceae; genus Aegilops; species Aegilops umbellulata. The sequence goes on from CP136056.1 coordinate 133,084,910, forward strand.
GTATCATGCATGTTATCCCAGAGCAAAAATAATAATCCCTCCTAAATCAAATTAACCTCTCTTGTTGTCAGGCAAAAAGAAGTGATGGACCAAGCGGGCCCATAGATGGAAAGCATCGATATGGCTGATAATCGCTTAAGTGGGTGCGAGAGGACAACCACCACCGCTTTGCATGTGGGCCAAACATATATATGTTGAATACCCAAAATGCACAACTTTGATGAGCCACATGCCTGAAAAACCGTAAACCATGTACCCACACAGAGCGAGGTTCATATCAAGCGTACTACATATGATGGTCCCCTTCCCCCCTCTTCAACGCATACTATATCTCTTGCCATAATATATGTACAACCCAAAAGAATCCTCATCAATGGTGAAATTAATTAACCTCTCTCGATGTAGGTCAAAGTGATGCATGCATGCATGCATCGACGATGGCCTCGTGGGCCCACAGATGGAAGCGTCACACGTGAGTGTCCTAGTTAGGATATATATGCATGTGGCCCAAAAAGGTGTTGTGTGATGTTTGAATAACCAATTTTCACAATTTTGATGTGGCACGTGCCACGGTAACCAAAAAGTCCCGACGCTGAGTGAGGTGTAATTGTTCACGGACGCATACATATAGTATATATGCTAGTCCCCTCCCACCTCTTTGGCGCGTACTATATACCACCATAACACAAAAAAAGGATTCTACCTTGCTGGTCAAATTAATATCACTGCCGGTTGTTCGTCAAATTGATGGACGATGACCTCGCGGGCCCACAGAAAGCATCACACGCGAGTATCGAGTGTCGTGTAGGACAACCATCAACTGCATGTGGCCAAAACATTTATGTATGAAAGGGTTGTGTAATGTTTTAAATAACTATTTCACGACTCTGATGTGGCACCGACCTGCCTAACAAAACGGCGAACCCACACGGTGGCTCACAACTCGTAGTGTACTGTGAGCCACCGGCCACCCCCAGACGCACACACCCACACGCACACCGCGAATCCACCGCAACTACGATGCATGTTAAATTAATTATCCCACGGTGAACATACATGTTACCAAAGGAGGGACATTTTAATTTCAAAAAAATCATAGAGATCATTAAGATGTTTTAGTACATTGATTGATTGATTTTCTATGGGTATAATGTGCAAAAATCAAATTTGAGCTACATGCACACGTGACAGTGCACCTAAATTGATTGCAAAAACACATGTGTCTCACTGGGTGCATGTTTACTCCCCGTGCAACAAATTTCAAACATTGAGAATCTTGATTTTTAAATTCTAGTACATCCAAAACTTATTTTAAGTTCATGAAACTTATCGTGTTGTCATATGGACACCAATACAAAGTGGCATTGTACTTTTTTTGTCAAATTCGAGACCAGTTTTGATGTAATCTTTATCTAATTACAAACGGGAGATTATTAATAATTAGGAACCAATATCCCAAACGGATTATTTATTCGAACCGTGAGCGTTAGAACAACAACAAATATGTGCCACGCTTCGGTTAAGCAATAAAGCAGTAGCATTAATCATCCAAATAGAAAAACAATATACGTGCCACAGCGTGACCCGTGTGGCATGCGAGCAGGCGTGAGTTGACGAGATGCATGTGAGCAGTTCGCCATGCAGGCAGACGGGGAGGCGTGCGTGCAGGTGTGTGAATTGACGGAGGCGTGCTCGCTACACAATGTCATCAGGAGGCGTGCGAGTAGCTGTGTTAAACTTTGGTAGGCATGCCAGCAGTCCGGTGTGCAGGCTCACCGGGAGGCGAGCCATCGGGTTTGACTGCCGCCCGCCTCTCTCCCACAACTCCCACTAGTCCATATTAATGGTGCGCCCGAGCGGCCACACCCCCATCCTCGCTACGCACACACAATCCTCTCTCTCCACTTGCATCCTCGACGTCCTCAAAGCCATCAGTGTATGAGGATGCCGCCGAAGGGCCCCATCGGAGGGAGTGGCGATGCCGGGGCTGCTAAAGCACCGGAGCACGGCGTGGAGATGGAGACAGAGGTTGCCATCACCGCCGGCGAGTTATCGCTGCACCCTCGCATTGTCGACAGTGTCGAGCTTCCACAGCCGGAGGCAGAGTTCCACATCGACTCCGACAACCACTCCGGCGACGACTCCGACAACCACTCCGGCGACAACTCCGACGACCTCTCCGGCGACGACTCCGACAACGATGGATAGCTGTTTAGTCATCTATACCCATTTATGTGTCAAATAGATCATAGGGTTTCTCTGGTTACTCCTACCTCCCCCTTTTTGGAATAGAAATCCTGTGGTTATGTTCTCCCAATCCATGAAATCTGAGTAAGTTTCGTCAGATCCGTGTAGTGTATTGATTGTTTGAATGGTACATGTGATAAGTGATTAGTTGTTTTATCTGTGCAAATGATTTCTGCTAGTAATCCGACTAGGGTTAGTGTTCGTGCTAATAATTCATAGCCAGGACTTGACAATGGATTTTTAACCATGTGCAATGACTTTCATTCTGCCTGCTGCGTCAATCACACACGGTTCGCTCTAGCAAACCCTCCCCCCAAAATTCTTTGTGGGACAGAAAACCCTCACCACCCAATTCAAAAAAGAAAAAAGAAAAACCTCACCATCCCCACGTCAAAAAACCCTCACCCCGCCCGCCACCCCCTCGGCCCCTCCGGTAAGTTCCCCATTCACACCTGCACAAGCTCCTCCGCGTCTATGCCATGGCACCGCTTATTGCGGAAGTAAACACTTAGCTCGCCGCCTGCCGCCGCCGTCAGGCTGCCGGCAAAGCCCACCGCATTTCGCCACTTCATCTTGCCGCCGCCTATCGCCATCGACTTTATCGACGCTGCTCGCTGTCGACCCAACTCCGCTCGGTTGGGGAATTGCTGTACTGAGGGTTCTTTCTCATGGACGAGAAGGTAACTAATTTAACGAGATATTATCTCATCTCTTATCCCAGTTCATCTGCCTCCTTTAATCACCCAACAGAAATCGCCGTGAATTCATTTTTATTCGAGCTGATTTGAGGGTCTTCTTTCATTCATAGAATGTATAGTGCGCCGGCACTTCAGGACTTTGCGACCCCCGCCAGAGATTCCATCTCATTGTACCAAATAACTTGAGGACGCGGGCGGTATGTTCAATCTCACCCTAAATCGGTTGGCATGGCCTACTTTCCTAAACATATTCTAAATATTGCTACATTTGGATAAAAGGTGCCACATGCACCATATACGTCAAAGGGGAGTTTCCCCCTCTTTTTTCTATATTAGGCAAATTAATGATGTATTGTTATTTTGATTACTCTCATTTTTCCATGACATCATGTTTACCCTATCTGTTTAATTATAGACTTTTGTCCTTTGATTTCAACTGCTGTGTAGTTCTTTCAATTTGGGCCCATATTTGCATGTTACCATATTTTCTTTAACAATCCTACCATTTTCTGCAGTATATCCCTCGCTATGCAACATATTATGTAGTGCACAGTTTTTCCCTTTACATAGATCAAGGCTCCACGGATGTCATACTGCACACAAACCATGGATTTACAATCGTTTCTACTGTAATACTTGATGAACGTGCTGGCTCCTATTTTGGCACTGGCTTTTGGAATGAAATTGCAAACTTTTATGTACTGAAAGCTGGCACTAAAATTGCACTGCACATAAAAGGGCCTCGTCATGAGATATATGCTAACTTCCCCGACAAAATCATCCGTCCAGACTTTGTTCAAAGTAAGTTTTCTTTTCAACTATCTGCATATGTTGACTTACCCAGCAATGTCAAATTAATTGTGTAGTATTTAAGCAACCAGTTGTTATTCCCTTTTCTTACTATATTCCTACCTAATAACTTCTAGTTACCAATACACTTTTCTATTGCCCTGTATTAACTAAATATTCCCTGTACTCCCATTTCTATCAGAAAGCGCCGCTGACAAGGAGACTCTGGAGGTGGAGAACGGGGCTGCCGACAAGTGGAGGTGGGGCGAGCTAGAACTGCAAGCGACTCCAACAAGCGTAGACTTAATCAGCAGCCTCCCCGATGATATGTTGAGAGTCATCATCTCCCTCCTCCCAATCAAATATGGGGCACGGACAACTCTCCTTTCCCAGCGGTGGCACCCCCTATGGAACTCCAGCCCTCTCGACCTCATCGACACCGACGAGCTCTGCCATGGCTATCACAAAAGCTTGGATGCATTCTCCAAGATCCTCGGCAGTCACCTTGTGTCGGTGTACTAAAGTAGGGGTACCTTAGTGCCCCGAACTTGTGCACAGGCAGTCGTAGCCCCCCCCCCCCCCCCGCGGCAAGGCTTGCCAGGCGATCGCCAAGACTCCCCGTGGTCCCTTTTTGGGCTATCCAAGAACAAAGTATTTGAGCCAAGGCCCCGGCAAGAGGAGCTTGCCGGGAAGGCCACCCGAAGAGAGCTAGGCCCTGGCAAGAGGAGCTTGCCGGGACTGCCGCTCGAAGCACAAGACCCCGGCAAGAGGAGCTTGCCGGGAAGGCCATCCACGGCACGACAAGGACCTCGCCACGGCGCGTCCCGCGCTCCGGCAAGGCCCTGTGAGCGACAAGCTCCCGGGCGCGACAAGACATCCACCGCGGCAAGGCGCTTGCCGCGGCAAGTTACCACTCCATGCCTGCGCTCCAGCTCACCCACCAACGTGTTGCTCTGGGGGCGTTCCAGACGCACGTGGCAGGAGGCTGCGTAGCCAGGGGCATGCGGTGGTGAAGCGAAGCTGACAAAGTAGCCATCGTGGCAAACGGTGGCGCTCCTGACGGTCCACTTCCTTGCACCGTCTGGGCGACGCGGACGGGCATTTAATGCCCTTGTCCCCCGCCGTCAGAGTTAGGTATGATAGCACTGTACAGCCACTGTTCAGGCAGCTGTACCCACTACAGCATTCTACCATTTTTGCTCCCACCTACGCTGCCACCTGTGGGTAACCCCTTGAGCATATAAAAGGAGGCCCCATGCGCACGTAGGAGGGGAGGAGACCCATCGCCACGCCCGGCCTCGCCAGCAGCCCGTGTGTACTGTAGCACCGCGCGCTCCCGAGCAAGAACACAATACAATCCACAAAGCAGCAGTAGGGTTTTACGCATCCTTGCGGCCCGAAGCTGGGTAAACCCCTCGTGTGCATCGCCTCGATCTGCTCTTCGTGCAACCTTCACCCCCCGTCGAACCAGTAAGGGGCTCGGTCCCCATAGGTGTTCGAGGAAGCCGATTCCCCCCGACATCTTTGGCGCGCCAGGTAGGGGGCGTCGAAGTTGTGCGAACCTGATCCGGCATCTGCACCAGCTAGGTCTCCTTCGTCTTTATCGACATCTTCGAAGAAGAAGACTCCGGAGATGGTTGGTCCGCCGACGTCGAACCCACCGCCCTTGGAGCAAACGGGTGGAGGGGACGGCGCCGGCGGTGAAACGGGCGTCGCCGAGCCAGATCATGACGCCGCGGCGTCCGAACATGCGTCGACATCTTCGGCGCAAGTGAGCCCTGGTATGACCAGGCAACCTTTCGCTCCATTGCATAGAGCGGAGGCAGTTAGCCCCACGGATCTCGCATGCGGGCCGCCTCGAGTGTTCGCTCACGCTGAGCTCGAGCGAGAGCAGCTGCGTCGAGATGATGCGCTACTCCTCGAGGAGGACCGCCTTCAGGCCGCTGTGCGAGCTGCTCGCTACCAGCAAACCTTGCGCCACTTTTATAGCCGCAAGGTTAGTGCCAGAAGTCCCGGGATAGTGGGAAGGCCCTTACCGGGTGAAACGAGTCGATAGGCCTGGCGCTGTCCGCCTTGAGACCGAAGATACCGCTCCGGTGAGCAACTCCTGGAACGTTGGGCATCTTCGTAAGTTTCGCCCGTAAGGCGTGGTTGTCGGACCCCGTCCGGCAACCACCCTCCTATACAAAGTCTTGCCGCTGTTGCATGTGATCCTTTGTACGGAGCCAGGCGCAGACCCTGTGCGCAGATTGAGTTCATGTGCTCCGCGCACCTTGTCGATCTCATGGTCTTTATTCTTTGCATGCATTATCTGACACCCTGTGCAGCACTGACCCCCGGTAAGCGACGGTGAGCCCCATGCCTCGCCCTGCCGGAAAGCGACCTTGCCGGGCAGCGAGCCACGGAAAAGCTAAGTTGCCATAGCTTGAGCAATTGAGTTTTTGAAATTTTTGAGGTTATCTTCCTCGAACGACCGTACTTTGTATGGAAAACCTGTGCGCGGAGGGACCGGCTCGTGGCTAGTTGCGCCCTTACTTCGTTTCGAGTCCGTTCAATGACTTAAGTGTGCTACAACCAGTGTGGCATCCTTATTTTGTTTCGAGCTCGCTCGGCAGCTTAAGTGTGCTGCGACCGTAGTCGCAACACTTACTTTGCTTCGAGCCTGCTCAACAATTTAGGTGAGCTGCAGCTAGCCGCGGCAAGGTTTCTTGCCGGTAGTGGCACCGCTGGCGGGCTGCTGATGTCCCGCACTCAGAGCCCGCAGTAAGGCGGAGGCTTACGCCGACAAGTTCCCAAAAGCGTAGGGCAAAAACATATAGAGCACGGAGTCAAGTAGAGGAAATAACAGTGCAGTCACTACCTAATATAGAGTTATATTACAAAGATAAGCTTCTCGCAACCCTAATGAATCGCTTTCATGACTTGGCCGGTAGCGACAAGAAAAAAAAAGGGAGGCGGCCTAATCCACGAGGTCGCCCTCGATCCTCTTGATCCCAGCCACCTTCTCCGCGATGGGCGCGACGAGGGCCCTGATCTCCTCGAGGTCAGCATCCGCCGGCAGGGATTTGAGGACGTTGGTGAGCCTGATGCCGGGGTTGCGGAAGGCGATCTTCACCAACACCTTCTCGAGGGCTCCGACGATGGCGTCGCGCGTCTCGCCGCCCAGCTGCTCTGGGATCGCGTTCCGGAGATGCTGAAGGGCCGCCACCACGCCTTTGAAGAACGAAGTGAGCTTGGCGCTGGGTGGGACGTTTTCACCGGAGGGATACTCGTTACCCTCCATCCCCAGCAGCGTCAGCTTCTTGTCGATGGAGGCGGCGATGTCCACGAGGCCCTCGGTCCACTGCTCCACCGTCGCCCTGAATTCGTTCTGGGTGACCGCGGCGCTCTCCAACAACGCCTCGTTGTTCACGACCTCCTTCCGCAAGGCCACCTCTTGCTCCTTGGCGCTGTCCAGCGCCTTGGACAAGGTGTCCAGCTTCAGCTCGAGATCGGCGTTGGAGTCCTTGGCGGCGTCGAGATCCTTGATCTTCTCGGCGAAGCGGCCCTGCAGCTCACCAAGGGTGTGGGCACCCTTCTCGCGCTCCTGCCTGAGCGCGGCGAGCTCCTCGCCGCTCGCCTTGAGGTCGGTGTCGAGCTGCGCCACCCTCGCCTCCAGTGCCTCCTTGGCGGTCTCGGCGGCCGCGACAGCATCTCACGCCTCCTTGAGGGCACCGCCGAGCGCTTGCTCGCGTGCGGCGACCTCCTCCTCGTGGCTGGCGAGGCTGGCTTTCTGCTGCGCCAGCTCGCCCTCCCGCGCGGCTAGCCCCGCGGCGGCAAGCCTTTGCTGCTCTTCGGCTTCCGCCTTCTCGAGGATGAAGGCCGTCCGCGCCTCGTCAAGCTGCCTTCGCTCCTCCGCCAAGGATCGGAGAGCCTCCTGGTTGATCTCTCGGAGCTCCCCGGCGCGCTTCTCCATGTCCGCTCCCGCCTTCGCGACAAGCACTTCCCGGCGTTCCACCTGGGCTTGTCGGGCGCGGTAGAGCGACACCAGCTTCCGGAGCAGCCACTCCTCAGACTCGCCGCCGCTGCTGCCTGGCACGTCAACCAGCGTCAGCCCGGCGGAGGCGAGCAACTCTCCATCCAAGGTCTCCCCCTCGACCGGCGCCCTGGAAGTCGACTCCCAGGGGAGCTTGATGAAGATATCATCGCCGACCTTCAGGTAGGCGCCTGGCTGGGGCTCCTCGGGGCCCGGCGCCGCTGCGGAGGCGGGAGCGGCGGTCGGCGCAGCGCTTGGCGCTCCTGTGGCCTCGGGGCCATCAGTACGATCGCCGGCCCCTTCGCCCGCGGCTGCTGCGGCAGCCTTGGCGGCCCCTTCGCCGGCCGGATCTTCAGCACCATCCGTCTATCTGGTGGCGGCCGCGTCGTCGGTATGGCCGCGCGCGTCCTCCTCGACGACGACCTTAGTTTCCATCGGGTCCATGGGGGGCGGGTCTGAAGGCCGAAGGAGGGGGGGGGGAAGTCAAGCAACTATCCAAAGAAGAAGAACCCCAGGGGAGTTCCGAGGCAAGGAGGTTACCTGGGCCGGGATCTGGAGTCACGGTCTCCATCGCCGAGGGGCCGCCGGTGCCGTCCCTCGCCGAGGACCGATCCTTTGCCGGGGAACTCCCCCTTGGCGGTGTAGTTGTAGCGGGTGGCTCATCGGGGACGGTCTCCGGACGCTCCTGGTGGGGCTGCTCTGCTCCTACACGAATCGTCAGCGAGATGTCAAGAAAAGCGAAGGGCACCCGGGCGCGCCCAACGGTAGGAAGCAAGTCATATGCTTACGCTGGGAGCTGCGCTGGGGGCTGCTCTGAGGACCAGTTGGCGGCTTCGATAAGGTCATCTCAGGCGCACCCCCTGCCGTCACGGCGGGCTCGTCGTCGAGGATGACCACCGGGGCCTTGGCTCTCTTTGCCACCCTCTGAGCCAGAGTCCTGAAAAGGGGCAAATTCAGAGGAAAGTAAATGAGATGCGAGGCACAACTACAAGAATTGTAGAAACACGAGAACAGCGGGGATCATACTCCTCTTCCTCTTCCTCGTCGGAGCTAAGCGCGGAGAAGTCGAAGACTGACCCGCTTCTGGCGCGAGGAGGCGGAGGAGTAGGCTCCCTCGGCCGCTTGGCAGAGGCAGTGGTGGCGCCAGCCCGAGACGGCCTTGCCCCGGCCGCCGCCGTAGCGTGAGGGGCGGCAGGAGCAGAAGCAGCGGCCTGCGAAGACCCCGCTCCCGCTGAGACAGCGGAGCGCGTCGCGCGGCGCCGCGGCTGTTGGCTCGCTTGCCGTACCACCTCTCCGGCCTTGCGGAGGCGCCTCCGTGGTTGAGCCAGGGGCTCCGCTTGCGACGAGCTGCCCGAAGGTCGGAAGGAAGAGGTGTCAGCCTCCGGCAAGCCGCTCGTGCCCTCGGTGGACTCATCCGCCCCTGCGCCGTGCCCAGCAAGCTCTTCCTTGCCGGCGAACTCCACTCGGTCGGCAAGGCTTTCCGCCTCCGCTGCGTCCGCCTCCGCCAATGTGAAGCCGAACTCGCCCGCGGCCGCGGCTGCCGCGGCCTCCTCCATCCTGGAGGCGATGTACGCCAACTCCGCGTCGGTGGTGTCGCGGGTGAGGCCCCTCTGCTCGTCGGCGTCGACTGGCCTCTCCACCAGGTCATCGAAGAACGCCCGCACGACATCGTCGGCGGGCTCGTGCCAAGTGGAGTCGATCCCATGCGAGTCGCACAGCGGCATCATTGCAAGGATGCGGCTGAGCGACGAATTGTTGCACAACGGGACGACGCCTCGCGGCAGCCTGAACCATTCGGGGTGGTCGGGGTCGTGCTTGAACAGCGCCCTGAGCGTCCCGTCAAGCTCCAAGACGGTGAAATTGAAGTTGAGGCCAGGGCACAGCCTCATGATATCCGCCGCATTCTGGAACTCCCAGGCAGGCCTCCCCTTCTCCTGCAGGGGAGCGATGCGGCGGCGGAGGAAATCTGCACCGACGGCGCCAACTGTGAGCCCGGCACGCCTGAGCCGCAGGATCCGGGTGACGGCAATCCGCAGCTTGTCGTCGTCCGAAGCCACGTCGCTCCAATCCCTGCCGCGCACCACAGGGGTTTGGCGCACGACGGTGAATGGCTGCGGGTTCTCCTTGACGATCAGGCACCAGTCTGCCCTCCATCCCTCCCATTTGTTGTGGAGCTCTCCCTCCAGGTAAGCATCCTTCTTGCCGGGCTTCAATATCCAAGCGATCCCGCCGGAGAGGGGCTCTCCTCTCTCTACTCGAGGCGTGAAGAAGTGGCGGAAGAGAGCTAAGCTTGGAAAGACTCCGGCAAAATTTTCGCAGAGATGTGCGAAAATCGCCATTGTCAGAACGGCGTTGGGGGTGAAATCAAGAAGATGGAGGCCATAGGTGTTCATGATGTCGCAGAAAAATTTAGAGAAGGGCGGGCAGAGCCCGCAATAGAAGAACAGAGCGAAGAAGGGATACCCGGTCGGATACTCCTTCTGGGCGATGCCAGGAAGAACCCTCGTGCGCGGATGCGCTCGCGTCCTCGCCGACCAAAAGAGGTAGTATTCCTCCCTCAGGACCAACGCGTCGAGCTCAGGGGGGAAGACCGCCTGCTCCTTTCGCTGCGCCTCAAGCCGCTGCGCCTCGGCCGACTTCACGGCCTTCCCTTTCCCCTCGTCGCCCTTCGGGGCCATGGCGAAAAGAGGGAGGGAGGTCGACGGCGTCGGTAGCACTGGTGGCGGTGGAAGGGGGGTGGAGCGCTGCTTCTCTTGGGAAGTGGCGGAGGTTTTCAAGGAATCGCAACTGGCGGGTGGGCGGATTGCCCCTGTCTCCCCTGCTTATAAGGGGAGGAGGGGGGCGTTTCGCCTTTCCGAATAAACAAATCATCCGTGACGTGATGCACGCCTGCGGGGCTCGGCCCCGCACATGCCACCCACGTCACGCACACCTCTCCCCACGACGCCGCGTTCGACGCGTGCCATTTGGGGAAGGCGCGATGGATGCGAAGAAAAAGATGCAGTGTGACCCAGGCCGCGCGTGCCCGTGCACTGTTTTGGGCCTGGCCCAACAGCGCTCGGCACCGTGTATGGCCCAGGCCCGGGGGCTCCTGTCGGTGTACTAAAGTAGGGGTACCTTAGTGCCCCGAACTTGTGCGCGGGCAGTTGTAGCCCCCCCCCCCCCCCGCGGCAAGGCTTGCCAGGCGATCGCCAAGACTCTCCGTGGTCCCTTTTTGGGCCATCCAAGAACAAAGTATTTGAGCCAAGGCCCCGGCAAGAGGAGCTTGCCGGGAAGGCCACCCGAAGAGAGCGAGGCCCTGGCAAGAGGAGCTTGCCGGGACTGCCGCTCGAAGCACAAGACCCCGGCAAGAGGAGCTTGCCGGGAAGGCCATCCACGACATGACAAGGACCTCGCCACGGCGCGTCCCGCGCTCCGGCAAGGCCCGGTGAGAGACAAGCTCCCGGGCGCGACAAGACATCCACCGCGGCAAGGCGCTTGCCGCGGCAAGTTACCACTCCGTGCCTGCGCTCCAGCTCACCCACCAACGCGTCGCTCTGGGGGCGTTCCAGACGCACGTGGCAGGAGGCTGCGTAGCCAGGGGCATGCGGTGGCGAAGCGAAGCTGACAAAGTAGCCATCGTGGCAAACGGTGGCGCTCCTGACGGTCCACTTCCCTGCACCGTCTAGGCGACGCGGATGGGCATTTAATGCCCTTGTCCCCTGCCGTCAGAGTTAGGTATGATAGCACTGTACAACCACTGTGCAGGCAGCTGTACCCACTACAGCATTCTACCATTTTTGCCCCCACCTACGCTGCCACCTGTGGGTAACCCCTTGAGCATATAAAAGGAGGCCCCATGCGCACGTAGGAGGGGAGGAGACCCATCGCCACGCCCTGCCTCGCCAGCAGCCCGTGTGTACTGTAGAACCACGCGCTCCCGAGCAAGAACACAATACAATCCACAAAGCAGCAGTAGGGTTTTACGCATCCTTGTGGCCTGAAGCTGGGTAAACCCCTCGTGTGCATCGCCTCGATCTGCTCTTCGTGCAACCTCCGCCCCCCGCCGAACCAGTAAGGGGCTCGGTCCCCATAGGTGTTCGAGGAAGCCGATTCCCCCTGACACCTTGCCCAACCAAAGGCCTTAGAATGGGCAAGTTTCGTTCCAATGGCAAGGACTGAGCCAAGCTTGACGACTTGTTCCGACCCCCCGCCCTAGGTCAGCTCGAGGAGCTCACTTTTGATTATGGGCATATGCGGTCGCTACCAATGTCCGCACTCCGCCTCGCGCCCACGCTGCGTGTCGCCAAGTTCAGGAACTGCCATTTCCCGCCCCCTAATGACGCGCCCGCTCTTATTCTACCACAACTGAAGCACCTCGAGCTTGTCACCGTCTGACTCTCAAAGGGTCACATGGAGGACCTGCTCCGTGGTTGTACTGCACTCGAGTACCATCGTCTTCAGGCGATCAATGGGTTGATTACCTTCCACATCACCTCCATGACTCTCTGGACTATTTATGTGTGTTGCTGGTGCGGCAGGAAGACATCAGAAGATGTGTACCACGGTATGGTCATCCAGGACACACATGCACTTGAGAGATTACTTGTAGTTGATCAAGAGCTCCAACAAGAATCAATGTCATTTATGCGCCAAGATTGACAGTGGTGGGCTACTCGTCTAACAAATACATCGAACTTGTTATTGGATCCACACCCGTTCAGGTACAACAACCGCCTTCTACCTCTCCTTCTACAAATTAACAAGATGTTTGTTCGTCTGTCATAATTCTGACAAGCTTGACCCCGAAACTGCACACAGTGAAGGTCTTGGCACTAGATTCTATTGGGCCCGACCTGGAGCAAGTTGTCAGTTTCCTGATATGCTTTCCGTGCCTGGAGAAGCTATATATCAAGGTGATGTTCCTTTCTTGTTAAATGTTAACCATAAGGGAGTTCAATTTGTGACACCTTTTTCCAAGTTTACAATGACAATGTACTATGATTTCAGAAGGTTCTTTTGGATTCATTTGTACTAGTTTTCTTAGGGAACTTGTCATCCACTCAAACCTCTTGTGAAGAAGGCTACATTTTTCTAGAATGTAATCAAATGCCCATGTTAATCATGTCAGATCAAAGATGGCATGTTGGTGCATTTTACAAATCCTGCGAACCAAATAGCTAGGCCTGTAGTAATGTTCAAAACTGCATGTAGGCACTAACACGTTTTCTTATTTTGCAGATAAGATTAGGCCCAGTGGTGGATAATGTGATACAATATAACAATCACGTCGAATGCCTAGATCTGCATCTCTCAGAAATTACTTTGAACTCCTACCGAGGGACCTTACCGGAGATTATATTTGCCAGGTTCATTGTTCTCAAAGCAAGGGTGCTGAAGGAAATGAGGTTTGCCCTACATTTATTTCACAAAAATGAATGGTTTGTTGATCAGCGCTGGCGCCTGCGGCAGAATGGAGTAGGCTCCAAAAATGATGAATTTCATTTTGGAACTTCAGATGACAGAGCAACCGGAAGTCATCGTGTCAACCCCATACATGACTTCTCAGTGGCTGACCCCTTTGCAAAAAATGTGAGGTTTCGAAGTCAGACTTAGAAGCGATGATATTAGTTTGAACCTCTCTGATATCCATGTTCAACGGATCAGCGCGAGAGTTTGCAGCTGATGAGCTGAATTTCATTTCTAATATCAATTTGAACCTTGTAATCTTCGAATTTGAGCCATATAACTCTGGAATTTGAACCTTGTAACATTTTGAGCTTATGTGGTACAATCGTTGAAATGGCATCGTATGAGACTCGTATATTGCTAGCACTATTTTGACCTTAATATGCAATGGTCTTAGATTTTATTAACCATTCTTGAATCAGTTTACCTTGTCGATCTCACAACACACGATCTGTATAGCTAACTCGACTGCGATATTCGACATTATTGCACACAGTTGGTTTCTTCCACCGTGTGCACTGTAGAGTGCAGAATTTATTATCGCACTCGAGTGTCCATCATCACCCTTCTGTGTAACTTTGACCTCATCACCCAAGGGTAAACTTATGACCAAAGTCATTCCACACACTTCGTTTCTACAAAGCCTTTTGCCAATAAACGCCCATGATTTGTCCCTCTTCTAGCCGACGCGTGGCCAAACTAGCCGGGCAGGAAGCTTGCGCGGTAAACAACACGGTAGCGCGGGAACAGGCTCACCGACGATACATTTGGCGCCTCTTCGAGCCAACGCGTGCGGTGCGGTGTTGTCAAGCATGCACTGGAATGCTCCGCTATGCACGCCGTGACAACACGTGACGACTATAGGCCGGTCGGCCCCCATTCATTACAGCGGCCATTTAACCAACCCTTGTGTCTCTTCAACCTTTTGATCATGCCCCACCATTGCAAGAAGCACACCCACCACGAGAATTCTTAGAGGGTATCCTGCGCGGCTCCAATGGCGTTCCGAGCGGCTGCCGACGACGAGCAGCAGTTCACCATGCGTGCCGTGGTGGACACCCACAGAAGGTTCATGGACCTCTCTATGGTGCACACCAATGACCCGGTGATGTAGGGTGAGACCCTAAATGGCCGATCTTTCACGAAAGGAGCGGATCCCAACTAAGAACATGAAGAATATGGGGGGAAAATGAGGGAAAACACAAGAGGAACTCTCAAAACCAACAAGATATAGTCACACATATGCTAGATCCTCGAACACAAAGGGGAATGCATGATCCAAAGTCAACAACGGACGATACAAAGGGTAACCAGTTCTTCTCCATGAGGAGGCCTTGATGGGGCCACCCAAGAGGGGGTCTTGAATCCGCTTGGAAGGATCTTCTTCGATGGAGGTGCGATGTCCGAGGAGAAGGTAACCAAGTGGATGAGCAAAGCTCTCACACAAACATGAGCTAATCCTTTGCTAACCCTAACTAGGAGGAGGGAGAGGTCTATTTATAGTCTGAGTGCAAAGAGGGGCGAAGTGAAGGGGTACAAGGGCTTTGGCCCGAAACTGGACACAACCAATGTCCGGACGTCCCTGAGGCGCCGGTTGTCAGGAGGCTCGCGGGGGTCCGGACGTCCGTAGATCTTCGGATGTCCGCAAATTATGTTATGTTGCCACGGCGTCGGACGTCCGTAGATGTCCGGTCATCTGGCCGCCGGTCGTCCGGTCTTCCTCGGATTTCCGTAGATTCAGTTCTATTGTCATAGTGTCGGTCATCCAAGGGGACTCGGTCGTCTGGAGCCTGGGGGTCGTCGGACGTCCGGTCCTGGTCGGTCGTCCGGCCGCTGAGCGTTTGCGGGCTTGAGTTCCTTGGGCTGTTGTGACCTCCAGGGGTCGGTCGTCCGGGCTGGGCCGGTCATCCGGAGCCTCCAACTTTCGTGGCGGCTCTTCTTATTGTACCTCGCACTTGGTGTCTTCGCCTTCTTGTCCATTGGATGTAGATGTTTTATGGATTTCCCCCAAGTACGTGATCACACATAGTGTTTCCGTTTGAGGTAGTAGCCATGTCTCATGTGTCGAAAGTGGTAGTTCGAAAAGGAGCGAGTTCACCTTATCTTTGATAGCCTTTGCTCGGGCTCTTGTCCTATGTCCAAGTGGTGTCATTGGAGGTGTAGATGCATCCATGGGGATGATCGTGGGATGCTCCGCATCATCTCCCCTCTCTTGGGAAAGATCTGACCTCGGATCGAAATCTTCATCACCATGGTAGGGCAAAAGGCCTTTGATGTTGAAGACGTCGCTCACGTTGTACTTGTCGCGCGGGAGGTCGATGTTGTAAGCGTTGTTTTTTGTAGCGTGATAGCACCTTGAAGGGTCCATCGTCTCGTGGTAGAAGTTTGGACTTGCGTTCGTTGGGGAAGCGGTCCTTGCGAAGGTGTAGCCACACAAGATCTCCAATGTTCAATATCATGGGTTGCTTGTTGACGTTGAGCTTGGTCGTGAGCCGTTGTACTTGTCGCTTGATGGTGTGCCATGTATCTTCATGCATCTTCTTGAGGTAGTTCACTCGGGTGCTCGCGTCCATGTTGATGCGCTCTTGTAGTGGTAGAGGGAGGATGTCCAAAGGGGACAACGGGTTGAATTCGTAGACGACCTCGAAAGTGGACTTGTCGGTTGTTTAGTGTCTTGCATGTTTGTAGGCGTACTCGGCGATCGGTAGGCACTCCTCCCACTCCTTGATGTTCTTCTTGATTAGCATGCGGAGAAGAGTGGAGAGCATGCGGTTCGTCACCTCTGTTTGGCCGCCGGTTTGTGGATGGTATGCCATGGAGAATAGTAGCTTGATTCTGAGCTTGGTGCATAAGGTCTTCCAAAAGTAACTCAAGAACTTGACGTCGTGGTCCGAGTCAATCGTCTTTGGTACTCCATGAAGTCGCAAGATTTCCCTACAAAAGAGATTGGCAACATGTGAAGCATCGTCTATCTTGTTGCAAGGAATGAAATGAGCCATTTGGGAGAATCGGTCCACAACAACAAAAACGGAATCCTTGCCATTCCTAGTTCTAGGCAAACCAAGCACAAAGTCCATGCTAATATCTTCCAATGGTTGATATGGAATTGGAAGTGGCATGTAAAGTCCATGAGATTGAGCTTTAGACTTAGCTTTGCGACATGTAGAGCATCGGTTGCTGAAGCGATTGACGTCGCGAAACATCTTGGGCCAAAAATAGTTCTTGGAGAGCGTAGCAAGTGTCTTGTCGCATCCAAAATGTCCCATTAGTCCTCCTCCATGAGATTCTTGCAAAAGCAACAAACGGAGAGAAGACTCGGGGATGCAATGTTTGTTAGCTCTCATAAGATAACCATCTTTGATGTAATAGCGTTCCCAAGATGGATGCGTCAAACACTTTGCATAATGAATAGCAAAAGTAGGGTCATGCGCATATAAGTCTTTTATGTGCTCAAAGCCAATGGCATTCAATTCAAGTTGAGTAACAAGCATGCATATACGGGAAAGCGCATCCGCCACAACATTTTCCTTACCTTTAATATACTTGATGACATAAGGAAAAGACTCAATAAATTCACTCGACTTAGCATGACGCTTGTTTAACTTTGTTTGACCCTTAAGGTATTGAAAGGGTTTCATGATCGATATGGATGATAAATTCATGTGGGCGGAGGTAATGTTCCCATTCACGCAAAACTCTCACTAAAGCATATAGCTCTTTGTCATAGATGGGATAATTGAGTTGCGCTCCGGAAAGTTTTTCACTAAAATATGCTATGGGCGCTTCTCTTGTGTTAACACACCTCCTATGCCATTACCACTAGCATCGCAATGAATTTCTAAAGATTTGTCAAAGTTGGGTAATGCAAGCACGGGAGCATGAGTAAGCAAATTTTTAAGCTCATTGAAAGCGGTGTTTTGGGATGTTCCCCAAACAAACGGTGCATTTTTCGTACTCAAAGCATGCAAAGGTGAAGCAATGGTGCTAAAATCCTTCACAAATCAACGGTAGAAACCGGCTAAACATAAGAAACTACGCACTTGTTGCAAATTGGTTGGTTGGGGCCAAGTTTTAATAGCATTGATCTTAGATTCGTCGACATGAACACCCTTAGAAGATACTACAAAACCCAAGAAAACGAGCTTATCAACACCAAAGAGGCATTTTTCCATATTAGCATAAAGTTGCTCTTTTCGAAGAGTTTGTAGCACGGTTCGAAGGTGGGTGACATGCTCGTGGAGAGATCTGCTAAAAACAAGGATATCGTCAAAATAGACAACAAAAAATTCACCAATATAAGGGAGAAACACATAATGCATAAGACGCATGAAAGTACCGGGTGCTTCCAATAAAACCATAGGCATAACTAACCACTCATACAAACCAAACTTTGTTTTGAAAGCGGTTTTCCATTCATCACCCTCTTGTATGTGTATTTGATAGTAAGCACTTTTAAGATCAATTTGGAAAAGATAGTGGCACCACTAAGCTCATCAAGCATATCATCAAGGCGTGGAATGGGGTACCTATAGCGAACGGGGATAGCACTGATGGGTCTACAATCGGAACACATGCGAAAGCTACCGTCTCTTTCTGGCACAAGAATGACCGGTACGACACAATGACTCAAACTTTTGCGCACATGTACATGGTCTATGGGATGCTTTACTTGCCTTTGTATTTCTTCGGTTTGTTCGGGATTGACTCAGTAGGGGGCCTTGTTTGGAAGTGGCGCTCTGGGGATGAGGTCGATGCGGTGCTCTATGCCTCTTAGCGGAGGTAGACCCGGAGGTAGCTCGTCGGGGAAAACATCTTGGAATTCCTACAATAAAGAAGATAACACTAAAGGTAGATCGTGAGAGGTGTTAGCTTTTGGTGCCTCGTCGTTGCACAAAAGGACATAGTGTAGGACACTTGATGGGTTCTCACACACTTCTCTCATCTCACGTTTGGTGGAAAATAGAACTAAGTTTTTCTTATCGCTCATCGTGGAGGCACTCAATTTTGGCTTGTGGCGCTCACTCTCTTTTTGGTGGTTCGCTCTCTCACTATTCTCTCCATGATGGGTGGCTTGTTTTTCGGCGATCACATGGCTTGGAGACATAGGGCGTAGCACATACTCCTTCCCTTTCATCTTGAAGCTATAGTGGTTTGTACAACCATTGGGATGACGCCTCGGTCATATTGCCATGGCCGTCCAAGAAGAAGGTGGCAAACGGTCATTGGAATGACATCACACTCCAAAGTGTCTTCGCAAGCTCCGATCTTGAAGGAGGCTTGTACCCTATGCTCGACTTGGATGGTGTCGTTGTCATTTAGCCATTGAACCTTGTATGGGTGCAGGTGCTTATTCTTGACTAATTGTAGTTCGGAGCAAAGTTCTTCGCTTTCTAAGTTATGGCAACTCCCTCCATCGATGATGACCTTGAAGGACCTTCCATTTATGCCGGCCATGGTGTGGAAGATATGGCATCTTTGGTCTTCTTCTTGTTGATGTTGAAGAGTCAAGACGTTGGAGACAACGAGAGCGGGACTTGAATGTTCATTACAAAAGACTTGATCATCTTCATCGTCGTTGATCACTTGTCGGTGCATGGCCACTTGCTCAAGGGCTTACATTTCTACTTCACTCATTGAGTCATAGGTTCCGTCGTCGTTGAGGATCATGGTGCGCTTGTTTGTGCACTCGAAGGACTTGTGGCCTCGGCCTCCGCATGTGAAGCATTTGAAGGAACTTGTCTTGATGGTCTCATCGGTTGGGGTAGATTATGAGGAAGCTTTCGGTTTGAAGTTGCTTGTAGTAGGAGGACGACTTGAGCTTGTCGAAGTTTTCTTCTAACTTGACCTGTCGCCGTTGCTTGTAGATGGCTTGATTGAGGTAGAAGGTGTTGGAGTCGTTGAAGCTTGGGTGTTGGATAAACCATAGGACTTGGATGAGAACTTGGCATACTTGAATTCATCTTGCACTTGGCGTTCCACTTTGGTGGCTTGGTGCACTAGCTCGATGAGGTTCGAGTATGGTTGGAAGTCGGCAATCTTCTTGATAGGGTGATTGAGTCCATTCAAGAAACGTGTTGTAGTTTGCTCATCATCGTCCGTGACATTGGATCTTATCATGGCAATCTCCATTTCCTTGTAGTAATCTTCAACTCTCTTGGTTCCTTGCTTGAGGAGTTGGATTTTCTTGAAGAGGTCGCGGTTGTAGTAGTTTGGCACGAATTGTGCTCTCATGACATCCTTCATTTGCGCCCAAGTAGTGATGGGTGGTTCACCTCTTGCCTCTCGGCGCTCAGTGACTTGTTCCCACCAAATGTGGACGTAGTCTTGGAATTCAAGGGATGCCATTGAGATCTTCTTCTCTTCTTCGTAGTTGTGCAAGCAGAAGATTTTGTCGACCTTCAATGCCCATGATATGTACTCTTCGGGGTCATTGCTTCCGGTGAACTTGGGCATGGTGAACTTTAGCTTGCCGTATTGTTGCTCTTCATTGTGTTGGGGTTGAGTATGATGATGCCCATGTCATTGAGGATTGAAAAACTCATGTTGCTCTTGGCGAGGAGGGTCGTCGACCTCATGTTGTTCTTGTCTTGGAGGATTTCCATTATTTTCATGCTCTTGTTGAACGTGATGTTCTTGGCGAGCTTGTGGAGGAGCTTGTCGAGCTTGAGGAGGAGCTTGTCGATGCACACGTTCGTGGAAAATCCTCTCTTGGACTTCATCGCGAAGCGCTTCTTGTTGTAGGCAAGCTTGTCGGCCTCGGTAGGCTATGACTCGACTTGAATCTCGAAGGGCACGTTGCGCCTCAAGTGCTTGATCTTCACGTAGTTGTTGTTCTTGATGTTGTGCCTCGGCGTCTTGTGCATCTTGATGTGTCGTGCATGCTCCTCTTGTTCTTGTTGTCCTTGGCGTTGCCGTTCTTATGCTTGCACGAATGCAGCTTGGGTTTGACGTTGTCGATTCTCTTGAGAGTCGGTGTCGTGTAGAGGATTGCGGTTTGCTTGACGATCTTGACGCGCGGCACGACAAAGAGTGTTCGACGTTGGAATACTTGAGCCGGAGATAGTGTCGTCGGAGTGTCGACTCGAGCGGCTCCTTCTTGCGTAGGACGAAGTGGTAGAAGAGCGGTTGACCAACAAGGCACGTATCTCGTCCATTCTTGCGTCATTCTCGTGCTTGTGTGCGTCGAGCTTGTTGTCGAAGTAGTCTCTTGTACGTTGGTCGGAGAGTCGCAAGTCGGTGGCGAGGTTGTCGATGCGGTTGCTCAATGCTAGTTGCTCTTCTTGCAAGGCTCGTTGTGTAACAAAGAGGTGTAGCATGGTGACGTAGTTGTTCGGGTCGTCGTCTTGCTCAAGGAAGAGTGGGTTGGTAGAAGTACTTGGCCTATCCATCATTCGAAGCAAAGATATGTGAGTGGGAGAAAGAGAAGATCCAATACCAAATGTACCTTGACCGATGTTGAAGATGGATTAAATATCACTTCAATGTGTAACAAGGAAATAGCACAATTGGTACCAATTCTTATCGGTTTCTCACACCTACACAAGTAAAATCTTATGGTGGAGCTTGGTTAGGATGATGGCACAAAATTTGATGCAATTGTAAGTGAGACTCAATAATGTTGGAAAAGATTCAAAAATTTGCAAATAGCAAGATAAGGTACACGGAAATACACACGCAAATAGATAAGTGGGGTCGTGCAACCAAGGGTGAGCCAAAATGTGGAATCCACAAAGATGTTCTTGTTGCACAACACTAGAGAGACGCTAGCACGATTGCACAATAGGTGGATACGAACTTGTGCACAAACTACTAAGCAAAAATGTAACGACTTATATCCCAAGTATGCTATATGTATGATGTTTCTATGCTATGATCCAAATTATCGAGTATGATAATCTTAATGTTGTATGATGCTATGGTTCTTGCTTATAAGCTCTTTGCTTATCTTTCCCTTTTGCTTAAAAGCTTTGTTGGCTCCTTTGTTGTTTGAGCTCTTTTCTCATGCAATGCTTCACGAACCAAGATAGCAATTTGGTGCTATTTTTGTGGGGAATTTTCGAATGAGGGAAGAACACAACAAAATCAAGCTAGAAAACGAAGAGGGGAGGCTCTGAAATCATGATCAACGTGGCTCTTGATACCAAGATGATGTAGGGTGAAACCCTAAACGGCCGATCTTTCATGAAAGGAGCGGATCCAACTCAGAACACGAAGAACGCGAGGTGAAATCGAGGGAAAACACACGAGGAACTCTCAAAACCAACAAGATATAGTCACACATATGCTAGATCCTCGAAACAGAAAGGGGAATACACGATCCAAAGTCAACAATGGACGATACAAAGGGTAACCGGTTCTTCTCCGCGAGGAGGTCTTGATGGGGCCACCCAAGAGGAGGTCTTAAATCTGCTTGGAAGGATCTTCTCCGATGGAGGCGCGATCTCCGAGGAGAAGGTAACCAAGTGGATGAGCAAAGCTCTCACACAAACATGAGCTAATCCTTTGCTAACCCTAACTATGAGGAGGGAGAGGTATATTTATAGTCTTAGTGCAAAGAGGGGTGAAGTGAAAGGGTACATGGGCTTTGGCCCGAAACAGGACATAGCCAGGGTCCGGACGTCCGTGAGGCGCCGGTCGTCCGGAGGCTCGTGGGGGTCCGAACGTCCGTAGATCTTCGGATGTCTGCAAATTATGTTCTATTGCCACGACGTCAGACGTCCGTAGGTGTCCGGTCGCCGGTCGTCTGGTCTTCCTCGGATTTCCATAGATTCAGTTCTGTTCTCGTAGTGTCGGTCGTCCGGTGCCTGGGGGTCGTCGGACATCCGGTCCTGGTCGGTCGTCTGGCCGCTGTAGCGTTTGCAGGCCTGAGTTCCTTGGGCTGTTGTGACCTCTAGGGGTCAGACGTCCGGGCTGGGCCGGTCGTCCGGAGCCTGTAGCTTCCGTGGCGGCTCTTCTTCTTGTCCCTCGCACTTGGTGTCCTCACCGTCTTGTCCATTGGATGTAGACGTTCCATGGCTTTCCTCCAAGTACCTGATCACACATAGTGTTTCCGTTTGAGGTAGTAGCCATGTCGCATGTGTCGAAAGTGGTAGTTCGGAAAGGAGCGAGTTCACCTTATCTTCGATAGCCTTTGCTCGGGCTCTTGTCATAGGTCCATGTGGTGTCGTTGGAGGTGTAGATGCGTCCATGGGGATGATCGTGGGATGCTCCGCATCACCCGGTCTAGGCGGTGCACTCCATCTACATCATGGAGCTGTTGCTTGCCGAGGAGAAGTACAAGATGGTCCGGTTCAACCTCGAGTACACCCGCGCTCATGCCGGGTCTCGTCCCAAGGTCGCCGTCGCCCAGATGTGCGTGCGCCACCACGTCCTCGTCTACCACTACTGCTTGGTCACAAGCCCCCACTACATGTTCGCTACAGTGGACATCACCAACAATGTAAAGGCGCTCGAGAATTCGGGCATCGCCTGCCAAAATCTTGTCGACATCCAGGGCCAATACAAGATCAGGGGCAGCAAGGAGCATGACAAGGACTCACTAGTTCACCTCGCCGAGGCCATCATCGACCCCTACTAAAGTGACATGAAGGATTCGTGCAACAAGGACAAGCGTGCCTGGCACTCGGCCTGGATGGAGAAACTTTACAAAGCTCATGTCATGTACGCGGCCAAGGAGGCGTACACGAGCTACAACATGTACAAGCAGATCGTTGACCTGAGGAAGTCCCACCTTCCCCAAAACGGCCAGGGATCCAGTCGGAAGCAAAGCAATGGCAAGCGTCGTCGCAACAATAAGTAGATGATTAGATCCTCATTTCTCCTACTTTAGTATGCATGTAATTGCTTTCTTTGGTGTGTGGAAATGTTATGTGTGTAGCCACTTCTGTAATTGTATGCTTAATTTGGTAATGCAATGTTGACTTTTTAAGTATATATGTTGATTCTCTATAGACAGAGCGTAGATGTTGTGCGGACAAAGAAAATCACATCAAACACAGACTAAACAATGGAACCCGTCGGTGATGTTTTTATCAATCACACACAATTGTATACCAGCAATCGTTTGCTCACAACACACATGGCTTGTTAGAAGTAATCGTCTGTGTTGTTATCGGTCTTCGCACACGTTTTCGATTATAGACCTGTTTGCCTCATATCACACACATCTTATTCATTTGAATCGTTTCTGTTCTCATGTCTCAACACAAACAGTTAATCCAAGTGAACCGCATGCCGTAAATCGGACACACCGTTGATCTGGCTGACCATTTCTTTTGTGTTGCCTAATCACAAACAGTTCATCTGAGTGAACCGTATGTTGTACATCGCACACACCTTCATGTGGCTGCCCGTTTCTTTTGTTCCTCCTCATCGCAAACGGTTAATTGAGCTGAATCGTATGCCCTGCATCGCACATGCAACTAAAATCTGAACCGTGTTTGATGCATCCTCCATCGCAAATGTTTTGCACCTTTTTGACGATTTTTTTACATCACCGTTTGCGATTATGGCATCGCACACAGTTTCATCAAAGGGTCTCTGATCGTAGTGTCGTGTTAGCAGCATCCTGCAGTAGTGTGAGCCTAGGTTGATCACGATTTTGGAGCCCCTACCCTTTTTTTCTAGCCTTGTTTTGTTGTGTTCTTCCCCAAATTCGAAAATCCCCACAAAAATAGCCCTCCCAATGTTTTTCTTGTGATTTGTTGGTGTGATGAAGTTTTGTCGGATTTGATCCATGGATTTCGTGTGTATCAGTTAGATCTAGCTTTCCCCCATATTTTTCCTCCTTTCTATCCACAAATTCGTCCGAATTCTGCCCCAATTTTTCTGCAATCCACGAGTTCATACCCTCTTTCCCGAGCGCGAAATTGCCTAGCCACACCGGACATCCGACGGATACCGGAAATCCGGTGACCCAAAACAGAGAGAAAATCTCAGACTTCTGACCCCGACCGGACATCCAACGACCGGTCGTCCGATAGTTACCGGACGTCCGACAAAAGTTGACGAAACTGAATTTCGTTCAGTCCATCCGGTCAATTTCCACTTCCGCACTCGCACACTCCCATTCCAAATACCACTTCCGCATTGCCACTCTAATACCCACCTGCTCGTGCGCACTAGCATCGCTACACCAATAACGCTTACCACACCCACCATAGCTTACCGTCGCCAACCCCAACAATTATGACACGCTTTGTTTTGAGAATTTGAGTTGTGGTTCCCGTGTCCTATTGTGTTTTGGCTATATAGGTACGGTTCGGCTTCGATATCACCGCCACTCATTCTTTGGCTTGGATGAGTCATCGACATCGACAACTTCGCCAATTTTGACACCACCGTAAGGAAGAAGCGGTAACTTCTATACCATCTTGGTATCGTGGTATCCCTTAGTACATTCATTCTTGCCATTGCATTGATAATCACCATAGCCCATTTTTACGTAACCTTCCTATCAAGATTAGCCTTTGAGTATTGCCGGCAACGTAACTTGTGCACATTAGTTATCATACTTCCCATAACATACATACCATATCATCTTGGTACATATCTTGATATCATCTCTTGTGTCACAAGGTTGTCATAGCATATACACAATTCCTTTCTTGGTTCCTGAAGTTTTGCATGAGAAAGAGCTCAAAAGAGAAAGAGCCAAACAAGCTTTTAAGAAAAAGGAAAAGATAAGCAAAGAGTTTGTAAGCAAGAACCATAGCATCATACTACATTAAGATTGTCATACTCGATGATCTTGGATCATATCATAGGAACACCATACATATAGCATACTTGGGATAGAAGTCGTTGCATTTTCGCTTAATAGGTTGTGAACAAGTCTGGTATCCGCCTATTGTGCAATTGTGCTAGCGTCTCTATAGAGTTGTGCAACAAGAGAATTTTCCGTGGATTCCACATTTTCCGCTCATTTTTGGTTTGGACAACCCCATTTATCTATTTGCGTGTGTGTTTCCGTGTACCATATCTTGCTATTGGTCTACTTGTTGCATTTGCAAATTTCCTAATCTTTTTCAACATTATTGGGTCTCACTAACAATTGCATTAATTTTGTACCACTATCCTATCCGAGCTCCACCAAAGGCTTTTACTTGTGTAGGTGTGAGAACCGACAATAATTGGTACCAATTGTGCTATTCCCTTGTCACACATTTGGGTGATCGTTGATCCATCTTCAACATCAGTCAAGGTACATTTGGTATAGTTATTTTCTTCTTCCACTCACACATTTACTTGCAATGATGGATAGGCCAAGTTCGTCTACCAATCCACTCTTCATTGAACAAGACGAGGACCCAAACACTTTCATCACCAAGAACCACCTCTTCGGTGCACAATGAGCTTTGCATCAAGAACAACAAGAATTTAGCGACCGCATCCACCATCTTGCCACCAACTTGCGACTTTCCGAGCAACGTACAAGAGACTACTTCGACAACAAGGTCGATGAACAAAAACAAGAGAACAATGCAAGAATGTACGAGATTCGTGCCTTGTTGGTAAACTGTGCTTCTACCACTTCGTCATATTCAAGACGGAGCCACTCAAGTCGACACTCCTCCGACAACTCAAGTACACCAAAGTCGAACACTCTTCACCAAGCCGCGCGTCAAGACCGTCAAGAAAACCGCAATCCTCTACACGGCAATCATACACAAGAGCAACTTGACAAGCAAACACATCGACATCGCCAAAATCAAGCTACCTTTGAGCAAGCACAAGAACGACAACGTCTATGCCAACAAGAGGAAGAACAAGTGCTCCTACACCAAGACGAACAAGATGTCGAGGCACAACGTCAAGAACAACTACGTCGAGAAGCTCAAGCACTTGAGGCGCAACATTCCCTCCATGACACAAGTCGCGCTGTTGCCGCACGCAACCACCATAGGCGCGTGCAAGAAGAAGAACTTTGCGATGAAGTTCAAGAGAGGATTTATCAATCACGTTTGCACCTACAAGTTCCTCAAGATCCTCCTCAAGCTTGACAAGACCCACAAGTTTGCCAAGAGCAACATGACAATGACAATCCTCCACGCCAAGAGCAACATGAGGTTGACAACCCTCCACGTGAAGGACGACATCATCCTTGACCCCAACACACTGAATAACAACGCTACGGCAAGCTAAAGTTCACCATGCCCAAGTTCACCGGAAGAAATGACCCCGAAGAGTACCTCTCATGGACATTGAAGGTTCACAAAATCTTCCGTTTGCACAACTATGAGGAAGAGTAGAAGATCGCCATGGCAACCCTTGAATTCTAAGACTACGTCCTCATTTGGTGGGAGAAAGTCATTGAGCGTCGTGAGGCAAGAGGTGAACCACCCATCACAACTTGGGCGCAAATGAAGGATGTCATGAGAGCATGTTTTGTGCCAACCTACTACAACTGCGACCTCTTCAAGAAGTTACAGCTCCTCAAGCAAGGAACGAAGAGCGTTGAAGAGTACTATAAGGAAATGGAGATTGCCATGATACGAGCCAATGTCACGAAGATGATGAGCAAACTATGGCACGTTTCTTGACTGGACTCAATCATCCTATCAAGAATATCGCCGACTTCCAATTCAAACCTCATGGAGCTAGTGCACCAAGCCACCAAGGCGGAGCGACAAGTGCAAGATGACTTCAAGTATGCCAAGTTCTCTTCCAAGTCCTATGGCTTCTCCAACACCCAAGCTTCAACGAATCCAACACTGTCTACCTCAACCAAGCCTTCTACAAGCAACGACGACAAGTCAAGTTAGAAGAAAACTTCGACAACCTCAAGTCGTCCTCCTACTACAAGCAACTTCAAGCCGAGAGCTTCATCATCCACAACTCCACAGGATGAGACCATCAAGACAAGTTCCATCAAATGCTTCACATGTGGTGGCCGAGGCCACAAGTCCTTCGAGTGTACCAACAAGCGCACCATGATTCTCAACGACAACGGTACATATGACTCCATGAGTGAATGAGAAACGGATGCCCTTGATAATGTGGCTATGCACCGGCAAGTGAACGAGGATGAAGATGATCAAGTATTTTGTGACGAAGATTCGAGCGCCGCTCTCGTTGTCTCCAAGGTCTTGACACTTCAACATCAACAAGACGAAGACCAAAGATGCCATAGGCCGGCATCAATGGAAGGTCCGTGAAGGTCATCATCGACGGAGGAAGTTGTCATAAGTTGGCAAGTGAAGAACTATGCTCCAAGCTCCAATTGGTCAAGATGAAGCATCCCCATCCCTACAAAGTCCAGTGGTTAAGCGACTCCGACACTATTCAAGTGGGGCACATGGTCCAAGTCTCCTTCAAAATCGGAGCATACGAAGACACTTTGGAGTGTGATGTTGTTCCTATGTCCGTTTGCCACCTCCTTCTTGGACGACTATGGCAATTTGACCGAGGCGTCATCCACAACGGGCGTACCAATCACTATAGCTTCAAGATGAAAGGAAAGGAGTATGTGCTATGATATCACTTATCCAAGTTGTTGTAGGGTGGAACCCTAGATGGAGATCTTTCACGAATTGGAGGGGAAATCCCCAAGAACAAGAAGAACACAAAGGGGGAACACAAGAGGAACACTCAATTTGACTTGATCCAATCACACATGTGCTAGATCCAATCACACAAAGAGAGATACAAAGGTCCAAATCCAACACAAGAAGATACAAGAGGTAATTAGTTCATCCCAATCCTATGAGGAAAGAGGTCTTGATGATCCTATGATGGGGATCCTTCTCGAAGAGGAGGCCTTGATATCCACAAGAGGATCTTCTCCCTTAGGAGGTCATGATCTCCAAGAGGAGGAAGATGAGCAAAACTCTCCCCATATCTCACATATACTTTGCTATCTTCTCTAATGAGCTAGGAGAAGAGTACTTATAGTCTAGGGACGAAATAAGAGGAAAACGGTGGTACAAGGGTGATACGTCCATTTTGCATCATGCTTTTATGTCGATATTTATTGCATTATGGGCTGTTATTACACGTTATGTCACAATACTTATGGCTATTCTCTCTTATTTTACAAGGTTTACATAAGGAGGGAGAATGCCGGCAGCTGGAATTCTGGGCTGTAAAAGAAGCAAATATTAGAGACCTATTCTGCACAACTCCAAAAGTCCTGAAACTCCACGAAAGTCATTTTTCGAAATAATAAAAAATATCCAGCGGAAGAAGTTCACCAGAGGGGGCCCACCTGTCCACGAGGGTGGGGGGCGCGCCCTACCCCCTGGGCACGCCCCCTACCTCATGCGCCCCCTGTTGGCTCTCCGATGCCCATCTTCTGCTATATGAGGTCTTTCGATGAGGAAAAAAACAGAAGCAACCTTTCGGGATGAAACTCCGCCGCCACGAGGCGGAACCTTGGCGGAACCAATCTAGGGCTCTGGCAGAGCTGTTCTGCCAGGGACACTTCCCTCCGGGAGGGGGAAATCTTCGCCATCATCATCACCAACGCTCCTCTCATCGGGAGAGGGCAATCTCCATCAACATCTTCACCAACACCATCTCATCTCAAAACCCTAGTTCATCTCTTGTATCCAATTCTTGTCTCCAAGTCCGGGATTGGTACTAGTAGGTTGCTAGTAGTGTTGATTACTCCTTGTAGTTGATGCTAGTTGGTTTATTTGGTGGAAGATCATATGTTCAGATCCTTTATGCATATTATTACCCCTCTAATTATGAACATGAATATGCTTTGTGAGTAGTTACGTTTGTTCCTGAGGACATGGGAGAAGTCTTGCCATTAGTAGTTATGTGAATTTGGTACTCGTTCGATATTTTGATGAGATGTATGTTGTCTATCCTCTAGTGGTGTTATGTGAACGTCGACTACATAACACTTCACCATTATTTGGGCCTAGAGGAAGGCATTGGGAAGTAATAAGTAGATTATGGGTTGCTAGAGTGACAAAAGCTTAAACCCTAGTTCATGCGTTGCTTCGTAAGGGGCCGATTTGTATCCATATGTTTCATGCTAAGGTTAGGTTTACCTTTATACTTTTGTTGTAGTTGCAGATGCTTGCAATAGAGGTTAATCATAAGTGGGATGCTTGTTCAAGTAAGAACAACACCCAAGCACCGGTCCACCCACATATCAAATTATCAAAGTACCGAACGCGAATCATATGAACGTGATGAAAACTAGCTTGACGATATTCCCATGTGTCCTCGGGAGCGCTTTTCCTTATATAAGAGTTTGTCCGGGCTTGTCCTTTGCTACAAAAAGGATTGGTCCACCTTGCTGCACTTTATTTACTTTTGTTACTTGTTGCTCGTTACAAATTATCCTATCACAAAACTATCTATTACCACTTATTTCAGTACTTGCAGAGAATACCTTGCTGAAAACCGCTTATCATGTCACGCCCAAAATGCGACCATATCCTAAAGGAACTCGAAGGTCCCACCAAGGATATAAGCGCATCTTGAAGACGCTTTTGCAAGGTGGATATCATTAGATCAACATTACATAATAGTGGGGATACAACCAAGGCATACAATGTCACATAAATACAACGATACATCATATACAAGATCAACATCCGACTACGGATGAAACATAAACAGAAACTCAAACGACATCCACCCTGCTAGCCCAGGCTGCCGCCCAGGAACGTAACCCAAGATCGACTAAGAAGAACAAGAACTCCAACACAAGTAAACATCGCTCTCGCGTCATGATCATCGCACAACCTATACCTGCAACTTGTGTTGTAGTAATCTGTGAGCCACCAGGACTCAGCAATCACATTACCATGGGTATCAAGACTAGCAAAGCTTAATGGGTAAGGAAGATGTAAAGTGGTGAGGTTGCAGCAGTGACTAAGCATGTATGGTTCTAACTTACGCAAGTAAGAGCGAGAAGAGAAGCAAAACAAGCGGTCGTCAACTAGTAATAATCAAGAAGTGATCCTCAACTCCTACTTACGTCGAACATAACTCTGAAACCATGTTCTCCTCTCGAACGACCCCGAAAAGAGACAATCATGGTTACGCACACGATTGGTGTATTTTAGAAGAGTTTACTTCAAGTTTACTACAACCGAATATTAACAAATTCCCATCTGCCACGTTACCGCGGGCACGACTTTCGAAAGTTCAAACCCTGCAGGGGTGTCCCAACTTAGCCCGTCACAAGCTCTCACGGTCAACGAAGGATATTCCTTCTCCCAGGAGGACCCGATCAGTCTCGGAATCCTAGAGACAAGACATTTCGACAATGGTAAAACAAATCCAGCAAAGCCGCCCGATGTGCCGACAATCCTGATAGGAGCTGCACATATCTCATTCTCAGGGCAACACCGGATGAGACAGGCTACGAGTAAAACCACGCCTCGAGATTCCCCGTGGTGGCCCCGCAGGCCGCTTGGTTCGGACCAGCACTTAGAGAAGCACTGGCCCGGGGGGGCTAAATAAAGATGACCCTCGGGTTGGCCGACCCAAGGGAAGGGGTGATAGGTTGTTAGGCAAATCTAAAACCAAGGTTGGTCCTTGCTGGAGGAGTTTTATTCAAAGCGAACTATCAAGGGGGTCCCATAAATCACCCAACCGCGTTAGGGACACAAAATCCGAGAACATAATACCGATATGACGGAAACTAGGGCAGCAAGAGTGGAACAAAACACCAGGCATAAGGCCGAGACTTCCACCCTTTACCAAGTATATAGATGCATTAATAAAATATAAGAGATATTGTGATATCCCAACATAAACATAATCCAACATGGAGCAACCTTCATCTTCACCTGCAACTAGCAACGCTATAAGAGGGGCTGAGAAAAAGCGGTAACATAGCCAAACAATGGTTTGCTAGGAAGGGTGACAAAGGTTAGAGGTTCATGGCAATTTGGGAGGCTTGATAAGCAAGTGGTAGGTAGCACGACATAGCGATAGAACGAAGCAACTAGCATAGCAATGATAGTAATGAGATCCAAGGTGACGGTCATCTTGCCTGAAATCCCACTAGGAAGAAGAACGGGTCAATGAGGAAGATGAAGCCACGAAGACGAACCAAGCGCAGACGAACGAATCCTCACAATCGCAACGAAACAGGAACTATCGAGAAGAAGCACACAACATGGTAAACACACCACACGAGAACAAGGCATGATGCTCAACCAAGTATGATGCATGACAAGGCTACATGAAGCTACTCATGGCAAGAGATGATGCATACAAGAGCAACACATCAAGGCAAGTTTAAATGAGGCCGGAAACAACATATAACAATTCCGGTAAGTCCTGATATGGAAATTTCAAAATTGTTCCAGATCTGAATACACCTTATGTTCAAGTTGTTAAACAACAAGTTAAGATGCACCACTATGATCTACATAAAATTCTAGTCAAGTTACATATAAAGTTCATTAGATTCGGAGCTACAGCCTAGAAGATATGAGCAAAACAAGATAAGCATGTCATTGTTGCAAAATGCATTCAAACATCAAGCAGACACATCAAAACATGGATGCAACAAGGTAACATGAAACTACATGCAAAACTAAGCAAGTTTCATATAGAGCACACTCAAAATGGAGCAACGGTTCAACACATACACATGAAACAAGTTTAAAGGACAAGCTGTCCAAAACAATAACTAGGCATCTTGCAAGCATCAAAACAACATGCTACAACACATCAACATGAAAACAAATGTCATGGACGTGATTTACAGGTAAATCCTTACAAAACATGAACACTGAGATATCTCTACAAACTACTAGAACATGCTCAAAAGTACATGGCAAGATTGCAAATAATAACAGTTCACAGACTTAGTGGAAATCACTGGACATGGCAGAAATAACACAGGTTGCAATGTTTAGAGCTATAAAACAACATGCTACAGGAACATATCATAGCAAACAAAGGCATGGCATGAATCTACTAATTACATATAACAAAAGTCCCTTATTGATCATGAGCCAAAAAGGCACAGAAGATATGATGGCTCCCATGTAAACATAGCAAGTTTCGTAAACAGAATTATGAAGGCATATTTGTGAGCTCGAATCACTCATCACAAAGCATTGCATGGTGTAAACAGAATTATGAAGGCATCTTTGTGAGCTCGAATCACTCATCACAAAGCATTGCATGACAGGATAAGCATAGCAGCAAAGTATCAGCAAGAAGACATGTTCATGAAGCTAACCATGGCAAGAGCAATTTCATAGCATGCTTGGATCACTAACAACAACCATGGAAAAATTGATTAACATGTAAACAATCTACCAGGAACATTTTGTAGCAAAAGTAGAGCAGGATTAATAAATGCTAGAGCACTCTATAAATGCAAACAGGAGCACGGATGGATAGAGCATAATCATATGTCCAAAACATCCTTAATGAACATACTCAAATGAGGCATGGATCTCAGTGTAGCAACATGAATACATGGCATGAAAATAACAGTAGAACAAAGACGATGAAATTCTAAGACCCTGAAATCAGCGACATCACGGAGGCTACTTTGCAAGCATGAAACAGTCAATAAATGGCATATCATGAAGAATGGGTTGCACCAAAGCAAATATGGCATGTTGTAGCTCATAACACATGTAGACTTCATGCTCAAAAGAAAATGACACAAAAAGGTGCAAAAATGAGAAATGAGCATTCTGATAAACTACAACAAACAACATTATATAGCACTATTGCAACGATGATTTGGGCATCAATATGGATTCAAACAAACATGACACAATGGAACAAAATGAAGAGCATCACATAATGAACATTTTGATATATCATACACATCAAACGAAGCAATATGCATGAAGTTACAGCAGGTCAAACCTAGCACCAGAATGTGAGTTTTTTCAGGGACTTGGTGGAATTCAGGAAAAAAAATACTGAGCGTCAAATAGTAACGTACGTGCATGGCGGGGTTTAGGAGTGCTCACCACTGGGCTCGGCCCAGGACGTGGAGGGGTGAGGCCGGCGCGGCTGGGTCGGGGTCGCGGCCCACGAGTCCCGCTAGGCAGTGGAGGCCCACGCGGACGTGGAGCGTCGTCCTCGCGCGCGGGCATGAGCAGGAGGTAGGGGAGACGGCGCTACCGGCGGCCGGCGTGGGGAGGTGCCGGGAAGGCGCTGCGGCAGCGGATCCTGGTGGATCTGGCCATGGGGGCCCGTTCCCGGCGACGGCGAGGTCAGCCGGCGACGAGCGGAGCTCCAAGGCGGCGGGGCTCGCGGAGACGGAGATCTGCGGGCGCGACGGCAACGCGAGGAGCGAGCAGGAGGCGGAGGGATCGGGTGGCGGGGTCGAGCGCGGGACGCGGCGGTGGGCGGCGCCGGCGAGGACGCGCGGGAGGCGGCGGCGCGGGCGAGCAGCTTAGGGCTCGGTCGTGGCATGGGGAAAGAGAGGAGGGCTACGTGGCGGCTCGGGATTGGGCGCGGAGGCGGTGGCACTGAGGTGGCGACGCGTGATTGGCCGGGGAACGTGGCAGCGCGAACATGTCCGGCACGGACGGATTAGTCCGGCGGCGTGAGGTGGAAGGAGGCTAGGGTTGGACTGCGAAATTCTCGGGGAGGGGCACATATTTATAGGTAGAGGGAGGTAGGAGAGTCCAAATGGGGAGCGGTTTTCGCCTACACGATCGTGATCGAACGGCCGAGAGCATGGAGGGGGTTTGGATGGGCTCATGGGCTGTGGTGAAGAGGTGCTGGGCTGCAAAGAGAGAGGGGTTTCGGGGTACGCGGTTAACCGTTGGGTCGTCAAACAAACTCCGAATGCGACGAAAATTGACAGGCGGTCTACCTACTCTAAAGCAACACCGCACGCCAAGTTTCATCGCATTCCGAGAATGTTTTAATGCCACTCGTGAAACGAGGTCTGAGGGGTGCAACGGGCGCGTGAGAGAGTGTCGGATCGCGAAACGGACAACGGGGAAAAGGACCGAATGCAAGTTTTGAAAAAATACGAGGATGCAATGCAAATGATTACATGGCAAAATGCAACACGCAAGCAGCTGACATGGCAACGACGACGAATAACTAGAAGACACCTGGCGCATCGGATTCGGGGCGTTACAACTCTCCTCTACTAACAAGAGATCTTGTCCCGAGATCTTAGGACCGAGACGGAAGGAAAAAGGGATGAGGCGAAACAAGAACGCTAGAGAAGAAGAAAAGAGTTGAGAGCACTCGGGAAGAAGAGCGGAACGACGACTAAGACGAGAATCAAAAATCAAGGAACAAGATAAGAATGGAATAAGACCGAAATAATTTAGGTAGTACTCCGATTGAACATGAAATGGAATAGAACATGAATTAGAGAAGATGGAATGATACTTGACGAGAGGAACAACAGAATGCCTCCGGAAGACTTGAAAATAGTTGAATGAAAGGAACAGAGAAGAAAAATGACAACTTCTTCGACGAATGAATTTGAAAAGCATCCTTGTGAAGAAAAGATTGAACGAAGTTGTTGAGAAAAATCAACAACAAAGAATTGCTTACTGTGGACTTATGGATAACATCTCAAAATTATTAGGTGATAATCGACCACAATCGAAAAAGATTGAATAGCTAAGAAGAACGAAGAAATGCAAAACTCCACTTCAAAAGAATACGGAGAATTAATTGCACTTCGAGATGCAAGAAGAATAGATACTTGAGCTCCTTCCACGAGAATCTTGATGAACACTTGAAGAATGAATTAAATACTAACGATCCACCGTGAAGAACTCCGGTAACAAACGGATGACGAGATAAAATTGAAGATGAAAAGAATAAGATTAGAGCGTTGCGATGATTCAGATGGAGCTTCGCGACGGAACAAGCAAGAAGCTTGGAACCCCGGAAAAGAAACTACGAACAACTTAGAACCGAGAAATTATTCAACATGAACAATCTCCGAAGAAAAGAATTAAACAACTTGACCACGATGAAATGAGAATAAGAATTATGTTATGCTTATCCTTCATCAATTAAATTGATGAGAAGCAATGGATTGCATACCACTTATTCACATTGGGGAAAATTAAGGGGAGATATAGTGCCA
Organism: Aegilops umbellulata; assembly: GCA_032464435.1. Taxonomy (NCBI): domain Eukaryota; kingdom Viridiplantae; phylum Streptophyta; class Magnoliopsida; order Poales; family Poaceae; genus Aegilops; species Aegilops umbellulata. The sequence goes on from CP136056.1 coordinate 133,120,122, forward strand.
GATTCTGGGAAAAATCTTCAAGATCCACCGCTATGATTGGGAATAACGAATTAATAGATATGATAAGAATGGAAAAGGAATCTCTCAAGGAACCACCATAAGAATTCAAACTTGACTGACGAAAAGGAATGAATCACTGGGAAGAATTAGAAAAGCAAAAAGATACTTGAGAGAATATAGAGGCAAGAGAACGAAGGGATCACAAACTGATTGAAGAATACTTGAACGAAGCATCGGAAGAATATTGAGACAAACGAAGGGGCACGGATATGGAATAATTGGACAAAGAATTTGAAAAACTTAGAACGAAGAGATATTCTGAAAGGATGGCCTCCGGATGATCGAGAGAGACAACAACTCCTGAAATACTCCAGATGGATGAGAAGAATTGCATGACTGGAAACAATTTGATAGGATAACATCGAGCTAGCACCGCGAATCTTCGGGAGAACGGACAAGATTTCGGTGAAAACTCCTCTTCTTAGGTCTTCACAAATTGAGATACTCCGGGAGGACGAAAGGAGGAAAAAAATTGAACCAAAATGAAAAGACTTTGAGTGCGATCTTGGAAAGGCACCTGACTGATGAAATCCATACTTACGTCAAATTTCAAAAGAACTAGAGAATAACTCCGGAATTATTAGAAGAGTCAGGTAAGATCCTGGGAAAAGACCTGTGGGTTAGGGCCCACTGAAAAGAAACACCATTGAAAAGGATTGTTGGAGAGAGTGATGATGCACCGGAACAACTGAAAAACTTGAATGAGGTGACAACCTCGAAATAATAGGATGCAAACATGAGTCTTCTGAGATGTCTTCAACACTCCGGGATAATAGAATGGTGAGAGGAGGAACGAGCAAGGGGAAAACACTTGGGTCGAGGAAAAGAATACGATCAACACCGAAAACTTGAATTTGGATCCACTGGAAAGAAAACAAGACGAACATTGATGAACCAGATGAGAATTCACCGGTTGAACCAATTGAAGAAAGAATGAAATACTTCACACGAATGCAATTGATGCTCGAATAGAGGCTCAGACTCCGAGAATAAAAAGGGTGGGAGGGCGGGAAAAACAAAGGCGACTTGAACGGGGAATCGATGAGTAACTTGAAGAGAAAAACACCGGTTGAAATAATTGAGGAAGAATGCTGAGGGTTCACACGAGTAGGGAGGATACTCGATTACGGACTCCGGTTCCGAGAAGAAAAAGGGAGGGCGGGTGGGAAAAACAATGACAACTTCGGGCAGGGAAACAACGTTGATTGAAAATAGCCGAGGATTGATCTTGCAAAAGACAAGGAGGTTCGAGTCGACTTGCCGAGAAATGCACCAGACAAAATAGGATGGAAAATGAACGAAAAACACCTGCGCGATCCTAAAGAAAAATTTGAAGGGGAAGAGAAGTAAGTCGAAACACCTACGTCAAGATTTCTCACCAGAGCGACGAAGAGCCAGGGAGTAAAAAGAATTCCTACTCTCCGATATAACTAAACTCCGGAAAAGTTTTCTTCTAGACTCAACAACGGCCAAACTACACGATCAGTCAAGGGGGGCTCCTAAGGTCGGTCGAGGCTCTGATACCAACTTGTCACGCCCAAGATGCGACCCTATCCTAAAGGAACTCGAAGGTCCCACCAAGTATAGAAGCGCATCTTGAAGACGCTTTTGCAAGGTGGATATCATTACATCAACATTACATAATAGTGGGCATACAACCAAGGCATACAATGTCACATAAATACAACGATACATCATATACAAGACCAACATCCGACTACGGATGAAACATAAACAGAAACTCAAACGACATCCACCCTGCTAGCCCAGGCTGCCGACCATGAACCTAACCCAAGATCGACGAAGAAGAAGAACAACTCCAACACAAGTAAACGTCGCTCTCGCATCATGATCATCGCACAACCTGTACCTGCAACTGGTGTTGTAGTAATCTGTGAGCCATGAGGACTCAGCAATCCCATTACCATGGGTATCAAGACTAGCAAAGCTTAATGGGTAAGGAAGAGGTAAAGTGGCGAGGTTGCAGCAGCGAGTAAGCATGTATGGTGGCTAACTTACGCATGTAAGAGCAAGAAGAGAAGCAAAGCAAGCGGTCGTCAACTAGTAATGATCAAGAAGTGATCCTGAACTCCTACTTACATCGAACATTACCCAAAAACCGTGTTCTCCTCTCGAACGACCCCGAAAAGAGACAATCACGGTTACGCACACGGTTCATATATTTTAGAAGAGTTTATTTCAAGTTTACTACAACCGGATATTAACAAATTCCCATCTGCCACATAACCGCGGGCACGACTTTCGAAAGTTCAAACCGTGCAGGGGTGTCCCAACTTAGCCCATCACAAGCTCTCACGGTCAACGAAGGATATTCCTTCTCCCAGGAAGACCCGATCCGTCTCGGAATCCTAGTTACAAGACATTTCTACAATGGTAAAACAAATCCAGCAAAGCCTCCTGATGTGCCGACAATCCTGATAGGAGCTGCACATATCTCATCCTCAGGGCAACACCGGATGAGACAGGCTATGAGTAAAACCAGGCCTAGAGTTTCCCCGTGGTGGCCCCGCAGGCGGCTCGGTTCAGACCAGCACTTAGAGAAGCACTGGCCCGAGGGGGCTAAATAAAGATGACCCTCGGGTTGGCCGACCCTAGGGAAGGGGTGATAGGTTGTTAGGCAAATGTAAAACCAAGGTTGGGCCTTGCTGGAGGAGTTCTATTAAAAGCGAACTATCAAGGGGGTCCCATAAATCACCCAACCGCGTTAGGGACGCAAAATCCGAGAACATAATACCGATATGACGGAAACTGGGGCAGCAAGAGTGGAACAAAACACCAGGCATAAGGCCGAGACTTCCACCCTTTACCAAGTATATAGATGCATTAATAAAATATAAGAGATATTGTGATATCCCAACATAAACATAATCCAACATGGAGCAACCTTCATCTTCACTTGCAACTAGCAACGCTATAAGAGGGGCTGAGAAAAAGCAGTAACATAGCCAAACAACGGTTTGCTAGGAAGGGTGACAAAGGTTAGAGGTTCATGGCAATTTGGGAGGCTTGATAAGCAAGTGGTAGGTAGCGCGACATAGCGATAGAACGAAGCAACTAGCATAGCAATGATAGTAATGAGATCCAAGGTGACGGTCATCTTGCCTGAAATCCCGCTAGGAAGAAGAACGAGTCAATGAGGAAGATGAAGCCACGAAGACAAACCAAGCGTAGACGAACGAATCCTCACGATCGCAATGAAACGGGAACTATCGAGAAGAAGCACACAACATGGTAAACACACCACACATGAACAAGGCATGATGCTCAATGAAGTATGATGCATGACAAGGCTACATGAAGCTACTCATGGCAAGATATGATGCTTACAAGAGCAACACATCAAAAAAAGTTTAAATGAGGCCGGAAACAACATTTAACAAATCTGGTAAGTCCTCATATGCAAATTTGAAAATTGGTCCAGATCTGAATACACCTTATGTTCAAGTTGTTAAACAGCAAGTTAAGATGCACCATGATGATCTACACGAAATTCTAGTCAAGTTACATATAAAGTTCATTAGATTCGGAGCTACGGCCTAGAAGATATGAGCAAAATAAGATAAGCATGGCATTGATGCAAAATGCATTCAAACATCAAGCAAGCACATCAAAACATGGATGCAATAAGTTAACATGAAACTATATGCAAAATTCAGCAAGTTTCATATAGAGGACACTCAAAACGGAGCAATGGTTCAACACATACACATGAAACAAGTTTAAAGGACAAGCTGTCCAAAACAATAACTAGGCAACTTGCAAGCATCAATACAACATGCTACAGCTCCTCAAAATGAAAAAAATGGTATGGTCGTGATGTACAGGTAAAGACTTACAAAATATGAACAGTGATCTATCTCTAGAAACTACTAGAACATTCTCAAAAGGACATGGCAAGACTGCAAATATTAACAGTTCACAGACTTAGTGGAAATCACTGGACATGGCAGAAATAACATCAGGTTGCAATGTTTAGAGCTAATAAACAACATGCTACAGGAACAGATCATAGAAAACAAAGGAACGGAATGAATCTACTAATTACGTAAAACAAAAGTCCCTTATTGGTCTTGAGCCAAAAAGGCACAGAAGATATCATGGCACCCATGTAAACATAGCAAGTTTCGTAAACAGATTCAGACTTGGTGAAAAACAGAGCATGGCGTAAACAGAATTATGAAGGCATCTTTGTGAGCTCGAATCACTCAAGACAAAGCATTGGATGACAAGATAAGCACAACATAAGCAAGAAGACATGTTCATGAAGCTAACCATGACAAGAGCAAGTTCATAGCATGCTTGGATCACTAACAACAACCATGGCAAAATTGATTAACATGTAAACAATCTGCCAGGAACATTTTATAGCAAAAGTAGAGCAGGATTAAGAAATGCTAGAGCCCTCTATAAATGCAAGTAGGAGCACGCATGGATATAGAATAATCATATGTCCAAAACATCCTTAGTGAACATACTCAAATGAGGCATGGATCTCACTCTATCAACATGAATACATGGCATGAAAATAACAGCAAAACAAAGACGATGAAATTCTAAACCCTGAAATCAGCAACATCACGGAGGCTATTTGCAAGCATGAAACAATCAATACATGGCATATAATGAAGAATGGGTTTCACCACAGCAAATAAGGCATATTGTAGCTCATAACACATGTAGACTTCATGCTCAAAAGAAAATCACTCAAAAAGATGCAAAAATGAGAAATGAGCATGTTCTGATAAACTACAGTAGACAACATTATATAGCACTTTTGCAACGATGATTTGGGCATTAATATTGGTTCAAAAAATCATGACACAATAGAACAAAATTAAGAGCATCACATAATGAATATTTTCATATATCATATGAATCGAACGGAGCAATATGCATGAAGTTACAGTAGGTCAAACATAGCACCAGAATGTGAGTTTTTTTAGGGACTGTGGAATTCAGGAAAAAAAATACTGAGCGTCAAATAGTAACGTGCGCGTACAGCGGGGTTTAGGAGTGCTCACCACTGGGCTCGACCCAGGACGTGAAGGGGTGAGGCCGGCGCGGCTGGGCCGGGGTCGCGACCCACGAGGCCCGCTAGGCAGGGGAGGCCCAGGCGGACGTGGAGCGTCGTCCTCCTCGCGCGCGGGCACGAGCGGGAGGCAGGGAGACGGCGCTGCCGGCGGCCGGTGTGGGGAGGCGCCGGGGAGGCGCTGCGGTGCCGGATCCGGGCGGATCTGGCCGCGGGGGGGGGGGGGGGCGTTCCCGGTGACAGCGAGGTCAGCTGGCGACGAGCGGAGCTCCAAGGCGGCGGAGGTTGCGGAGACGGAGATCTGCGGGCACAGCGGCAGCGCGAGGAGCGAGCAAGAGGCGGAGGGATCGGATGGCGGGGTCGGGCGCGGGACGCGGTGGCAGGCGGCGCTGGTGAGGACGCGCGGGAGGCGGCGGCGCGGGCTAGCAGCTCGGGGCCCGGCCGCGGCGCGGGCGGGCCGGCGGCGCGAGAAGAGAGAGGAGGGCGACGTGGCGGCTCGGGATTGGGCGCGGAGGCGGCGACGCGTGATTGGCTGGGCGACGTGGCAGCGCGAACATGTCCGGCGGCACGAGGTGGAAGGAGGCTAGGGTTGGACTGCGAAATTTTCGGGGATTGCACATATTTATAGGTAGAGGGAGCTAGGTGAGTCCAAATGGGGAGCGGTTTCGCCCACACGATCGTGATCGAACGACCGAGAGCATGGAGGGGGTTTGGATGGGCTCATGGGCTGTGGTGAAGAGGTGCTGGGCTGCAAAGAGAGAGGGGTTTCGAGGTACGCGGGTAACCGTTGGGGCGTCAAATGAACTCCGAATGCGACGAAAATTTACAGGCGGTCTACCTACTCTAAAACAACACCGAACGCCAAGTTTCATCCCATCCCGAGAATGTTTTAATGTCACTCGTAAAACGAGGTCTGAGGGGTGCAATGGGCGCGTGAGATAGTGTCGTATCGCGAAACGGACAACGGGGAAAAGGACAGGATGCAAGTTTTGAAAAATATGAGGATGCAATGCAAATGATGACATGGCAAAATGCAACACGCAAGCAGCTGACATGGCAACGACGGCGAATAACTGGAAGACACCTGGCGCATCGGATCCGGGGCATTACATATCATTTGCTTCTGCTCCTCGTTGGGTTTGACACTCTTACTTATCGAAAGGACTACGATAGATCCCCTATACTTGTGGGTCATCAAGACTTTTCTGGCGCCGTTGCCGGGGAGTGAAGCGCCTTTGGTAGGTGGAACTTGGTAAGGAAAAATTTATATAGTGTTCTGAAATTTACTGTCACTTGTTAATATGGAAAGTAATCCTCTGAGGGGCTTGTTCGGGGTATCTTCACCCCGACCAGTAGAGCAAAGAGTTGATCCTCAACCTACTGAACCTAATGAATAAGTAAATGTTCCCTTTGAATTTCCTTCGGGTATGATAGAAAAGTTGCTAGCTAATACTTTTTCAGGAGATGGAACAAAGTATCCTGATGAGCACTTAATATATGTGGATGAAGTTTATGGATTATTTAAGCTTGCAGGTATACCCGATGATGTTGCTAAGAAGAAGGTCTTCCCTTTATCTTTGAAGGCAGATGCATTGACATGGCATAGGCTATGTTGTGATACGAGATCATGGAACTATAGAAGATTGAAATTGGAATTTCATCAAAAGTATTATCCTATGCATATTGTTCATCGTGATCGCAATTATATATATAATTTTTGGCCTCGCGAAGGAGAAAGCATCGCTCAAGCTTGGGTGAGGCTTAAATCAATGTTATATTCATGCCCCAATCATGAGCTCCCAAGAGAAACAATTATTCAAAACTTTTATGCTCGGCTTTCTGAAAACAATCGCACCATGTTCTATACTTCTTGTGCTGGCTCTTTTATGATGAAGACTATTGAATTTAAATGGGATTTATTGGATAGAATTAAACGCAACTCTGAAGTTTGGGATCTCGACGAAGGTAAGGAGTCAGGTATGACACCTAAGTTTGATTGTGTTAAATCTTTTATGGATACCGATATTTTCCGTATATTTAGCACTAAATATGGACTTGACTCTAAGATAGTAGCTTCTTTCTATGAATCATTTGCTACTTATGTTGATCTCCCTAAGGAGAAGTGGTTTAAATATCATCCTCCCATAGAAGTTAAAGTAGCTGCACCTATTAAAGTTGAAGAAAAGATTGTCACTTATAATGATCCTATTGTTCCTACTTCTTATGTTGAGAAACCACCTTTCACTGTTAGAATAAAGGATCATGCTAAAGCTTCAATTGTGGTTCATAAAAGCAATATTAGAACTTATACACCTCCTGAGCAAGTTAAAGTAGAACCTAATATTGCTATTGTTAAAGATCTCTTGTCTGATAATATTGATGGGCATGTTATTCAGTTGTGCGGTCAAACTGCTAGAATTGCCAAACCTTGTGCTAAAGATAAACATAGACCTGTGCTAGGCGTGCCTGTTATTTTTGTTAAAATAGGAGATCATTGTTATCATGGCTTATGTGATATGGGTGCCAGTGCTAGTGTTATACCTTATGACTTGTATAAAGAAATCAAGCATGAAATTGCACCTGCTGAGTTAGAAGATATTGATGTCACAATTAAACTTGCCAATAGAGATACTATATCGGCAATGGGAATTGTTAGAGATGTTGAAGTCTTGTGTGGGAAAACTAAATATCCAGCCGATTTTCTTGTTCTCAGTTCCCCACAAGATAGCATTTGTCCCATTATATTTGGTAGACCCTTCTTGAATACTGTTAATGCTAAGATAGACTACGAAAAGAATGTTGTTACTATTGGTTTAGATGATATGATTCATGAGTTTAATTTCTCTAAATTTAGTAAACAGCACCGTGAATAAAAATTGCCTAGTAAGGATGAAATTATTGGTCTTGCTTCTATTCCCGTACCTCCTAGTGATCCTTTGGAACATTATTTGCTAGACCATGAAAATTATATATTTATGAATGAAAGAAGGGAAATAGATGAAGTATTCTTTAAAAAGGAACCTATTCCGAAACACAATTTGCCTGTTGAAATCCTAGGGGATCCTCCTCCACCCAAGGGTGATCCCGTGTTTGAGCTTAAACCGTTGCCTTATAATCTGTAATATGCTTATCTTGATGAAAAGAAGATATATCCTATTATTATTAGTGCTAACCTTTCAGAGCATGAAGAAGAAAGATTATTGAAAACTCTGAAGAAGCACCATGCTGCTATTGGATACACTCTTGATGATCTTAAGGGCATTAGTCCCACTCTATGTCCACATAAAATAAATTTGGAAGCAGATGCCAAACCTGTTCGTCATCCTCAACGACGTCTGAATCCTAAAATGAAAGAAGTGGTAAGAAAAGAAATACTAAAGCTTCTGGAGGCAGGTATACCCGTTGCTGATAGTCAGTGGGTAAGTTCTGTCCATTGTGTCCCTAAGAAGGGAGGTATTACTGTTGTTCCTAATGATGAAGATGAATTGATTCCACAAAGAATTATCACATGTTATAGGATGGGAATTGATTTCCGCAAATTAAATAATGCTAGTAAGAAAGATCATTACCCCTTACCTTTTATCGATCAAATGCTAGAAAGATTATGCAAACATACACACTATTGCTTTCTAGATGGTTATTCTGGTTTCTCTCAAATACCTGTGTTGGCTAAGGATCAATCAAAGACTACTTTTACATGCCCTTTTGGTACTTTTGCTTATAGAGGTATGCCTTTTGGTTTATGTAATGCACCTTCTACCTTTCAAAGATGCATGATGGCTATATTCTCTGACTTTTGTGAAAAGATTTGTGAGGTTTTCATGGACGACTTTTCCGTTTATGGATCCTCTTTTGATGATTGCTTGAGCAATCTTGATCGAGTTTTGCAGAGATGTGAAGAAACTAATCTTGTCTTGAATTGGGAAAAGTGCCACTTTATGGTTAATGAAGGTATTGTCTTGGGGCATAAAGTTTCTGAAAGAGGTATTGAAGTTGATAAAGCCAAGGTTGATGCTATTGAAAATATGCCATGTCCCAAGGACATCAAAGGTATAAGAAGTTTCCTTGGTCACGCCGGATTTTATAGAAGGTTCATTAAAGACTTCTCAAAAATTTCTCGGCCTTTGACTAATTTATTACAAAAAGATATACCATTTGTCTTTGATGATGATTGTGTAGAAGCATTTGAAATACTTAAGAAAGCATTGATCTCTGCACCTATTGTTCAGCCACCTGATTGGAATTTACCCTTTGAAATTATGTGTGATGCTAGTGATTATGCTATAGGTGCTATTCTAGGGAAAAGAGTTGATAAGAAATTAAATGTTATCCATTATGCTAGTAAGACTCTAGACAATGCTCAAAGAAATTATGCCACTACTGAAAAAGAATTCTTAGCAGTTGTATTTGCTTGTGATAAGTTCAGACCTTATATAGTTGATTCTAAAGTAACTATTCACACTGATCATGCTGCTATTAAATATCTTATGGAAATGAAAAATGCTAATCCTAGACTTATTAGATGGGTTCTCTTCCTACAAGAATTTGATTTGCATATTATTGATAGAAAGGGAGCTGAGAACACAATTCTAGACAACTTGTCTAGGTTAGAAAATGTTCTTGATGACCCACTACTTATTGATCATAGCTTTCCTGATGAACAATTAAATGTTATAAGTACTTCTCATAGTACTCCATGGTATGCTGATTATGCTAATTACATTTTTGCTAAATTCATACCACCTAGTTTCACATAACAGCAAAAGAAAATGTTTTTCTATGATTTGAGACATTACTTTTGGGATGATCCACATCTCTATAAAGAAGGAGTAGATGGTGTTATTAGACGTTGTGTACCTGAGCATGAATAGGAACAGATCCTATGCAAGTGTCACTCCGAAGCTTATGGAGGACACCACGCTGGAGATAGAACTACACATAAAGTATTGCAATCCGGTTTTTATTGGCCTACTCTCTTCAAGGATGCCCGTAAGTTTGTCTTATCTTGTGATGAATGTCAAAGAATTGGTAATATTAGTAGACGTCAAGAAATGCCTATGAATTATTCACTTGTTATTGAACCATTTGATGTTTGGGGCTTTGATTATATGGGACATTTTCATGCCTCTAATGGATATACACATATTTTAGTTGTTGTTGATTATGTTACTAAGTGGGTAGAAGCTATTCCAACTAGTAGTGCTGATCATAACACTTCTATTAAAATGCTTAAGGAAGTTATTTTTCCGAGTTTTGGAGTCCCTAGATATTTGATGACTGATGGTGGTTCACATTTTATTCATGGTGCTTTCCATAAAATGCTTGCTAAATATGATGTTAATCATAGAATTGCATCTCCTTATCACCCACAGTCTAGTGGTCAAGTAGAATTGAGTAATATAGAGCATAAATTAATTTTGCAAAAGACTGACAATAGGTCTATAAAGAATTGGTCCAAGAAACTTGATGATGCATTATGGGCTTATAGAACTGCATATAAAAATCCTATGGGTATGTCTCCGTATAAAATGGTTTATGGAAAAGCATGTCACTTACCTCTCGAACTAGAACATAAGGCATATTGGTCTATTAAAGAGCTCAACTATGATTTCAAACTTGCCGGTGAGAAAAGGTTATTTGATATTAGCTCACTTGATGAATGGAGAACCCAAGCTTATGAAAATGCCAAGTTGTTTAAAGAAAAAGTTAAAAGATGGCATGACAAAAGGATACAAAAGCGTGAGTTTAACGTAGGTGATTATGTATTGCTATACAACTCTCGTTTAAGATTTTTTGCAGGAAAACTTCTCTCTAAATGGGAAGGCCCCTACGTTATCGAGGAGGTCTATCGTTCCGGTGCCATAAAAATCAACAACTTCGAAGGCACAAATCCGAAGGTGGTGAATGGTCAAAGAATCAAACAATGTATCTCAGGTAATCCCATAAATGTTGAAACCAATGTTATCGAAACTGTAACCCCGGAGGAATACATAAGGGACACTTTCCAGAATGTTTCAGACTCCGAAAAGGAATAGGTATGTGGTACGGTAAGTAAACCGACTCCAAAACAATTTTTAAGGCAATATTTCTCCATTTTGGAATATTTAGAAAAATAGAAAAATAAGTAGCAGTCCGGGAAGGACACGAGGGCCCCACGAGGGTGGAGGGCGCGCCCCCCTACCTCGTGTGCCTTCTGGACTCCGTTTTCTTGCACGATACGTATTTTGGTCTGTAAAAATTCATTATATAATCTCTCGAAGGTTTTGACTCCCGTATCACGCAAATATCCTCTGTTTTTGTTTCGAGCCGTTGTTGTTGCAGAATAGAGCAAGATGTCTTCTCAAGAGTCAGTCGGGGAGAGCCGGGTATCTAATCTGGCATCGGAACCAAGGGCAAACAGCGACGCTGACCACTTTGGGCCAGCAACGGAGGAAGAGATGGAGGCTGACTCGATGAGGGTAGATGCCATGGAGGATCAAGAAGTCACTTCTCGCTTCTGAGCTGGGGGAACTATAGATCTCAGCTATTCAAAACTCGATTATCCCTTCCAATGTTAGATTTCTTTCTTATGAAAATATGAAGAGGAGTGTCACTTGTTCTTCGCGGCTATGCAACACCCTTGGGTGCAAGGAGCCTTAGCAGTTATAGGAAAGCTTCGCAAGGAAATAATGGACCTCAAGCAGCAAGTCAATAAGCTTGAGGAGGAGAATCGTATCCGAAAGGGAATCATCGCCAAGAATATTTCACCAACCCTAAAGAAGGAGACATAATCACATGCGTATGGGCACTCCCCTTGGCAACTGCCAAGCTTGGGGGAGGTGCCCCGGTATCGTATCACCATCACAACTCCTATCTTTACCGTTTTTCTTAGTTTGATCCTATCAGTAGTATCTTGATCTAGTAGAATAAATTTTATGGCATGATTTATGGCATGATCTAGTTTTGAGTTTTGCTTTATGATCTCTCTATGTAATCGAGTCCGTGGGCTATATATATAATAAAGATTAGTGTTGAGTCAAGGGCTTGATTATTTTGCCATGATCTTGAGTGGATAAAAGAATAGAAGAAAAAGAATAAAAAGAAACAAAGAGTTCATATTGATCTTATTGAAAGTAATGACTTCACATAGAAAGAGTATGATGATTAAAAGTTGTTTGGAGTTGGAAGACATAGCTTTGGTCATCGTTGCAATTAATAGGAAGTAATAAGGAAAGAGAGGTTTCACATATAAATATACTATTATTGACATCTTTTATGATTGGGAGCACTCATTAAAATACGACATGCTAAAGAGTTGATGTTGGACAAGGAAGACAACGTAATGGGTTGTGTTTTCTTATATCTGAGATAAAGTATGTTGTCATGGGTCCTCCAACATGTTGAGCTTGCCTTTCCCCCTCATGCTAGCCAAATTCTCAGCACCAAGTAGAAATACTACTTGTGCTTCCAAATACCCTTAAACCAGTTTTGCCATGAGAGTCCACCATATCTACCTATGGATTGAGTAAGATCCTTCAAGTAAGTTATCATCGGTGCAAAGCAATAAAAATTGCTCTAAATATTTATGATTTATTGGTGTGGGAGAAATAAGCTTTATACGATCTTGTGATGTGGAAGTAATAAAAGCGACTGACTGCATAATAAAGGTTCATATCACAAGTGGCAATATGAAGTGACGTTCTTTCGCATTAAGATTTTGTGCATCCAACCATAAAAGCGCATGGCAACCTCTGCTTCCCTCTGCGACGGGCCTATCTTTTATTATTATCTTCTACCTTATGCAAGAGTCATGGTGATCTTCACCTTTCCTTTTTAATGTTATCCTTTGGCAAGCACAGTATGTTGGAAAGATCCTGATATATGTACCTAATTGGATGTAGGGGAGCATGAGTTATTATTGTTGACATTACCCTTGAGGTAAAAGGTTGTGGGGCGAAACTATAAGCCCCTATCTTTCTCTGTGTCCGATTAGAACTTCATAACCACAAGTATTGTGTGAGTCTTAGAATTATGAAGGACTATATGATAGTTGAGTATGTGGACTTGCTTTTAAGCTCTGACATGGACTCTTTCTGATGTTATGATAAATTGCAATTGCTTGAATGACTGAGATTGTAGTTTGTTGGTTTTCAATAAAGTTTCTGATTCATACCTCTACATTGTGAATAGATTATTACTTGAGTATAAGAAATCATATGACAAAATCTACATATGTTGCTGTTATAAGAATAATCATGATGCCTTCATGTCCGTATTTTACTTTTTTATTGATGCCTCTACCTCTAAACATGAGGACATATTTATTGTTATTGGCTTTCGCTTTAGGACAAGCGAGGTATAAGCTTGGGGGAGTTGATACGTCCATTTTGCATCATGCTTTTATATTGATATTTATTGCATTATGGGCTGTTATTACACGTTATGTCACAATACTTATGGCTATTCTCTCTTATTTACAAGGTTTACATAAGGAGGGAGAATGCCGGCAGCTGGAATTCTGGGATGGAAAAGGGGCAAATATTAGAGACCTATTTTGCACAACTCCAAAAGTCCTGAAACTCCACGAAAGTCTTTTTTGCAAATAATAAAAAATATCCAGCGGAAGAAGTTCACCAGAGGGGGACTCACCTGTTCACGAGGGTGGTTGGCGCGCCCTACCCCCCTGGGCGCGCCCTACCCACCTGGGCGCGCCCCCTACCTCGTGGGCCCCCTGTTGGCTCTCCGATGCCCATCTTCTGCTATATGAGGTCTTTCGATGAGGAAAAAATCAGAAGCAACCTTTTGGGATGAAACTCCGCCGCCACGAGGCGGAACCTTGGCGGAACCAATCTATTGCTCCGGCAGAGCTGTTCTTCCGGGGACGCTTCCCTCCGGGAGGGGGAAATCATCGCCATCATCATCACCAACGCTCCTCTCATCTGGAGAGGGCAATCTCCATCAACATCTTCACCAGCACCATCTCATCTCAAAACCCTAGTTCATCTCTTGTATCCAATTCTTGTCTCCAAGTCCAGGATTGGTACTAGTAGGTTGCTAGTAGTGTTGATTACTCCTTGTAGTTGATGCTAGTGGGTTTATTTGGTGGAAGATCATATGTTCAGATCCTTTATGCATATTATTACCCCTCTGATTATGAACATGAATAGGCTTTGTGAGTTGTTAAGTTTGTTCCTGAGGACATGGGAGAAGTCTTGCTATTAGTAGTCATGTGAATTTGGTATTCGTTCGATATTTTGATGAGATGTATGTTGTCTAGCCTCTAGTGGTGCTATGCGAACGTCGACTACATAACACTTCACCATTATTTGGGACTAGAGGAAGGCATTGGGAAGTAATAAGTAGATGATGGGTTGCTAGAGTGACAGAAGCTTAAACCCTAGTTTATGCGTTGCTTTGTAAGGGGTTGATTTGGATCCATATGTTTCATCATATGGTTAGGTTTACCTTAATACTTTTGTTGTAGTTGTGGATGCTTGCAATAGAGGTTAATCATAAGTGGGATGCTTGTTCATGTAACAACAGCACCCAAGCACCGGTCCACCCACATATCAAATTATCAAAGTACCGAACGCGAATCATATGAACGTGATGAAAACTAGCTTGACGATATTCCCATGTGTCCTCGGGAGCGCTTTTCCTTATATAAGAGTTTGTCCAGGCTTGTCCTTTGCTACAAAAAGGATTGGGCCACCTTGCTGCACTTTATTTAGTTTTGTTACTTGTTGCTCGTTACAAATTATCCTATCACAAAACTATCTGTTACCACTTATTTAAGTACTTGCAGAGAATACCTTGCTGAAAACCGCTTATCATCTCCTTCTGCTCCTCGTTGGGTTCGACACTCTTACTTATCAAAAGGACTATGATAGATCCCCCATACTTGTGGGTCATCAGAGGGTCATTTAGCCCAAGATGCACGCAGGCACTTTCGGTGGAGTCCGAGCACCCAGAGTAAAGTGGTCTGGGCACTCGGGGTCGTCGGGGAGTAGAAGACCAGGCACTCGGGGTGGCGCCTGGGAGGGGGCCGGGCACCTGGTGGTTGGGGTGCGGGCACCCGGTGGTCGGGGTGCAGGCGCCCAGGATGGACAAAGGGGCCGCGCCCTTTGGGGCCGGGGGTCTAGGCACCCGGGGCATAGGAGATCGGGCACCCGGGGTAGCCGAGCCCTCCGATGTTCCGCATCTGGGAGTTCCTACTTGTCCTTGGGGCTCCATGTGGACTTGGTGATCCCTCCATTCCTCCTCACGGTCTTCTCCTTGGTACCTAAGAATGCACAATGTATCCATTTGAGGTAGAACCCAACTCTCATGTGAATCCGAATGAAGTTTGAAGATGAAAGAGTTAACCTCGGTTTCGCTAGCGCATGCGGGGACTCTTGTCATTGGTATTCTTCGTGCTTGCAGTGGTGACGGAACGTCCATGGGGATGAACGAGGGATGCTCCGCATCACCTCCCCCCTTGGGAGAGATCCGTCCACGGATCGTGATCTTCATCACCATGGAAAAGAGAGGGTGTCTCCATGTAGAAGTGGACAACCACCAAGCACTTATCATGTTGAAGCTCGAAATGGGCACTCTTCAATGTCGCGCCGTCTTGTGATTCCTTCAAAAGGAGAAAGTATAACAAACACTTGGAAAAACAAATGCGGTTAGATTTAGTGCAAAACCAAACATTCAAGAGGTGATTCACCAAACAAGTGTTGTCATCAAACATAACATATGGCGTGACAAGGGATTGTGACATGTCATGTAAGCACATAAATTGAGCAAAATCGAGGACATCATGGAAACAAGCATGTAAATGTGTGGTAGCGATGCAAATATGTGTGTCAAGAGAATAAGAATCTACCTCAAGCTCATAGCAAGCATGCATAAGGCGCTCAACAAATGGTCTATTATATATATGAAGCATTCACAACACCAAAATAAATGAAGTGTCTAAAGTACGAGACAATCCAGGCGTAATGTGCATGGGGTGTGGTGAATATAGTGTGGCACTCAACACAATAGAAAGAGAAATTGTTCATCATGTGTGAGGCAATCAAGTCAATCATGTGGCAATCAAGGAAATGGATGCCATCAACTGCATGAAACGAGCAAGTATGAATCATCGATGTTGAAACATATGCAAGCATATCAATCATGTCATGCAAACTAGTAGTGCGAAGATGCAACATACTAGAGGAAATCATGGAAATCATGTCATGTGGGCAAATAATAGGCATATCTAATGCGAGTGACATAGGACAAGCATGAAAACAAGATATGATCAAAGGATCATCATATGCATTGGGCACAAAAAAACATGGCGATAACAAGCAATATCTCCACCAAGCTTGCAAATACACATACAAGTATTAGAATCAACCATCACGTGTAATGCAAAGCATGGGTCACAAATGGATGGTAAAAGAATAGTAATGAGCATAACATGCAAAGTGAACATGATAGTATGGGCATAGGGTGACAAGTGGTAAATAGCCCATAGCCGTGTGAGAGCCAAGTAAAAGGAATGTGCGAAGTTGCACGAAGAGAACGGTGGTAAGGACAATCCACGGGATCCCAAATTGTCGTTGCTCTCAAGAGCTCGTTTCGTCAACTCTTGGGACTGAGAGGTTGACGAGTATACGTGAGTATCTACACAAAACAAAGACACGGGGAAAATTGTGTGTGCATGGTATATGTACGCATCATCCATTATGATGCATACATGCATGTGTTGGTTAGCATAAGATATCCAATTCTTAAATAAATGAGATGCGTGATATAGAAACATGTCATCCATCATGATAGGTTTGTTGTTATGTATAGCAAAATGGAGACTCAAATTGTGTAACGCATGATGAGAAATATGTAGAGCATTGTTATTCATGGAATCGATATGGTGCACATAATCATGGGAATCATGTAATGTATGGAATGCAACAAAATCTCCTAATATGTATGGGGAAACTATTGGGGTCTCCTCATGAGCATTAATGGAAACATCACATGGAGAATATTGACAACATCCAAAACAAAGCATATTTTGTTCATGTCATCATGGCATGGTATAGTAGATGAATTGTGTAAATCATGTAAAGGAAGCATGGCAATATTATCG
Organism: Aegilops umbellulata; assembly: GCA_032464435.1. Classification (NCBI taxonomy): domain Eukaryota; kingdom Viridiplantae; phylum Streptophyta; class Magnoliopsida; order Poales; family Poaceae; genus Aegilops; species Aegilops umbellulata. The sequence continues at coordinate 133,137,332 of CP136056.1, forward strand.
CATGAAAAACAAAAGCCAATGACCATCATCTCGTCATCTATGCCATAAGTGCAAATGGGATTTTTTTTAATGGGGAATGCATAATTACTATGTTGAGATTGAAATGATGCAATATTGGAGATCTCACTCATGGCATATGACATGTTTAAAGGGTTGTCAAACATCATGTGACCAAAATATTTTTCACAAGATAACCTATGGGGCATAACATCACAAGTAGGCAAGTTGACATGCTCATCATCATATTCATCACAAATTGGCAAGTCATGACATGAGGAGGGCGCACCCACATGAACCATGGTAATAGGTGTGTCAACATCATGCAAGCAATCATTTGTAAGATAGTCCACTAGTGGGACTAGAGCATCACCTTCACCTATTTTACCTTTCTCAATCCGCTCATGTGGTGTAGGTGAGGTGGCAAATACCAAATGGTGGTCATCTTCATCTTGATGGAACCATGTGGGGGGTTCAACATAGTCCACCATGGCCATCATCATGTCCAAAGGAAGGACAGTTTCGTTGAGGATCGGCGTGTCATCATATATGGGACCTAGAACGAAATGAGAAGACACAATAGAGGTGCGACGCCCCCGATTCAATCGTACACTAATCATACACGCAAACGTGTATGGTCAAGATCAGGGACTCACGGGAAGATATCACAACACAACTCTAAAAATAAAATAAGTCATACAAGCATCATAATACAAGCCAGGGGCCTCGAGGGCTCGAATACAAGTGCTCGATCATAGACGAGTCAGCGGAAGCAACAATATCTTAGTACAGACATAAGTTAAACAAGTTTGCCTTAAGAAGGCTAGCACAAACTGGGTTACAGATCGAAAGAGGCGCAGGCCTCTTGCCTGGGATCCTCCTAACTACTCCTGGTCGTCGTCAGCGGGCTGCACGTAGTAGTAGGCACCTCCATTGTAGAAGGAGTCATCATCGATGGTGGCGTCTGGATCCTGGGCTTCATCGTCTGGTTGCAGAAATCGGGTAGAGGAATGGGGAAAAGGGGGAAACAAAGCAACCGTGAGTACTCATCCAAAGTACTCGCAAGCAAGGAGCTACACTACATATGCATGGATATATGTGTAAGGGGTCATATCAGTGGACTGAACTGCAGAATGCCAGAATAAGAGGGGATCTAATCCTGTCGAAGACTACTCTTCTGGCAGCCTCCGTCTTCCAGCATGTAGAAGAGAGTAGACTGAAGTCCTCCAAGTAGCATCGTATAGCATAATCCTACCGGACGATCCCCTCCTCGATGCCCTGTTAGAGAGCGATCACCGGGTTGTATATGGCACTTGGAAGGGTGTGTTTTATTAAGTATCCGGTTCTAGTTGTCATAAGGTCAAGGTACAACTCCGGGTCGTCCTTTTACCGAGGGACACGCCTAATCGAATAGATTAACTTCCCTGCAGGGGTGCACCACATAACCCAACATGCTTGATCCCATTTGGCCGGACAAACTTTCCTGGGTCATGCCCGGCCTCGTAAGATCAACACGTCGCAGCCCCACCTAGGCACAACAGAGAGGTCAGCACGCCGGTCTAAACCTAAGTGCGTAGGGGTCTGGGCCCATCGCCCTGAGCACACGTGCACGTTGCGAACGCGGCCGGAAGCAGACCTAGCAACCTCCAGTACAACGGAAGTCACGTTACGCGGCCCAATCCGGCGCGCGCCGCTCAGTCGCTGATGTCACGAAGGCTTCGTCTGATACCACGACGCCGAGTGCCCATATCTTTCCCGCGTAGTTGGTTAGTGCGTGTAGGCCAGTAGCCAGACTCAGATCAAATACCAAGATCTCGTTAAGCGTGTTAAGTATCCGCGAACGCCGACAGGGCCAGGCCCACCTCTCGCCCAGGTAGTCTCAACCTGCCCTGCCGCTCCGCCACAAAGACCCACACAGAGGGCCGTTGGGACAAAGGTCCTTTCAGCCCCCAATCCGTGAATCACTCGCGGGTACTCCTCGAGCCGACCCGACTTTAGTCACCACATGTATCATGTATAATGTATAGAATATACCCGTGATCACCTCCCGAGTGATCACGGCCCGATAGTATAGCACATCAGACGGACAAGAATGTAGGGCCACTGATGGAACACTAGCATCCTATACTAAGCAGTAGGATAGCAGGTAAAGGTAACAACAGTAGTAGCAAGGACAGGCTATGCAGCAGTATAGGATTAACTGAAAGCAGTAACATGCTACACTACTCTAATGCAAGCATTATAGAGAAGAATAGGCGATATCTGGTGATCAAGGGGGGGCTTGCCTGGTTGCTCTGGCAAGAGAGAGGGGTCGTCAACACCGTAGTCGTACTGGGTAGCAGCGGCGTCGGTCTCGGTGTCTAGCGGAAGAAGAGGGGGAAGAAACAATGAATACAATGCAAATAGATGCATAATGATGCATGACAAAGCAAAGCGTGATGTTAGGCGTGCCCCAACGTGGTATGAGGTGATACCGGTGAAGGGGGAATCATCCGGGAAAGTATCCCCGGTGTTTCGCGTTTTCGGGCAGAGGAGCCGGAGGGGAAAAGTTGCGAGTTTGATATGTTAGAGGTGTGTGGCGGACGAACGGGCTGCGTATCCGGAAACGTCTCGTCGTTCTGAGCAACTTTCATGTTGAAAATAATTTAATCCGAGTTACGGATTAAAAGATATGATTTTCTAAAGATTTTATTAATTTCTGCAATTTAATTAATTATTTAATTTAATTCGAAAATGGATTTATGACATCAACATGATGTCATGCTGACGTCAGCAGTCAACAGGGTTGACTGGTCAACCTGACAGATGGGGCCATTGACTGGGTCAACAGCACAGTCAGCAGGTCCAGTCAGCAGCCAACAGTCATGTTGACTTAGTCAAACTTACGCGTGGGTCCCACTTGTCATAGTCACAGTTTAACTAAGCATAAATAATTAGTTAATTAATCATTAGGTTATCTAATCAGAGTTAATCAGGTTAATTTAACATATCTAATTAAGTTAATTAATTATCTAATTATTTAATTAATATTTTTCTAATTAATTTTCTAATTCTTCTTTTTTTCTTAAACGTTCTGGGGGCGGCCCCACATGTCAGTGGCCCAGAGGGCATAACGGGCGCGCAGGCTTTCGGGTGCGGGCGTGCGCCCGAGCGGGCGAAGCGGGCGACGGGCGCCATGTGCAGGGGGTGCGGGCGCAACCCAGAGGGCACTCGGCGCGCGCGGCGCACGCGGCGCCGGGGGCCAGGCCAAGGGAGGCGGCGGAGGGACGACTCGGGGAGCGACGACAGCGGGCCAGGCGCTGGGGGCGTACGGGAGGCGGCGGTAGCCGGAGCACGCGGCACGAGACGCGCGGCTAGGGGGGAGGCGCAGTGGTGGCAGGCGCTGCCGGGACAGCGAGCAGCGCGTGCGGGGGCTGCGGGCAGTGGGGCGCCGGAACGCGCGAGGGAGAGAGGAGGAGGGGGGCTCACTGCGGGTGTAGGGGACAAGGCAGCGTGCTAGAGCTCGAGGGGGAGGGCAGGGATGACGCGGCGGAGCGAGAGGTAGGCCGGCGAGGTAGACGACGAGGTGGAGGCAGCGGCGTCGCGGCGAGGTGCGACGGCGTCGGGGCCGGGCAACGTGCGGCGTCGGGCACCGAGGGCGATGGGGTCGGGCAGCGACAGCGATGAGCGGTGCGACCCCCTCCCGATCCAGATCGGGCAAAGGGGGGCCGAGGAAGAGGGGGTCGGCAAGGAGAAGGTCGAGGACGGACTGTCCGGTGGGGAGACAGCGCCGGCGATCGGCGTCGGGGGCGCGCGGCGGCGTTGGGTGCGAGTGCCTCGATCCCGATCTGGATTGGGGGGGGGGGTAGGAGGAGAGGAGTGTGGGGATCGTGGGGGGGAGTGGGAGGTGTTGCGGGTGGTGGGCTAGGGTTACGGGGGATAAGGGGAAGCTGGGGTGGGCCGGCTGGCCCCTTCGGCCAACTGGGCCAGGGCCCAGACGGGGGGGTTGTCTTTTATATTTTTGGTTTTCTTTTATCTTTTGCTTATTTTCTTTTACTATTTTATTTTAGTTGCATTATATTTTTGGTTTAGTAAAATATGAAAATAGCTCCAAAAATAGTGTGTCAAATTAATCCACTGTTCTAAGAAGTTTTACCTCAGAATAAAAATAGTTTAGTATTTGGTAAAATATATTAGGAGTATAACTAATTGTTTTGATGTTGTTTTAATCACTTTAGGGTATTTAAATATTATATAAAGATGTTGTTACTCCAATAATAATATCCATGATTTATTTGTCACATTAAGAACATTTTAGTTTTGACTTTTGAAAATTTTAATTGTTTGACTTGATTTTAAATTTGAATTCGAATCGTTTTTGAACCATCGCGAGATTAATAACAGTAACCGAGGTGACGTGGCATCATTAGCGTGGAATTACTGTAGCCTAATTATCCGGGCGTCACAATTCTCCTCCACTACAAGAAATCTCGTCCCGAGATTTAAGAGGGGAAGTGACGGGGAAGCGATTTGGTTACGAAATACTAACGAGCGTTCTCGATCTTGGTTGCTCTTCTCGAAGCGGTCAATCCATTAGGTTGATGTCTTCATTTCTCTTCTCCAGGTCATCATGATGAAGTCGGCATCCTTTCTTCGGGAACTCCATCGTACTTACGAATAGGTAAGGGGCAGCTCGGCTGCGACAGAATGCTTATGAGGGAATCAATCTGGGGGTTAACCCATGAAGGAGCATAAGATTATCTCTCTAGTTGAACATATATCATACATCAAGAGTAAGGTACGAAGGTACAATAAGAGGTTCCAAGCGGATAGATAGTTGCTCGAAGTCTGAACCAGAGTGAGAAAGGGGTTCGGAGCAGCGAGAGTAAGTATCGCGTCTGATACCAGAATAGAGCACTAGGAAGGGGGCCCATGAATTAAATTCGAAGCCAAGCGCGAGGAATAACCATTAGAAACAGGGTTGTTCAGGAGAGTCAGGTTTCGATCCTGTGGAACTATGGGTTATGGGCCCACCATGTGGGTTAAAAGTTGGAAGGGTGGAGACGTCTTGCATGATCATGCAAGCAAGGCAAGTTAGAGGCTAGCCCGTCGATTATGTCGGCAACAATGACGGTACCAAGGGCGGGGGACGAAGAGAACCATTTCCCCGCTCGTTGAACGAGGCGGACCAATAGGCACGGTTCTCGTCCATCGGTGGCTACCGGAATGTCATCAACAATAGTAACAGGGTCTTACTGATAGAGTCATACACCGAGGTGTTTACACAAGCAGGGAATATTACTACTTATATCGTACGGATCACAATAAGGGTTTAAACAAACCAATGGAAAGGAAAAATGGTTGTTAGTTTTAATCAGAACAACGTAAAGAAAATGTGTTTAAACACATATTTCAGGGGTATATCCTTTCCAAGGACGAGCGGAGCATGATATCCATGACAGGATAGGAAGTAGAAAACCATTTAGGTAAGGGGGAAGGAATCTCATGATATTACCCATACAACGGTGTTAGGATAAATGATAAAGAAGATTTAGCATTGTGCTTCAAATGCTCCTGTTGAAAATCGGAGTACCATAGACATGCCTCGAGATAGCATTGACATGGTCAATAGGTGAAGATCAGACTTTGGAAACAAAAAGGATCCATCAGGAACAACTTATAGAATAAGTCTTACGATTTCCTCACGGAAGAATGACTAACCTTGCCAAAAAGGAAACTATAACAATAGGTCCTCCGGCCAGGTGTGCTAGGCATGACATCACCTTACCAGGTCATATAAAGACCAATGTTATAACTCTTGGAAATATGTTCCAACCATCATATCTGACCGAGATTCAGATCTGATTGGTGTCAGGATACCTCAGACTCAGGATCCTGAGATAAAAAGGTGCGACACGAATTGATGAGAAGACACCATAAGATTCTCGGGAAATGAACTATGGAAGCGAGTTCCGAGACAAGGGTTCATCATCATTAAACCAAGGAGAGGATGAGGGGGTGGATGATGGACTCAGCGGCAATCCATCGAGATTTCCATAATTATGTGAACATGGAGATAACATTTGTCAGATCAAATGGTATAATGTTGTATGCTCGAACAAAACATACATAATTAAACATTGGTCGAAAGGTACACCGAAATATGGGTTTAGGTAGAATGATCAATGGTACAATGGTGAGTCGATAACCAAGGGTCTAAGAATGAAATGCCGACCACTAACTTCAAAGCAATAGGATTGCTAGAAGGGCAGAATCCAAACAGCACCGTTCACTTGTTGGAATCAACACGGGGACCAAGAAAGAATGGTGATGGTGATAAGTATCACTTGTATCAAGAATTCCCAGAGGTGGTGAAATTCTCACGACATTCTTGACATAAAAGATGGTAGTACTCCAAGGTAAAGGAGAACAAATGTTGGATAGCAAGGTATAACACAAAACACGAACAAGTTTGTGTTGAACGGAAGGCAATAAAGTGGTAGATGATAAAACAAATCATCGAGGGCAAGGATGGTATTTCTCATCACGAGTTCAATTGATATCTTGGAAGAGCTCAGAATGTTCATGATGATCACGACACATTTGTCGAGAAGTATCATGAAGATGTAATCGATCGACGATGACATCAAGTCAAAGGAATAATGAACCAAAATGTTCTTGGGACCATTAGTGCGACACAAACTCGAATTCAAGCTTGTCGTTCAAGATGGAACGATAAGACGAGGAAATCAGCATAAGTCTTAGCTCATCATCGAAAGTTGTGTTCCGGGAAGAAGGACCAGGTAGCACAGTTTAAAATTTAGCACGATAAGGATATAGCCAATCAGGCTAGGAATGACGTGATCGAGTTCAAACTCGTAAGTAATGAAGGTTACCAAGAGTTGGTTAATCGCGGTGCGGACTTGAGTCAGTTATCGGTGTCTTTGAGTGTTTAATAACTTAGAGCCCATGAAAAATTGGAATCAGTGAGAATGTAGCACTTGATGAAGAACTCATAAGAAGTTATGCAGTTCCATGATAATCTCGAGATACCAGGGGGGTAATACTCGACGATAGATCAAAGTAGAGGTTGGACTAGGGTATTGCTCTGCAAAAGACAAGTGCTTAAACTTGCACGAGAAATGGTATTTAAAGGAGAACATGGTCGGAACCACGATTGCAAAAGGCCAGATCGCAGATATAAGATGAACTTATACCAAGGGAATAATTAATTTAAGAGAAACTTCAATGATAAGATCTACATCGTGTCCATGGGCATGAACACAAAGTTCAAGGTCGACTCCCACTTCTCCAACGCATAACCTTTCATTCACTTCTCACTTTCAAAGAAGTTGTAGCGTTGAAATTTCATCTGGCAAAATACCAAAAGAGTATGACTCGTGAAAACTTTCGAGTTCACACATATTAAGGAAGGCATAGGTTCAACCCATCAGGGTATCCTAGAAATATATACCACAAGCTTCAATAGTAAATATCACCAGCTCGAAAGCATAACATGGTTGACAAAGCAGAGGATACAATTTACCAAAGGCATTATGTATCCGAGGAAAGGCTCACAGGCTTATTGAATATAAAGGACGTTGTCGGATAAAATCCAACAAAGGATCTGGTGGTCCACAAGGGATCTAACGTGAGCATCGGTACTCAACTAGAGGAAGAAGAATGCAAGGAGATCAGACTATAGAGACAACTGACTAACTGAAATCTCAAATGCAAAGGAATTATGATTTTCAAATCAAGGGACCAGAAGCAATGCTCAGATTAGGGATGGATAAGTTGAATAGCCTTAGGGTACAATCAACGGCAATTGGGTTGGTCGAGAACCAATTCCAGTTAAAAGAATGGCAGCGCAGCCGGAAAGGTAATTTATAATGATCAATGATGATTGCGTGTATTCGCAAACATATTGAGTCAACAGACTCAAAATGATAACGACAAGGGATGCCCATAAGACTATGAGACTTATGGGATTAACCATAATGCAAGCAAACAAGAATTTCAAGAGGAATAAGCTGCTCAGGATTTTCAGAAGATTGAATGGCATTTCGTAGACTTTTGTGAAATACATGAATCAACTAGGGATGAGCGGATACTCGGCAAGTGCGAGGAATTATCCGTAGGGGTATTTATGTGGCTAGTAATTGCAAGGCAGTAGGCACAAAGTATTCTCGGAATATCCGAAGTATTTCAGGGTATCTTGTAATAACAAGAACAATTGGAAGTGAAGCTATGGACGACAAGTGTATGTAGTTATCCATAAGGGTTTATCGATGGTCGGGAATAGCAAAAGCGGTGGGCACAAGGTCTCAAGAGAATATGGAAGAGTATCTTCGAAATCTTCTGGTGAAGTTGTCCATCATCTGGAATGAAGGAGCTCTCCGGGAGAAAGTATTTACGAGAACCTAGAGTTAGAGTTATCAAAACCATTTAACCCGAATAGAAGAGAGATCAGAGTCCCAGAGTATAGACGAGGAATAAAAGATCCTAATACCACCCAATGGCGACGTGGGCCCGTAAGCCGCACAGCCATGTTAGTTAAAAGTTTTACAATGACTAGACTCAACTTCGGCCAAGGAGTTGGAAGGGGATTCCTACAGGCAGTCGGCTCTGATACCAACTTGTGACGCCCCTGATACAATCGTACACTAATCATACACGCAAACGTGTACGGTCAAGATCAGGGACTCATGGGAAGATATCACAACACAACTCTAAAAATAAAATAAATCATACAAGCATCATAATACAGGCCAGGGGCCTCGAGGGCTCGAATACAAGTGCTCGATCATAGACGAGTCAGCGGAAGCAACAATATCTAAGTACAGACATAAGTTAAACAAGTTTGCCTTAAGAAGGCTAGCACAAACTGGGATACAGATCGAAAGAGGCGCAGGCCTCCTGCCTGGGATCCTCCTAACTACTCCTGGTCGTCGTCAGCGGGCTGCACGTAGTAGTAGGCACCTCCAGTGTAGAAGGAGTCATCATCGACGGTGGCGTCTGGATCCTGGGATCCATCGTCTGGTTGCAGAAATCGGGTAGAGGAATGGGGAAAAGGGGGAAACAAAGCAACCGTGAGTACTCAACCAAAGTACTCGCAAGCAAGGAGCTACACTACATATGCATGGATATATGTGTAAGGGGCCATATCAGTGGACTGAACTGCAGAATGCCAGAATAAGAGGGGGATATCTAATCCTGTCGAAGACTACGCTTCTGGCAGCCTCCGTCTTGCAGCATGTAGAAGAGAGTATACTGAAGTCCTCCAAGTAGCGTCGTATAGCATAATCCTACCCGGCGATCCCCTCCTCGATGCCCTGTTAGAGAGCGATCACCGGGTTGTATCTGGCACTTGGAAGGGTGTGTTTTATTAAGTATCCGGTTCTAGTTGTCATAAGGTCAAGGTACAACTCTGGGTCGTCCTTTTACTGAGGGACACGGCTATTCGAATAGATTAACTTCCCTGCAGGGGTGCACCACATAACCCAACACGCTTGATCCATTTGGCCGTACACACTTTCCTGGGTCATGCCCGGCCTCGGAAGATCAACACGTCGCAACCCCACCTAGGCACAACAGAGAGGTCAGCACGCCGGTCTAAACCTAAGCGCGCAGGGGTCTGGGCCCATCGCCCTGAGCACACCTACACGTTGCGAACGCGGCCGGAAGCAGACCTAGGAACCTCCAGTACAACGGAAGTCACGTTACGCGGCCCAATCCGGCGCGCGCCGCTCAGTCGCTGACGTCACGAAGGCTTCGGCTGATACCACGACGCCGAGTGCCCATATCTTTCCCGCGTAGTTGGTTAGTGCGTATAGGCCAGTAGCCAGACTCAGATCAAATACCAAGATCTCGTTAAGCGTGTTAAGTATCCGCGAACGCCGACAGGGCCAGGCCCACCTCTCGCCCAGGTAGTCTCAACCTGCCCTGCCACTCCGCCACAAAGATCCACACAGAGGGCCGTTGGGACAAAGGTCCTTTCAGCCCCCAATCCGTGAATCCCTCGCGGGTACTCCTCGAGCCGACCCGACTTTAGTCACCACATGTATCATGTATAATGTTTAGAATATACCCGTGATCACCTCCCAAGTGATCATGGCCCGATAGTATAGCACAGCAGACGGACAAGAATGTAGGGCCACTGATGGAACACTAGCATCCTATACTAAGCAGTAGGATAGAAGGTAAAGGTAACAACAGTAGTAGCAAGGACAGGCTATGCAGCAGTATAGGATTAACTGAAAGCAGTAACATGCTACACTACTCTAATGCAAGCAGTATAGAGAAGAATAGGCGATATCTGGTGATCAAGGGGGGGCTTGCCTGGTTGCTCTGGCAAGAGAGAGGGGTCGTCAACACCGTAGTCGTACTGGGTAGCAGCGGCGTCGGTCTAGGTGTCTAGCGGAAGAAGAGGGGGAAGAAACAATTAATACAATGCAAACAGATGCATAATGATGCATGACAAAGCAAAGCGTGATGTTAGGCGTGCCCCAACGCGGTATGAGGTGATACCGCTGAAGGGGGAATCATCCGGGAAAGTATCCCCGGTGTTTCGCGTTTTCGGGCAGAGGAGCCGGAGGGGAAAAGTTGCGAGTTTGATATGTTAGGGGTGTGTGGCGAACGAATGGGCTGCGTATCCGGATACGTTTCGTCGTTCTGAGCAACTTTCATGTTGAAAATAATTTAATCCGAGTTACGGATTAAAAGATATGATTTTCTAAAGATTTTATTAATTTCTGAAATTTAATTAATTATTTAATTTAATTCGAAAATGGATTTATGACATCAGCATGATGTCATGCTGACGTCAGCAGTCAACAGGGATGACTGGTCAATCTGACAGATGGGGCCATTGACTGGGTCAACAGCACAGTCAGCAGGTCCAGTCAGCAGCCAACAGTCATGTTGACTTAGTCAAACTTACGCGTGGGTCCCACTTGTCATAGTCACAGTTTAACTAAGCATAATTAATTAGTTAATTAATCATTAGGTTATCTAATCAGAGTTAATTAGGTTAATTTAACAGATCTAATTAATTTAATTAATTATCTAATTATTTAATTAATATTTTTCTAATTAATTTTCTAATTCTTCTTTTTTTCTTAAACGTTCAGTGGCCCAGAGGGCATAACGGGCGCGCGGGCTTTCGGGTGTGGGCGTGCGCCCGAGCGGGCACAGCGGGCGACGGGCGACAGGCGCCGTGTGCAGGGGGTGCGGGCGCAACCCCGAGGGCACTCGGCGCGCGCGGCGCACGCCGGCGCCGGCGGCCAGGCCAAGGGAGGCGGCGGAGGGACGACTCGGGGAGCGATGACAGCGGGCCGGGCGCTGGGGGCGTAGGGGAGGTGGCGGTGGCCGGAGCGCGTGGCACGAGACGCGCGGCTATCAGCGGGGGGGAGGCGCGGTGGTGGCAGGCGCTGCTGGGACAGCGAGCAGCGCGTGCGGGGGCTGCGGGCGGCAGAGCGGGCAGTGGGGTGCCGAAACGCGCAAGGGAGAGAGGAGGAGGGGGGCTCACTGCGGGTATAGGGGACAAGGCAGCGTGCTCGAGCTCGAGGGGGAGGACGGGAACGACGCGGCGGAGCGAGAGGCAGGCCGGCGGGGTAGACGACGAGGTGGAGGCAGCGGCGTCGCGGCGAGGTGCGACGGTGGCGGGGCCGGGCAACGTGCGCCGTCGGGCACCGAGGGCGACGGGGTCGGGCAGCGACGGCGATGAGCGGTGCGGCACCCTCCCGATCCAGATCGGGCAAAGGGGGGCCGAGGAAGAGAGGGTCGGCGAGGAGGACGTTGAGGATGGACTGTCCGGCGGGGAAGCAGCGCCGGCGATCGGCGTCGGGGGCGCGCGGCGGCGTTGGGTGCGAGTTCCCCGATCTCGATCTAGATCGGGGGGTAGGAGGAGAGGAGTGTGGGAATCGTGGGGGGAGTGGGAGGTGTTGCGGGTGATGGGCTAGGGTTACGGGGGATAATGGGAAGCTGGGGTGGGCCGGCTGGCCCCTTCGGCCAACTGGGCCAGGGCCCAGACGGGGGGGGGGGGGGGGGTTGTCTTTTATTTTTTGGTTTTCTTTTATCTTTTGCTTATTTTCTTTTACTGTTTTATTTTAGTTGCATTATATTTTTGGTTTAGTAAAATATGAATATAGCTCCAAAAATAGTGTGTCAAATTAATCCACTGTTCTAAGAAGTTTTACCTCGGAATAAAAATAGTTTAGTATTTGGTTAAATATATTAGGAGTATAACTAATTGTTTTGATGTTGTTTTAATCACTTTAGGGTATTTAAATATTTTATAAAGATGTTGTTACTCCAACAATAATATCCATGATTTCTTTGTCACATTAAGAACATTTTAGTTTTGACTTTTTAAACTTTAATTGTTTGACTTGATTTTAAATTTGAATTCGAATCGTTTTTGAACCATCGCGAGATTAATAACAGTAACCGAGGTGACGTGGCATCATTAGCATGGAATTACTGTAGCCTAATTATCCGGGCGTCACAAGAGGCGGAGGTTAAGTTGTTAGAAATCGAAATGGCCTCACATGCCCTATCAACTACCTCACTCTCTCTATGTGGTGGTGGCTCACTCACTCCCTCAAGGTAGGTGCACTCATGTGACATATGGTGGAGTCACTCACATCACTCAAGTGGTGGTGGTGGCTCTCCTCACATGGGAATTGGGACAACTCGTCATATATGGGGCTAGTGGTGAAGGCATTCTCACTCTCAATATGTTGGCATATGTCATAACTCTCCTCCGAGACCAAAGAGAAAGTCTCATGAGTGGTCTCATAGCTTGACTCGAAGTATGAGTCCCATTTGGGCACCGTCTTCATGTTGTAGAAGAGGTTTGTGCTTGTCGCCGTGGTCGAAGGGGATGGCCCTTGCTCGGCCGTCTTGTCGTCGTCTTGTTATAGGAGGCCCATATGATGTGGCACCTCGTAGCTCGTCTCCATGACCGAAGGGAATTTCCCATGCTCGACCATCTTCCTTGAGGGGCTTCCGATGATGGAAGTGTCGCCCTCACTTGTAGGTGGTTGCCTTGTTGTTGAAGATGTCGATGTAGGCGAACTCATGGGAAGTAGGCGAAGATGTCATACATCCGAAGGTGAAGATGCCTTGATAACACTTGTTGAAGATGCCGAAGTGGTGGTAGTAGTTGTAGCTCCATCTTGTTGGTGCTCGACTCGTCTCTTGTGCTCATGAAGTTTGGTCGTAGCTTGATGTAGAGCTTTTTGGGACTTGTAGGTGTACGCATCGCGAGCATCTTCATCTTGATGGTGTTGTAGTGCTTGAGCTAGATGGTGTTCCGAAGATTGGCTACTTGAGCATCGCCGCCTTGAAGATGACGAAGGGGAAGAAGACTTGTAGTTGGCCACCATGTCTCGTACTTGATCCATGTGTTCGTCCAACTTGGTGTCAAAGTAGTCCCTTTTCCTTGCTTCGTTTTGGCGAATGTCGATGGCGAGTCACTCAATGCCTTGCATTGCTCGTTGTAGTCCGAAGATGGACGTTTGGGTGATGCAGTTGTTCGCGCCGTCATTGTCATGGAAGATCGGAGATGAAATGCCTTGCCTATCCATCACAAGACTCGATCAAATGTGAGTGGAAGAAAGAAAAGAACTAGACCAATGTACCTTATCCAATGTTGAAGATGGATCAATGATCACTCAATAATGTAACAAGGACATAGCACAATTGGTACTGGATCTTGTCAATTCCACACCTAGACAAGTAAAGCTTTTGGTGGAGCTCGGTGAGGATAGTGGCACAAAAATTTGATGCAAAATGTTAGCAATAATCAATAATGTTGCAAAAGATTCACAAATTCGCAAGTGAAACAAGTAGACCAATAGCAACGGGTGGCACACGGAAACACACACACGGATAGATAAATGGGGCCGTGCAACCAAGGAATGAGCTCAAAATGTGGAATCCGCGGAAAATGCTCGTGTTGCGCAACTCTAGAGATACGCTTGCACGATTGCTCAATAGGCGGATACGACACTTGTGCACAACCTATAAGATGCAAAATGTATCAACTTTCTATCCCAAGTGTGCTGTATATATATGATGTTCCGCTATTTCACATACGATGATCCAAGATGATCAATATGGTAGTATGGTATGCAATGTGGCGATGCTATGGCTCTTTCTTACAAGCTTCTTTGCTCTTTTTTTGTATGGCCACTTATGCGAAATGCACAAACCAAGATAGCTATTGTGTATATGCGGGAACAATCTTGTGACACAAGGGATGGTACTATGATACCAAGATGATACCAATATGATATGGTATGTACGCAATGGAAGATGTAGATCGGTGATCACTAATGTGCACAAGTAACATAGCAGGCAATACTCAATGGCTAGTCTCGATAGGCAAGTGACGCAAAATGGGCTAAAGGGTTAACAATGTAATGGCAAGGGGAATATACAATGATGGGATACCATGATACCAAGATGATATAGAGGTTACAGTTCTTGCTTACGGTTAGGGTGTCAAATTGGTGAAGGTTGTCGATGTCGAATCCTTTGTCGAAGTTGAGCGGCGGTGTTGTCGATGTCGAACTGTTCCTAGTTAGCCGAAGCACCCTAGGAAATGAAAAAACCGCAAACTCAAAATCTTAAAGGACAATGTCAAATGGTGGTAGCGGAATGCATTGGTGGTTCCAGTGTTAGCAATGCGGAAGTTGTGGTAGTGGTTGATGAGGAAGCAACCACCCCTAAGTAGCTGAAACACCTTAGGAGACTCAAGTCACAACTCAAGAAACCACAAATGCTAAATGGAGCAAAATGGGTTAGGTTGCGAAAGCTATGATGGTTTTGCGGATGATATGGTGGATGGCCTAGGCAAAGATGCCAAAATGCCAAAATTTGGATGCAGTCAAATGATGTTTTAACCTATCTAGATGGATGGGGGATGTCAATAGCTACTCAACGAGCTAAAGAACATCAAAATCGGACTTCGGGAGTGAAAGTTATGGCCGAAACGGTTTTTGTTGTTGGGCTGATTCTGGGTGGTGCGGGTGTCCGGGGGTCGGAGGTGCGGGCACCCGGGGTGGTCAGCAGGGTTGGGCGGAAAAAGTGGACCGGGGATCTGGGTGCCCGGGGGTAAGGGGTGTAGGCACCTTGGGTGGTCAGCGGGGTGATACGGGGCTAACCCGGTGGTCAGCGGGGTGATCTTGTATCTTTCACGATTGGAGTGGAATCCATCGAAGAACACGAGGAAGAACGGGGAGAAATCACAAAGGAAACACTCAAGAACAACTCCAATCACACATCCACTAGACAGTCAAACACACAAGATCCACAAGGTACATGAACAACAAAGGGAAAGTGATTTAGGGTGGAACCCTATACGGCCGATCTTTCACGAAAGGAGCGGATCCCAACTAAGAACATGGAGAACGCGAGGGGAAAATGAGGGAAAACACAAGAGGAACTCTCAAAACCAACAAAATATAGTCACACATATGCTAGATCCTCGAGACACAAGGGGAGATACAAGATCCAAAGTCAACAACGGACGATACAAAGGGTGACCGGTTCTTCTCCACGAGGATGGGGCCACCCAAGAGGGGGTCTCGAATCCAACGTGGATCGTCTCCGTAAAGGGGCCGCGGTCTCTCTCGTGGAGCAGATCTGATAGAGGCAAAGGTGTCCCGTCTTTCGATGAGATGGTGGCTATCATTTTGGAGTAGGTCAACTTTGACGATCCGACTACGAACGTGTGAGGACGTCGCGCCTTAGCAATCGCTAAACCAATTCCGAGAGGTCATTAACCACGCCGAAGCACGATCAACCTGACCACGAAGGTCTGTTTCCTGCAGGCAAATGAAGAACAAGCATGAAACTAAGATTGCAATCTGGATATTGCGAATATAAGAGGAAATCTTTATTGATCAAACTTGGGGTTCTGTGACGCCTTTGTGTGGTCGTTGAACACAAACGAAGTACACGAAGTTGCAGCTATGGTGAACTTTAATCTAAACAAAACCCAAAGTCTAAACGGTGCCCTAAAGCCTGTATATATGGAGGAAGAGGATGGTAATTTCATGCCCCTGGGGGATGGGTCCGAAACCAACCCTATCTCTTGTTTCCCCACACATACAGACTCTAAAAACAGCCTATACTCAAGTATTTCGAAATTACGTGGGCTTGGCCCAATAATTAGGTGATGCAGCACCTATAATAGCCTCTAGACGAAATTTATGAAGTGGCATCTTGTATATTTCGTCCAAGGCTTCATGCACTTATTATGGTGACTTCAAAGTCCTGAATCATCACTTGTAACCCCGTTCTTGTTCCCCTTGCGCATGCCATCATCTTCATGCTTGGTCTTGCTATAGTGTTCATCCCTCTTATCCATGCCAGGCCCTTCATTTTGTATGGAAAACAAATTATCCAATTTAGGAAGCATCATATTCTCATGAACATTACAATCATTACCAAGAAACGGAAGTACCTGATAATTTAATGGGTGTGCGCGAGCTCTAGTAATTGGTCCAGTATATGTAGTAGTAGGGGCTGTGGGTGTAACAATGGTATTGATGTCCTCATCATCCTCCCCTTCTTGAAATGAAGCCGTCCTCGACGGAAGCTCATCTTCCTCACCCAAATAAGGCTTCAAATCTGCAATGTTAAAAGTGGGACTAACCCCAAAATCTGCAGGCAGCTCAAGTTTATATGCATTATCATTTATTTTCTCTAACACCTTAAAAGGACCATCAACATGTGGCATTAGCTTTGATTTGCGCAAATTAGGAAACCTATCCTTACGCAAATGTAACCAAACAAGAACTCCAGGTGCAAAAACAACATGTTTTCTACCCTTATCTCCAGCAAGTTTATATTTAGCATTCATGCGCTCAATATTTTCCTTAGTTAACTCATGCATTTTAAGATCAATTCAGCATGTTGTTTAGCATCAAAATTAACCTTCTCCGAAGATGGAAGAGGCAACAAATCAATGGGTGCACGAGGTAGGAAACCATACACAATTTCAAAAGGGCACATCTTAGTAGTAGAATGCAACGAACGATTATAAGCAAATTCAATATGAGGCAAGCATTCTTCCCACATTTTCTTATTATTCTTCAAAACAGCCCTAAGCATAGTAGACAATGTTCTATTGACTACTTCAGTTTGACCATCAGTTTGAGGGTGACAAGTAGTACTAAAAAGCTGTTTAGTCCCCAACTTTGCCCATAATCATCTACAAAAGTGGCTAAGATATTTAGTATCACGATCTGAAACAATAGTATTTGGCACACCATGCAAGCGAATAATTTCACGAAAGAAAAAATCAGCAACATTAACAGCATCATCGCTTTTATGACATGGTATAAAGTGTGCCATTTTCGAGAACCTATCCACGACAACAAATATGATATCCCTCCCCTTCTTTGTTCGAGGTAAACCTGAAACAAAGTCCATAGATATATCCTCCCAAGGAACACTAGGTACAGGAAAAGGCATATATAAACCATGAGGATTGAGTCGTGACTTAGCTTTTTGACATGTAGTGCAGCGAGCAACAAAACGCTCAACATCCCATCTCATCTTTGGCCAAAAGAAATGTGTAGCAAGTATATCCTCCGTCTTCTTCACGCCAAAGTGTCCCATTAGTCCTCCTCCATGCGCCTCCTGCAACAACAAAAGACGAATGGAGCTAGCTGGAATGCATAGCTTGTTAGCACAAAACACAAATCCATCGTTAACGACAAACTTGTTCCATGATCTACCTTCTTTACAATCCTGCAGTACATCTTTAAAGTCAGTATCATGCACATATTGATCTTTGATGGTCTCCAAACCAAATATTTGAAAGTCAAGTTGTGAAAGCATAGTATAACGACGATACAATGCATCAGCAATAACATTTTCTTTACCCTTCTTGTGTTTAATGACATAAGGGAAAGTCTCAATGAATCCAACCCATTTAGCATGTCTACAGTTCAGTTTTACTTGACTTTTAATGTGTTTCAAAGATTCATGATCAGAATGTATAACAAATTCTTTGGGCCATAAATAATGTTGCCATGTTTCTAAGGTCCGAACAAGAGCATATAATTCTTTATCATAAGTAGAATAGTTCAGGCTACGCCCACTCAATTTTTCAGAAAAGTATGCAACAGGTTTGCCATCTTGTAATAACACACCACCTAATCCAATTCTACTAGGATCACATTCAAGCTCAAAAGTCTTATTAAAATCAGGAAGTTGGAGTAAAGGAGCATGCGTCAACTTATCTTTCACTATCGTGATGGCTTCTTCCTGTGCGGTACCCCAAACAAAAGGCACATCCTTCTTTGTAAGCTCATTGAGAGGTGCAGCAATGGTGCTAAAATCTCTCACAAAATGCCAATAGAAACCAGCGAGTCCAAGAAAACTCCTCACTTGTGTGACCGTTTTGGGCTGTGGCCAACTATCAATAGCTTCAATCCTGGCTTTATCAACTTCAATTCCCTGTGGAGTAACAACATAGCCAAGAAAAGATACTCGGTCGGTGCAAAAGGTGCACTTTCTAAGGTTACCAAACAAACGTGCATCACGTAGAGCAATAAAAACAGCATGTAAATGTTCCAAATGTTCTTCCAAAGATTTGCTATAAATCAGTATATCATCAAAATAGACTACCACAAAACGTCCAATGAAAGCACGTAAAACTTTGTCCATTAGTCTCATGAAAGTACTAGGTGCATTAGTTAACCCAAAAGGCATGACTAACCACTCATATAAACCAAACTTAGTTTTAAATGTTGTTTTCCATTCATCTCCCAATTTCATACGAATTTGATGGTATCCACTACGCAAATCAACTTTGGATAATATTGTAGAGCCACTAAATTCATCAAGCATATCATCTAGCCTAGGAATAGGATGACGATAACGAATAGTAATATTATTAATGCCTCTACAATCAACACACATACGCGATGTACCATCCTTTTTAGGCACTAGTATAATAGGAACAGCACAAGGACTAAGATATTTGCGTATATAACCTTTGTCGAGCAGCTCCTATACTTGACGCACAATCTCCTTCGTCTCCTCTGGATTGGTACGGTATGGTGCACGGTTGGGTAGTGATGCACCGGGAATTAACCAATTTGATGCTCAATCCCTCAAATAGGTGGTAATCTCGGTGGCACGTCTAGTGGGAAGACGTCAGCGAACTCCTGCAAAATGTTAGTGACAACAGGGGGCAAAGAGGAAGGCACGTCCTCGAATGAAAATAATGCCTCTTTGCACACAAAAGCATAGCAAACAGATTTGCTAAAATGTAGCTCATCAATATCAGATTTGGTGGCAAGTAAACATGCACTTTTCAGTTTAATTTCATAAGCAACACTAGATGGTTTATTATTAGGCTTCGTTTGTTGCTCAAATTCTTTTGCCACAATCTGATTTTCACTCTTATTTTTCTCCCGTTTTGCTTTATTAACTCTATTAATATCATCTTTCAAAATGGAATCAGGAGTCATAGGAAGCAAAGTAATATTTTTCTCCTTATGAACAAGAGTATACTGATTGTTTCTCCCATGGTGTATAGAATTTTTATCAAGTTGCCATGGTATACCAAGTAATAAGGAACATGCTTGCATAAGTACCACATCACAATCAACATAATTAGCATATGTAGAGATACTAAAATGCACACGAACAGTACGTGTTACCTTAACCTTGCCGCTGTTGTTGAACCATTGGGTGTGGTAAGGATGTGGATGTGGTCTTGTGGTAAGAGATAGCTTCTGCACCATCTCCATGCTAGCCAAGTTGTTGCAGCTCCCTCCATCTATGATGACACGAATAGAACGTTCCTTCACAACTCCCTTTGTATCGAACAAATTATGCCTCTGATTTTGCTCGGCTTGTGTAACCTGCACACTCAAAACACGTTGAGGAACTAAACATTCATACCTGTCAGCATCTTCAGCAGCCGTGTATTGCGTCTCATGATCAGAATCATCTCCACCGTGTTCTTCATGTGTAGTAAGAGCCAAAGTCTCCTCATCATAGTCACTAGCGGACTCAGACCCACCATCCTCACTAGCAATCATCACATGCTGAGATGTGCATTCTCTCGCAAAATGTCCTCTTCCCTTACAACGATGACAAATAATATCACTTGTGTGCCCTGTTGACGCCATGGAAGAAGAAGAGCTCTGCGCAGGCCCGACAGGTGTGCTCTTGGCAGAGAGTGGTGGTTGTGCCTGCTTTCTTGTATCACGGCTGGAGGTGGCACCTGATGGAGGTGATGGTGCAGTGGAAGTAGAGGATGCACGTGGTGTCCATGATGAAGGTCGACCTGCAGAAAAGTTAGTTCGCGCCAATGCCTGTCGATCCTGCACTTCACGTTCAGCTTTACAAGCAAGATGGAATAAACGAGTGATATTATTATACTCCTTATACTATAGAATGGTCTGAATCTCTCTATTTAATCCACCCATAAAACGTGCAAGCATAGCTTCATTCTCTTCAACAATACCACATCTAATCATGCCAGTTTGTAATTCCTGATAATATTCTTCTACATAATTTATTTCCTTGTCTTAAATGCTGCAATTTTTGAATTAATTCACGTTGATAATATGGTGGAACCCAATGAGTACGCGTCTTCCACCACCATCGTTGGCAGAGGTGCGGCAGGTGCAGCCGATGGTGGAAGACGCGCAAGCAGCTCATTAAATCTGTTATTGAGCTTTGTTTCGAACGTCTTCTCAAGGAGAGTGATCTTCTCCATGGCCTCTTCAAAATTGTTCAGCACATCTTGCACCTGTTCAGTCATCATTTGCTGAAACTTACCATGAAGCTCCTTGTTCGTTAAATTCTTCCAGTCAATCTCGTCGGCTTGTGATCCTGGCATGGTTAGGAGCAATAGAAACACACACAAGAATATGATCCTACAGACTACTAACAAGTGGTGGTGGTGGTGGTGGGTGTCACAAATCCGTCAAGCAAATCTCATATTCTTACCAGTTCTTACCAAGCAGCAGGTGGTGACCAGCAACCGTTGTAGTCAAAACTCTCAAAGCTTGGATAGAGCGATTACCAGGGAGAGTCAAATGCACGACGTAGTTGTATATGGAGCTGGGAACGCTTATAATACGGTAGCAAAAAGGGTAAGCAATAATCAATTCAGATATGCAAAGTTGAATAAACGCTCAACGACGGTACTGTGCTGGTCCTAGGCTAGACCGTACTAGAGACGCGAGCCTAGAACACTAACAAAATCACGGCGCTGCACGTAAACAAGGGAGGAGCACACTCTGATTTTTTTCTTTTTTCACTTTTTTGCACTTTTTCCCTCTTTTTTTTGCTCCGCAACAATTTTTTTCGAAGAAGTCTACAAATGTCCTAAAAACTGCCTAGCCAGAATTTTCCAGAATTAGTTTTTTTTAAACTGGAACTATTTTTCTTCTGCGGATGCCTCAGAAGTTGGGGACTCCTACTCTGTCACGACTCGGAGTATCGCGTGATTTGGAAATCAAAAACAAAGCAACAATTATTGGACTCAGACTAGGACTGGTGGCGCAGATGAATTGGGTGGAATCTCGGACTAGTGGCGGAGATGAATCTGGTGGAACTCAGACTGGTGGTAGATATATGTTGCAGTTGGACTCGGATTGGCGTGATAGCGACTGATATTTGGTGGCGTATATGGACTCGGATTGGCGGTGAATATGTGGTGGTGGTATATGGCAGCGGCGATGAAGTTGGTGCAGTGGTGGTATATGGCAGCAACGATGATGATGATGCGGTGGTCATATATGGTAGCAGCGACATGACAACCTGTGAACAGAACTCGAAACTCTGAAGGACTAGACGCTAAGACCAGCAACTTGACACGACGATGCAACCGCAAATTCAACAAAGCAAAAACAGAAAAGATTATGCAAAGGCTCAGATTGGTTCAGATAGGATGAACTAACCCTAATTTTTTTCTGGCTTTATCAAAGAACAGACTTGATCTAAACTACGAAAAACTGTAAAATCTCACCAAGCAACCTGGAAATATGATACCACTTGATGAGATGGTGGCTAACGTTTTGGAGGAAGTCGACTTTGACGAACCGACTACAAACGTGCGAGGACGTCGCGCCTTAGCAATCGCTAAACCTATTACGAGAGGTTATTGACCATGTGGGAGCACGATAAACCTGACCATGAAGGTCTATTTCCTGCAGGCAAACAAAGAATAAGCAAAAACTAATATTGCAATCTGGATATTGTGAATATAAGAGGAAAGCTTTATTGATCAAAGGTTGGGTTCTGTGACGCCTTTGTCTGGTCGTTGAACACAAACAAAGTACGCAAAGTTGCAGCTATGGCGAACTTTAATCTAAACAAAACCCAAAGTCTAAACGGTGCCCTAAGGGCTGTATATATGGAGGAAGAGGAGGGGAATTTTGTGGCCCCTGGGGGAGGGGTCCGAAACCAACCCTATCTCTTGTTTCCCACACATACGGACTCTAAAAACAGCCTATACTGAAGTATTTCGAAATTACATGGGCTTGGACCAATAATAAGGTGACACAGCACCTATAATAGCCTCTGTACGAAATTTGTGAAGTGGCATCTTGTATATTTCGTCCAAGGCTTCATGCACTCATTATGGTGGCTTCAAAGTCCTGAAATCATCACTTGTAACTCCGTTCTTGTTCCCCTTGCGCATGCCATCATCTCCATGCATGGTCTTGCTACAGTGTTCATCCCTCTTATCCATGCCAAGCCCTTCATTTGTAAGGAAAACAAATGTATCCAATTTAGGCAGCATCATATTCTCATGAACATTAAAATCATTACCAAGAAATGAAAGTACCCGATAATTTAATTGGCGTGCGCGAGCTCTAGTAGTTGGTCCAGTATATGTAGTAGTAGGGGTTGTGGGTGTAACAATGGTATTGATGTCCTCATCAAGATCCATATGGATGAGCAATGCTCTATCTCACATATGAGCTAAACCAATTCTATCCCTAAAATGTAGGTGGAGGGGGAGTATATATAGTCTAAGGGGTGAAGGGGTACATGGTCTTTCGGCCCAGATACACTGCATGCAGGCACGAGGCGCAGGATGTCTGGGCGACGGGTCAGATGTTCGAGGCTTTGCGACGGGCCGGATGTCCGGGTAGGGAGGCCGAATGTCCGTGCTTGCGAGGCCGGTCTTGGAGCTCTCTGGATAGGCGGGGCCCGAATGTCTGGGCTGGGGGGCCGGATGTCCGGCGGCTCGGGAAAAGCCGGATATCCGGGCCTTTGGCCGGATGTCTGGGCTGACGAGGTTCAGATTTGGGACGTTCTGTGATGGGCGCCGAATTTCCGGGCGGGGGCCGGATGTCCGGGATGGTCCAGATCTCCAGGCTGGGGTCAGATGTCCGGGGCTTCTAGCAGCTGGCTCTTCTTCCTTCTCCTTCCTTCGCTCCCGCGCACACTTGGCCTTGGTCCTTGGGCTCTCCATGATCTCCTCGGGTGTACCTGAGTATGCACAAGGTCCGCGCTTGAAGTAGCATCCATGTCTTACATGCGGAAAGGGAAAAATCGAAAAGGAGCGAGTTCACCTTAGGTCCAATGGCGTAGGCTCGAGTGTACATGGGGATGATTGTAGGATGCTCCGCATCATATTCCCTCCCTTGGGAAAGATCCGACCTTGGATCGAAAACCTCATCACCATGGAAACGGTTGTCGTGGATGGACTTCTAGTTGGACGAAGTGGAAGACATGTCACAATCCAAGTACTCCAAGGTGTCTCCGGAGTGGTACACATGCAAAAAGAGCGAACACAAATGACACTTGGAAATACAATGGTTAGCGCACACAAGGTGTCCATTGTATAAGAATGAGTCCGTGCGGCAAGATTGTTCGTGGCAAAGCGCATGAAGCTTATCAAGAAGATATAGAATGATATGCAAAGTGTTCATGGGAGCAAGATCATTCATTGTGCACACAAATGTGTTGTGAATATGATCAATGCAACCACGATGCAAAATGATGTCATAGTGAGATGGTTTATCAATAGCATGAATATGGCAATGGATGCTCAATGCGAGTATGTGATCATGCAATTGATGCTAGGCAATATGATCATAATGTATGAATATGCCATCAAGAAAAATCACAACAAATTTGCTAAGGAAGTGCACAAGCTCATATATCATGGATGACATCGAAATACAAGATGCAACAAGGCAATCATAATGTGAGTCAATCCATGCATAAGATGCAAATTTGTCATGGGTGGTGTTGTACCATAGCTCGATGCCATGGTAGAAGTGTTGGTCCGGTGGTGCATCCACTAAGTCCGAGCACTCCTCAACTTGAAGGTCCATAGGGTCCATCTTAAATGTCGCTCCTTCGTTCACGAGATGTATCATGTAGACAACAAGAAGGAAACAACAATGAAAGAATGACCCATCCAATATGCATATTTGAGAATGGCTCAAAGGGAATGATTTCACCTTTATGAGGATGTCAAAAATGTTGGTGTTGCGCATTATGTATGCCTTCACATGACCAAGGTGTTTCATGACGGTGCCACCTTGTGAATCCTTCAAAATGAAAGAACATGACAAACACTTGGAAAAACAAATTAGGTTAGCGGAAATGCAAAACCTATCATCCATGTGGGAAGATACCCAACAAGTGTATGCATCATGCTCATCATAAGAAAGGACAAGGGAGCATTTCATAGTATGGGGGCATATGATGCGATAACAACCAAATACAATAGGCTCAAGTAAACAAGCATGCATCACAAGTAATGTGTCCAAGTCTCCATGATCAATATGCATAGCAAGTTGGCACTCAATACAAGGTGATATGAGGGATGCAACTAATGGAGACAAGAGACAATGATCAAGACAAATCAAGTGAGAGGCATGAATATTTATGTCATCAACCCAAGAAAGCGAGTAAGAACGGAACATGGGTGATGCGACAAAGCAAGAAATCATAGCGATCAAGTGGTGTGAGCTAGTAGTGCGAAGATGCAACATACTAGAGGTAATCATGGCAATCATGTCATGTGTGCAAATAGTGTGCACGAAGAATTCACATGACATAGCACAAGCATGAAAGCAAGATATGAGGAAAGTATCATCATTGTATTGGCAAGAAGTCGTAGGTAAATAGTAATGTAACATCATGACTCTCCCAACACAAGAATCAACAATAGCATGAGGCACATGATAAATATGGCAATAGAAACAAGGATCTCCACCAAGCATGCAAATACACATAGGAGTATCATAATTGTGAATCATGGGCAGATGCAAGCAAGGGTCACAATTGCATGGAAAAATCATATAAATAGGCATAGCATGCAAAGTGAACACGAATGCATGGGCATAAGGTAACAAGTGATATATAGCTCATAGCCATGTGAGAGCAAAGTAAAAGAGATGCGCGAAGTCCTTGCGCGAAGGGAATGGTGGTAAGGATAGTCCACGAGATCCCAAGTCATCGTTGCTATCAAGAGCTCGTTTCGTCAACTCTTGGGATTGAGAGGTTGACGAGTATACGTGAGTACCTACACAAAACAAAGACAAAGGGAAAATTGTGTGTGCGTGGTAGATGTACACATCATCCATCATGACGCTCACGTGCATGTGTTGGTTAGCACAAAATAGCCAATGCTCAAATAAATGAGATGTGTGATATAGAAACATGTCATCCGTCATGAGAGGTTTGTTATTAAGTATAGCATAATGGATACTCAAATTGTGTAATGCATCACTAGTGATATCTAGAGCATTGTTATGAATGGTATGCATATGGTGCAAGAAATTATGGGAATCATTCAAAGTATGGAATGCATCAAGATCTCCTAATATGTATGAGGAAACTATGGGGGTCTCCTCATGAGATTTGTAGAAACATCACATGGAGAATATTGACAACATCCAAAACTAAGCATATTTGGTTCTATGTGATCATGGCATGGTATAGTAGATGAATTGCACATATCATGTAAAGGAAGCATAGCAATATCATCATGTGAGAAACAAAAGCCTATGACCATCATTTCGTCATCTATGCCATAAGTGCAAATGGGATTTAATGGGACATGCATAGTTACTGAAGGAAATATGCCCTAGAGGCAATAATAAAGTTATTATTTATTTCCTTATATCATGATAAATGTTTATTATTCATGCTAGAATTGTATTAACTGAAAACATAATACATGTGTGAATACATAAACAAGCAGAGTGTCACTAGTATGCCTCTACTTGACTAGCTCATTAATCAAAGATGGTTATGTTTCCTGGCCATGAACAAAGAGTTGTTATTTGATTAACGAGATCACATCATTAGTTGAATGATCTGATTGACATGACCCATTCCATTAGCATAGCACCCGATCGTTTAAGTATGTTGCTATTGCTTTTATCCATGACTTATACATGTTCCTTTAACTATGAGATTATGCAACTCCCGTTTACCGTAGGAACACTTTGTGTGCTACCAAACGTCACAACGTAACTGGGTGATTATAAAGGTGCTCTACAGGTGTCTCCGAAGGTACATGTTGGGTTGGCGTATTTCGAGATTAGGATTTGTCACTCCAATTGTCGGAGAGGTATCTCAGGGCCTTCTCGGTAATACACATCACATAAGCCTTGCAAGCATTGCAACCAATGAGTTAGTTGCGAGATGATGTATTACGGAACGAGAAAAGAGACTTGCCGGTAACGAGATTGAACTAGGTATTGGATACCGACGATCGAATCTCGGGCAAGTAACATACCGATGACAAAGGGAACAAACGTATGTTGTTATGCGGTCTGACCGATAAAGATCTTCGTAGAATATGTAGGAGCCAATATGGGCATCCAGGTCCCGCTATTGGTTATTGACTGGAGACATGTCTCGGTCATGTCTACATTGTTCTCGAACCCGTAGGGTCCGCACGCTTAAGGTTTCGATGACAGTTATATTATGAGTTTATGAGTTTTGATGTACCGAAGGAGTTCGGAGTCCCGGATGAGATCGGGGATGTGACGAGGAGTCTCGAAATGGTCGAGACATAAAGAATTATATATTGGAAGCCTATGTTTGGACATCGGATGCATTCCGGTTGAAATCAGGATTTTACCGGAATACCGGGAGGGTTACCGGAACCCCCCGGAAGCATAATGGGCCAACATGGGCCTTGGAGGAAAGGTGAGAGGGCAGCCCTAGGGGCTGCGCGCCTCCCCCCCCCTTCCCTAGTCCTATTAGGACTAGGAGAGGTGGGCGCCCCCTCTCTCTTTCTCTCCCCCCTTGGAGCAATCCTAGTCCAACTAGGATTGGGGGGGGGGGGGATCCTACTCCCAGAGGGAGTAGGACTCTCCTGGCGCACCAAACCTGGCCGGCCAGCCCCTCCCCCTTGGATCCTTTATATACGGGGGCAGGGGGCACCCCAAAGACACACAAGTTGATCTACGGATCGTTCCTTAGCCGTGTGCGGTGCCCCCTTTCACCAAATTCCACCTCGATCATATTGTTGCAGTGCTTAGGCGAAGCCCTGCGCCGGTAACACATCAAGATCGTCACCACGCCGTCGTGCTGACGGAACTCTTCCCCGACGCTTTGCTGGATCGGAGCCTGGGGATCGTCATCGAGCTGAACGTGTGCAGAACTCGGAGGTGCCGTACGTTCGGTGCTTAGATCGGTTGGATCGCGAGGAGAACGTACGACTACTTCCTCTACGTACGACTACTTCCTCTACGTTGTGTCAACGCTTACGCTTCGGTCTACGAGGGTACGTAGACAAACACTCTCCCCTCTCGTTGCTATGCATCACCATGATCTTGCGTGTGCGTAGGAAAAATTTTGAATTTACTGCGTTCCCCAACAGTGGCATCCGAGCCTAGGTTTTATGGTTGATGTTATTTGCACGAGTAGAACACAAGTGAGTTGTGGACGATACAAGTCATACTGCCTACCAGCATGTCATACTTTGGTTCAGCGGTATTGTTGGATGAGACGATCCGGACCAACCTTACGCGTACGCTTACGCGAGACCGGTTCCCTCGACGTGCTTTGCACAGAGATGGCTTGCGGAAGACTGTCTCTCCAACTTTAGTTGAACCGAGTGTGGCTACGCCCGGTCCTTGAGAAGGTTAAAACGGAGTCTATTTGACAAACTATCGTTGTGGTTTTGATGCGTAGGTAAGATGAGTTCTTGCTTAAAGCCCGTAGCAGCCACGTAAAACTTGCAACAACAAAGTAGAGAACGTCTAACTTGTTTTTGCAGGGCATGTTGTGTTGTGATATGGTCAAGACGTGATGCTAAATTTTATTGTATGAGATGATCATGTTTTGTAACCGAGTTATCGGCAACTGGCAGGAGCCATATGGTTGTCGCTTTATTGTATGCAATGCAATCGCGATGTAATGCTTTACTTTATTGCTAAACGGTAGTGATAGTCGTAGAAGCATAAGATTAGCGAGACGACAACGATGCTGCGATGAAGATCAAGGTGTCGCGCCGGTGACGATGGTGATCATGACGGTGCTTCGAAGATGGAGATCACAAAGCACAAGATGATGATGGCCATATCATATCACTTATATTGATTGCATGTGATGTTTATCCTTTTTATGCATCTTATCTTGCTTTGATTGACGGTAGCATTATAAGATGATCTCTCACTAAATTATCAAGAAGTGTTCTCCCTGAGTATGCACCGTTGCGAAAGTTCTTCGTGCTGAGACACCACGTGATGATCGGGTGTGATAGGCTCTACGTTCAAATACAACGGGTGCAAAACAGTTGCACACGCGGAATACTCAGGTTTAACTTGACGAGCCTAGCATATACAGATATGGCCTCGGAACACAGAGACCGAAAGGTCGAGCGTGAATCATATAGTAGATATGATCAACATAAATGATGTTCACCATTGAAACTACTCCATCTCACGTGATGATCGGACATGGTTTAGTTGATTTGGATCACGTGATCACTTAGAGGATTAGAGAGATGTCTATCTAAGTGGGAGTTCTTAAGTAATATGATTAATTGAACTTTAATTTATCATGAACTTAGTACCTGATAGTATCTTGCTTGTCTATGTTGTGTAGATAGATGGCTCGTGCTGTTGTTCCGTTGAATTTTAATGCGTTCCTTGAGAAAGCAAAGTTGAAAGATGATGGTAGCAATTACACGGACTGGGTCCGTAACTTGAGGATTATCCTCATTGCTGCACAGAAGAATTACGTCCTGGAAGCACCGCTGGGTGCCAGGCCTGGTGCAAGAGCTACGCCAGATGTTATGAACGTCTGGCAAAGCAAAGCTGATGACTACTCTATAGTTCAGTGTGCCATGCTTTACGGCTTAGAACCGGGACTTCAACGACGTTTTGAACACCATGGAGCATATGAGATGTTCCAGGAGTTGAAGTTAATATTTCAAGCAAATGCCCGGATTGAGAGATATGAAGTCTCCAATAAGTTCTATAGCTGTAAAATGGAGGAGAATGGTTCTGTCAGTGAGCATATACTCAGAATGTCTGGGTATAACAATCACTTGATTCAACTGGGAGTTAATCTTCTAGATGATTGCGTCATTGACAGAATTCTCCAATCACTGCCACCAAGCTACAAGAGCTTCGTGATGAACTATAATATGCAAGGGATGACCAAAACTATGCCCGAGCTCTTCGCGATGCTAAAAGCCGCGGAGGTAGAAATCAAAAAGGAGCATCAAGTGTTGATGGTTAACAAAACCACTAGTTTCAAGAAAAAGGGGAACTTCAAAAAGAACAGCAAGCAAGTTGCTACTCAAGAGAAGAAACCCAAGTCTGGACCTAAGCCTGAAACTGAGTGCTTCTATTGCAAGCAGACTGGTCACTGGAAGCGGAACTGCCCCAAGTATTTGGCGGATAAGAAGGATGGCAAGGTTAACAAAGGTATATGTGATATACATGTTATTGATGTGTACCTTACTAATTCTCGCAGTAGCACCTGGGTATTTGATACTGGTTCTGTTGCTAATATTTGCAACTCAAAACAGGGACTACGGATTAAGCGAAGATTGGCTAAGGACGAGGTGACGATGCGCGTGGGAAATGGTTCCAAAGTCGATGTGATCGCGGTCGGCACGCTACCTCTACATCTACCTTCGGGATTAATATTAGATCTAAATAATTGTTATTTAGTACCAGCGTTGAGCATGAACATTATATCTGGATCTTGTTTGATGCGAGACGGTTATTCATTTAAATCAGAGAATAATGGTTGTTCTATTTATATGAGTAATATCTTTTATGGTCATGCACCATTAAAGAGTGGTTTGTTCTTACTTAATCTCGATAGTAGTAACACACATATTCATAATGTTGAAACCAAAAGATGCAGAGTTAATAATGATTGTGCAACTTATTTGTGGCACTGCCGTTTAGGTCATATCGGTGTAAAACGCATGAAGAAACTCCATACTGATGGACTTTTGGAGTCACTTGATTATGAATCACTTGGCACTTGCGAACCGTGCCTTATGGGCAAGATGACTAAAACACCGTTCTCCGGTACTGTGGAGAGAGCAACAGATTTATTGGAAATCATACATACTGATGTATGTGGTCCAATGAATGTTGAGGCTCGTGGCGGATATCGTTATTTTCTCACCTTCACTGATGATTTAAGCAGATATGGGTATATCTACTTAATGAAACACAAGTCTGAAACATTTGAAAAGTTCAAAGAATTTCAGAGTGAAGTGGAAAATCGTCGTAACAAGAAAATAAAGTTTCTACGATCTGATCGTGGAGGAGAATATTTGAGTTACGAGTTTGGTCTACATTTGAAACAATGCGGAATAGT
This sequence comes from Aegilops umbellulata, assembly GCA_032464435.1. NCBI lineage: Eukaryota > Viridiplantae > Streptophyta > Magnoliopsida > Poales > Poaceae > Aegilops > Aegilops umbellulata. Next base: position 133,168,127 of record CP136056.1, read on the forward strand.
TTCGCAACTCACGCCACCCGGAACACCACAACGTAATGGTGTGTCCGAAACGTCGTAATCGTACTTTACTGGATATGGTGCGATCTATGATGTCTCTTACCGATTTACCGCTATCGTTTTGGGGTTATGCTCTAGAGACGGCCGCATTCACGTTAAATAGGGCACCATCAAAATCCGTTGAGACGACACCTTATGAACTGTGGTTTGGCAAGAAACCAAAGTTGTCATTTCTTAAAGTTTGGGGCTGCGATGCTTATGTGAAAAAGCTTCAACCTGATAAGCTCGAACCCAAATCAGAAAAATGTGTCTTCATAGGATACCCAAAGGAGACTATTGGGTATACCTTCTATCACAGATCCGAAGGCAAAATTTTTGTTGCTAAAGTCGGAAACTTTCTAGAGAAGGAGTTTCTCTCGAAAGAAGTGAGTGGGAGGAAAGTAGAACTTGATGAGATAACAGTATCTACTCCCTTATTGAGAAGTAGTACATCACAGAAATCTGTTTCTGTGACACCTACATCAAATAGGGAAGAAGCTAATGATAATGATCATGAAACTTCAGATCAAGTTTCTACTGAACTTCGTAGATCAACCAGAGTAAGATCCGCACCAGAGTGGTACGGTAATCCTATTTTGGAAGTCATGTTACTAGACCATGGTGAACCTACGAACTATGAAGAAGCGATGGTGAGCCCAGATTCCGCAAAGTGGCTTGAGGCCATGAAATCTGAGATGGGATCCATGTATGAAAACAAAGTGTGGACTTTGGTTGACTTGCCCGATGATCGGCAAGCAATTGAGAATAAATGGATTTTTAAGAAGAAGACTGACGCTGATGGTAATGTTACTGTCTATAAAGCTCGACTTGTTGCAAAGGGTTTTCGACAAGTTCAAGGAATTGACTACGATGAGACTTTCTCACCCGTAGCGATGCTTAAGTCTGTCCGAATCATGTTAGCAATTGCCGCATTTTATGATTATGAAATTTGGCAAATGGATGTCAAAACTGCATTCCTGAATGGATTTCTGGAAGAAGAGTTGTATATGATGCAACCAGAAGGTTTTGTCGATCCGAAGGGAGCTAACAAAGTGTGCAAGCTCCAGCGATCCATTTATGGACTGGTGCAAGCTTCTCGGAGTTGGAATAAACGCTTTGATAGTGTGATCAAAGCATATGGATTTATACAGACTTTTGGAGAAGCCTGTATTTACAAGAAAGTGAGTGGGAGCTCTGTAGCATTTCTGATATTATATGTGGATGACATATTGCTGATCGGAAATAATATAGAATTTCTGGATAGCATAAAGGGATACTTGAATAAGAGTTTTTCAATGAAAGACCTCGGTGAAGCTGCTTATATATTGGGCATTAAGATCTATAGAGATAGATCAAAACGCTTAATAGGACTTTCACAAAGCACATACCTTGACAAAGTTTTGAAAAAGTTCAAAATGGATCAGGCAAAGAAAGGGTTCTTGCCTGTGGCACAAGGTGTGAAGTTGAGTAAGACTCAATGCCCGACCACCGCAGAAGATAGAGAGGAAATGAAAATTGTTCCCTATGCTTCAGCCATAGGCTCTATCATGTATGCAATGCTGTGTACCAGACCTGATGTGTGCCTTGCTGTGAGTTTAGCAGGAAGGTACCAAAGTAATCCAGGAATGGATCACTGGACAGCGGTCAAGAACATCCTTAAGTACTTAAGAAGGACTAAGGATATGATTCTCATTTATGGAGGTGACAAAGAGCTCGTCGTAAACGGTTATGTCGATGCAAGCTTTGACACTGATCCGGACGATTCTAAATCGCAAACCGGATACGTATTTACATTAAACGGTGGAGCTGTTAGTTGGTGCAGTTCAAAACAAAGCGTCGTGGCGGGATCTACATGTGAAGCTGAGTACATAGCCGCTTCGGAAGCAGCTAATGAAGGAGTCTGGATGAAAGAGTTCATATCCGATCTAGGTGTTGTACCTAGCGTATCGGGTCCAATGAAAATCTTTTGTGACAATACTGGTGCAATTGCCTTGGCAAAGGAATCCAGATTTCACAAAAGAACCAAACACATCAAGAGACGCTTCAACTCCATCCGGGATTTGGTCCAGGTGGGAGACATAGAGATATGCAAGATACATACGGAGCTGAATATTGCAGACCCGTTGACTAAGCCTCTTCCACGAGCAAAACATGATCAGCACCGAGACTCCATGGGTGTTAGAATCATTACTTTGTAATCTAGATTATTGACTCTAGTGCAAGTGGGAGACTGAAGGAAATATGCCCTAGAGGCAATAATAAAGTTATTATTTATTTCCTTATATCATGATAAATGTTTATTATTCATGCTAGAATTGTATTAACTGAAAACATAATACATGTGTGAATACATAAACAAGCAGAGTGTCACTAGTATGCCTCTACTTGACTAGCTCATTAATCAAAGATGGTTATGTTTCCTGGCCATGAACAAAGAGTTGTTATTTGATTAACGAGATCACATCATTAGTTGAATGATCTGATTGACATGACCCATTCCATTAGCATAGCACCCGATCGTTTAAGTATGTTGCTATTGCTTTTATCCATGACTTATACATGTTCCTTTAACTATGAGATTATGCAACTCCCGTTTACCGTAGGAACACTTTGTGTGCTACCAAACGTCACAACGTAACTGGGTGATTATAAAGGTGCTCTACAGGTGTCTCCGAAGGTACATGTTGGGTTGGCGTATTTCGAGATTAGGATTTGTCACTCCAATTGTCGGAGAGGTATCTCAGGGCCTTCTCGGTAATACACATCACATAAGCCTTGCAAGCATTGCAACCAATGAGTTAGTTGCGAGATGATGTATTACGGAACGAGAAAAGAGACTTGCCGGTAACGAGATTGAACTAGGTATTGGATACCGACGATCGAATCTCGGGCAAGTAACATACCGATGACAAAGGGAACAAACGTATGTTGTTATGCGGTCTGACCGATAAAGATCTTCGTAGAATATGTAGGAGCCAATATGGGCATCCAGGTCCCGCTATTGGTTATTGACTGGAGACATGTCTCGGTCATGTCTACATTGTTCTCGAACCCGTAGGGTCCGCACGCTTAAGGTTTCGATGACAGTTATATTATGAGTTTATGAGTTTTGATGTACCGAAGGAGTTCGGAGTCCCGGATGAGATCGGGGACGTGACGAGAAGTCTCGAAATGGTCGAGACATAAAGAATTATATATTGGAAGCCTATGTTTGGACATCGGATGCATTCCGGTTGAAATCAGGATTTTACCGGAATACCGGGAGGGTTACCGGAACCCCCCGGAAGCATAATGGGCCAACATGGGCCTTGGAGGAAAGGTGAGAGGGCAGCCCTAGGGGCTGCGCGCCTCCCCCCCCCTTCCCTAGTCCTATTAGGACTAGGAGAGGTGGGCGCCCCCTCTCTCTTTCTCTCCCCCCTTGGAGCAATCCTAGTCCAACTAGGATTGGGGGGGGGGGGAATCCTACTCCCAGAGGGAGTAGGACTCTCCTGGCGCACCAATCCTGGCCGGCCAGCCCCTCCCCCTTGGATCCTTTATATACGGGGGCAGGGGGCACCCCAAAGACACACAAGTTGATCTACGGATCGTTCCTTAGCCGTGTGCGGTGCCCCCTTTCACCAAATTCCACCTCGATCATATTGTTGCAGTGCTTAGGCGAAGCCCTGCGCCGGTAACACATCAAGATCGTCACCACGCCGTCGTGCTGACGGAACTCTTCCCCGACGCTTTGCTGGATCGGAGCCCGGGGATCGTCATCGAGCTGAACGTGTGCAGAACTCGGAGGTGCCGTACGTTCGGTGCTTAGATCGGTTGGATCGCGAGGAGAACGTACGACTACTTCCTCTACGTACGACTACTTCCTCTACGTTGTGTCAACGCTTCCGCTTCGGTCTACGAGGGTACGTAGACAAACACTCTCCCCTCTCGTTGCTATGCATCACCATGATCTTGCGTGTGCGTAGGAAAATTTTTGAATTTACTGCGTTCCCCAATAGTTACTATGTTAAGATTGAAATGAAGCAATATGGGAGATCTCACTCATAGCAAAAGACAAGTTCAATGGATTGTCAAACATGAAGTGACCAATAGAATTTTCACATGATATCCTATGGAGCATAGCATCACAACTAGGCAACTCAACATGCTCATCATCATATTCATCATAAATTGGTAAGTCATGACATGAATAAGTGGCACTAGCATGAAGCATGGGAATAGGTGGATCAACAACATGCAAGCAATCATTGGTGAGATAGTCCACTAGTGGGACAAGAGAAGCACTATCACCTATTTTACCTTTGGAGCATCGCTCATTTGTTGTAGGTGAGGTGTCGAAGACCAAGTCGTGGTCATCTTCATCTTGATGGAACCACGTGGGGGTGCATCGTCTTCCACCATGGCCATAATCGTCTCCATTGGAGGTATGGACTCATCGAGGGTAGGCATGTCGTCATGTAGGAGACCTAGCACCAAAGAAAACACACTCGGAGTAGAGGTTAAGTTGTTAGAAATCATAGTGGCCTCACATGCCGTGTCAACTACCTCACTCACTAAGTGTTGTGGCTCACTCACTCCCTCTTGGATGCTCTCACTCATATGGTTGGTGGAGTCACTCAAATGGCTCTCAACCTCACATAGGATGTGTGGCATGCTCTCATGTGTGGGGCTAGTGGTGGTCACACTCATCCTCTCATAGGAAATGCACTCAATGTCACATATGGTGGAGTCACTCATATCACTCATGGTAGGGTGGCTCTCCTCACATGGCAATTGGGCATCTCTTCATATGTGGGTGTTGGAGAGATGTTGGTGCAAATGTCTCCATGCTCAACTCCTATCGCCGCCTTGGTTGAAGGGATAGTCCCATGCTCAACCTTCTTGTCGCAATCATAGCCGTGGATGAAGGCCGAAAATGGCACATCATCACTCTACTCCAAGGCCAAAGATAAGGTCTCATGTGCGGTCTAGTAGCTTGACTCGGAGAATGAGTCCTTTTGGGGCGCCGTCTTCATGTAGTTGAAGAGGTTCATGCTCGTCGCTGTGGTCGAAGGGGATGGTCCTTGCTCGACCTTCTTGTTACCGTCTTGTTGTTGGAGGTCCATATGATGTGGCACCTCGTAGCTCGTCTCCATGACCAAAGGGAAATTCCCATGCTCGGTCATCTTCCTTGATGGGCTTCCGAAGATGGAAGGGTCGCCCTCGTTCGTAGTTGGTCGCCTTGGACTTGATGAAGTCGTTGTAGGCATACTCGTGGGAAGTAGGCGAAGATGCCGTACATCCAAAGCCAAAGATGCCATGATAGCACTTGGAAAAGTTGCCGAAGTGGTGGTGGTGGTAGCCGTAGCATGCTCTTGGTAGTGCTTGTCTCGCGGTCTTCTCTTGTGCTCATGAAGCTTGGACGTAGCTTGATGTAGAGCTTGTAGGGACTTGTAGGTAGGTGCATCTCGAGCATCTTCATGTTGATGGTGTTGTTGTCGTACTTGAGCTTGTAGTAGATGTCGTTCGTCGTCGTCGTGCACATGATGCTTGGAGGTGACTTGCTCTTCATGACGATGTAGATCACGAACGTGATGGTGGTCGCCATGTAGATGTGGACATGGATGACTTGCGCTTGCCTCATGTTTGTGCTCCGAAGACTTGTGGCTTGAATGTCGCCCCCTTGAGGATGATGAAGGGGAATAACGGTTGATCAAAAAGGTTCGAATCTCCTCCATCCTTGCATCTTGCTCCTCCTTTTGTGCGGAAAGCTTGTTGTCGATGTAGTCCCTTTTCTTTGCCTCGGAGTGACGAATGTCGATGTAAAGGTTATCGATGCGCTCGAACGATGTAGAATGTGCGCCTTGCATTTGTCGTTGTAGGCCGAAGATGGACGCTTTGGTGATGTAGTTGTTCACGCCGTCGTTGTTGTCGAAGACCGGGGATGAAATGCCTTGCCTATCCATCACAAGACTCGAGCAAATATGAGTGCGAGAAAGAGAAGAACTATACCAAATGTACCTTGACCGATGTTGAAGATGGATCAATGATCACTCAATAATGTAACAAGGAAATAGCACAATTGGTACCAATTCTTGTCGGTTTCTCACACCTACACAAATAAGGCTTATGGTGGAGCTCGGTGAGGATAGTGGCACAAAAATTTGATGCAAAATGTTAGCAAGAGTTAATAATGTTGAAAGAGATTCACAAATTCGCAAATGAAACAAGTGGACCAATAGCAATATGTGGCACATGGAAACGCACACACGGATAGATAAATGGGGTCGTGCAACCAAGGAATGAGCTCAAAATGTGGAATCCACGGAAAATGCTCTTGTTGCACAACTCTAGAGAGACGCTAGCACAATTGCACAATAGGCGGATACGAAACTTGTGCACATCCTACTATGAAAAAATGCAACGACTTATATCCCAAGTATGCTATATGTATGGTATTCCGATGATATGATCCAAGATGATCGAGTATGACAATCTTAATGTAGTAGGATGCTATGGTTCTTACTTATAAGATCTTTTGCTTATCTTTCCCTTTTTATTAAAAGCTTTGGTGGCTCTTTCTCTTTTGAGCTCTTTTCTCATGCAAAACTTCACGAACCAAGATAGCAATTGAGTATATGCAATGACAACTTTGTTACACAAAAGACGATATCAAGATATGTACCAATGATGATATGGTAAGTATGCAATGGGAGCTATGATCACTAATGTGCACAAGTAACGTTGCCGGCAATAATCAAATGGCTAGTCTCGATAGGCAAGTGATGCAAAATGGTCTAGGGGTTATGAATGCAATTGCAAGGGAATATACAATGGCGGGATACCACGATACCAAGATGATATGGAGGTTACTGTCCTTGGCGATGATGAGTGGCAGTGATCGTGATGGAGATACCAAGATGATGGAGACTCGTCCCTAAGTAGCCGAAACACCTTAGGAAACGGAAAAACCACAAACTCAAACTCTCAAATGTGAAATGTCAAAATGGTGGTAGAGGGAATGCGATGGTGTTTTTTGTGGAAACTCAAAGGGATGGCGAAAGTGCAATAATGGGTTTTGAGACGCAATGTGGAAGTGGAGGGTAAGGTGGTAAAATATACACAGTGTCGGAGTTGGAAGCACAGTCCCTAAGTAGCCGAAACACCTTAGGAGACACAACTCACAACACAAACAAAATTGGGTTAAGTTGGAGTGGCAGAAGTGTATGGTGGGTAAGCCTAAGCGGAAGTTATGGTGGTGGTTGATGAAGAAGCAACCGTCCCTAAGTAGCCGAAACACCTTAGGAGGCTCGAATCACAACTCAAACAACCACTAATGCAAAGGGGAACAAAATTGGTTAGGTTGCGGAAGGCTATGGTGGTTTTGTGGAAGTTATGGTGGAAGCCCTAGGCAAAGATGCCAAAGTTCCGAAAATTTGATGGAGTCAAATGGGGATGGTAGTATTTTTGTGGGATGGGGGATGTCAATAGCTTCAAAACGAGCTAAATAATGTCAAAAAGGGACTCCGAATGAATTAGTTATGCACAAAACAGTGAAACGGGGAAGTCTGAAATGCTAGGGGCCGGACATCCGGGGCACGGGCCGGATTTCCGGGACCTGATGTCCAGAACCGCGCGTGAAATTGCGCTCCAGGAGCCGGATGTCCGAGCCACGGGCCGAATGTCTGGGGGGCCAGATGTCCGGAGCTACGGGCCGGATGTCCGGGCTCCAAATCCGAGGATGAACTCGAGGAACTCAATTTTGGGGGCGAAAATTGATGATTTCGGGGGCAAAATTGCGGAGAGTTCGTGGATGGAAAGTGGGAAAACTTGGGGAAATGCTAGATCCACTCGAAACCAAGCAAATCCATGGATCAAAATCAACAAAACATCATCAAACCAACAAATCACAAAAAAAATTTAGGGGCTATTTTTGTGGTGAATTTTCGTTTTTAGGACGAAATCAACAAAACTAGGCTAGAAAACACAACGGGGAGGCTCCGAAATCATGATCCTCCTAGCTCATGATACCAAGATGATGTAGGGTGGAACCCTATACGACCGATCTTTCATGAAAGGAGCGGATCCCAACTAAGAACACGGAGAACACAAGGGGAAAACGAGGGAAAACACAAGAGGAACTCTCAAAACCAACAAAATATAGTCACACATATGCTAGATCCTCGAGACACAAGGGGAGATACAAGATCCAAAGTCAACAACGGATGATACAAAGGGTAACCGGTTCTTCTCCATGAGGAGGTCTTGATGGGGCCACCCAAGAGGGGGTCTTGAATCCAATGTGGATCGTCTCCGTGAGGGGCCGCGTTCCCTCTCGTGGAGCAGATCCGTATGGATGAGCAATGCTCTATCTCATATATGAGCTAAACCAATGCTAACCATAAAACGTAGGTGGATGGGGAGTATATATAGTCTAAGGGGCGAAGGGGTACATGGGCTTTCAGCCCGGATACACTGCACGCAAGCAAGAGGCGCCGGATATCCGGGCGACGGGTCAGATGTCCGGACAGGGAGGCCGGATGTCCGGGCTGGCATGGCTGGTCTCGGAGCTCTCTAGATAGGCGGGGCCCGGATGTCCGGGCTGGGGGGGGCAGATGTCCTGCGGCTCTGGAAGAGACGGATATCCGGGCCTTTGGCCGAATGTCCGGATTGACGAGGTTCAACTTCGGGACGTTCTATGATGGGCGCCGGATTTCCGGGCTGGGGCCAGATGTCCGGGGCCTGTAGCAGCTGGCTCTTCTTCCTTCTCCTTCCTTCGCTCCCGCACACACTTGGCCTTGGTCCTTGGGCTCTCCATGGTCTCCTCGGGTGTACCTGAGTATGCACAAGGTCCGTGCTTGAAGTAGCATCCATGTCTTACATGCGGAAAGGGAAGATTTAGAAAGGAGTGAGTTCACCTTAGGTCCAATGGCGTAGGCTCGAGTGTACATGGGGATGATCGTAGGATGCTTCGCATCAGAAAGATACAAGGTAGAGCTCATCCCAAATCCAAAGGAGAAGGGGGCTTAATGATCTAGATAGATCCTTCCCCAAAGGGGTCTTGATATCCCTCGGGATCTTCTCTGAGGTGGTCTTGGCCTCCAATGGAGTAGTCTCTCTCTCTCAAGAGGAGAAGGTAGGAGCAAAGCTCAGATATAAATGAGCTATCACTTTGCTAACCCTATAAAGGATGAGGGGGCGTCTATTTATAGTCTAAACCACGAAGGGGTAAGTGGGAGAGGGATACAAGGCCTTAGCCCGGCTGCGCATAGGCAGTGTCGGACGTCCGGTCGCTCGCGGTGCTCCGGTCGTCTGGAGGGTGTCGGACTTCCGCTAATATTGTTCTGTGAAAGTGGCACCGACCGTCCGGTCGGCGTTGTTCGTTCGGACGCTGGGGCTTGTCAGACGTCTGATGTTCGTCGGTCGTCCGACCGCTGTAGCATTTATGTGTTGTAGTCGATCTAGTTGGTGGAGTCTCCAGGCGTCGGACGTCCGGTGGCCGTCGGCCGTCTGGACGCTGTAGAGTGTCGAACGTTTGGTGGCACGTCGGTCGTCCGGCCGCTGTAGACTCTGCAGCTTCGTCTTCTTCCGTCTTCTCTTCCATGCTTCCCTTGCGGATGGTGTAGTTGTTCCTTGGCGCTTGCACTCCTCCTCGTCATCCGTGAAGCTCCGACAATACCTATGCATGCACATGAGTTGAGTGTCAAGTAGTATACCATCCTCGAAGGGGTCAAGTGAGCACGTGTAAAGGAGATGATTCACCTTTGTGTATGTAGAGTAGATGTGGCACGTGTCACTTGCCAAACAGACTCTTGACATGGTGATGTCCATAGGATGCTCCGCATCATCTCCCCCCTTGGGAAAGATCCGACCTCGGATCGAAAACCAAATCACCATGGGAAAGAGATGGCTTCGCCGTGTAGAAGTGGACGTTCACCAAGTACTCATCATCTTCAAGCTCGCAATGGGCACTCTCTAATGTCGCACCGTCTAGTGATTCCTTCAAATGTGGTTAGAATTAGTGCAAAACCAAGCATTCAAGAGGTGATTCACCAAACAAGTGTCATCATCAAGCAAAGCATATGGTGTGACAAGGGATAGTGTCATGGCATGTAGGCACATAAATTTAGCATAATCAAGGTCATCATGGAAACAAGCATGTAGATGTGAGGTAGTGATGCAAATATGTTGGACAAGTGAATACACATCTACCTCAAGGTCATAGCAAACATGGGCAAAGCGCTTAATGAAAGGTCTATGGTAGGCATAGGAATCATTCACAACACCAAATAAAATGAAGTGTCTAAACACATGGGACAAGTGCAAGACAATCCAAGCATAACATGCATAGGGTGTAGTGAATATCATGTGGCACTCAACACAATGGAAAGAGCAATTGTTCATCATGTGTGAGGCAATCAAGTCAATCATGTGACAAGCAATGTGACATGGCATATGTGAAGAAGTGACATTGTTGCAACCAAACATATGATAGGAGTAAGTAATCCAAGAATTGGATGCAACACACAAGGCATATATATCATGATGCATGGAATGGTGAAAATGACAAGTCGAAGCAAGATCTCTAACATGTGTGCAATCAAGTGGTCCAAGATGAACAATAAGTCTCATGGTGCAAGCAACAAAGTAGTATGATCCATGATATGCATGCTCATGGTTTGGGGGTTCTGAAAAGAGAAGGATATCACCTTGAAAGCATGTCCTTGTGCGTCCTTCACAATGCCAAAGAATAAGAAAGTGCGATGGAGAATCGTCATGGTAGAAGGTGGTTCGCTCTCAAGAGCTCGGATTGTTAACTCACGTGACGTGGAAGTTGACACGAGGTCCAAGTTTCCTACACATGCACAAAACAAGGCAAAGAACGTATGCGCATGGTAGATAAACACATCATCCATCATGATGGTTCTCTTGTTTTGCACATAACCATTAAAAGCAAAAGTGCATGAATAATATGATGTAACAATGGCGATATTCATGGCACTAGGTATATGGTGCAAAGAGGTAAGACAAGCATGTTTCACAAGAAATATGTCAAAATCTCCAAATATATGCGAGAATGCTATGGGGGCAATCTCATTAGCAAGACTAAAATCATTGTTGCACTCAATACATGACAAATCATCTAGTATGAGAGAGGCAACACATGGAGATATATGACAAAAAGTAATAATAATCATGTGCAAAGCATGTATATGGTTGTCATCAACCGCATGAAATGAGCAAGTATGAATCATCGGTGATGCAACATAATCGAACATATAGATGAAGTCGTGTAAACTAGTGGAGCGAAGATGCAACACACTAGAGGAAATCATGGCAATCATGTCATGTGTGCAAATAATAGGCATAGACAATGCACATGACATATCGCAAGCACGAACACAAAGCAAGATCATAGTGTCATCATAGGAATGGGGCACAAATGAAACATGGCAATAACAAGCAATATCTCCATCAAGTTTGCAAATACACATACAAGTAGTAGAATCAATGATCATGTGTAATGCAAAGCATGGGTCACAAATGCATGCCAAAGGCATAGGAATAAGGATATCATGCAAAGTGAACATGGCAAGATGGGCATAGAATATGTGATGGACAATTACCCATAGCCAAGTGAGGGCCATGGAATAGAAATGCGTGAAGTCTTTGCGCGGAGAGAGCGGTGGGGAAGATAATCCATGGGATCCCAAATCAACGTTGCTCTCTAGAGCTCGCTTTGTCAACTCATTGGATTGTGAGGTTGACAAGTAAGCATGGGTACCTACACAACAAATACACAAGCGAAAGAAGTTGTGTGTGTGGTAAATGTACAGATCATCCATCATGATGTGTATGTGCATGTGTGAGTTAGCACAAGATAAGCATCGCTCAAAGAAACTTGATGCATGGTATAAGAACATATCATCCATCATGAAAGAGTAGTTATTGTGTATGGAACGACGGGGACGCAAATTTAGTGTTGCGACCCGACCTCAAACAGTCAAGTCTCTGTGCTTCAGTGTCATCCCTGGATCGGTAATGCTGACACACACAGTACTCAAAGGATTTATAACAGAGTGGCAATCACACACTTATTACATCGAATATCTCAGAAGAGAACTTATTACAATTAATATGGCTTAAGGCCATCTAATACGATAACAACGGAATGCTTGGAAGATAAAGTGAGTCCATCAGCTCCAACGGCATAGCTGAGCTGTACGACAACGACCTAGCGAACCTTACTCCTCGTCTGAAAAGTCTGCAACATAATACGTTGCAGCCCGAAAATGGGTTAGCACATGGAATATGCTGGCAATGTAACACAGTAGAGTAATGAACAGAATAAATGCTATCACTACATGCATATATGGCTGGTGGAGGCTCTATGGTTATAAGGTTTTTGTGAAAAGAAATTTTTTCCCTGCAACAAAGGAATAAATTTTATTTGACTATCATGGTAGTTGAAACATTGAGAATGGTACCCCCATCTCAATCCCAATTAACGTAATCATTAACAAACCAACATATTAATTTAGAGTGATGAGATACGATAGGATAATCCAAGTGCTAGATACTCAAGATGTCCATAACCGGGGACACGGCTAACCAGGATTAGATTGTACACTCTGCAGAGGTTTGCGCACTTTTCCCCACAAGACTCGATCTCCTCCAGTGGTGTAACGACCAGACCTCAAACAGTCTGATCTCTGTGCGTCAGTGTCATCCCTGGATCAGTATTGCTGACACACACACAGTACTTGAAGGATTTATAACAGAGTAGCAATCACACACTTATTACATCGAGTGTCTCAAAAGAGAGCTTAATACAATAAATATGGCTTAAGGCCATCTAATAACGATAACAGCGGAATGCTTGGAAGATAAGCGAGTCCATCAACTCTAACGGCATCACTGAGTATGGAACCACGACCTAAAAGCACCTTACTCGTCGTCTGAAAAGTCTGCAACATGAACGTTGCAGCCCAAAAACGGGTCAGCACATGGAATCTGCTGGCAATGTAACACATAGAGAGTAATGAAAGAATAAATCTACACTACATGCATATATGGCTGGTGGAAAGCTCTATGGTTACAGTTTTCGCATAAAGCCAATTTTTCCCTACTGCAAAGGAATAATTTTTTTTAACTATCATGGTGGTTGTTAAACATTGAGAATGGTTGATAGCATTCTCAATCCCAATTAAGCATCATCATTAGTATGCAACAAAATTAATTAAAGTAACATGATGAGATTCACATGATAATCCAAGTACTAGATACCCAAAACGTCCATAACCGGGGACACGGCTAACCATGATTAGTTTATACACTCTGCAGAGGTTTGCACACTTTTCCCCACAAGAATCAATCTCCTCTGTTGGGATTCTCGCACTACATGGTGTTTGAGAAATGGATGACCGAGACATAGTCTTTCAGAAGCGCTAGCACCTTACGAACGGGTAGACCGTACCACCTACATCCCCTACATCTGCTAATCTACCACTGTAAGAGTTCGCACAACTTAGTCAACTATGCTAGAGCCCATAGTGGCTTGTGGCTGCACACAGAAGTTTCTAGTATGAATAATCTCATGATCCCTTTGAGCCTGGGTGGCGGTCCATAAAAAAACAATAGGTAATCCTGGAATACCCAGGTACCTCAATCCACCCAGATGTGTGTTTAAGTTGCCACCTGAAATAAACCATTAATTAACAATCTCACATCTATCATGGATATCACTCACCAAATCCACGTCTACTAACATAGCATGGCATAATAAACAAACGTAGAAGTAACACCCAAAGGTTTGATAGTAAAACAGGTAATAGGTACTACCTCAACTACTTCCCGTCCCACAATTTAATTAGATCCTAATCATGAAATGTTTGAGGATTGATCTAATGCAATAAAACTGGGTAGTAAAGTGGTATGATCAAAGTGTTACTTGACATGCTGATGATCCGTGAAACCTAGAGATTCGAAGTAACAGGCGGCGCACTCCGGGTACTCTATCGCAAACAAACAAACAAACAAACAAACAAACAAGCATACAATAAGTACTCATCTAATGCACAGGTAAAATGCAAATAATAGATCTAACCAGAAAGTTCAACTTAAGAACTTCTGTTTGCAAAAAGAATCAAATGAAACGAAGCAACGAAAGTCAAACGGCGAAAGAAACGAACTTCGTTTTACTAATCTGGACTTAAGTCAAATTTTACAGAATCAAAAACTTGTTTGAGTTAGTTAAATGGAAAGAGGGTTTCGAGACGAAACTCCAGGCGCTTGAATCGCCTGATTCCGATAAACGAGCAAAAAGTTATACTAAAACAAAAATCGGATCAGAAATCACGATCAGAAATAATCACGGAAAATTCGAGAAAAAAAACGACGAACATGTTAACGAACAAACGTTCGTTATCTGGATCTAAATGATGAACGTGTTCGTTAAAACGAACGAACGAGCGAACGCTCGCTAATTAAATAAACCAAAAAACCGATCTATTTAAAAAAACGAAACTAAAAAACCGAACAAACCGATGGAAAACCGATCGGTTTTCTAAAAAAACAGCGGCGGGATCGAGGTCAACCTCGGGCCGCGGGGTCCGGCGGGGCGGCGGCGCCCGGTGGGGCGGGGCAGCGGTGGCAGCGTCGGTGCGGGGCGGCGCGCGGCAGTGGTGGCGGCGGCGGCGGGCGGCTGGGCGCGGGCGCGGCTAGGGTTAGGGTTTGGTGGGCGGCGGCGGCTGGGCTATTCGGGCACCAGGGCGGTGCCTTATAAAGGCTCAGCTAGGCGGAGTCCTGGCCAAACACGGCCCAGAGTCGGTTCCGTTTTTTTTAAATAGTTACGCTCAGAAAAACAAACAAAAGGAATATTAAACGGACTCGAAAAATCCCAAAATAAAATTTCCCCCACTTATAAAATCAAGCCGAACAAAGTGAACATTTATTTGGGGCCTAAATGCAATTTTGAAAAGCACATTTTTCCTAAATTCAAATAAAATAGCGAAAAACTCCGAAATAAAATCTTATTTCATTTTATTATTAAATCCTCAATATTTCTTTATTTTGGGAAGGTCATTTTATTCCCTCTCTCATATTTTTGTAATAGAAATAATTGTAGATAAAATAACTAAAATCAAATGATCCTATTCTCAAAATTTGAGAAAACTCAAATATGAAAATAACGAAATCCCCAACTCTCTTCGTGGGTCCTTGAGTTGCGTAGAATTTCTAGGATCAAACCCAAAAGCAAATAAAATATGATATGCAATGATGATCTAATGTATAATATTCCAAATTGAAAATTTGGGATGTTACAAACCTACCCCCTTAAGATGAATCTCGCCCTCGAGATTCGGGTTGGCTAGAAAATAGGTGAGGGTGGTCTTTCCACAAATCTTCCTCTCGCTCCCAGGTGGCTTCATCCTCGGTGTGGTGGCTCCACTGAACTTTACAAAACTTGATAACCTTGCTGCGGGTCACTCGGTTGGCATACTCAAGAATCTTAACTGGTTTCTCTTCATAGGTCAAATCATTGTCCAACTGAATTGCTTCCAACGGCACTGTATCTCTCAGAGGTATATCACCCATCTCTGCGTGGCACTTCTTTAACTGGGAAACATGGAACACATCATGAACTCCTGACAATCCTTCGGGCAATTCCAACTTGTAGGCCACTTCTCCCATACGCTCCAAAACTCGGTATGGTCCTATGAAACGTGGCGCTAACTTTCCCTTAACTCCAAAGCGCTTAACTCCCCGAAGTGGAGATACTCGAATATAAACTCGGTCTCTGACTTCGTAAACTGTCTCCTTGCGTTTAGAATCTGCGTAACTCTTCTGCCTGGACTGGGCTACCTTGAGCCTATCGTGAATCAACTTCACTTTATGTTCAGACTCCTTAATCAAATCCGGTCCAAACAACTGGCGGTCTCCAACTTCATCCCACGACAACAGGGTCCTGCACCTCCTTCCGTACAAGGCTTCGAAAGGGGCCATCTTCAAACTGGACTGATAACTGCTTGAAATTGTCGTCCCAACTAGATCCATAATCTAGCGCACAAGCTCTCAGCATATCCTCTGTCGGCGCTCTGTGAACGGGAGTCTCCATACTTTCCTGCCTGCGGCCTGCGGCGTGGCTCGAATGGAGGCCCAGTACGGCCCATCAGCATCAACGCAAGACTCAAGACCCTCGCGAGGGGCCAAGCCTCGCGGGGAGGACGATGCAACGCTTCCTCGGGTGAGGCCTCCTCAGGCTGGCTCGTGAGGAGGCGGAGATATCAAGGCAGGGTACCTCGCGAGATGCCCATGACGCAAGCCATGACGACCAAGGGTGCCAGGCGGGCGCCAGACCGCACTGTGTCCTCCCCTTTCCTCTTTGGTGCAAAGGGGGAGAGGGCAGGCGAGAGGATCAAGCAAAGGCATCCATTTCGGCGCAACGAGACCAAGACCAGTCCAACGGTGGGAATGAGCTCATCGTGGAGCCCAGAACGGCGTCACCACAAGGCCTTTGGAAGGCGAGGACCAACTTTGGTCAGGATAAGTGTACTGTATGTTCCCCTTCGAATTGGCCAATTGTTGGCACCCTTCCCGCTCAATATTTGGGAAGAGGCCCAGGGCCTTTGCCTATAAATAGGACTAGCCACCCCCAGGGTAGAGGTATCGGGTATCTGGTATTTGGCATCTAGCATCTGGAAGGCATCTGGTATCCAGAATCCGAGCAAAGAGAGAGAGAGAGAGAGAGAGAGAGAGAGAGAGAGAGAGAGAGAGAGAGAGAGAGAGAGAGAGAGAGAGAGAGAGAGAGAGAAGGGCGGCTGAACTCCCTTAGCAGTTCATCGTCCTAGCCAAGAAGAGGCCCCTGCGAGGCTGTTCTCTTTTGTACTGATCATCACCATCATCAGCCCAAGAGGCAATCCATCCACCCACCAAACTAGAGTAGGGTATTACACCACAACGGTGGCCCGAACTAGTATAAACTCTGTGTTCCTCGTGCTGTTCTTTCGGTAGTTTAGATCCTTGCGAGACGGAGAGGTAGAGGGCAGAATCTCCGTGCGCACCCCAGAGTTCGAACCTTAAGGGTCTGCCGGAACCCACGATCCAACATTTGGCGCGCCAGGTAGGGGTGCGCCGGAATCTGTCTTCCACCGCTTCGTTCTCCTCCGACCGTCGCATCCATGTCCAACGCTCGTCGGGCCCGTGCCGAGCGCCGGGCTGCCATCGCTTCCCGCGTCGCCCAGATAGCTCCCATCGGCAGGCGTCCTCGTCGTTCCCCGTCGCCCGCCAACGCCGCCACCGGCCCGACGGGGAACGAGCAGCAAACGTCGTCTCAGCACCCGTCCGTGCGGCGAGACGGCCGCACCGCTACTCCGTCGCTCACGCCAGTTGGCTCTTCATCCCACGCGCTACGTGCGCCCTTGGAGGCTCGAGCTGCACTCATCGTGGCAAACGAGCTCCTGCGCTACCGTCCCATTGACGACGTCTACGAAGAGTGGCTCGACCGCGTCGCCGATCTCGTCCGTGCCGCAGGGGGCTCTCCTGCACCGTCCGCTCCGCTGCGCCGCACCCCGCCCCGCGCGGGCAATGAAGCTCCGGGGGCGTACCAGCCACCTCCGCTCCAAGAAGACGCCATGGCTCCAAGGCGCATGGCCCCTGGGCAGAACCCGCTCCGTCAGGCGCCAGCCCAGCAAGAACGGAGCTGCCAAGAAGTCCCTCCATCGTAAGAGGCTGCCCGAGCGCTCCCTGCTCCAGCTCGCCGCGACCCTGCTCCAGCTCCGACACATCAAGACCCCGCGCTGCTCCCAGCTGCAGCGCAAGGGGGCCCGCAAGGCCAAGATCTCCCTCAACCAAAGCCTCCCATGGCCACCGCAGGCTGCCGCGCCTACACCACCGAGCTGCATAGCGTCGCGTGGCCTGGCAAGTTCAAGCCGGACCTGCCTCCCCGCTACGACGGCACGACCGATCCCGCAGAGTTCCTCCAGCTCTATGAGTTGTGCATCGAAGCTGCCAGCGGGGTTGAAAAGGTCATGGAGAACTGGTTCCCCATGGTGCTGAAGGAAGGAGCTTGCACCTGGCGCCTGAATCTCGCTCCAGGCACGATCTCCTCCTGGGAGCAGATGCGCACCCGCTTCATCGCCAACTTTCAAGGTACTGGCGACCGGCCGCCCGCCGTGAGCAACATGCGCCGCATCAAGCAGCAACCTGGGGAGACCCTGCAAAAGTACATCCAGCGCTTCAACAATGTGCACCTCAAGATCCCCAAGGTGTCCGAGTAAGCCATCATCTCAGCCTTCTCCGATGGCGTGCGCGACGTCAAGATGAAGGAGGAGCTGGCGATGCATGAAGACCTCTGCACCTCCCTGGAGCTGTTCAACTTGGTGACCAAGTGCGCCAGCGCTGAGGAGGGACGTCTCTCCCTCCTCGAGCTGCCTGCTGCAGACCCAGAACAGAAGAAGCCCAAGGCCAAGGACGTGAAGCGCAAGGGGCCTGCCGTACTCGCGGCAGAACCGGACACCAAGCGGGGCAAAGATCTACCCGAATCCGCCAGGGGCAGCTGGTACTGTGTGTACCACGACCTCCACACCCACAACACCAATGAATGCCACGAACTCCGCGCTGTGAGAGAAGGAAGGATCGGCCGTCGCCCTGACCGCGCCGACCGGGGCTACGGCCGAGGAGGAGGAAGAAACCCAGGACGCTGGGAAGATCGCGGCCCACGCCAGGGGTGGCGCGACCAACCTCGCGAGGACCGCTGGCGGGACCTGCCTCGTGAGGGGGATCTGAGGGATCAGCCTCGTGAGGACCGCCCTCATGGCAACGCGGGCCTCCCTCCACTGCCGCCTCAGCCAAGGAGTAACGAAGACCGCCATCAAGACGAGGGGGCTGGGGGCTTCCAAGAGCCGCGCGCGATCGCCTGCATCCTAGGCGGAGCTCAAGCCCCAGCCTCCCAATGCATCTTCAAGCAGTTTGCCCGTGAAGTCAATGCAGTCCTCCCCAAGCTCGAAGGAACGCGCCCCCTCAAGTGGTCGGCGTGCGCCATCACGTTCAGCTCAGCAGATCAGCTCAAGTGCGCGGCCACAGCCGGGGTCCTCCCGATGCTTTGCTCCCCAATCATCAGCAACGTACTGGTCACCAGGACCCTTATCGATGGTGGAGCAGGGCTCAACGTCCTGTCCGTGGAAACATTCGACAACCTCCAAGTGCCCTATGACCAGCTTCAGTCAACCAAGCCTTTCTCCGGAGTCACCGACGGTTCCACGATCCCGATCGGGCAGGTCCGCCTCCCTGTCACCTTCGGGACCCGCAGCAATTACCGCATCGAGCTCATCGACTTTGACGTCGCTCACATCCGCCTACCGTACAACGCCATCCTCGGGTACCCTGCGCTAGCCAAGTTCATGGCCGTAACTCACCATGGCTACATTGTCCTCAAGATGCCAGGGAGTTGCGGCGTCATCACGGTGCCATGTGAAGAGAGGGATGCAGTGTGTTCCCTGGAGCGAGCCTTTCAGGCCGCGTCGCTAGAAGACCCAGATCACGGGAGCAGGAGGCTTCCCGAGACCACACCCAAGAAGAAGAAGATGTCGTCAGGCTTTGCCCTTCAGGAGGCAGGGCCCTCAGGGCCCGAGCCTGCCCAGGGGGACCCTCCTTCCATCGCATAGGAAAGCGCGCCCGGTGCCCTCCTCAGGCAGGGCTCAGGGGCTCTCACCTTGAGGGCCACCGACCTAGCCAGGGTCACGAGGGAGGCGCTTGGGCACCACGTGGAGGCGTGCTTCGACGCACGTTTCCCTCAAGAAGGAGCGAAGCAAGCAGAGTCAGACCAGCAGGAGTTTGTTAACCAGGCCATTCAAGAACTACAGGAGTCGAGAATCATGAGAGGTTGCCGCTGCTTACCGGCTGTGGCTCCCCATCCAGGCGAGGATGGTGGGCTGCGTGTCTGCATCGACGTACCAGGGCTCAATCAAGTCGCCACGACAGAGCGCCTCTGGCCCTCACAAGTGGGGCGTTGTGGAGGTCCACCCCACAGCTATGTTCGCATGCCCTACGGCTTGCCGAGCGTGGCTGCTGCGTACCAGCGCCTCATGAGGGGCATCATGGAGACTCAGGAAGACAGGCGCTCCGCAGTCCTGGTGGAGATGGAGATGATTCGCGGGGAGCCACCAGCGCCTCCGGAGCCTCCCGAGGCCCCAGGGCCTGGGGGCTCGTGAGGAGCTCCTCTCGCAGCCCATCGAGTCTGCCGCACCAACGCCATTTCGTCGTCAACATCTTCAGGTGACATCTTTCAAGCTTCATTCCCAGCTGAGAGCGCCCTCCTAGGGCTGCATTACTCCCAGGCCGCGTGGGTCCGTCCCTGCGGCGTGTATCCCTTTTTAGTTTTCGATCGTTAGCTTGCTTTGTTGGTGGCGCCCCTCGGGCTGCATCATCCCCAAGCCGCTTGGGCTAGGCTCAGCGGCGTGTATCTCCCTTGCGTTTATTTCCAACTATGCATTCGCCTATCACGCTTGATCATTTGATGCCTGTCTACCACAACTTTTCTTCTCCATGTCGACCACTCGCACGTTGAAGGGGGGGTGCCTGAGCATCGCGACTCAAGGATCTTACCGGCTCTCCAGCCCTCACCCTCTAGCCTTGTCCACGGCATCGCGACCTGGCATACCAGCGACGGCTGAGACAAGCTCGAGGGCCGGGACCCGAGGACGTAGAGTGCCGGCATCTAACCAAATTCTGCAGGAACACATCTCAAGATACGGCCCAGTGCCAGGCGCAACCCGCCTAGGGGTAGGGCCTCGTGAGTCCCGCGCTGGCTCACGGGTGCCCAGATACACCTCACCTACCCCAACCAGCGAGCTTTTAAGCGACTAACGGTCGACTAATGACTGTCAAGGCAGCCCCTTCTGTCGGCGTTCTGAGAACGGGGGTTCCCAGACTTGCCTGCCTACGGCCTGCGGCGTGGCTCGAGTGGGGGCCCAACATGGCCCATCTTCATCAACATAAGGCTCAAGACCCTCGCGAGAGGCCAAGCCTCGCGAGGCGGACAACACGGCGCTTCCTCCAGCACGGCCTCCTTAGGTTGGCTCGCGAGGAGGCGGAGAGATCAAGGTGGGGTACCTCACGAGGTGCCCATGACGCAAGCCATGACGACCAAGGGTGCCAGGCGGGCGCCAGCCCGCGTAGTGTCCCCCCTTCCTCTTTGGTGCAAAGGGGGCAAGCGCAGGCGAGAGGATCAAGCAAAGGCACCCATTTCTGTGCAACGAGACCAAGACCAGCTCCACGACAAGGAGGAAGTCACTGTGGAGCCCAAGCCGGCGTCATCACCAGAACCTTTGGCAGGCGAAGACTAACTTTAGTCAGGATAAGTGTACCCGATGTTCCCCTTCAAATTGGCCAATTGTTGGCGCCCTTCCCGCTCAATATTTGGGAAGAGGCCCAGGGCCTTTGCCTATAAATAGGACTAGCCACCCCCAGGGTAGAGGCATCTGATTGAGTATCTAAAGCAAGTAGAGAGAGAGAAAGAGAAGGGCGATCGAACTCCCTCTAACAGTTCATCCCCTAGCCAGGAACAGGCCCTCGCGAGGCCGTTCACCTGTACTATTCTTCCTCATCAGCCCAAGAGGCAATCCACCCACCCCACTGGAGTAGGGTATTACACCACAATGGTGGCCCGAACCAGTATAAATCTTGTGTCTCATGTGTTGTTCCTGCAGTAGTTTAGATCCTTACGAGACGGAGAGGTAGAGGGCACGATCTCTGCGCGCACCCCAATGTTCGAACCTTAAGGGTCTGCCGGAACCCGTGATCCGACATGTGGCGCACCAGGTAGGGGTGCGCCGGAATCAGTCTTCCACCGCTTCGCTCTCCACCGACCACCGCCCATGTCTGATGCTCGTTGGGCCCGCGCCAAGCGCCGGGCCGCCATCGCTTCCCGCGCCGTCCAGACGGCCCCTGTCGGTGGGCGTCCTCGTCATTCCCCGTCGCCCGCCGTCAACGCCGCCACCGGCCCGGCGGGGAACGAGCAGCAAGCGTCCTCTCAGCACCAGTCCGTGCGGCGGGATGGCCGCACCGCCACTCCGTCGCTCACCCCAGCCGGTTCTTCGTCGCACGCGCTTCGCGCGCCCTTGGAGGCTCGAGCTGCCCCGTTGACGATGTCTACGAGGAGTGGCTCGACCGCGCCGCCGAGCTCGTCAGTGCCGCAGGGGGCTCTCCCGCGCCTTCCGCACCACTGCGCCGCACTCCGCCCCGCATGGGCAATGAAGCCCCGGGGGCGTTCCGGCCGCCACCTTTCCAAGAAGATGCCATGGCCCCAAGGCGCGCAGCTCCTGGGCGGAACCCGCTCCGTCATGCGCCGGCCCAGCAGGAACGGAGCTGCCAAGAAGTCCTGCGACCGCAAGAGGCCGCCCGGGCGCTCCCGGCCCCGGCTCGCCGAGACCCTGCTCCAGCTCCGGCACGTCAAGACCCCGCGCTGCTCCCAGCTGCGGCGCAAGGGGACCCACAAGGCCAAGCTCTCCCTCAACCAAAACCCCCCGCGGCCACCGCTGGCTGCCGCGCCTACACCCCCGAGCTGTGTAGCGTCGCGTGGCCCGGCAAGTTCAAGCCGGACCTGCCTCCTCGCTACGACGGCACGACTGATCCCACGGAGTTCCTCCAGCTCTACGAGCTGGGAATCGAAGCTGCCAGCGGGGACGAGAAGGTCATGGCGAACTGGTTCCCCATGGCACTGAAGGAAGGTGCTCGCACTTGGCTCCTGAACCTGGCCCCAGGAACGATCTCCTCCTGGGACCAGATGCGTACTCGCTTCATCGCCAACTTCCAAGGTACCCGTGACCGGCCTCCCGCCGTGAGCGACATGCGCCGCATCAAGCAGCAACCTGGAGAGACCCTGCAGAAGTACATCCAGCGCTTCAACAGTGCGCGCCTCAAGATCCCCAGGGTGTCTGAAGAAGCCATCATTTCGGCCTTCTCCGATGGCGTGCGCGACGTCCAGATGAAGGAGGAGCTGGCGATGCATGAAGACCTCTGCACCTCCCTGGAGCTGTTCAACCTGGCGACCAAGTGCGCCAGAGCTGGGGAGGGACGCCTCTCCCTCCTTGAGCTGCCTGCTGCAGACCCAGAAGAGAAGAAGCCCAAGGCCAAGGACGTGAAGCGCAAGGGGTCTGCCGTGCTCGCCGTGGAAACGGACACCAAGCGGGGCAAGGATCTGCCTGAATCCTCCAGGGGCAGCCGGTACTGCGTGTACCACGACCTCCACACCCACAACACCAATGAATGCCAAGAACTCCGCGTCGTGTGAGAAGGAAGAGTCGGACGACGCCCTGACCGTGCTGACCGGGGCTACGGCCGAGGATGAGGAAGGAACCCGGGACGCTGGGAAGATCGCGGCCCACGTCCAGGCTGGCGTGACCAACCTCGCGAGGACCGCTGGCGCGACCCGCCTCGCGAGGGGGACTGGAGGGATCAGCCTCATGAGGATCGCCCTCATGGCAACCAAGGCCTGCCGCCGTTGCCGCCTCAGCCGAGAAGGAATGAAGACTGCCACCAAGACGAGGGGGCTGGGGGCTTCCAGGAGCCTCGCGCCATCGCCTGCATCCTGGACGGAGCTCAAGCCCCAGCCTCTCAACGTATCTTCAAGCAGTTTGCTCGTGAAGTGAATGCAGTTCTCCCCAAGCTCGAAGCGACGCGTCCCCTCAGGTGGTCGGCCTGCACCATCACGTTCAGCTCAGCAGACTAGCTCAAGTGCGCAGCCGTAGCCGGAGTCCTCCCAATGCTTTGTTCCCCAGTCATCAACAATGCTCTGTTCACCAGGACCCTCATCGATGGAGGGGCAGGGCTCAATGTCTTGTCCGTGGAAACGTTCAACAGCCTCCAAGTGCCCTATGACCAGCTTCATCCAACCAAGCCCTTCTCCGGAGTCACCGACGGTTCCACAGTCCCGATCGGGCAGGTCCGCCTCCCAGTCACCTTCGTCACCTACGACAACTACCGCACCGAGCTCATCGACTTTGACGTCGCCCACATCCGCCTGCCGTACAACGCCATCCTCGGGTACCCGGCGCTGGCCAAGTTCATGGCCGTGACTCACCATGGCTACAATATCCTCAAGATGCCAAGAAGCTGCGGCGTCATCACGGTGCCATGTCAAGGGAAGGATGCAGTGTGTGCCCTGGAGCGAGCCTTCCAGGCCGCGTCACTAGAAGACCCAGATCGCAGAAGCAGGAGGCTTCTTGAGACCACCCCCAAGAAGAAGAAGACAACGTCAGGCTCAGACCCTCAGGAGGCAGGCCCTTCAAGGCTCGCGTCTGCCCAGGGGGACCCTCCTTCAATCGCATAGGGAAGCGCGCCCGACGCCCTCCTCAGGCAGGGCTCGAGGGCTCTCACCTGGAGGGCCACCGACCTCACCAAGGTCACGAAGGAGGCGTTGGGGCACCATGTGGAGGCATGTTTCGAAGCACGTTTCCCTCAGAAGGAAGCCAGGGGAGGAAGGTCAGACCAGCAGGAGTTTGTTAGCAAGGCCATTCAAGAACTACAGGAGTCGAGGATCATGAGAGGTTGCCATCGCCCACCAGCTGTGGCTCCCCATCTAGGCGAGGATGGTGGGCGGCGCGTCTGCGTCGACGTACCAGGGCTCAATCAGATCGCCACGACGGAGCGCCTTTGGCCCTCACAAGTGGAGCGCTGCGAAGGACCACCCCACAGCTATGTTCGCATGCCTTATGGCCTGCCGAGCGTGGCTGCGGCGTACCAGCGCATCATGAGGAGCATTTTGGAAGTGCAAGAAGGCAGGCGTTCCGCAGCCCTGGCAGAGATGGAGGCTGCTCACGAGCAGCCACCAGTGCCTCCGGAGCCTCCCGAGGCCCCTGGGCCTGGGGGCTCGTGAGGATCAGCTTCCGCGGCCCAATGAGTCTGCTGCACCAACGCCACTGCACCGACGACGTCTTCAGGTGACATCTTTCAAGTTTCATTCTCAGCTGGGAGCGCCCTCCCAGGGTTGCGTCATTCCCAGGCCGCGTGGGTCTGTCCCTACGGCATGTATCCCTTTTTATCTTCTCAGTCGCTAGCTTGCTTTGCTGGGGGCGCCCCTCGGGCTGCATCATCCCCAGGCCACTCGGGCTAGGCCCAGCGGCATGTATCCCTTCCGCGCTTATTTCCAATTATGCATCATTACTCGAGGCCGTCCGCGGCACCTCATCTTCTTCATGTCGACCACTTGCGCGTTAAAGGGGGGGTGCCTGAGCATCGCGACTCAGGGCTCTTACTGGCTGTCCAGCCCTCACCCTCTGGCCTTGTCCACGGCATCGCGACCTGGCATACCAGCGATGGCTGAGACAAGCTCGAGGGCCGGGACCCAAGGACGTAGAGTGCCG
Organism: Aegilops umbellulata; assembly: GCA_032464435.1. Taxonomy (NCBI): domain Eukaryota; kingdom Viridiplantae; phylum Streptophyta; class Magnoliopsida; order Poales; family Poaceae; genus Aegilops; species Aegilops umbellulata. The sequence continues at coordinate 133,193,500 of CP136056.1, forward strand.
GCATCTAACCAGATTTTGCAGGGACACATATCAAGATACGGCCCAGTGCCAGGCGCAACCCGCCTAGAGGTAGGGCCTCGTGAGTCCCGCGCTGGCTCACGTGTGGCCAGATACACCTCACCTAGCTCTACCGTGCCAGCCACGTGTCAGGGCGGGGCTGTACACGCCCCGGGGGCTCCTCCCGGAGGGGAGCCCCCTCCCACGTACCAGTGGAAGCACCATGCTCTGCGCTGGCTGACGACACTGCCGAGGAGCGGCTATGCCCGTACACATACGGAAGCGCTATGCTCCGCGCTGGTGATAAACAACTGAGGGTGGCCTCCGGGCAGCGTTAACCTCAGGGAGCCCCGAGCTCAGTGGTCGGCCTCATCGCAACGCCTCCCCCCGGGAGCGCCGCGCGAGGGGGCTGGGCACGGGGGCTATGACTGGGTCACGCCCAGCCATACGCCCCAGCCAGGCCCCTCGGGCTTGGTTCGTCGCGCGTCTCTCCCCGAGCGGAGCCAAGGTATGAAGGTCGTTTGCGCGTCAAGGGGGACTCCTGAGCATCGCGACTCAGGAGCCTAACTGGCTCCATAGCCCCTCACTCCTTAGTTCCGAAAGGCTATGCTGGGTGAGGTACGCGCGGGGTCGGGCTCTGCAGACGTAGAACGGTAGCCCCGCCTGCATTTCATCTCGCCACATGCTGTTCGCGCGTTAAGGGGCACTCCTGAGCATCGCGACTCAGGAGCCTAACTGGCTCCATAGCCCCTCACTCCCTAGTTCCGAAAGGCTATGCTGGGTGAGGTACGCGCGGGGTCGGGCTCTGCAGACATAGAACGGAAACGCACCTACATCGCGCTTCCCTACTTGTTGCTCGTGCGCTAAGGGGGACTCCTGAGCATCGCGACTCAGGAGCCTAACATTTCACGTGGCCCCTCATTCCTTTGGTCCCGTCCTGGTTTTTGGTCGGGGCTGATGCTGGGTGAGGCATGCGCGTGGCCGGGCTCTGCCGGCGTAGAGCATAAGCAAGTAGGGAAGAGGAACATAAAATTCAAGGAACTTAAAACGAATATTACAACCCATAATGTCGCCTTGGTTCCAAACGCAAATTTAAATGCCTCCTCGAGGCGTCGTGCATGTGCAGGAATCGAAAGAAGAACAGGAACGATAGCGGAGTCTCTTGTCTGCAGCGGAGTCGCGTGGAGTGGCTTCACCTTGCGGGGTAGTAGAGCCGGCAGCGCCTCGCTTCGGCTTGGTGCTGAAGGCCCGGAACTTCCCCAGCAGCGCCTCCGCGCGCCCCTTCACGGCCTCGACAGCAGCAGCAGCGCCCTCGCCGCTCACCGGCTCCAGCAGGCTGTCAAGGTCGGCGCTGGGGTCGCGAAGGTAGACATGGGCGAAGACCCGCGTCAGCGCGGCGGAAGACAGGACACGCGCCTCGGCTTCGACCATGGGGACGAGTCCGAGGGCGACATCTCCAAGAGCCTTCACCAAGAAGGGAAGCAGTTTGGCAGGGCCGTCCCCGTCGCCAGCCAGCGCGCAATCCAGGCCACTCTCGTAAAGCGTCTTCAACGAAGCGCGGGCATCCTTCTCCATGTCCGCAAAGGCCATGCGATCCTCGGCAAGGACCCGGGCCTTGGCATCCAGCTCGGCCTTCGTCGTCTCCAGCTCCTTCTTCAGCGCACCTAGGTGGCTGCGGTGCTTCTTGAGCTTCGCCTCCCGGTCGTCGAGCGCCGCCTCGCGAGCCTTCACCTCCTTCTCCTGCTCTTGGCGAAGGCGGGTCTCCTCTACAAGCTGACCACGTAGGCCTTGCAACTCGTCCTCCAGCTCCTTGCAGCGGCCGCGGATTCCAACCGCCTCTCCCACGGCCGCGTCACGGGCAGCCTTTGCCTCGAGGGTATCCTCCTTCTCCTCGTCACAGGCCGTCGAGGCCTGAACCAACGCTGCCCGGGTCGAGGCATCGGAGCGAATCCACCCCGAGGCCAGCTCCAGGCGCCCGGCCACCAGGCGAGGGTCGTCGCCTAGAAGATCCTGCCGCAGCCGGTCCAGTCCAGCAACAGCTCGCTCCAGGATGGAAGAAGAAGGCGGGGAAGCATCAGGGCGCTTCGGGGCAGCAGAAGGAGTCCCGGAACCAGCAGCCGGCGGAACGGGAGGAGAAGGTATCCCGAGGCGGAGTCTGCTGCGCCTCCCCAGCCGTAGCAGCAGCACCAGACAAGGGCACCTCTGGGGTCGACCGAGCCATGGGGGCTGCGGCCCCAGCCAAATCGGCCAAGCCCCGCAAGGGCGAGTGGGCAGGGGGAGCCTGTGCGTCGCGGTCGCCCTCCCCTGCAGGTGGAGGTGTCATCGCAGCCGGAGCCTCAGGAGCCCCCTTCAGCTTCTTCGTCGCGGGCGCCAGCCTGCTCAGGAGAAGTGATCGTCAAGCCTAGTCAGCAGAACAAGAAACCAGGAATCAAGGATCAAGCGCTTACATGTCGTCGGCAGAAAGCTCCGGTGGTCTCCTGCCAAACTTGAAGCCGGAGAGCCGGCTGGAGGGGTCTACCTCGGAAGCAGAAGGCGCGTCCGCGGTTCGCCCGAAGTCAGGGCGGACCCACGAGGAATCAACCCGGTCCTGCCCTTCTTCGGGACCGGAGGCGAGCTCCCGCTGCCCAGCACGTCGCCGTCATCATCATCACTCAGCGAAAGGCGGAGAGCACAGGGCTTGCGCTGGAGAGAGGGAGTCCTAGACTCTCCGTCGGTCGCCTCGGAGTCGGGGCCTGCCCCCTGCTCCTCCTCGCCCCCATCTCCACTGGAGTCACCGGAAGACACATTCAAAAGATCCTCGGGAGCGACCGCGGGCACGAGCCCGTCCCCGTCGAAGATGGGCATGGACTCCACCACTTGCTCCCAATCGTCGCGGAGGAACAAGGGCGAAGGCGCGCCCTCCGGCATTGCAGCCTCGCCCCCAACCAGGGACTGGAGAACCGCAGTCACGTCCCCTTCTCCCATGGCTGCGGGACTCGGGTGAGGCCTCCACATCGGAGGAGAATACTGCCGAAGCGGGGCCAGTTGGTGCTCCAGGAACTCCCTCAGCAACGACGCCCCGGTCAGCTTCGCCGCCGCCAAGTTGGCCGGCTTCAGATCGGCGTCCATCTTCGCCAGCACCGACTTCGCGCGGGGATCCGTGAGCTCCGCCCGGCACCAGTCTTCCGAGCTCACGGCCGGCTCCGTGGGAAGGGCCAACCGAGGGTCGACGCACCCGGCATCAACCAACACCCACTTGCTCTGGAAGCCCTCGATCCTCTTCCCTGGATTCGAGATGGCCATGGAGCTGCCGCACGCGACGAAGCCTGCGCACGCCGAAGGAGAACCTTTGGAGGTCCGGAGGTAGAAGTAGTGGCGCAGCAAGGCCACTAAAGGCTGCACCCCCACATGCGCCTCGCAGTAGTAGGCGAAGATCGCTAAGAGAAGTACGGAGTTGGGGTGGAGATGCAAAGCTTGCAAGTTGTAATGGCGGAGTACGGCGAGGAAGAACTCAGAAAAAGGAGGTACTAGGCCCGCTGCAATGGAGCTCACGAAGAAAGGATAGAAGGTGCTCCCTTGGCCTTCAGGGGCATCGGAGCCGACCTTGAACATCTGCGCCCCGTCAATGCCCTGCGCCGCGGCCATCCGGTGTAGTAGGGCGAGGCTCGCCTTCGACATGTTGGGCGAATCCAAAGCAGGCGAGAACCAAGCTTCGGCCGGGGTCCGGCGAGGTGCCATGGCTACCTGGGACGAGCGGGTAGAGCAGATCTGGAAGCTTGGAGGAAGGGAGAAGAAGCGCAAGGAAGGGGATCTGAGCAGCGGATGAAGAAGGAGAGGAACAAAGCCCGAGCAGATGCCACGCCTTTAGTATCCTACGCAGTTGCAAAAGCGCCCACGTCCAATCAACCGCCATGCGGCGCCCGAGGCCGCAGGCTGTTAGGGCCCGCGGCGCTTCGCCCTTGCCATTTCGCCTCTCGGCACGGCCAAGTCCGTGCGTGCCTTGGGCCCGGGGGCTACTGTCGGCGTTCTGAGAACGGGGGTACCCAGACTTGCCTGCCTGCGGCCTGCGGCGTGGCTCGAGTGGGGGCCCAACGTGGCCCATCTTCATCAACACAAGGCTCAAGACCCTCGCGAGGGGCCAAGCCTCGCGAGGCGGATGACACGGCGCTTCCTCCAGCACGTCCTCCTTAGGTTGGCTCGCGAGGAGGCGGAGAGATCAAGGTGGGGTACCTCACGAGGTGCCCATGACGCAAGCCATGACGACCAAGGGTGCCAGGCGGGCGCCAGCCTGCGTAGTGTCCCCCCTTCCTCTTTGGTGCAAAGGGGGCAAGCGCAAGCGAGAGGATCAAGCAAAGGCACCCATTTCGGTGCAACGAGACCAAAACCAGCTCCACGACAAGGAGGAAGTCACTGTGGAGCCCAAGCCGGCGGCATCACCAGAACCTTTGGCAGGCGAAGACCAACTTTAGTTAGGATAAGTGTACCCGATGTTCCCCTTCAAATTGGCCAATTGTTGGCGCCCTTCCCGGTCAATATTTGGGAAGAGGCCCAGGGCCTTTGCCTATAAATAGGACTAGCCACCCCCAGGGTAGAGGCATCTGATTCAGTATCTAAAGCAAGTAGAGAGAGAGAGAGAGAGAAAGAGAAGGGCGATTGAACTCCCCCTAACAGTTCATCCCCTAGCCAAGAACAGGCCCTCGCGAGGCCGTTCACCTGTACTGTTCTTCCTCATCAGCCCAAGAGGCAATCCACCCACCACACTGGAGTAGGGTATTACACCACAATGGTGGCCCGAACCAGTATAAATCTTGTGTCTCATGTGTTGTTCCTGCAGTAGTCTATATCCTTACGAACCGGAGAGGTAGAGGGCACGATCTCCGCGCGCACCCCAGAGTTCGAACCTTAAGGGTCTGCCGGAACCCGTGATCCGACACCTTCTTCTTTCTGTGATGAGTCTGCAGGACCCTTGGAGGGAGTTGCGCTAACCGAGGCCCTCACGGAGTCCTCTTCACCCTCGCCCGCGCAAACCGCTTGAGCGTTAAAGGGGGGGGGTGCCTGAGCGTCGCGATTCAGGGCTCTTACCGGCTCTCCAGCCCTCACCCTCTGGCCTTGTCCACGGCATCGCGACCTGGCATACCAACGATGGCTGAGACAAGCTCGAGGGCCGGGACCCGAGGACGTAGAGCAGAAAGGGGAGCAGAGGCGAGGGAGAAGGGACACGCGAGGACCACGCCGAGCAACTCCGTTCTAACTACACCACGGACCCGACGATGCGCTGGGGATGACCCCTGGTCCTCCAGATAAGTCACCATCCAAAGCACTGGCTACCATGGCACTACCCCCGCACCCAATGCAATTCCGTACCAGCGACGTCGTTTCCCTTTCTCATCAAGTGACGGTTGCTTGGGCGCCAAAGGGGACCTCCTGAGCATCGCGACTCAGGGGCTCTTATCGGACCCCGGGTCGCTCACCTCCTGTCCTTGACCACGGCATCGCGCTGGCATACCAGCGACGGCTGACGCCGCCTTGGGACTGGGACCTGTCGACGCAGAGCGCCAAGCCCTCGCGAGGTTCGAAAGGGAAGACTAAGCTACGACGGAATTAGCGACCCACACGGTTCCATAGCAAAAGTCACGTATTAACAGAAAGGATCACAGACACCTTACAAGCCCCCACGGGGCACAGTATGATTCCTTGCAGGAAACGGATCCTAAGGGATGCTATCTACATGCGCCTCAGCAGACGACGCCATCATCAACAGTGGGCCGTCAGGCACCGTCTCCAACCCCATCCAGATCAGAGTCGGCGGCGGCCGAGCGAGCCAGCCTTGCTCCGGGAGCGGCGCTGGCTCGCGGGCTAGTAGCTGTCGTCGCTCATCTCCGGAGTCGCGAAGACATCGCTGGGGTCGCTGGATCCATCGGCGCTACCGCCGCTTGTGGAGCTGTCTAGGGGACGGTTGGTGGGCCCAGCCATCGCCACCGCGAGGTCCTGGCCACCTCTCCTAGGGCAGCACTCAAGCCGGCGCCTGCTCGCGTCGAAGGCCTTGAAGAACATCACCGAAGCACCATCGTACTCCAGGTGGATCGTGAGGGCGCCCCTTGCTCTGCAGCCCCGAGCGATCTCGCCCCAGCCACGAGTCATGAAGACCTCGCCCGAGGCAAGCATCGTGACCTCTACCTCGGTCGCGGGGGTGCTGCAGTCGGCGTGCTGCAGCCACAACTCCAGGAGTCTTCCCTGCGGGAAGACAGAGGCGGAGAAGGAAGGAAAGCGAATCCAAGTTCGCGGAGGCATGGCGGCGTGGAGCACGAGCTCGCGGGAGGAGCCCTCGGCGTGGACTCCAGGCGGAACGACCAACACCTTCGTGACCCGGCGGCGACGGCGCCTGCTGCTGGGATCGATGTCGCCCCCTCCGAGGCCCTCGGCATGGGCAAACAAGGGAAGCGAAAAGCCCGGCGGAGGCCGGTCGTACCAAGGCGTTGACACCACCTGGAGATCTCCTTCGTCTCGGCTGCGAGGGGCAAGTCGCTTCTTCGGCGGGAGCGGGTCTAGCACTTCTTGGAGAGCTTTTCCCTTCTCCGCCGCAGAGAACCGGCGAATCGGGGCCATCACGCCAGGAGGGAGCAAGAATCAAGGCGAAGGAGAAAACAAGAAGAGATGGACTGGAAGGGCACGCGCGGTGCCGTACTTATAGCCAGCAGAGGCCAACCGTCGGCCTCCACGATCATAGGTAATCATGACATGAGTTGCATGCAGGGACTTGTCCAATCCACGCGATCGTCGAGGCATCGTGGGGAAGCGGAGACGCCCACGTCCTGTCGAACCGCCACGCGGGACCCAAGACCGCAGGCTGTTAGGGCCCGCGGCGCTTCGCCCTTGCCTTTTCGCCTCTCGGCACGGCCAAGTCCGGGCGTGCCTTGGGCCCGGGGGCTACTGTAAGCGTTTTGGGAACGGGGGTCCCTAGACTTGCCTGCCTGCGGCCTGCGGCGTGGCTCGAATGGAGGCCCAGTACGGCCCATCAGCATCAACGCAAGACTCAAGACCCTCGCGAGGGGCCAGGCCTCGCGGGGAGGACGACGCAACGCTTCCTCGGGCGCGGCCTCCTCAGGCTGGCTCATGAGGAGGCGTAGATATCAAGGCAGGGTATCTCGCGAGATGCCCATGACGCAAGCCATGACGACCAAGGGTGCCAGGCGGGCGCGAGACCGCACTGTGTCCTCCACTTTCCTCTTTGGTGCAAAGGGGGCAAGCGCAGGCGAGAGGATCAAGCAAAGGCATCCATTTCAGTGCAACGAGACCAAGACCAGTCCAACGGTGGGAATGAGCTCATCGTGGAGCCCAGAACGGCGTCACCACAGGGCCTTTGGCACGCGAGGACCAACTTTGGTCAGGATAAGTGTACTATATGTTCCCCTTCGAATTGGCCAATTGTTGGCGCCCTTCCCGCTCAATATTTGGGAAGAGGCCCAGGGCCTTTGCCTATAAATAGGGCTAGCCACCCCCAGGGTAGAGGTATCGGGTATCTGGTATCTGGCATCTAGCATCTAGAAGGCATTTGGTATCCAGAATCCGAGCAAAGAGAGAGAGAGACAGAGAGAGAGAGAGAGAGAGAGAGAGAGAGAGAGAGAGAGAAGGGCGGCTGAACTCCCTTAGCAGTTCATCGTCCTAGCCAAGAATAGGACCTCGCGAGGCTGTTCTCTTTTGTACTGATCATCACCATCATCAGCCCAAGAGGCAATCCATCCACCCACCAAACTAGAGTAGGGTATTACACCACAACGATGGCCCAAACTAGTATAAACTCTGTGTTCCTCGTGTTGTTCTTTCGATAGTTTAGATCCTTGCGAGACGGAGAGGTAGAGGGCAGAATCTCCGCGTGCACCCCAGAGTTCGAACCTTAAGGGTCTGCCGGAACCCACGATCCGACATCCTCCAAAATCTGATTGACTCTCTCGGTCTGTCCATCTGTCTGTGGATGAAAAGTTGTGCTAAACTCTAGCCTGGTACCCAAAGTGTCGTGCAACTGATTCCAGAACTCTTTGGTAAACTGGGTTCCTCTATCTGATATGATACTCCTCGGAACTCCATGCATACATACTATCTTGGTCATGTATATTTTTGCCAACTTAGCACTAGTGTAAGTGGTCTTCACTGGGATGAAATGAGCTACCTTCGTCAATCGATCAACTACAACCCAAATCGAGTCATAGCCTGGACGGGTCCTGGGTAATCCCGTGATAAAATCCATGCCTAGCTTATCCCACTTCCATTTGGGTATCGGCAATGGTTGTAGCAATCCTGCTGGTTTCTGATGCTCTGCCTTCACTCTTTGACATACATCACAAACTGCTACATACTCCGCAATATCTTTCTTCATTCCGGTCCACCTGAAAGTATCCCTCAAGTCCAAATACATCTTGGAATTTCCTGGCTGAATCGAATATGGTGAGTCATGCACCTCTTGCAGAATTAACTTCCTGATCTCCGGGTTATTTGGCACATAAACACGATCTTCAAACCATAGGGTATCATGCTCATCCTCGCGAAATCCTTTAGCCATTCCTTTGCTCATCTTCTCCTTTATAGAGACAACCTCTTTGTCAGTCTTCTGAGCTTCTCTGATCTTATCCATCAAAGTTGACTGAATCTCCAATGCTGCTACATAGCCTATCGGAACTATCTCCAAACATAGCTCACGAAGATCCTTGGCTAACTCCTTTGGTAAATCTCCCGTCATTAGTGTATTGACATGGCTCTTACGGCTTAGTGCATTGGCTACTACGTTAGCCTTTCCGGGATGATAATGCAATCTCATATCATAATCCTTGATGAGTTCCAACCATCTCCTTTGCCTGAGATTCAACTCCTTCTGTGTGAAAATGTACTTCAAACTCTTGTGATCCGTGTACACTTCACAATGATTTCCAATGAGTAAATGTCTCCAAGTCTTTAATGCATGCACTACGGCTGCTAACTCCAAGTCATGCGTGTCATAATTCAACTCATGAGGTTTCAGTTGTCGTGAAGCGTACGAACAACTCTTCCCTCTTGCATAAGCATGGCTCCAAGTCCTCGACGTGAAGCGTCGCAATACACCTCATAATCCTTGTTCTGATCTGGCAGAATCAACACTGGTGAGGTAACCAAACGTTTCTTTAACTCCTGAAAACTGGCCTCACATTCCTTAGTCCATTTGAACTTCGTATCCTTCTTTAACAACTCCATCATGGGTTTCCGGTAGTATCCTGCGAGTCCAAGAAAACTCTGGATCTCTCTAACTGTTGTTGGAGCTTCCCATGACGTTATAGTGACAACCTTTGTGGGATCAACTACTATTCCTTCTCCGTATATAACATGTCCGAGGAATCCAACTTCCTTCAACCAAAACTCACATTTGCTGAACTTGGCATATAATTGATGTTCTCTGAGCTTCTCAAGTACCAATAGCAAATGCTCCTTATGTTCCTCTTCATTCTTCGAGTAAACCGGAATATCATCAATGAACACTACAACAAACTTATCCAAAAACTCCATAAACACCTTGTTCATCATGTTCATAAAATAGGCAGGTGCGTTAGTCAGACCAAATGACATAACGGTATACTCATACAACCCATACCTTGTGGTAAAAGTTGTCTTAGGTATGTACTGCTCTCGAATCTTCAACTAATGGTATCCTGATCGCAGATCGATCTTGGAAAATACCTTAGCTCCCTGCAATCGATCAAACAGATCATTGATCATCGGTAGTGGGTACTTGTTTTTAATTGTTACTTCATTCAATCCTTGGTAATCAACAACCATCCTTAACGATCCATCCTTCTTCTCCACTAGAAGTACTGGCGATCCCCAAGGCGAAGAACTTGGGCGAATATAACCTTTATCCAGTAACTCCTTAATCTGCTTCTTAATCTCTTCCAAATCTTTTGCGGGCATCCGGTATGGTTTCTTCGATATTGGCCCTGTGCCTGGCAAAAGCTCAATCAAAAACTCAATGTGTCCATCCGGCGGCATGCCTGGCAACTCCTCTGGAAATACGTCAGGGAAATCCTTTACCACTGGTACTTCCTCCTTCACAACTCCTGATAAGGAATTTACTTGAGTCCTGTTCGGCACATGCCAGGATACATACTTGATCCTTCTTCCTTCTGGAGTCGTAAGCCAAATTGACTTACTGGCGGATTCAATGTTCCCTTCATACTTCGATAACCAATCCATGCCTAATATCACATCCCATCCTGGAGATTCCAATACTATTAGGTCCGAGGGAAATACATAGTTACCAATCCTTAATGGTAACCGATCACACCATAGACTAGCCATATACTCTGCTCCAGGCGAGGTTACGAACGTGGGTGACCTAAGGGCTTGGGTTGGCAGTTTATACTTATCCACAAATTCCCTTGAGATGTATGAATGCGATGCACCAGTACAAAAAAGAACGAGTGCAGTAAATGACTTAACCAAAAACTTACCTATTACTGCATCTGGCTGAGCTTCAACCTCCTCCACGTTAACGTGGTTCACCTGTCCCCTGTTGAAAGGGTTCAGTTTCTTCCCAGAGCTTCCATTGCCATTTCCATTCTGGGATTCAGGACATTCGTTGGCGTAATGTCTGGTCTTTTGACACTTAAAGCAAGTGACTTGGCTCAGGTCTCTCTTGGCCGGAGTTGATGGGTTGGTACAGTTCTGGCCATTGCTTCCTACATTCCCATTACCATTCTTGGGGCCATTATGACTGTGCGAGCTTCCTCCCCCATGGGTATGCTGAAAAGGTGCTCCCGGTTTTGGGGTAAAACGCGGCTTCTGCTGAGCTCCAGAGTTGTACTTCCCTTGTCCATTCTTCCTCTTGTGGTTTTCAATCTGCTGCTGCTTCCCTTCTATCATAAGAGCGTGATCTACCAATTCCTGGTAGTTGTTGAAGCTTGCTACCATCAACTGCATGCTCAGCTCATCATTCAGTCCTTCCAGGAACTTCTCTTGCTTAGCAGCATCCGTAGCAACGTCATCTGGGGCATAACGTGCTAGCTTACTAAAGTCATCCACATACTGGCCAACAGTCCGTCCTCCTTGGCGCAAGTTGCGAAACTCACGCTTTTTCATGGCCATAGCTCCTGCTGAAACATGGGCTGTGCGGCAAGCTTGCTGAAACTGATCCCTTGTGACAGTGTTTACATGATAAGTGGCTATGAAATTCTCCCACCATGAGGATGCGGGTCCGTCAAGCTGATGTGCGACAAATTTCACCTTTTCCGTATCTGCGCATCCTGCTGTGGTCAACTCCCTCCCTGTCTTGCGGAGCCAATCATCTGCCACTATTGGCTCGGTGCCACTAAGGAAATGGGTTAAGTGATCCACAGGTGGTGGTGGTGGTGGTGGTGTGTTGTTGTTGTTGTTGTTGTTGTTGTTGTTGTTGTTGTTGTTGTTGTTGTTGTTGTTGTTGTTGTTGTTGTTGTTGTTGTTGTTGTTGTTGTTGTTGTTGTTGTTGTTGTTGTTGTTGTTGTTGTTGTTGTTGTTGTTGTTGTTGTTGTTGTTGTTGTTGTTGTTGTTGTTGTTGTTGTTGTTGTTGTTGTTGTTGTTGTTGTTGTTGTTGTTGTTGTTGTTGTTGTTGTTGTTGTTGTTGTTGTTGTTGTTGTTGTTGTTGTTGTTGTTCCTCCGATTCTGATTCTAGACTAGCAACTGCATCAAAGCATTCTGCTGCTGGATCAACTAAGTGAGCTCCGGTGGGAAAGCAAATCCATTGTTACGTCTCGGAGGCATCTGAGGGTTTAGGAAGGATGAGAATATAGAATAGAATGAGGTCTAGAGAGAAAACACTACCCATATGCACATGAGGCAATTGCACACAAAATCACTTCATTCAATCAAACAAGGCATACAATCGGTCTAGAACTATCGTAAAAAGGTGCTCGGACTATGCTATTTACATGGTGGAACACTACTACAGTTATGGTGGTCTACTAGAAAAACTGCTCCGATGAAGACTCCATGATATCTGCTCCAGCTTCATCAACATAATCATCATCGTTGTCGGGGTCCAAGTCGGTGTCGTCGATGGTGATGTAGTTCTCCGGGAAAGTGGAATCGTCATCTTCTCCTCCAGGTGTTGGTCCTCCCATAAATATTCCGATCTTATTAACTAGGTCATCATTCTTCTCCAGTAGTGTCTTGATTTCCTCCTCATATCCATCGCATGTAACATTGAGTTCTTCTTCCAGCTCCATGATCCTAGTCTTCGCCCTCTTCAAGTCCATCATTGTCGGCGTTCTGGGAACGGGGGTCCCCAGACTTGCCTGCCTGCAGCCTGCGGCGTGGCTAGAAAGGGAGCCCAGCACGGCCCATCTTCATCAACGCAAGACCCAAGACCCTCGCGAGGGGCCAACACTACTAGAAAAAGGGCTACTAATGGCGCACCTAATTTGGCCATTAATTGCGCATTAGTGGTGCGCCATTACTAGCACGCCATTAGTAATATTTACTAATGGCGCACCACTGGTGCGCCATTAGTATCTGGTATACTAATGGCGCACCACCGGTGCGCCATTAGTATAGGGCACGATGCGCCATTAGTATGCCTCCCAGGGGCCATGTATAGCCAGGTGCTTTGGCATACTAATGGCGCACCACAACGTGATGTGCCATTAGTAACCTCGGCATACTAATGGCGCACTGCTTAGGGATGCGCCATTAGTATCCTCTGTGATGCGCCATTAGTATGAATATTAGTTTTTTTTTAATTTTTTAATTTTCTGTTTTTTTGCACAGGTTACAAAATGTATAATTGGACAAAATATAGACAGCACACATCAACAACAGATTCACCGAATACAATAGAAGATTAGTCTCTGAATACAATTCATCATATTAGTCTCCGAATTGAAAAGACCGAACAAAGATAGAACATTATATTACAATTCTCGAGACCGCGAGTAGCAAGTTTGTCTTCACATTACAAGTCAATATCGATCATCTAAACTACCATCACATAGAAGAGAGTTGCGGTCATCACGATGAGCACCATCATGATGAAACTCGTCTTCATCCGGTTCCTCCAACGCTCCCTCCCCTCTCGCGCTAGATAGCGGGCGTATCTAGATTCGGCCTCGGCCCTAGTGGTGTACCCTTTGTAACTGTTTCCGCTGAATCGGTGAACCTGTCTCCGACACTCCTCCCAGTCGTCGTAGACTCCGGGAACCTTACCCTTGTACACGACATACGACGGCATCGCTATGCACTAGCCAAACGAAACGTTAGTACCAATTCACAGACAATACATAAGCAATATATAAGTATGCAACAGAATGATCGGAAGAGAAAAGCAAGACATTAATAGCATCGATTACATCTAAGTTGAACGACTCTCGAAACCAAAGAAACATACTACAAGTTCATTAAAGTTTAATTACAACATGAGCCAATCAATGTTTCAGAACTAGACACATCATCACTGCTTTCGACTCGACTCAAGGGGCTGGAACATGGATGAAGCCGCCGTCTATCGTGGGAGTCATGAAATTACGGGCGTTGTCATCCTGCATTTGTAGCATTCCGTCTATCTCACTATTGGACGGTTGATTTCTGAGGTAGAACTGCCCCGAGGTACGAAGGACATCTTGATGGATGATTTCCGCAAACTCCGACTGGATGCGAAAGAATTCTTGTCTGATGTCCGCGTCCTGGATTGCCGACACGCTCGCGGCCCAATATTTGAGATTACTCCATAGCAGAAGTTGATGATGGTCCCGTACGATCGCCCGCATGTAATGGATGGCGTAGTAGGCACCCGTCTGACCGCCAGGCGGCTGCTTGACGCAGCAGACCGTCGTATTGTGGGAGAACACGTGCTTGACGTACTTACGAATAGGCCTGTTGAAGGTGCCTCCAGATTGGGCGTAGCCGGGGAGAACATCATCAAGAACCTTCTTGACATTTGTGTAGTCTACGTTCGACTGACGGTCCGGGTCGAAATACGTGGCCATGGAATATTTGGGGCTTAGGAGGATGAGCGTGCAATGTGTGTCACTGCAGAAAACACGGAATGTTAAAAGAAAAACGATCAAAATCTAAGAATTCGTATATTACGGGACGGTTGAGGGGAGGACTTAGTCGGGAAAGTAAGGCACGAGGAAGTTATCCTTATCTGGGTTTGCCAGAATGACGCCTTCGAGGTAAGAACTCGCGACTTGCCGGTCCCCAGCGCTGCCCAAGATCTTGGCACGCATGTAGAAGGGGTCGACTATCACGATGTCCGGGGTCTTGTCGCGAATGATCCGCATCTCCATACTCAGCGAAAATAGCCGAACGAAGGTGTAGTGCAGCGGATGAAGGTTCAACATAGCGTGGATGTCATCAAACCGCAGGACGATCATACCCCCGATGGAGTTATCCACAAAGCCCTTGCCCTTTGGCACCTTGGCCACGAAAACCGGGTATGCCACATCCTTCTCTCTGAGACGCCGCTTCTCCAAAGCAAGAACACTGTCATGCAGACTCCGCATAGAACCGGCTGCAACATCGAGCATATTTCTCGGTAGCATCGGCCTACCCACCACATGCACCCTCCTCATTAAATCCTCAGGTGAAGGTGGCCCGTCCTGAGCACGGATCGTACTCGGTGCCGGCTGGCCCGCACCCTTGTTTGTCTTTCTTTTGCGTGCCTTCTTCTGCTCCTGTAATGGGACCGAGTTCTGCTCACAGACTGCCTTCTTGAGTGTGTTGGGGCTGAGAATATTTCGCACCTCGCCTATATGAGGCTCGGTGAAGTCGGCAACTGGAGGCGTCTCCTGAGAGCTGAATGGCAGACAACGCCTGTTGCAACTTGGCATCTCCGCGGTACTAGCTAGATCGCGCACGTCTTTTGTTGGGTTGGGTTCTTGAGAAGGAGGCCCCATGAAGTCGCCACCGTACCCATGATTGGCAAAGTACTGATCGACGTTGCCGAATGTATCGTCGTCGTCGTCGTTCTGATCCTATGCCATATGCATGTTTGGATCCAGTGGCATAGGGATGTCCGGCACTGTTGCGGCGGTCTTGCCATGGGGCCGACTTGGCGCCGGCACGACTGGCGGTGTTGTCTTTGGGGTGGTGTCCCCCGCCCCCAGACGAATCTGGCTCTTCGGCCAAAGTAGGGGCCAGCCGATCAGGCAGGCGCTGAGGGTCATCACGTCATCATCGTCGGCCTCGACGGGTCGAATCGGAGGTAGCAACTCGTCGCAGCCTGGCAGCACCCGAACTAGTTGAACCCTAAACAAGTTGGGTGGCATCTGGGTACCGTGGAACAAGTGGTTGCCCGGTTGAACGATTTTGCCCTTGGCGACATCGACCAACTCGTTGTTCACGAAGTGCAGGAGAGTGCACGGAACATCGGCGGCGCCCTGCGAAAACATGTAGGGCGTCAGGGATGCCCAGTCAAAGGCAAGGAGATGAAGTCCTCGGCCGAGAGAGGCTTAATTACTTACCATGATGATGGCGTCGAGCTCGGCTAATGTCGAGGCACCGCCAACGGCGGGCGTGCAGTTGACGGAGGGGCCGCTTGCTGCAGAGGTGCCGGCCGGCGTACACACGGGTGAATTTACAATAATCATCACTCACAAGCTTACACCAGAACAGACCAAGCAACACTACTGAATAACACACCAAGCAGTCATAGTCAAACCTTACACCAAATGCTCATCACGACATGAGCATACACGGCGACCACAGTTCCACATAACGAAAAAATAAGTCTGTCAAGGCAAGACGACCGACATTTAGAACGGTAAAAAAATAGCATCTAGCTATCATTACCTAACAGCACCACGAGCACTCCAACGACTCATGAGAGCAGAGAGATGGAGAGAGCAGAGAGAGGGGGGCATGATACCTTGATGAGCTCCCCTGATGGCGTGGGTAGTAGGGTCGGGGCAGCGTCCCGGGAAGAACTAGGCACACGCGGTCCGAGGTGCGTGTAGCCTGCGCGTGAGAGGAACCAGCATCATCAGCACAATCGAATCGAACAAAGGGGGAGGGGGAGGAGAAGAGGACCTTGCGAGACCTTCAATGGCGGGGTCGCGGGAGAGAAGAAGCACGCGAGGGCGGCGGGGCGGCGGCGTCGGCGTCGAGGGCGGCGGGGCGGCGGTGTCGAGAGAGGAGAGGGGAAGGGGATCGAGGGCTAGGGGATCGGGCGAGGGAGAGAGAGGGGATCGAGGGCGAGGGCTCGGGCGAGGGAGAGAGAGGGGATCGATACGAAGTAGGGGGGCACAATACTAATGGCGCACCACCCCTCGGTGCGCCATAAGTATATACATGCTAATGGCGCACCTCGACCTGGTGCGCCATTAGTATTTTTTTATTTCCGCTCGAGCCAACAGGTTATCTCCCACCTGACCTTATCCACATCAACTCCCCTCTACTAGCTCGACTGGTCAGGTGCCAGTTCTCACACCAGGAGGTCCTGGGTTCGATTCCCAGGCTCCACAAATTTTTTTTATGCATTTAAAATGTTGTTTGATACTTATTTGTGTTTAAATATGTTCAAACTTGTTTAAATCATAACAGTAAGTTTTTTATAAGACAGTAATAATTTTTAAAAAAATATCATCAAACAGTAATGTCGGTGGAGCGGGGGAGGGTGCGGGGGGTCGGTGGTGGCGGTTGAGTAGGGGAGGGGTGCGGGGGGTCGGTGGCGGCGGTTGAGTAGGGAGGGGTGCGGGGGGTCGGCGGCAGCGGTTGAGTAGGGGAATCGAGGGTGCGGGGGGTCGGCGGCGGCGGCCGGTGGACCGGGGGGTGCTCGGAGGGTGCAGGGGGTCGGCGGCGGCGGTTGAGTAGGGGAGGGGTGCGGGGGGTCGGCCGCGGCAGTTGAGTAGGGGAATCGAGGGTGCGGGGGGTCGGCGGCGGCGGCCGGTGGACCAGGGGGGTGCTCGGAGGGTGCAGGGGGTCGGCGGCGGCGGTTGAGTAGGGGAGGGGCGCGGGGGGTCGGCGGCGGCAGTTGAGTAGGGGAATCGAGGGTGCAGGGGGTCGGCGGCGGCGGCCGGTGGACCGGGGGGTGCTCGGCGGTGAGTGGGACCGGATCTGGCGTGGTGGGATAGCGATCGAGATGGAGGGGGATCGAGATCGAGTGTCCATGAAATTTAAAAATATTCATGATAGTTCAAAAAGTGCCCATGAAATACAATCGAGAAATGAAGGCTACGATTTAATTAAATACAATCTTCTTGCCCTTCTTTTTCGTAAATGGATTTCTTCTGTGGAACGGACGTGCTTTAGGTAGGGTGGTCCTGCTTCTTATGGTGTATGCTGCTACTTCATCATCGTCGTCATGTTCGATCCTCGGGTCGCCGTACTTGTCGAAGTCTTGCTCATTGGCTACTCCATCCATTCCGATGATCTTCCTTTTGCCTCTCCTCACGACAACACAACTGGTCTTTGACGGGTCGGTAATGAAGAAGCATTGGTCCACTTGGGAAGCCAGTACCCATGGCTCATTTTTCGCGGTGACGTTTGCGCCCGCGGTCTTGGATTTGGCTTCGGGTATAACCATGGTGGTGAAATACCGGTCTTCTTTTAGGATGCTCTTGGCCCATCTGACACGGAACATCGGGACCTTCTCTCCAGCGTAGCTCAGCTCCCAGATCTCCTCGATCCTTCCGTAGTATCTGTCCTTGTCGTTACCGGTGTAGGATTCCATCGTTACCCCGGAGTTCTGATAACCATCGCTCTTCATGTCCTTGGCCTCGGTGTAGAATGTGTAGCCGTTGATATCGTACGCCTCATAGGTCATCAGGTTGTGCTCGGCGCCCTGTGACAAGGAGAATATGAGTTGTTCTTCCGCGGAAGAATCCTCATATGAGTTGTTTCGGCCCTTCAATTAGCATACTCATGTGAATGTACTTCCTCTTCATGCACAACCAGGAGGGAAGGTTGTACATCCACACAAACACATGCCAGGTGCTATGTGTGCTTCTCTGGCTGCCAAACGGATTGACTCCATCGGTGCTCGCGCCCAGCATGATGTTCCGTGGATCCTTCCCAAATTCTGGGTATTCAAAATTCAACGCTTGCCACTGGCTCGCATCCTTAGGGTGACTCAGCATCTTGTCTTTTTTATCTATCTCCGGATCATTTGCGTCATCTTCTCGCTTCTTATCCTCCCTATCCGCGTGCCAATGCAGGAGCTTTGCTACCTTAGGATCCGCGAAATACCGCTGCAGACGAGGAGTGATCGGAAAGTACCACACCACTTTTCGAGGAGCTTTCTTCCTCTTCTTGTATCGAGTGACGCCGCACACCGGACATATGGTAGACTCCGCGTGCTCGTCCTGATAAATGATGCAATTGTTCATGCAGACATGGTATTTCACGTGCGGTAAATCCAGAGGACACACGATTTTCTTCGCCTCCTCCAAACTGGTCGGGCACTTGTTCCCCTTTGGAAGACGTTCGTGCCAGAATGACATGTTCTCGTCGAAGCATGCGTCGGTCATTTTGTGTTTTACCATCATCTCCAGAGCCATGAGCGTTACTTTCAGGCGGGTATCCTCGGGCCTGCATCCTTCATACAATGGAGTAACCGCGTCTAACTCAAGTTGATCCACCTTGGCTTTCTCTCGGGCGGCAGCTCTTGCGCTATCCGTCTGCTTGAGAAGCAGCTCTTGAATATAAGGGTCCTGTACCCAGCCCATCGATGGTCCACCGTCGTCTGCTCCGCCGGCATCATTATCTTCATGATCATGCCCGTCGTCTGCTCCGGCATCTTCCTCATCATCATGTCCTGCATCTTCTACATGATGACTGTGTACAGCATCACCATCGTGATCATCTCCTGGGGATTCTTCGTCTTCTTGCCCGCCCGAGCCGCGGTGGTTGTCTTGCTGCCCTTCCTCATTTCTTGCCCGGCCCTCATGGACGACTTCGTAGTCATCTTCATCACCTTGCCACCGATAGCCATCCATGAAACCACGCAAGAGCAGGTGGTCCCGCACCTGCCCGGAATCCGGGTCCGCAATAAGGCTCTCCAGCTTGCATCTTCAACACGGACATCTTATCTCCGTCTCGTTCTTTTGAAGCATCTCGGCCTTCGCGGACCTCAAAAACCTATTCACGATGCCTTCGGTCATCATGCGGACCATGGTTGCCTGCGGGGTAGAGCAAAACAATATTTTAGAACGAAGAAAAAATTTGACATGACTTTCCCTAAAAATAGGACCAAAAAGAATGCTTAATGCCAAAATTATCGCCGAAACGGAAATGAATCAACATTCCGGCAAAATATTGGCAACTATCGCATTTCAAATACCGGTACACCTCCAACTAGAAACATATATGCAACACCACAAACATATGCAACACCACGAACATACATAGATCTAGCTAGGCCATAAAAAGTGCATGTGCACATTGTTGTAGGGAGAACAACATAAATATAGCTTCCCCCCTTACTTACCTATCAAAACAAGGTAATTTAACCACTTAATTTGAATGAATCTATGGTGGAAATGAGGTGAAAAAGAGGAGGCACCCGAGACAAGGAGGAGGTGGAGAGAATGAAGTGGTGGAGAAAGTGAGTGTGGGTTGGAGAGGCTGCCCAAAATATCTTGTTGCTGCCCACTTACTAATGGCGCACCAACAACAAATGCGCCATTAATAATCCAGGTTACTAATGGCGCATCTACATCTCATGCGCCATTAGTAGTTTTGCAAAAAAAAGAAAGAGAAAATATCATACTAATGGCGCACTGCTTCACAGTGCGCCATTACTAGTTTGAACTAGTAATGGCGCACGGTGGAGCAGTGCGCCATTAGTAGTTTTGCAACAAAAGGAATAAAAAAATATAATTAAAAAAAGAACATTAGTGGCGCACTGTGGGACAAGTGCGCCATTACTAGTTGCAACTAGTAATGGCGCACTGTGCCCGGATGCCATTAATATGTTTGGACAGGCGCGCTAGTTCAAAAAAAATTTGATACTAATGGCGCACCCTTGACTAGGTGCGCCATTAGTAGTTTCAACACTAATGGCGTATCAAAAGGTGGTGCGCCATTAGTATATACTAATGGCGCACCTCTTGTCTGGTGCGCCATTAGTGTCAATCGCACCTATAGCCCTTTTTCTAGTAGTGCAAGCCTCACGGGGCGGACGACACAGCGATTCCTCAGGCACGGCCTCATCAGGCTGGCTCACGAGGAGGCGGAGAGATCAAGGCGGAGAGATCAAGGCGAGAGGATCAAGCAAAGGCATCCATTTCGGTGCAACGAGACCAAGACCAGTCCAACGGTGGGAAGGAGGTCATTGTGGAGCCCAGAACGGCGTCACCACATGGCCTTTGGCAGGCGAGGACCAACTTTAGTCAGGATAAGTGTACCAGATGTTCCCCTTCGAATTGGCCAATTGTTGGCGCCCTTCCCGCTTAATATTTGGGAAGAGGCCCAGGGCCTTTGCCTATAAATAGGACTAGCCACCCTCATGGTAGAGAGGCGGAGAATCTGAGAAAGTAGAGAACAAGAGAGAGAGAGAGAGAGAGAGAGAGAGAAGGGTGGCTGAACTCCTCCTAGCAGTTCATCCCCCTAGCCAAGGACAGACCATCGCGAGGCTGTTCTTCCCTGTATTGTTCATCATCACTAGCCTGAGAGGCAATCCACCACACCACACTGGAGTAGGGTATTACACCACATCGGTGGCCCGAACCAGTATAAACTCTGTGTCTCTTGTGTTGTTCTTTTAGTAGTTTAGATCTTTGCGATACGGAGAGGTAGAGGGCATAATCTCCACGCGCACCCCAGAGTTCGAACCTTAAGGGTCTGCCGGAACCCGAAATCCGACATTTGGCGCGCCAGGTAGGGGTGCGCCGTAATTTGTCTTCCACCGCTCCGCTCTCTGCCGACCGTCGCGTCCATGTCTGACGCTCGTCGGGCCCGCGCCGAGCGCCGGGCCGCCATCGCTTCCCGCGTCACCCAGACGTCTCCCGTCTGTGGGCGTCCTCGTCGTTCCCCGTCGCCCGCCGTCAACGCCGCCACCGGCCCGGCGGGGAACGAGCAGCAAGTGTCGTCTCAGCACCCGTCCGTGCGGCAAGACGGCCGCACCGCTAGTCCATCGCTCACACCAGCTGGCTCTTCGTCCCGCGCGCTCCGCGCACCCCTGGAGGCTCGAGCTGCGCTCATCGCGGTAAACGAGCTCCTGCGCTACCGTCCCGTCGACGACGTCTACAAAGAATGGCTCGACCGCGTCGCCGAGCTTGTCCGCGCAGCGGGGGGCTCTCCTGCGCCGTCCGCTCTGCTGCGCCGCACCCCGCCCCGCGCGGGCCATGAAGCTCCGGGGGCGTTGTCGGCGTTCTGGGAACGGGGGTCCCCAGACTTGCCTGCCTGCGGCCTGCGGCGTGGCTCGAATGGAGGCCCAGTACGTCCCATCAGCATCAACGCAAGAGCCAAGACCCTCGCGAGGGGCCAAGCCTCGCGGGGAGGACGACGCAGTGCTTCCTCAGGCGCGCCTCCTCAGGCTGGCTCATGAGGAGGCGGAGAGATCGAGGCAGGGTACCTCGCGAGGTGCCCATGACGCAAGCCGTGATGACCAAGGGTGCCAGGCGGGCGCCAGACCGCCCAGTGTCCTCCCCTTTCCTCTTTGGTGCAAGGGGTGTAAGCGCAGGCGAGAGGATCAAGCAAAGGCACCCACTTCGGTGCAACGAGACCAAGACCAGTCCAACGGTGGTAATGAGCTCATCGTGGAGCCCAAAGCGGCGTCACCACAGGGCCTTTGGCAGGCGAAGACCAACTTTGGTCAGGATAAGTGTACTGTATGTTCCCCTTCGAATTGGCCAATTGTTGGCGCCCTTCCCGCTCAATATTTGGGGAGAGGCCCAAGGCCTTTGCCTATAAATAGGACTAGCCACCCCCAGGGTAGAGGCATCTGGTATCCAGAATCCGAGCAAAGAGAGAGAGAGAGAGAGAGAGAGAGAGAGAGAAGGGCGGCTGAACTCCCTAAGCAGTTCATCGTCCTAGCCAAGAACAGTCCCTCGCGAGGCTGTTCTCTTTTGTACTGATCATCACCATCATCAGCCCAAGAGGCAATCCATCCACCCACAAAACTAGAGTAGGGTATTACACCACAACGGTGGCCCGAACTAGTATAAACTCTGTGTTCCTCGTGTTGTTCTTTCGGTAGTTTAGATCCTTGCGAGACGGAGAGGTAGAGGGCAGAATCTCCGCGCGCACCCCAGAGTTTGAACCTCAAGGGTCTGCCGGAACCCACGATCCGACATTTGGCGCGCCAGGTTGGGGTGCGCCGGAATCTGTCTTCCACCGCTACGCCTTTCTCCGGCCGCCGCACCCATGTACGGCGCCGGTCGGGCCCACGTCGCCCCAGCGGCCCTCGCCGGCGAGCGTCCTCGTCGTCCCTCATCGCCCACCATCGGCACCGCCGCCAGCCCGGCGGGGAACAAGCAGCAAGCACTACCCCAGCATCCGCCTGTGCGACGGGGCGACTGCACCATGACATCGACGCCTCCGGTCGTTGCGGCCCTCCTGGGCGGCTCGCAAGCGCCGCCCACGAGTCGCCACGTCAAGCCGTTTGCCCGCCGGATCAGCACCGCTTCCTCACAGCAGGGGGCTTGCTCGGACCGGGCAGCGCGCGAGGATGATCTGATCTTCAGCTCGGAGGACTACCCCACCAACCTGGCGGGCTCGGGCGTGCTCCCCCTGTTGTGCACCCCCACCGTTTGCCAGGTGGCCGTCACCAGGACCCTCATCGACGGCGGCGCGGGCCTCAGTGTGCTTTCGGTCGAGGCCTTCAATCTCTTCTGCATACCCCGGGAGCGGCTGCGGCCCAGTCGATCTTTCTCGGGCGTCGGGGGCGGATCGTCCCACTCCCTGGGACAGATCCGGCTCCCGGTAACCTTCGGCACCTATGACAACTTCCGCACGGAGATAGTCGACTTCGACATCGCCCCCATCGGCCTCCCTTACAATGCCATCCTCGATTACCCGGCACTGGCTCAGTTCATGGCCGCCACGCACCCGGCGTACAACCTCATGAAGATGCCCGGGAGCAGCGGTACCCTCTCCGTGCACGGAGACGCCAGGGACGCCTTGCAAGTACTCGAGCTCGCCTTCAAGGCGGCGGCGGCGGCGCAGCCTGACGCGCGGAGGCCCCTGAGCCCAAGGGGGCTGTGCCCTCCAAGAAAAAGCAGTTGTTCACCCAGGACAAGGCAGAAACCAAGCAGATACCCGTGGACGAGGACGGGTCTTCTAGTGCCACTTTCACCATAGGCGCCAACCTTGAGCCTGAGGAGGAGGAGGCCTTGGTCAGGTTCCTGCACGCGAATAAGAAGGTGTTCGCTTGGGAGCCCGATCAGTTGGCGGGGATTCCCAGGAGTGTCATCGAGCATCACCTCAATGTGTGCCCGAACGTGCGCCCCGTGAAGCAGAAGGCCAGGCGGCAGTCCGCAGAGAAGCAGGCCTTCATTGTCCAAGAGACGCGCAAACTAGAAGCCGCAGGGGTCATTCGCGTGGTCCGATACTCGGATTGGTTGGCCAACCCCGTCGTTGTGCCTAAAAAGGGGGGAAGGAACGCATGTGCGTCGACTTCACAAATCTCAACAAGGCATGCCCGCAAGATCCGTTTCCGCTCCCCCGCATCGATCAGATCGTCGATTCCACCGCAGAGTGCGACCTGCTATGCTTCCTAGACGCCTTCTCCGGATATCACCAGATCAGGATAGCGGTGGAAGACGTTGAAAAGACCGCCTTCCTGACCCCGTGCGGGGTATACTTCTATACATGCATGCCGTTCAGACTGCGTAACGCAGGAGCTACCTTTCAGCGGTTAATGCACATCACCTTGGGCCCGCAACTCAGGAAGAATGTCGAAGCCTACGTTGATGACATTGTGGTAAAATCTCAGGAGGCCAAGACCCTGATACAAGACCTGAAGGAGACCTTCGCGAGCCTCGAAATAGTAAGCTTGCGACTCAACCCGGAGAAATGCGTGTTTGGCGTCCCCTCGGGCAAGCTCTTGGGCTTCCTCGTGTCCCATCGTGGCATCGTGGCCAACCCAGAGAAGGTCAAGGCGGTCGAGGACATGAGTCCGCCAAAGACCCTCAGAGAGATGCAGAAGCTCACCGGGCGCGTGACCGCACTAGGGCGCTTTATCTCCAAGTTAGGGGAGCGAGCGTTGCCTTTCTTTCAGATGATGAAGAAAAAGGGGCCCTTTGAATGGACTGAAGAGGCAGATAAGGCGTTTCAAGACCTCAAGAGGTACCTGACCAGTCCCCCGGTCATGGTGGCTCCACGCACTCAAGAGCCCCTGCTGCTCTACCTCGCCGCCACTCCTTACTCCGCCAGCGCAGCCCTGGTGGCGGTTAGAGAGGAGCGTCAAACCAAGACCGCAGCGGCAACCCGAGGCAAGGCAAGACGGGAGCACGAGAAGCCTGCAGAAGCCACGGCAGCAGTTGAGGAGGGTCGGCTGCAGAAGAGCACACCAGTGGCAGGAGAAGCCACACGCTCGGATGGTCCGCCTCCCGAGGGCGCCGGAGCCCCAGATGCTCTCAGCCTGGTCGAGCATCCGGTTTACTTTGTCAGCACGGTGCTGCGGGACGCGAGGGCACGGTACCCAATGCCTCAGAAGCTCCTCCTCGCGCTACTGGTGGCCTCGCGCAAGCTGCGTTACTACTTCCAGGCCCATCCCATTAAGGTCGTCTCATCGTACCCCCTGGAGAGAGTGCTCAGGAGCCCTAACTCATCAGGAAGGGTCGCCGAGTGGAACATAGAACTGCAAGCGTTTCAACTCGAG
The DNA here is from genome assembly GCA_032464435.1 of Aegilops umbellulata. NCBI lineage: Eukaryota > Viridiplantae > Streptophyta > Magnoliopsida > Poales > Poaceae > Aegilops > Aegilops umbellulata. Next base: position 133,218,230 of record CP136056.1, read on the forward strand.
TTCAGCACAACCAGGGTCATCAAAGGAGCTGCGTTAGCGGATTTCGTGGCTGAATGGGCGGAGGCACCAAGCCTCAAGGACAACGAGGATCAGTCCCACTCTCCAGGGAGTGAGGCGCCTGAAGGCTGGGTCATGTATTTCGATGGGGCGTTCTCCAGGCACGGCGTGGGGGCTGGCGCGGTGCTGATATCAACCACTTAGGATAAGCTCTACTATGTTGTACAGCTCTGTTTCCAGCATGGTGAAAAGGTCTCCAACGACATAGCAGAATATGAGGGTCTAATAGCTGGATTAAAAGCCGCGATAGCTCTGGGGGTGAAACGCCTCACCATCAAGGGCGACTCGCAGCTCCTTGTCAACTTCTCCAACAAGGTATACGAGCCGAAGGATGAGCATATGGAAGCCTATTTAGCGGAAGTCCGCAGGACGGAAAAACAGTTCTGGGGGTTGGAGCTGAAGCACGTGCCCCGTGGCACCAATCAAGAGGCCGACGACATAGCCGGACGGGCATCCAGGCGATTGCCACAGGAACCAGGCGTCTTCGAAGAGCGGCTCTTCAAACCCTCAGCACAGCCGATGCAGTCAAATGTCGCTCAGCCTCGAGAGGAGCTCCCTCGGCCGCCAGCCTTGGGAGCCCCGATCTGCGGACCGACCTCAGGAGCGCGTCTACTTCTGACGATGGAACCTCGGGAGGAGTGCTGGATCACAAAACTTCGGAGTTATTTAACACAAGGGACCCTACCGGAGAAGGAAGAGGAAGCGGAGCGTGTGGCACGGCAGGCCACGGCATACTGCCTCAGAGATGGAGAACACTACCGGAAGCGACCAAATGATGTGACTCTACGCTGCATCTCCCGGGAGCAAGGAAAGGAACTACTAGAGGACATACACGGCGGGGACTGCGGGCATCACTCATCATCCCGAACCCTCGTCGGCAAGGCATTCCGTAGCGGGTTCTATTGGCCCACCACGCTCAACGACGCAGTCGAGTTAGTAAAGGCTTGCGAGGTCTGCCAGTTTCATTCTAAGCAGATCCATCAACCGGCGGGGGGCCTGCAGACTATACCCCTCTCATGGCCATTCGCAGTTTGGGGGTTGGATATTCTGGGCCCGTTCCCTCGGGCGCCAGGGGGCTACCGCTACCTCTACATCGCCGTTGATAAGTTCACCAAGTGGGTAGAAGTGGAGGCCGTCCGGACCATCCCTGGTGGCTCCGCGGTCAAGTTCATCAGGGGTATCGTGAGCCGGTTTGGGGTGCCGAACCGCATCATCACAGATAACGGTTCGCAGTTTACCAGTAATCTCTTCAAAACATACTGTGCTAACCTTGGGACACAGATATGCTACGCTTCGGTGGCGCACCCGCGGAGCAATGGGCAGGCCGAACGGGCCAACGCGGAGGTCCTGAGAGGCCTCAAGACCAGGACGTTCAAGAAGAAGCTGGAGGCTTGCGGCAGAGGTTGGTACGACGAGCTGCAGTCCGTATTGTGGTCCATCCACACAACCGCGACCAAACCAACTGGGGAGACCCCGTTCTTCCTGGTCTACGGAGCTGAAGCGGTCCTCCCTCACGAGGTTAGGCGTCGCTCCGCACGGGTCCTAGCGTTCGAGAAGCGCAGCAGGACGCTATGCGGGGGATGGACCTCGTACTGGGGGAGGAACGCCGCCGGGAAGCCACGTTGCGAGCGGCGAGGTACTAGCAGGCGCTGCGACGATATCATTGCCGCAACATCCGCCCCAGGACCCTCGAGGTAGGAGACCTCGTGCTCAGACGGGTTCTCTCCAGGGAGGGGCTGCATAAGCTCTCTCCCATGTGGGAGGGCCCGTTCAAGGTTGTTCATGTTTCCAGGCCAGGCTCCGTGCGCTTGGAGACCCAAGAGGGGGAGCCGGTACAGAACGCGTGGAACATCCAGCACCTCCGGAGGTTCTACCCCTAGAAGGCCCAGAGCCTGTGAAGAAGGCGAACGCCTGTGAAGACCTTCCCTTTTTGGAAAAGGCCCAGTGCCTGTGAAGAAGGCAAACGCCTGTGAAGACCTTCCCTTTTTGGAAAAGGCCCAGAGCCTGTGAAGAAGGCGAACGCCTGTGAAGACCTTCCCTTTTTGGAAAAGGCCCAGAGCCTGTGAAGAAGGCGAACGCCTGTGAAGACCTTCCCTTTTTGGAAATGGCCCAGAGCCTGTGAACAAGGCGAACGCCTGTGAAGACCTTACCTTTTTGGAAAAGGCCCAGAGCCTGTGAAGAAGGCAAGTGCCTGTGAAGCTGATCACCTCTAAGAAGAAAGGCCCGGAGCCTGTGAAGAAGGCCTATGCCTGTGAAGCTCGCCGCCCCGTGAAACTCTCACGTAATAATGAGTGGGGCTGTACACGCCCCGGAGTCTCAGGAGCGCCGGCCTCATGCCCTGGGGCTCCCTCCCACGCCCAGTGGTAGCACTTAGCTCCGCGCTGGTGAGAAGACGTCGAAGACTAGATTAGGTGCCGGACGCGGCTTTTTATTTGCTTTCTGCAGTTGACATGTTTATTTGCATCTAAAATCTTATCGAAACTATCGCCGTTGACGATTTGTGGTTCGTTGATTTTCGCTCTCCGTTTTGATTTCTCTCACGAAAGGCCTCGCGAGGGATGGAATACCCTCGTGAGCATTTCCGCCCTATCCGCTTAAAGGTTTCACGGCCCGGGCCCTCTTCAGGAGCACCCCTCCAGTCCGTGCCCCTCGGGCACCGCAGCACGCGCACAGGGCCTGGGTCGGTCGCCCCCCCCCCCCCCGGCTGGGGCCGAAAACTACCTATGCAAGGGCAAATAGTTGAGAGGCGGAACAACAAATTCAAGGTAATGGCTACAACGGCAATGATTCTTAAACACGCCCCCACGGGGCTCCATGCAGCTGTTTTGTCTTACACAGGAAGCAAAAGGAAAAGGAAAAGGCGAGACCGGCGCGGCCTGCCTCTCATCGGCCTGTAGAGGCGGCGCAGGATGCCTCCGGGGCTCACGCGGACTCCCTCTCGCGCTTCACCGGGGCGCGGCGACGGACGGATGAACAGCCACCCCCCAGGCAGGCGAGACGGCGAGGGGGCTGGCTGCGGCCACCGCTGGAGGAGCCGCCTGAAGAAGAGTTGGTGGAGCATGGAGAGCGCCGGGCGCCGCCATCGGAGCGGGCGCTGTCTCCTCCATCGTCGTCGGAGGGAGGCCCCTGGCCGCGATCGTCGCCCTCGGGGCAGCATCCTGCACGGCGACCATCTTCCCCAAACACCCTCAAATAGAGGGTGCCGTCGCCGTCGAAGTTGAAGTGCAGGGTGCACCACTGGCCCAGGCCGCGCGCGCGGGCAAACGTCTGCCAGCCGCGGGTCAGGGCCCCATTCCCGGAAGGGGAGACCTCAAGCGAAACCCAGGAGGCCCTGCTGCAGCAACCGCCAGCCTGAAGCCAGAAGCCGCACCGGGCGCTGGCCGGCAGCTCACCGATGAAGAAGCGAGGGAGCTGGAGCCAGGTGTTAGTCGGGTCCGCCGACCACACGACGAACTCCGGCAGCACCTCCGCCGAGCGAAAGCGCGGCCTGGGGGGCCGCGCAGTCACAACCTGCCTCCCCTTCGCAGCCGAGCGCTCACCGCCACGCGGAGAACCATCCCTGAGACTACGAGGAGCCGTAGCGGGGACGACCCCGGCCGCGCTTGGCCGTGGGGGAGTCGGGCCCCGCCCGACTAGCCTTCCCCTTCTCCGCAGCCGAGAACCTCTTCGGAGCCATGCGAGCGACAGGCGGCAAGAGAGAGGAAGAAGAAGAGAAGCAGGAAGGGGCAAACTAGCGAAGCTTACGCGGCCCCATAGTTATAGCCGAAGAAGGCCAACCGTCGAGCACCACGATCGTAGGTAATAATAACCCATATCTACGCATGCAGGGACTAGTCAAGTCACACAGTTGCCAGAGCGTCGTCGGGAAGCGGAGACGCCCACGTCCTGTCAAACCGCCACGCGGCGCCCAAGGCCGCAGGCTATCAGGGCCCGCGGCACTTTGCCCTTGTCCTTTCGCCTCTCGGCACGGCCAAGTCCGGGCGCGCCTTGGGCCCGGGGGCTACTGTCGGCGTACTGGGAACGGGGTTCCCCAGACTTGCCTGCCTGCGGCCTGCGGCGTGGCTCGAATGGAGGCCCAGTACGGCCCATCAGCATCAACGCAAGACTCAAGACCCTCACGAGGGGCCAAGCCTCGCGGGGAGGACGACGCAGTGCTTCCTCAGGCGCGGCCTCCTCAGGCTGGCTCATGAGGAGGCGGAGAGATCGAGGCAGGGTACCTCGCGAGGTGCCCATGACGCAAGCCGTGACGACCAAGGGTGCCAGGCGGGTGCCAGACCGCCCGGTGTCCTCCCCTTTCCTCTTTGGTGCAAGGGGGGCAAGCGCAGACGAGAGGATCAAGCAAAGGCATCCACTTCGGTGCAACGAGACCAAGACCAGTCCAACGGTGGGAATGAGCTCATCGTGGAGCCCAGAGCGGCGTCACCACAGGGCCTTTGGCAGGCGAAGACCAACTTTGGTCAGGATAAGTGTACTGTATGTTCCCCTTCTAATTGGCCAATTGTTGGCGCCCTTCCCGCTCAATATTTGGGGAGAGGCCCAAGGCCTTTGCCTATAAATAGGACTAGCCACCCCCAGCGTAGAGGCATCTGGTATCGAGAATCCGAGCAAAGAGAGAGAGAAGGGCGGCTGAACTCCCTTAGCAGTTCATCGTCCTAGCCAAGAACAGGCCCTCGCGAGGCTGTTCTCTTTTGTACTGATCATCACCATCATCAGCCCAAGAGGCAATCCATCCACCCACAAAACTAGAGTAGGGTATTACACCACAACGGTGGCCCGAACTAGTATAAACTCTGTGTTCCTCGTGCTGTTCTTTCGGTAGTTTAGATCCTTGCGAGACGGAGAGGTAGAGGGCAGAATCTCCGCGCGCACCCCAGAGTTCGAACCTCAAGGGTCTGCCGGAACCCATGATCCGACAGGCGTACCAGCCGCCTCCTCTCTAAGAAGACGCCGTGGCTCCAAGGCACGTGGCCCCTGGGCGGAACCCGCTCCATCAGGCGCCAGCCCAGCAAGAACGGAGCTGCCAAGAAGTCCCCCGGCCGCAAGAGGCTGCCCGGGTGCTTCCTGCTCTGGCTCGCCGTGACCTTGCTCCAGCTCCGGCACGTCAAGACCCCGCGCTGCTTCTAGCTGCAGCGCATGGGGACCCACAAGGCCAAGCTCTCCCTCAACCGAAGCCTCCCGTGGCCACCGCAGGCTGCCGCGCCTACACCACCGAGGTGCTCAGCGTCGCGTGGCCCGGCAAGTTCAAGCCAGACCTGCCTCCTCGCTACGACGGCACGACCGACCCTGTAGAATTCCTCTAGCTCTATGAGCTGGGCATCGAAGCTGCCAGTGGAGACGAAAAGGTCATGGCGAACTGTTTCCCCATGGCGCTCAAGGAAGGAGCTCGCACCTGGCTCCTGAACCTGGGCCCAGGCACGATCTCTTCCTGGGACCAGATGCGCACCTGCTTCATCGCCAACTTCCAAGGTACTCGTGACCGGCCGCCTGCCGTGAGCGACATGCGCCGCATCAAGCAACAACCCGGAGAGACCCTGCAAAAGAACATCCAGCACTTCAACAGTGCGCGCCTCAAGATCCCCAAGGTGTCCGAGGAAGCCAACATCTCGGCCTTCTCCGATGGCGTGCGTGACGTCAAGATGAAGGAGGAGTTGGCGATGCATGAAGACCTGTGCACCTCCCTGGAGCTGTTCAACTTGGCGACCAAGTGCGCCAGGGCTGAGGAGGGGCGTCTCTCCCTCCTCGAGCTGCCTGCCACAGACCCAGAAGAGAAGAAACCCAAGTCCAAGGACGTGAAGCGCAAGGGGGCTGCCGTGCTCGCGGCAGAGCCGGACACCAGGCGGGGCAGGGATCCTCCAGGGGCAGCCGGTACTGTGTGTATCACGACCTCCACACCCACAACACCAACGAATGCCAAGAACTCCGCACCGTGCAAGAAGGAACGATCGGTCGTCGTCCTGACCGTGCTGACCGGGGCTACGGCCGGGGAGGAGGAAGAAACCCAGGACGCTGGGGAGACCACGGCCCGCGCCAAGGAAACCGATCTATTAAAAAACGAAACTAAAAAAACCTAACGAACTGACGGAAAACCGATTGGTTTTCTAAAAAACCGGCGGCGGGATCGAGGTCAACCTCGGGCGGCGGGGTCCGACGGGTCGGCGGCGGCGGCGGCGGCGGCGGCCGGCGGGGCAGGGCGGCGGCGGTGGCGGCGGGCGGCGGCGACGGCTTTGCGCGGGCGCGGCTAGGGTTAGGGTTTGGTGGGCGGCGGCAGCTGGGCTGTTCGAGCCCCGGGGCGGTGCTTTATAAAGGCCCGGCCAGGTGGATTCCTGGCCGAACACGGCGCAGAGTCCGTTCCGTTTTTTTAAATAGTTACGCCTAGAAAAACAAACAAAAGGAATACTAAACGGACTCCAAAAATCCCGAAATAAATTTCCCCCCCCCCTTCTAAAATCAAGCCGGACAAAGTGAACATTTATTTGGGGCCTAAATGCAATTTTGAAAACACAAATTTTCCTAAATTAAAATAAAATACCGAAAAACTCCGAAATAAAATCTTATTTGATTTTATTATTAAATCCTCAATATTTCTTTATTTTGGGAAAGTCATTTTATTCCCTCTCTCATATTTTTATAATAGAAATAATTGAAGATAAAATAATTAAAATCAAATGATCCTATTCTCAAAATTTGAGAAAACTCAAATATGAAAATAACAAAATCCCCAACTCTCTCCATGGGTCCTTGAGTTGCGTAGAATTTCTAGGATCAAACCCAAAAGCAAATAAAATATGATATGCAATGATGATCTAATGTATAACATTCCAAATTGAAAATTTGGGATGTTACAAGTGGATTTCTCGCACTACATGGTGTTTGAGAAACGGATGACCGAGACACAGTCTTTCAGAAGCATTAACTGTGACCCCGGGTAGACAGTACCAACCTACATCCCCTACATCTGCTAGCCTACCACTGGAAGAGGTCATGCAACTTACTCAAACTATGCTAGAGCCCATAATAGCTTGTGGTTGCACACGGAAGTTTCTAGCATGAATAATCTCATGATCCCTTTGAGCCTGGGTGGCGGACCGTAGGATGATCACACGGATGCCCCGGGATCTCCTAGGACAACACTGGATTCCCCAGGTGCCCAAACAACCAATCCACCCAGATATGTATTAAAGTAGCCACCTTAAGTTGAACCATTAATTAACAACTCACATCTGTCATGGATACACTCAAACCCAATTCACGTCTACGAGCATAGCATGGCAATATAAGCATAACGTAGAAGTAACTCCCGAGGGTTTGATAATAAAGCAGGTAATAGGTTCTACATCATCAACTACTTCCCAATACCCACAAGTTAATCACATCCTAACCATGTAGTGTTTGAGGATTGGAACTAATGCATAAAAACTGGGTATGTAAAGAGTATGATCAATGTGTTACTAGCCTTGCTGACGATCCGCAAAACCTAGAGACTCGTAGTAGCATGCTTCGCACTCCAGGAATTCTATCGCAAACAAACAATAGCATACATAAGCAACCAAGCAAATATGCAGAGATAAAACTCAAATAAGAAGATCTAACCAGAAAGTTCAACTTAAGAACTCCGGTTTGCAAAAAGAATCAAATCAAATGGAGCAATGAAACTCAATCTGCGAAAGAAATAAGAACCATTTACTAATCTGGAATGAAGTCAAATTTTATAGTACCAAAATCTTGTTCAAGTTGGTTAAACATAAAAAGGGCTTCGAGACGAAAATCTTGTTCAAGTTGGTTAAACTAAAACAAAAATCGGATCAGAACTCGCGGTCGAAAATAATCGCGAAAAACCTGAGAAAAAGAAAATATGACGAAGAGGCTAACGAACGAATGTTCGCTGTCTGCGACTAACTAGAGAAAACCGTTCGTTAAAACTAACATATGGACTAACTCCACTAAATAAACTAAACCGAGAAAACCGACGAACCGATCTAAAAAAATGAACTAGGCTTTGTAAAAAAACCGAACGGTTTTTAAAAGAAAAACCGGTGGCGGCTACCTCGAGTCCGGCGGGATTCCGGCGAGGCGGCGGCGGGCTCCGGCAAGGCGGCTCACAAGCGGCGGGCAACAGTGGCGGCTGCTCAGGCAGCGGCGGCGGCGCGGGCGACGGGCAGCGGCGGCGGCGAGGCGGCGGCTCGGGCTAGTGTTGTGAGGGTCGCAGGGCGGCTGGGCTGTCTGGGGCCCCGGGGTCGCGGCTTAAAAAGTCCGGCCTGAGGTGTCCTGGCCGGGTACGGCCCGGAGTCGGTTACACTTTTTTTTAACATTCCGACGTGCAGAAAAAGAAAGAAAAGAAATACTAAACAGACTCCAAGAATCCCTAAATAAATTTTCCCCATCTCTAAAAATATGCCTGACAAGGTGAACATTTATTTGGGCCTATAATGCAATTTTAAAAAACGCGTATTTTTCCTATGTAATTAAAATAGCAATAAAATCCGAATAAAAACAAATATTTGATTTTAATATTTTCCTCCAATATTTCATTTATTTTTGGGAAGTCATATTATCTCCTCTCATATATTTTAATATGAAATATTTTCGAAGGGAAAAATAATAAAACAAATGCTCCTCATTTCGATATTCGATAAAAATTTCAAATACGAAAACGGTGAAATCCCCAACTCTCTCTGAGGGTCCTTGATTGCTTAGAATTTCGAGGATCGCAAAACAAAAATGCAATAAAATATGATATGCATGAATGATCTATGTATAACATTCCAAATTGAAAAAATTTGGGATGTTACAAACCTACCCCCCTTAAAATGAATCTCGCCCTCGAGATTTGGGTTGGCTAGAAAATAGGTGTGGGTGGTCTTTCCGAAGATCGTCCTCTCGTTCCCAGGTGGCTTCGTCCTCGGTATGGTGGCTCCACTGAACTTTGCAAAAATTGATAACCTTGCTGCGTGTAACTCGGCTGGCAAACTTGAGGATCTTGACCGACTTCTCCTCATAGGTCAGATCACTGTCCAACTGAATTGCTTCCAGGGGCACTGTATCTCTTAGCAGTATATCGGCCATCTCTGCGTGGCACTTCTTCAACTGAGAAACATGGAACACATCGTGAACTCCTGACAATCCTTCAGGTAATTCCAACTTGTAGGCAACCTCTCCAATACGTTCCAGAACTCGGTATGGCCCTACAAATCTCGGGATTAACTTTCCCTTAACTCCAAAACGTTTCACCCCTCGGAGTGGTGATACACGAAGATATGCTCTGTCTCCGATTTCACAGGATACCTCCTTGCGTTTCGAATCTGCATAACTCTTCTGTCAGGACTGAGCTACCTTCAGTCTATCTCGAATCAGTTTAACCTTCTCTTCAGATTCCTTAATCAAATCTGGTCCAAACAACTGTCGGTCTCCCACTTCATCCCACATCAATGGTGTTCTGCACCTTCGTCCATACAGGGCTTCGAACGGTGCCATCTTCAAACTGTCCTGGTAGCTGTTGTTGTATGAGAACTCCGCGTAGGGCAAGTTGTCATCCCAACTAGATCCATAATCTAGCGCACAAGCTCTCAACATATCCTCCAGAATCTGGTTGACTCTCTCGGTCTGTCCATCTGTCTCCGGATGAAATGCTGTAATAAACTCTAGCCTCGTACCCAAAGTCTGGTGCAGCTGGTGCCAAAACTTTGAAGTAAATTGTGTTCCTCTATCTAATACGATGGTCCTTGAAACTCCGTGCAGACATACGATCCTAGTCATATATATCTTGGCCAACTTCGCACTGGTATACGTGGTTTTCACTGGAATAAAGTGAGCTACTTTGGTCAAGCAATCCACAACTACCCAGATAGAATCCTATCCCAATCGGGTCATGGGCAATCCGGTGATAAAATCCATGCCAATCTTATCCCACTTCCATTCGGGTATCGGCATAGGCTGCAGTAGTCCTGCTGGCTTCTGATGTTCTGCCTTCACTCTCTGACATAAATCACATACTGATACATACTCAGCAATATCCTTCTTCATAACGGTCCACCAGAAACGCTCCTTCAAATCCAAATACATCTTAGTGTTTCCGGGGTGTATCGAGTATGGCGAGTCATGAGCTTCCTATAGTATCAACTTCCTGATCTCCATATTATTGGGCACATATATCCGGTCCTCAAACCATAAGGTGTCGTGCTCATCCTCACGAAAACCTTTGGCTTTCCCTTCACTCACCTTTTCCTTTATCTCGGCAATCTCCTTGTCATCCTTCTGAGCTTCTCGAATTTTTCCCAATAATGTAGACTGAACTTCCATTGCGGCAACATAACCTCTACGAACAATCTCCAAACGTAGCTCCCTGAGATCCTCGGCTAAGTCCTTTGGCATCCCTCCGTTTACGAGGGTGTTACATAACTCTTTTGGCTCAAAGCGTCCGCTACGACATTGGCCTTGCCGGGATGATAGTGCAGCTTCATGTCATAATCCTTTATGAGCTCCAACCATCTCCTCTGCCTAAGATTAAGCTCCTTCTGTGTAAAGATGTACTTCAAATTCTTGTGATCCATGTACACATCGCAGCGGTTTCCGATAAGATAATGTCTCCAAGTCTTGAGCGCATGCACTACGGCTGCTAACTCCAAATCATGGGTAGCATAATTCAACTCATGCGGTCGAAGCTGTCGGGATGCGGTCGAAGCGGTTTCCGTCCTGTATAAGTACACCTCCAAGTTCTGAGCGTGAAGCACCGCAATTGGAAATCCTTGCGTATATCTGGCAGAATCAGCACTGGGGTTGTAGTCAAACGTTTCTTCAACTCCTCACATTCATCCGTCCATTTGAATTTGGTATCCTTCTTCAACAATGCCGTCATTGGCTTCGCAATCTTGGAAAAAAATTCTCAATGAATCTCCGATAGTATCCCGCGAGTCCAAGAAAACTGCGGATCTCGCTAAGTGAGGTGGGTGCCAACCACTCGGTGACTGACTGAACCTTGGTGGGGTCTACTGCTATACCTTCTCCTGATATAACATGTCCAAGGAATCCAACTTCCTTCAACCAAAACTCACATTTGCTGAACTTGGCATATAACTGATGCTCGCTGAGTTTCTCGAGAACTAAACGCAAATGCTCCTTGTGCTCCTCCTCATTCTTCCAATATACCATTATATCGTCAATGAACACCACCACAAATTTATCCAAGAATTCCGTGAACACCTTATTCATCATACTCATTGTCGGTGTCAAAACTGGCGGATCTCGGGTAGGGGGTCCCGAACTGTGCGTCAAGGCCGGATGGTAACAGGAGACAAGGGACACGATGTTTTTACCCAGGTTCGGGCCCTCTCGATGGAGGTAATACCCTACTCCTTCTTGATTAATATTGATGATATGGGTAGTACAAGAGTAGATCTACCACGAGATCAAGGAGGCTTAACCCTAGAAGCTAGCCTATGGTATGATTGTGTATGATGATTCTGTCCTACGGACTACAACCCTCCGATTTATATAGACACCGGATAGGGTTAGGGTTACACAAAGTCAGTTACATTGGCAGGAGATCTTGAATATCCGCATCGCCTAGCTTGCCTTCCACGCCAAGGAAAGTCCCTTCCGGACACGGGACGAAGTCTTCAATCTTGTATCTTCATAGTCCAGGAGTCCGGAGAAGGTATAGTCCGGCTACCCGAACACCCCCTAATACAGGACTCCCTCACTCATGAAATAGGCAGGGGCGTTAGTCAGTCCAAATGACATGACCGTATACTCATATAACTCGTACCTTGTGGTGAATGCTGTTTTTGGTATATCCTTCTCCCGAATCTTCAGCTGGTGATATCCTCATCGCAGATCGATCTTCAAAAACACTATAGCTCCTTGCAGCTCGTTAAACAAATCACTGATCATCGGCAATGGGTACTTGTTCTTGATCGTCAGCTCATTTAGTGCACGATAATCAACAACCATCCTTAAGGATCCATCCTTCTTCTCAACCAAAAGCACTAGGGCTCCCCACGGTGATGAACTTCGTCGGATGTAACCTTTCTCTAATAACTCCTTAATCTGCTTCTTAATCTCCTCCAGATCATTTGCAGGCATCCGATATGGTCGCTTTGATATCGGTCTGGTGCCTGGCAACAGTTCTCTCAAAAAGTCGAAGTCCCGATCTGGGGGCATGCCGGATAATTCCTCTGGAAATACATCTGGATAATCCTTCACAACAGGCACTTCCTCCTGAACAACTCCTGAGAGAGAATTTACTTGGGTCCTCCTTGGCCCATGTCTGGATATGTACTTGATCCTTTTTCCCTCCGGGGTGGTGAGCAGAATTGGCTTACTAGCACAATCAATGCTTCCTCCATACTTTGACATCCAGTCCATGCCTAATATCACATCCAATCCTTGTGACTCCAAAAATTATTAGGTCTGACGGGAAAACATGGCTACCAATGGTTAAGGGTATCAGGTTGCACCATCAGCTGGCCATACTCTGCTCCAAGTGAACTTACTAACAGGGGCGTCCTAAGGGCTTGGGTTGGCAACTTAAACTTATCCACAAATCCCCTCGATATGTAAGAATGCGATGCACCAGTATCGAGAAGAACAAGAGCGGTAAAAGACTTAACCAAAAACTTACCGATAACTACATCAGGCTACTCCTCAACCTCCTCCACGTTCATGTGGTTCACTTGTCCCTTATTGAAAGGGTTGGGCTTCTTCCCAGCGCTTCCATTACCACTGTCCGGACAGTCATTGGCGTAGTGTCCAGTCTTCCCGCATTTGAAACAAGTAATGTGACTTTGGTCCAGATTGGCGGGTGTGGCTGGGTTAAAATGGTTCTGATTGTTGTCTGCTCCATTCCCGTTTCCATTCCTGGGGCCACTGTGATTATTGGAACTTCCTCCATTGTGAGTGTGGCCTCCATGGTTATGGATAAGTCCTCCAGAGTTCGGAGTTAGACGAGGCTTCGGCTGAGCTCCAGAATTGTACTTTCCTTGCCCATACTTCCTCTTGCGGCTCTCAATCTGCTGTTGCTTCCCTTCCATCACAAGAGCCTTGTCTACCAACTCCTGGTGGTTGTTAAATGTTGCCACCATAAACTGCATGCTCATCTCATCTCATCAGGGGCATAACGAGATAGCTTACTAAACTCATCCACGTACTGAGCTACAGTACGGTTCCCCTGGCGTAAGTTGCGAAACTCACGCTTCTTCATGCTCATAGCTCCAGTTGAGACATGGGCTGTGCGGAATGCTTGCTGAAACTGATCCCAAGTAACATTGGCTATGGGAAAAGTGGTCGTGTAATTCTCCCACCATGAGGCTGCTGGTCCATCCAACTGATGTGCGGCGAAACGCACCTTCTCTGCATCTATGCAACTAGCGGTGGTTAACTCCCTTCCAATCCTGCGTAGCCAGTCATCCGCAACTATTGGTTTGGTGCTACTGGAGAACACCGGCAGCTATAACCCTAGAAAATGAGCTAAGTTATCAACTGGAGGCGGGTTGTTTTTGTTGTTGTTGTTGTTGCCTTGGTTCTGGACTAATATCTGCATCAAGACATTCTACTGCTGGATCAACTGGGTGATCTCCGGTGGGAAGACAAATCCGGTGTCACGTCTCGTAGGCATCTGATGGGTTTAGAGGGGAGAGATTAGAATAGAAAAGAGGTCTAGTGAGAAAACACTACCCATATGCACATGAGACAAACACAATCATATCACTCAATCAATCAGGCAAAGGCATACAAACGGTCTAGAACTATAGTTAAAAGTGCTCACACTACTACTATATACATGGGGGAATACTACTAATCATATGGTGGTCTACTAGAAATTTTGATCGATGGAAGACTCCATGATATCCTCTCCAGCTTCGTCTTCAAAGTCATCATCACTATCGTCGGGGTCGGAGTCAGTGTCGTCGATGATGATGTAGTTATCCGGGCAAGTAGAATCGTCGTCTTCTCCTCCTGGCGCGGGGTCTCCCATGAATACTCCGGTCTTGTTTATCAGGTTGTCGTTCTTCTCCAATAGTGTCGCAATTTCCTCCTCATATCCTTCGCATGTAGACTTGAGTTCTTCCTCCATCTCAGTGATCCTTGTCATCGCCTTCTTCAAATCTATCATATCTGCACACATCTGATTCTCCTGGCGTCAAATGTGCTGGTTTAACTCCTGGATGAATGCTGCAATGGACCTGTCCTTCTTGGTGCTGACTATCTCCCATTGCTCATCTCGGTGTCCACATATCTGGTAGATAGTATCCTTGAAATCCTTGTGGTAAACTTTGCCGATGCGTCCCATGGCAATGTGAGCTGCCATGCTCTTGTCGAGACTCCAGGTTGGTGCATCAAAGGAAAACTCTATGGGTTCTGTGAGTGGCGTGAATGTCCTTCCTGGAACTTGAACTCATATCATCCAGCGCTCCTCTTCTGGTAAAGTGGCGTTGTAGGTCCCGGTGAAGCTTGGTATTCCGATGTTCAGGTACCTAGTGACTTCCTTCAAGTGTCGCCCAAAGGATGTGTCTTTATCCGGTTGTGCAAAGTTGTTCCTTGAATCCACCATCCTAAAGAGTAGAAAATGGAGAGGAGTCAGAAATGAGTAGAGAAGAGTGACCTATGGCTTATCTTAGTGGTCGTGTCCTACACTCAGCGTGTCCTCTGATACCATCTTGTACCGACCCGACCTCAAACGGTCAGGTCTCTGTGCTTCAGTGTCATCCCTGGATCGGTAATGCTGACACACACAGTACTCGAAGGATTTATAAAAGAGTGGCAATCACACACTTATTACATCGAATATCTCAGAAGAGAACTTATTACAATAAATATGGCTTAAGGCCTTCTAATACTATAACAACGGAAGGCCGATAAAGTGAGTCCATCAACTCCAATGGCATAGCTGAGCTGTACGACAACGACCAAGCGCACCTTACTCCTCGTCTGAAAAGTCTGCAACATAATACGTTGCAGCCCGAAAATGGGTCAGCACATGGAATATGCTGGCAATGTAACATAGTAGAGCAATGAACAGAATAAATGCTATCACTACATGCATATATGGCTGGTGGAGGCTCTATGGTTGTAAGGTTTTTGCGAAAAGCAAATTTTCCCCCACAACAAAGGAATAAATTTTATTTGACTATCATGGTAGTTGAAACATTGAGAATGGTACCCCCATCTCAATCCCAATTAAAGTAATCATTAACAACCCAACATATTAATTTAGAGTGATGAGATACGATAGGATAATCCAAGTACTAGATACTCGAGATGTCCATAACCGAGGACATGGCTAACCATGATTAGATTGTACACTTTGCAGAGGTTTGCGCACTTTTCCCCACAAGACTCGATCTCCTCTGGTGGATTTCTCGCACTACATGGTGTTTGAGAAATGGATGACCGAGACACAGTCTTTCAGAAGCATTAACTCTAACCCCGGCTAGACAGTACCAACCTACGTCCCCTACATCTGCTGGCCTACCACTGGAAGAGGTCATGCAACTTACTCAAACTATGCTAGATCCCATAATAGCTTGTGGCTGCAAACGGAAGTTTCTAGTATGAATAATCTCACGATCCCTTTGAGCCTGGGTGGCGGACCGTAGGATGATCACACGAATGCCCCGGGATCTCCTAGGACAACACTGGATTCCCCAGGTGCCCAAGCAAGCAATCCACCCAGATGTGTATTAAAGTAGCCACCTTAAGTTGAACCATTAATTAACAACTCACATCTGTCATGGATACACTCAAACCCAATCCACGTCTACGAGCATAGCATGGCAATATAAGCATAACGTAGAAGTAACTCCCGAGGGTTTGATAATAAAGCAGGTAATAGGTTCCACCTCATCAACTACTTCCCAATACCCACAAGTTAATCAGATCCTAACCATGCAGTGTTTGAGGATTGGAACTAATGCATAAAAATTGGGTATGAAAAGAGTATGATCAATGTGTTACTAGCCTTGCTGACGATCCGCAAAACCTAGAGACTCGTAGTTGCATGCTTCGCACTCCGGGAATTCTATCGTAAACAAACAATAGCATACATAAGCAATCAAGCGAATATGCATGGGTAAAACTCAAATAAGAAGATCTAACCAGAAATTTCAACTTAAGAACTCCGGTTTGCAAAAAGAATCAAATTAAACGGAGCAACGAAACTCAAACTGCGAAAGAAACAAGATCCATTTACTAATATAGACTAAAGTCAAATTTTACAGTACCAAAATCTTGTTCAAGTTGGTTAAACAGAAAGAGGGCTTCGAGACGAAGATGTAGGCGCTTGAATCGCCTGATTCCGATAAACGAGCGAAAAGATAAACTAAAACGAAAATTGGATCAGAAATCGCTGTCGAAAATAATCGCGAAAAACCCGAGAAAAAGAAAAAAAATGAAGAACAGGCTAACGAACGAATGTCCGCTGTCAGCAACTAACGCGCGAAAACCGTTCGTTAAAACGAACGTACGGACGAACGTCCACTAAATAAACTAAATCGAGAAAACCGACGAACCGATCTAAAATAACGAACTAGGCTTTATAAAAAACCCGAACGGTTTTAAAAAGAAAAACCGGCGGCGGCTACCTCGAGTCCAGCGGGATTCCGGCGAGGCGGCGGCGGGCTCCGGCGAGGCAGCTCGCGGGCGGCGGGCAACGGCGGTGGCGAGGCGGCGGCGGGCTCCGACGGCGTGGTCGGCGAGGCGGCGGCTCGGGCTAGGATTTGCGAGGGGCGCGGGGCGGCTGGGCTGTCGGGGCCCCGGGGTCGCGGCTTAAAAAGGCCAGCCCGAGGTGTCCTGGTCGGGTACGGCCTGGAGTTAGTTACACTTTTTCTTTTTTTAACAATCTGACGTGCAGAAAAAGAAAGAAAATGAATACTAAACGGACTCCGAAAATCCCGAAATAAATTTTCCCCGTCTTGTAAAAACATGCCGGATAAGGTGAACATTTATTTGGGCCTATAATGCAATTTTGTAAAACACGGATTTTTCGTATGCAAATAAAATAGCAATAAAATCCGAATAAAAACAAATATTTGATTTTTAATATCTTACTCCAATATTTAATTTATTTTGGAGAAGTCATATTATCTCCTCTCATATATTTTAATATGAAATATTTTTGGAGGGAAAAATAATAAAACAAATGCTCCTCGTTTCTATATTCGATAAAAATTTCAAATACGAAAACGGTGAAATCCCCAACTCTCTTCGAGGGTCCTTGAGTTTCTTAGCATTTCGAGGATCACAAAACAAAAATGCAATAAAATATGATATGCATGAATGATCTATGTATAACTTTCCAAACTGGAAAAATTTGGGATGTTACATTTAGCATACAAGTATATGGGACATCCATAGCATATTCATGCATGGGGAGCATACTGTGCACATAATTATTGGGATAATGCTATGGATGGGAGTGATCAACATCTCCTAAAATGTATGAGGAAACTATAGGGGTCTCCTCATGAGCAATATTGGAAACATCATATGGAGAAAATGGACAACATCCAAAACAATGCATATCTGGAGCTAGGTGGTCATGGCATGGCATATGAGATAAATGATGCAAAGGGAGCATATCAATATCATCACAAGAAAAACAAATGCCAATAACCATGGGTTTGTCATCTATGCCATAAGTGCAAATTGTGTTTACTTTAATGGCATATGCATAGTTACTACGAAGAGATTGCAAATATGACATATTGTTGATCTCATGCATAGCATATGACAAGTCAAGCGGATTGTCAAACATGATGTGACCTAAAGAATTATCACAAGAAATCATATGTAACTTGGCATCACAACTAATAGACTCCACATGGCAATAATCATACTCATCATAAATGGGCAATAAATCATCACATGGGGAAGTCGCACTAGCATGAAGCATGGAAATAGGTTGATCAACATAATGCAAGCAATCAATGTCAAGAATGTGAGCATCACCTTCACCTATGTTACCTTGTTCATTCCACTCAAGTGGTGCAGGTGAGGTGGGAAAGACCAAATGGTGGTCATCTTCATCTTGATGGAACCATGTGGAGGGTGCATCATATTCCACCATGGCCATCGTCTTGTCCAAAGGGAGGGTGTAGTCATTGAGTATCGACGCTTCATCATAAATGGGACCTAGCACCAAATGAGAAGACAAAATAGAGGTAGAGGTCAAGCTGTTAGAAATGCAAATGGCCTCACGAGACCTATCAACTATCACACTCTCTCTATGTGGTGGTTCACTCACTCCCTCAAGGTAGGTGCACTCAATCTCATGTATGGTGGAGTCACTCATCTCACTCAAGTGGTGGGGGTTGTGGCTCTCCTCACATGGGAATTGGGGCAACCGTCATCTATGGGGCTAGTTATGAACTCACTCTGATGCAGGGTGGAACCCTAAACTACCGATCTTTCACGAAAGGAGCGGATCCCAACTAAGAACACGAAGAACACAAGGGGAAACACAAGGGAAAACACAAGAGGAACTCTCAAACCAACAAGATATAGTCACACATATGCTAGATCCAAGTACACATAGAGATCACACGATCCATAACCAACAAGGGACGATACATAGGGTAACCGGTTCTTCTCTATGAGGAGGTCTTGATGGGGCCACCCAAGAGGGGGTCTTGAATCCAACGTGGATCTTATCCGTAGAGGGGTCGCGGTCTCTCTCAAGGAGCAGATCCATATGGATGAGCAAAGCTCTATCTCACATATGAACTAAACCAATGCTAACCCTAATTCGGATCTAAGGGACAAGTATATATAGTCCAAGGGGTAATGATGTAGAATGGAACCCTATACAGCCGATCTTTCACGAAAGGAGCGGATCCCAACTAAGAACACGAAGAACACAAGGGGAAAACAAGGGAAAACACAAGAGGAATCACTCAAATAGACAAGAAACAATCACACATGTGCTAGATCCATGACACACAAAAGGGGGTACACGATCCAAAGTCAACAACGGACAATACAAAGGGTAACCGGTTCTTCTCCGTGAGGAGGTCTTGATGGGGCCACCCAAGAGGGGGTCTTGAATCCTCTTGGAAGGATCTTCTCCGATGGAGGCACGATCTCCGAGGAGAAGGTAACCAAGTGGATGAGCAAAGCTATCACACAAACATGAGCTAATCCTTTGCTAACCCTAACTAGGAGGAGGGAGAGGTCTATTTATAGTCTTGGTGCAAAAGAGGGGCGAAGTGAAGGGGTACATGGGCTTCGGCCCAAAACTGGACGCAACCAGGGTCTGGTCGTCCGGGAGGCGCCGGTCGTCCGGAGGCTCGTGGGGGTCCGGACGTCTGTAGTTCTTCGGATATCCGTAGTTTAGGTTCTGTTGCCACGGGTCTCGGATGTCCGTAGGTGTCCGGTCGTCCGGACTTCCTCGGACTTCCACTAATTTACTTCTGTTGGCGTAGCGTCGGTCATCCGGAGCCTGGGAGTCGTCGGACGTCCGACCGGTGTAGCGTTTGCAGGCCTCAGTTCCTTGGGCTGTTGTGACCTCTAGGGGTCGGACGTCCGGGTTGGGCCGGTCGTCCGAAGCCTGTAGCTTCCGTGATGACTTTTCTTCTTGTCCTTCGCACTTGGTGTCCTCGTCGTCTTGTCCATTGGATGTAGATGTTCCGTGGCTTTCCTCCGAGTACCTGATCACACATAGTGTTTCCGCTTGAGGTATTAGCCATGACTCATGCATAGAAAGTGGTAGTTCGGAAAGGAGGGAGTTCACCTTATCTTCAATAGCCTTAGCTCGGGCTCTTGTCATAGGTCCAAGTGGTGTCGTTGGAGGTGTAGATGCGTCCATGGGGATGATCGTGGATGCTCCGCATCATCTCCCCTCCCTTGGGAAATATCCGACCTCGGATCGAAATCCTCATCACCATGGTATGACGAAAGATCTTTGACGTTGAAGGTGTCGTTCACATTGTACTTGTCGCGCGGGAGGCCGATCTTGTAAGTGTTGTTTTTGTAGTGTGCTAGCACCTTGAAGGGTCCGTCCGCTCGTGGTAGAAGTTTGGACTTGCGTTCGTAGGGGAAGCAGTCCTTGCGAAGGTGTAGCCACACAAGATCGCCAATGTTGAAGATCATGGGTTGCTTGTTGACATTGAGCTTGGTCGCGAGTCGTTGTACGTGACACTTGATGGTGTGCCTTGTATCTTCATGCATTTTCTTGAGGTAGTTCACTCGGGTACTCGCGTCCATGTTGATGCGCTATTGTAGTGGTAGAGGAAGGATGTCCAAAGGGGACAATGGGTTGAATCCATAGACGACCTCAAAAGGGGACTTGCCGGTTGTTGAGTGTCTTGCGCGGTTGTAGGTGTACTCGGTGATTGGCAGGGACTCCTCCCACTCCTTGATGCTTCTTGATTAGCACGCGGAGAAGAGTGGTTGGTTTGTGGATGGTTTGCCATGGATAATAGTAGCTTGATTCCGAGCTTGGCGCATAAGGTCTTCCGAAAGTAACTCAAGAACTTGACGTCTCGGTCTAAGACAATAGTCTTGGGTAGTCCATGAAGTTGCAAGATTTCCCTAGAAAAGAGATTGGCAACATGTGAAGCATCGTCTATCTTGTTGCAAGGAATGAAATGAGCCATTTTGGAGAATCAGTCCACAACAACAAAAATGGAATCCTTGCCATTTTTAGTTCTAGGCAAACTAAGCACAAAATCCATGCTAATATCTTCCCATGGTTGATATGGAATTGGAAGTGGCATGTAGAAGCCATGACATTGACCTTTAGACTTAGCTTTGCGACATGTAGATCATCGGTTGGTGAAGCGCTTGACGTCGCGAAACATCTTGGGCCAAAAATAGTTCTTGGAGAGTGTAAAAAGTGTCTTGTCGCGTCCAAAATGTCCCATTAGTCCTCCTCCATTAGATTGTTGCCAAAGCAACAAACGAAGAGAAGACTCGGGGATGCAAAGTTTGTTAGCTCTCATAAGATAACCATCTTTGATGTAATAGCGTTCCCAAGATGTATGCGTCAAACATTTGTCATAAGGAATGGCAAAAGGGATCATGCTCATACAAGTCTTTTATGTGCTCAAAGCCAATGACATTCAATTCAAGTTGAGTAGCAATCATGCATATACGGGAAAGCGCATCCGCCACAACATTTCCCTTACCTTTAATATACTTGATGACATAAGGAAAAGACTCAATAAATTCACTCCACTTAGCATGATGCTTGTTCAACTTAGTTTGACCCTTAAGGTATTTAAGCGTTTCATGATCGGTATGGATGATAAATTCATGAGGGCGGAGGTAATGTTCCCATTCATGCAAAACTCGTACTAAAGCATATAGCTCTTTGTCATAGATGGTGTAATTGAGTTGCGCGCTGGAAAGTTTCTCACTAAAGTATGCTATGGGGTGCTTCTCTTGCGTTAACACACCTCCTATGCCATTACCACTAGCATCACAATGAATCTCAAAAGGTTTGTCAAAGTTTGGCAAAGCAAGCACGGGAGCATGAGTAAGCAAGTTCTTAAGCTCATTGAAGGCACTATCTTGAGATGGTCCCCAAATAAAGGGTGCATTCTTCTTGCTCAAAGCATGAAAAGGTGAAGCAATGGTGCTAAAATCCTTCACAAATCTACGGTAGAAACTGGCTAAACCAAGGAAACTACACACTTCTTGCAAATTGGTTAGTTGGGGCCAAGTTTTAATAGCATTGATCTTAGAGTCATCAACATGAACACCCTTAGAAGATACTACAAAACCCAAGAAAACAAGCTTATCAACACCAAAGAGGCATTTTTCCATATTAGCATAGAGTTGCTCTTTTCAAAGAATTTGTAGCACGATGTGAAGGTGTGTGACTTGCTCTTTCAAAGATTTTCTAAAAACAAGGATATCATCGAAGTAGACAACAACAAATTCACCAATATAAGGGCGAAACACATAATGCATAAGATGCATGAAAGTACCGGGTGCTTCCGATAAACCCATAGGCATGACTAACCACTCATACAAACCAAACTTTGTTTTGAAAGCGGTTTTCCATTCATCACCCTCTTGTATGCTTATTTGATAGTAACCACTTTTAAGATCAATTTGGAAAAGATAGTGGCACCGCTAAGTTCATCAAGCATATCATCAAGGCGTGGAATGGGGTACCTATAGTGAATGGTGATAGCATTGATGGGTCTACAATCGGAACACATGCGAAAGCTACCGTCTCTTTTTGGCACAAGAATGACCGGTATGGCACAAGGACTCAAATTTTCGCGCACATGTCCATGGTCTATGAGATGCTTTACTTGCCTTTGTATTTCTTTGGTTTCTTCGGGATTGACTCGGTAGGGAGCCTTGTTTGGAACTGGCGCTCCCGGGATGAGGTCGATGCGGTGCTCGATGCCTCGTAGTGGAGGTAGACCCGGAGGTAGCTCGTCGGGGAAAACATCTTGGAATTCCTGCAATAAAGAAGATAACACCAAATGTAGATCGTGAGAGGTGTTAGCTTTTGGTGCCTCATCCTTGCACAATAGGACATAGTGTAGGACGCTTGATGGGTTCTAACACACTTCTCTCATCTCATGTTTGGTGGCAAATAGAACAAAGTTTTTCTTGTCACTCATCGTGGAGGCACTCAATTTGGGCTTGTGGCGCTCACTCTCTTTTTGGTGGTTCACTCTCTCACTATTCTCTCCATGATGGGTGGCTTGCTTGTCCGCGATCACTTGGCTTGGAGACATAGGTCGTAGCACATACTCCTTTCCTTTCATCTTGAAGCTATAGTGGTTTGTACGACCATTGTGGATGACGCCTCGGTCATATTGCCATGGCCGTCCAAGAAGAAGGTGGAAAACAATCATTGGGAGTACATCACACTCCAAAGTGTCTTCGTAAGCTCTGATCTTGAAAGAAACTTGAACTCTATGCTCGACTTGGATGGTGGCGGTGTCGCTTAGCCATTGAACCTTGTATGGGTGCGGGTGCTTCATCTTAACCAATTGGAGTTTGGAGCAAAGTTCTTCGCTTGCTAAGTTATGGAAACTCCCTCCATCGATGATGACCTTGACGGACCTTCCATTTATTCCGGCCTTGGTGTGGAAGATATGGCATCTTTGGTCCGTGTCTTGTTGATGTTGAAGAATCAAAACCATGGAGACAACAAGAGCGGGGCTCGAATCTTCGTCACAAAAGACTTGATCATATTCATCTTCGTTGTTCACTTGGCGGTGCATGGCTACTTGCTCAAGGGCTTCCATTTCTCCTTCACTCATTGAGTCATAGGTTCCGTCGTCATTGATGATCATGATGTGCTTGTTTGTGCACTCAAAGGACTTGTGGCCTCGGCCTTCGCATGTGAAGCATTTGAAGGAACTTGTCTTGATGGTCTCATCGGTTGGGGTAGATGATGATGAAGCTTTCGGTTTGAAGTTGCTTTTAGTAGGAGGACGACTTGAGCTTGTCAAAGTTTTCTTGTAACTTGACTTGCCGCTGTTGCTCGTAGATGGTTTTGTTGAGGTAGAAGGTGTTGGAGTCGTTGAAGATTGATTGTTGTAGAAACCGTAGGACTTGGATGAAAACTTGGCATACTTGAGGTCATCTTGCACTTGGCATTCCGCTTTTGTAGCTTGATGCACTAGCTCGATGAGGTTTGAGTATGGTTGGAAGTCGGCGATCTTCTTGATAGGGTGATTGAGTCCATTCAAGAAACATGCCATAGTTTGCTCATCATCTTCCGTGACACTGGTTCTTATCATGGCAATCTCCATTTCCTTTGTGACGCCCGGATAATTATGCTACAGTAAACCTACGCTAATGATGCCACGTCACTACGGTTACCGTTGCTAATCTCGCGTTAGATCGAAACCGATTCAAATTCAAATTCAAAAAAACAAACCAAACGGTAAAAGTTTTCAAACATTAAAACTAAAATGTTCGGGTAGTCTTAAATGATGCATAGGTAATTATGGTGGAGAGACCACACTTTTATGAAATGACTAAATACTCTAAAATGAATAAAACCATAGCAAAACAATTATTTAAATGATTTTAAATAATAAACAAATATTAAACTAGTTTATTTGACCACCAAACTTTTATGGTAGAGGACTGTTCTGAAACCTTGTTTTAGGAGCTATGGTCATATTTTATAAAGAACTAAAATAAAGTGTGACTAAAATAAAAAAACAGAAAGTAGTAAATAAAAAAAAGAAACAAGCAAAAAAAAAGAATGACCCCCCCTCTCCCGCGAGGCCTCGGCCCAGCAAGTTGGCCGGCCAGCCCACTACCCTCCCAAGCCTATATCCCCACTACACCCCTGAAACCCTAAATCCCCACCTCCCTCTCCCTCCAGCGCCACCAGGGGAGACCCCCATCGCACGTTCCCCTCTCCTCCCTCACTCCCCCTCGGTCCGGATCGGGCCCTGACCCCGATGCCCACCTCGTCGTCGGCGTCTCCCGACGCAGCCCCGCCCTTGCCGCCTCGACCCCGTCGCACACCTCGCTCCTCTCTCCTCTGGATCTGGAGACAGCCGCGCCCCAACGCCGACGTCGATGCCGCGTGCCACCCCGTCAATCCTCGTCGGCGCCCCGGAACCCGCTGCCATCGCCGGATTGACCTCGCCGTGGCCTCCTCGACCTCCTCCCGCTCGCCGCACTGCCTTGTCCCCTGCGCCGTCCGCCGCCCGCGCCGTGGCGGCGCTCTGTCTCGCCGGCGAGCAAGGCCCGTGGCCAGCGCTCGAGTTCCCCCCCAATCAGGCGCCCAACGCCCGTTAACCCGCATCAGCCCCTGGGGCCAATGACAAGGGTCCCCACGCCCCCTGAACGTTTAGAAGAAAAAGAGAGGAAAAATAAATAAATATAAAATAAAAATAAAAATAATTAATTAATTAAAGAAATAATTAACTTATATGATATTGATTAATTAAACTAATCAAATAACTAAATTAATTAAACATTAGTTATCTAATTAACCTAGTTAGTCAATTAGCTAATTAATTAGCCAATGACAGTGGGGCCCACCCTTAATTAATCCTGTTTAATAAAAACTAATTAAACATTAGGTACCTAATAACTAATTAAACTGATTAATAAATTAATTAGGTTATTGTACCTATGACATACGGGACCCACCTGCAGGGTTGACCTAGTCAACCTTTGGTCCTGCTGACATCATGCTGATGTCACGCTGACATCGTAATTGCAATTTCTAAATTAATTTAATTATGCTAATTTCTAGAAAAGGATTTAAAATCTTTAAAAATTAATATAAAATAATCCGTGGCTCGGATGAAAAAACTTTGTACATGAAAGTTGCACAGAACGACGAGACGAACCCGGATACGCAGCCTGTTCGTCCGCCGCGCATCCCTAACCTATCAAACCTGCAACATTCCCCCTCCGGTTCATGTGTCCAAAAACGCGAACCACCGGGGATACTTTCCCGGATGTTTTCCCCCTTCACCGGTATCACCTCGTACCGCGTTAGAACACGTCTAGCTCTGCCCGTTGTCCTGTTATGCACTTGCTTGCTATGTATTTACTGTTTCTTCCCCCTCTTCTCTCCGGTAGACCCCGTGATGATGCTGATGCCCCTGTGGTCGACTACATCACCGACGACCCCTCCTTCTTGTCTGAGCAACCAGGCAAGCCCCCCCCCCCTTGATCACCAGATATCGCCTACTCTGATCTATACTGCTTGCATTAGAGTAGTGTAGCATGTTACTGCTTTCAGTTAATCCTATACTGCTGCATAGCCTGTCCTTGCTACTACTGTTGTTACCTTTACCTGCTATCCTACTGCTTAGTATAGGATGCTAGTGTTCCATCAGTGGCCCTACACTCTTGTCTGTCTGCCATGCTATACTACTAGGCTGTGATCACTTCGGGAGGTGATCATGGATATATACTATACTTTAAACATGATACATGTGGTGACCAAAGTCGGGTTGGCTCGAGGAGTACCCGCGAGTGATTCACGGATTGGGGGCTGAAAGGACCTTTGTCCCGACGGCGCTCTGTGTGGATCTTTGTGGCGGAGCGGCATGGCAGTTCGGGGCTACCTGGGTGAGAGGTGAGCCTAGCCCTGTTGGTGTTCGCGGATACTGAACACGCTTAACGAGATCTGGGTATTTGATCTGAGTCTGGCCATTTGGTCTATACGCACTAACCAACTACGTGGGAAAGATATGGGCACCCGGCGTCGTGGTATCAGCCGAAGCCTTCGTGACGTCAACGACTGAGTGGCGCGTGCCGCATTGGATCGTAAGCTCGCACTTGTATTAAGGGGGCTAGATCTGCTTCCGGCCGCGTTCACAACGTGCAGGTGTGCTCAGGGAGATGGGCCCAGACCCCTTCGCGCCTAGGTTTAGACCGGCGTGCTGACCGCTCTGTTGTGCCTAGGTGGGGCTGCAACATGTTGATCTTCCGAGGCCGGGCATGACCCAGAAAAATGTGTACGGCCAAATGGGATCAAGCGTGTTGGGCTATGTGGTGCACGCCTGCAGGGAAGTTAATCTATTCGAATAGCCGTGTCCCTCGGTAAAAGGACGACCCGGAGTTGTACCTTGACCTTATGACAACTAGAATCAGATACTTAATAAAACACACCCTTCCAAGTGCCAGATATAACCCGGTGATCGCTCTCTAACAGGGCAACGAGGAGGGGATCGCCGGGTAGGATTATGCTATGCGATGCTACTTGGAGGACTTCAGTCTACGCTCTTCTATCTGCTGCAAGACGAAGGCGACCAGAAGCGTAGTCTTCGATAAGACTAGATATCCCCCTCTTATTCTGGCATTCTGCAGTTCAGTCCACTGATATGGCCCTTTACACATATATCCATGCATATGTAGTGTAGCTCCTTGCTTGCGAGTACTTTGGATGAGTACTCACGGTTGCTTTTCTCCCCCTTTTCCCCCTTTCCCTTCTACCCGGTTGCCGCAACCAGATGTTGGAGCCCAGGATCCAGACGCCACCGTCGACGACGACTCCTACTACTCTGGAGGTGACTACTACTACGTGCTGCCCGCTGACGACGACCAGGAGTAGTTAGGAGGATCCCAGGCAGGAGGCCTGCGCCTCTTTCGATTGTATCCCAGTTTGTGCTAGCCTTCTTAAGGCAACTTGTTTAACTTATGTCTGTACTCAGATATTGTTGCTTCCGCTGACTCGTCTATGATCGAGCACTTGTATTCGAGCCCTCGAGGCCCCTAGCTTGTATTATGATGCTTGTATGACTTATTTTATTTGTAGAGTTGTGTTGTGATATCTTCCCGTGAGTCCCTGATCTTGATCGTACACATTTGCGTGCATGATTAGTGAACGATTGAATTGGGGTTGTCACAAGTTAGTATCAGAGCCGACTGCCTATAGGAATCCCCCTTCCACAATCTTTGGCCGAAGTCGAGTCTAGACATTGAAACCTGTTTTACTAACATGGTTGTGCGGCCCATGGGCCCACGTCGCTATTTGGGTGCTATTAGGATCTTTTACTCCTCGATCTTTACTCTGGGATTCTAAACTTCGGGTTAAACGATCTTTACTAAAAATCTAACTTTAGGTTCTTGAAAATACTTTCTCCCGGAGAGCCCCTTCAGTCCAGATGATCGCCGGCTGCACCAGAAGATTTCGAAGATACTCTCCGATATTCTCTCGAGACCTTGTGCCCGTTGCTTTTGCAATTCCCTTCCACCGAAATATCCCTATGGATAAATACTTACACCTGTCGTGCTTACTTTTATTCCTAGTCGATCTTGTTATTACAGGATACCCCGAGAATATTTTGTGCCTACTGCCTTGCAGTTCTTTGCCACCTGAATACCCCTAAGAATAATTTCTCGCACCTTCTGAGTATCCGCTCATCCCCAGTTGTTCAGGTGTTTCACAAAAGTCTTTGAAATACTATTCAATCCTCCGAAAATCCTTAGCAGCTTTATTGCCCCGCAAATACTTGTCTACTTGCATTATGGATGCTTCCCCTATATATGGCAATATTCACTAGTATCTTTTGACACCATCATTTTGATCCTACTGATTCAACATGTGTGTGAATGCACACAATCATCTATCAACCCTTCTAAATTATCTTTCTGGCTCAGACATCATTTTCGAACATGAGCTGGTTCCTGACCAAACTATTTGTCGTCAATTGTGCCTCTGGTCTATCCAACTTATCCATCCTTGATCAGAGTGTCTGCTTCTGATCCCTTGTTTTGGAAATCATAATTCCTTTGTTATCTAAGCATTGAATTATTCGGATGTTCTATAATATGATGCCCGTGCATTCTTCTTCCTCTGGTTGAGTACCGATGCTCACCTCAGATCCCTTGTGGACCATCGGTTCCTTTGTTGGATTTTATCCGATAGTGTCCTTCATATTGAATAACCTTGAGAGCCTTTCCATGCCTTTGGTAAATCGTATCATCTGCTTTTGAAGCATGCTCTACTTTCGAGCTTGTATTATTTACTCTGAAGTTTGTGGTATATGTTCCTAAGATGCCCTGATGGGTTGAATCTATGCCTTCCTTAATATGTGTGAACTCGGAAGTTTTCACGGGTCATACTCATCTGGTATTTCACCAGGTAAAACTTTCAACACTAATGCCATTATTGAAACGAGAAGTGAATGTAAGGTTATGCTTTGGAGAAGTGGGAGTCGACCTTGAACTTTGTGTTCATGCCCATGGACCCGAGGTGGAACTTATCATGGAAGCTTCTTGTAGCAATAATAATCCCCTTGTGATAACTTCTTCTCTTATCTATGCTTGGTCCCTTGCAACCGTGGTTCCGACCATGATTGTTTTTCTTTGGTCCCATTTCTCGGACAAGTTAAATCGCTTGTCTTATCCAGATCAATGTGCCTGCCCAACCTCGATTCTGCTCAACCTTCGAGTATTCCCCTATGGTATCTCGAGAATATCATGGAACTGCATAACTTCTTATGGGTTCTTCATCAACTGTTATTTCTCACTGGTCCCAAATTTCTTGGGTTCTGGATTGTCGTCAATCGAGAACACCGAATAGTGAATCGGGTCCGCACTCTGATTCAGTAACTGTAAGTGATTTTCGTTGCTTACGAGTTTATTAACCCTTCAAGTCATCCCCAGGCCTGATCGGCTATATCATTTTCGTACTAAATTTTAACTTTGCTACCTGGCCCTTCTCCCTGTAGCAAAATTTTCAATGATGAGGTAAGCTTACGTCCATCTTCCTCGTCATATCATTTCTCCTTGAACAACAAAC
The DNA here is from genome assembly GCA_032464435.1 of Aegilops umbellulata. NCBI lineage: Eukaryota > Viridiplantae > Streptophyta > Magnoliopsida > Poales > Poaceae > Aegilops > Aegilops umbellulata. The sequence goes on from CP136056.1 coordinate 133,247,475, forward strand.
ATGATTTCGAGTTTGTGTCATACCCTTGGTTCCAATAACCTTTCGCTTCATCATTCCTGTGACTTGATGTCATCACCGGTCGATTACATATTCATGAAATCTCTCAACAAATGTGTCATGATCATCATCAGCATTCTGAGATCTTATAGGATATCAATTGAATTCATGATGAGAAATACCATCCTTGCCCTCGATGAATTTTATTATCATCGACCACTTTATTGCCTTCCCTCCAACACAAACTTGTTCGTGTTCTGTGTTATACCTTGAGTTCCTTGCTATCCAGCATTTGTTCTTCTTTACCTTGGAGTATTACTGTCTTCTATATCAAGAAGGTGGTGAGGATTGCTCCACCTCTTAAAAATTCTTGGTATAGTGATACTTCTCACCATCATCATTCTTCCTTGGTTCCCGTGTTGATTCTAGCCGGGATACCAATAGGTGAACGCTGTTGCTTGGATTCTGTACTTCTAGCAACCATATCGCTTTGTAGTTAATGGTCGACATTTCATTCTTAGACCATTGGTTATCGAATCACCATTCTAACATCGGTCATGCTACCTAAGTCCATATTTCGGTACACCTTTCAACCAATGTTTAGATTGTGTATGTTTCCCTCAAGCATACATCATTTGTCATTTGATCTGAAAAATGTTATCTCCTTGTTCACATGATTGTGGAAATCCATCTTTTTGGAATTATCGATGAATGGTCGCCGAGTCTATCAGCCACCCCCCCTCATCCTCTCCTTGGTTTAATGATGATGAACCCTTGTCTCGGAACTCACTTCCATAGTCATTTCCCGAGAATCTTACATTGTCGTCTCGTCAGTTGGTGTTGCACCTTTTCTTCTCAAGCATCCTGAGCCTGAGGTATCCTGACGCCAATCAGATCTGAATCTCGGTCAGATATGATGGTTGGAATATATTTCCAAGAGTTATAACATTGGTCTTTATATGACCCGGTAAGGTGATGTCATGCCCAGCACACCTGGCCGGAGGACATATTGTTATAGTTTTCCTTCTTGGCAAGGTTAGTCATTCTTCCGTGAGGAAATTGTAAGACTTATTCTATAAGTTGTTCCTGATGGATCCTTTTTGTTTCCAAAGTCTGATCTTCACCTGTTGACCATGTCAATACTATCTCGAAGCATGTCTATGGTACTCCGATTTTCAACAGGAACATTTGAAGCCCAATACTAAATATTTCCTGCTCAATTATCCAAACACCACTGTATGGGTAATGTCATGAAATTTCTCTCCCCTTATCTAAATGGTTTTCTACTTCCTATCCTGTCATGGATATCATGCTCTGTTTGTCCTTGGGAAGGATATATCCCTGAAACATGTGTTTAAACACATTTTCCTTTCCATTGTTCTGTTTAATCTGATGATCACCTTTTCCTTTCCATGGCTTTGTTTAACCTTACTGGTGATCTATATGACCTAAGCAGTATTATTCTCCTGCTTAGGTAAGCACCTCATTGAACCACTCTGTCAGTAAGAACCTGTTAATATGGTTGATAACGTTCTGGTAACCACCGATGGACGAGAACTTTACCTATTGGTTTGCCTCGTTCAACGAGCAGGAAGATGGTTCTCTTCGTCCCTCGCCCTTGGTACTGATGTTGCCGACATAATTGATAGGCTATCCTTTGACATGCCTTGTTATCTTGACTGTGCAAAATATCACCGCCCTTTCTACCTTTAACCCACATGGTGGGCCCATAACCCACAGTTCCACAGGATCAAAACCTGACTCTCATGTACACCCCCTGTTTCCAAGATTGATCCTCGCGCGTGGACTCGTTTGTAATTCACGAGCCACTTTCAGGTCTGATATCGGACACAATACTTATTCCCATTGCTTTGACCCTTTCACGCCCTATAACAGGCATCGAACGATTGCCTGCCCGCTCGAAACTTCCCAGGTTACCTCTTTATTTTGCTCTCGATATTTTCTTAAGTTTCGATTCGAGAGTTACTATCCGCCACCCTCCTTGATGTTCTCTACCAGATACGTGACCTTGTAGAGGTCAGTTCTTCTGGAGATACCCCTTATCATTTTTTGTAAGTACGATGGAGTTCCCCAAGAAAGGATGCCGACTTCCTCATGATGACCTGAAGCAGAGAAATTAAGACATCAACGTAATGGATCGACCTCTCCAAGAAGAGCAACCAAGACCGAGAAGATTCGTTAGAATTTCGTAACCAAATCTTTTTCCCCTCACTCTACCTCTTAAATCTCGGGACGAGATTTCTTGTAGTGGAGGAGAATTGTGACGCCCGGATAATTATGCTACAGTAAACCTACGCTAATGATGCCACGTCACTACGGTTACCGTTCCTAATCTCGCGTTAGATCGAAACCGATTCAAATTCAAATTCAAAAAAAACAAACCAAACGGTAAAAGTTTTCAAACATTAAAACTAAAATGTTCGGGTTGTGTTAAATGATGCATAGGTAATTATGGTGGAGAGACCACACTTTTATGAAATGACTAAATACTCTAAAATGAATAAAACCGTAGCAAAACAATTATTTAAATGATTTTAAATAATAAACAAATATTAAACTAGTTTATTTGACCATCAAACTTTTATGCTAGAGGATTGTTTTGAAACCTTGTTTTAGGAGCTATGGTCATATTTTATAAAGAACTAAAATAAAGTGTGACTAAAATAAAAAAAATAGAAAGTAGTAAATAAAAAAAAAGAAACATGCAAAAAAAAGAATAACCCCCCTCTCCCGCGGGGCCTCGACCCAGCTAGTTGGCCGGCCAGCCCACTACCCTCCCAGGCCTATATCCCCACTACACCCCCGAAACCCTAAATCCCCACCTCCCTCTCCCTCCAGCGCCACCAGGGGAGACCCCCATTGCACGTTCCCCTCTCCTCCCTCACTCCCCCTCGATCCGGATCGGGCCCCGACCCCGGTGCCCACCTCGCCGTCGGCGTCTCCCGACACAGCCCCGCCCTTGCCGCCTCGACCCCGTCGCACACCTCGCTCCTCTCTCCTCTGGATCTGGAGACAGCCGCGCCCCGACGCCGACGCCGATGCCGCGTGCCACCCCGTCGATCCTCGTCGGCGCCCCGGAACCCGCTGCCGTCGCCGGATCGACCTCGTCGTGGCCTCCTCGACCTCCTCCCGTTCGCCGCGCTGCCCTGTCCCCTGCGCCGTCCGTCGCCCGCTCTGTGGCGGCGCTCTGTCTCGCCGGCGAGCAAGGCCCGTGGCCAGCGCCCGAGTTCCCCCCCCCCCCCAATCGGGCGCCCAACGCCCGTTGTCCAGTATCAGCCCCTGGGGCCAATGACAAGGGGCCCCACGCCCCCTGAACGTTTAGAAGAAAAAGAGAGGAAAAATAAATAAATATAAAATAAAATTAAAAATAATTAATTAATTAAAGAAATAATTAACTTAAATGATATTGATTAATTAAACTAATCAAATAACTAAATTAATTAAACATTAGTTATCTAATTAACCTAGTTAGTCAATTAACTAATTAATTAGCCAATGACAGTGGGACCCACCCTTAATTAATCATGTTTAATTAAAACTAATTGAACATTAGGTACCTAATTAACTAATTAAACTGATTAATAAATTAATTAGGTTATTGTACCTATGACATCCGGGACCCACCTGCAGGGTTGACCTAGTCAACCTTTGGTCCTGCTGACATCATGCTGATGTCACGCTGACATCGTAATTGCAATTTCTAAATTAATTTAATTATGCTAATTTCTAGAAAAGGATTTAAAATCTTTAAAAATTAATATAAAATAATCCGTGGCTCGGATGAAAAAACTTTGTACATGAAAGTTGCACAGAACGACGAGACGAACCCGGATACGCAGACTGTTCGTCTGCCGCGCATCACTAACCTATCAAACCTGCAACATTCCCCCTCCGGTTCATGTGTCCAAAAACGCGAACCACCGGGGATACTTTCCCGGATGTTTTCCCCCTTCACCGGTATCACCTCGTACCGCGTTAGAACACGTCTAGCTCTGCCCGTTGTCCTGTTATGCACTTGCTTGCTATGTATTTACTGTTTCTTCCCCCTCTTCTCTCCGGTAGACCCCGTGACGATGCTGATTCCCCTGTGGTCGACTACGTCACCGACGACCCCTCCTTCTTGTCTGAGCAACCAGGCAAGCCCCCCCCCCCTTGATCACCAGATATCGCCTACTCTGATCTATACTGCTTGCATTAGAGTAGTGTAGCATGTTACTGCTTTCAGTTAATCCTATACTGCTGCATAGCCTGTCCTTGCTACTACTGTTGTTACCTTTACCTGCTATCCTACTGCTTAGTATAGGATGCTAGTGTTCCATCAGTGGCCCTACACTCTTGTCCGTCTGCCATGCTATACTACTAGGCTGTGATCACTTCGGGAGGTGATCATGGATATATACTATACTTTAAACATGATACATGTGGTGACCAAAGTCGGGTTGGCTTGAGGAGTACCCGCGAGTGATTCACGGATTGGGGGCTGAAAGGACCTTTGCCCCGACGGCCCTCTGTGTGGATCTTTGTGGCGGAGCGGCATGGCAGTTCGGGGCTACCTGGGTGAGAGGTGAGCTTGGCCCTGTTGGCGTTCGCGGATACTTAACACGCTTAACGAGATCTGGGTATTTGATCTGAGTCTGGCCATTTGGTCTATACGCACTAACCAACTACGTGGGAAAGATATGGGCACTCGGCGTCGTGGTATCAGCCGAAGCCTTCGTGACGTCAGCGACTGAGTGGCGCGCGCCGCATTAGATCGTAAGCTCACACTTGTATTAAGGGGGCTAGATCTGCTTCCGGCCGCGTTCGCAACGTGCAGGTGTGCTCAGGGCGATGGGCCCAGACCCCTGCGCGCTTAGGTTTAGACCGGCGTGCTGACCGCTCTGTTGTGCCTAGGTGGGGCTGCGACGTGTTGATCTTCCGAGGCTGGGCATGACCCAGAAAAGTGTGTCCGGCCAAATGGGATCAAGCGTGTTGGGCTATGTGGTGCACCCCTGCAGGGAAGTTAATCTATTCGAATAGCCGTGTCCCTCGGTAAAAGGACGACCCGGAGTTGTACCTTGACCTTATGACAACTAGAACCGGATACTTAATAAAACACACCCATCCAAGTGCCAGATATAACGCGGTGATCGCTCTCTAACAGGGCAACGAGGAGGGGATCGCTGGGTAGGATTATGCTATGCGATGCTACATGGAGGACTTCAGTCTACTCTCTTCTACCTGCGGCAAGACGGAGGCGACCAGAAGTGTAGTCTTCGATAAGACTAGCTATCCCCCTCTTATTCTGGCATTCTGCAGTTCAGTCCACTGATATGGCCCTTTACACATATATCCATGCATATGTAGTGTAGCTCCTTGCTTGCGAGTACTTTGGATGAGTACTCACGGTTGCTTTTCTCCCCCTTTTCCCCCTTTCCCTTCTACCCGGTTGCCGCAACCAGATGCTGGAGCCCAGGATCCAGACGCCACCGTCGACAACGACTCCTACTACTCTGGAGGTTCCTACTACTACGTGCTGCCCGCTAACGACGACCAGGAGTAGTTAGGAGGATCCCAGGCAGGAGGCCTGCGCCTCTTTCGATTGTATCCCAGTTTGTGCTAGCCTTCTTAAGGCAACTTGTTTAACTTATGTCTGTACTCAGATATTGTTGCTTCCGCTGACTCGTCTATGATCGAGCACTTGTATTCGAGCCCTCGAGGCCCCTGGCTTGTATTATGATGCTTTTATGACTTATTTTATTTGTAGAGTTGTGTTGTGATATCTTCCCGTGAGTCCCTAATCTTGATCGTACACATTTGCGTGCATGATTAGTGTACGATTGAATCGGGGGCGTGACATCCTTGTAGTACTCTTCAACGCTCTTGGTTCCTTGCTAGAGTAGTTGGAGTGTCTTGAACAGGTCGCGGTTGTAGTAGTTTGGCACGAATCATGCTCTCATGACATCCTTCATTTGTGCGCAAGTTGTCATGGGTGCACTACAAAAAGAATACACTTCCGTGATGATACGTGTTTGTCATAGTAGGTCGCTTTTTTTGTCATGCATGTACATCCATGACAAATTTATGACAGAATCAAGATAGTCATACATGTGCTGTCGTAGAAGTGTTCCATGACATTACCAAAATTATCATCACAGAAGTGTCCACTTCCATGAAGATAAATCGCGCGTCATAGAAGTGCTTTCGTCAAGGGTGACCGACACGTGGCATCCACCGTAACGGAACGCCGTTAAGCTATGGGGTCGGGTTTTGGATCCGATAACCCGTTAACAGCCTCGACCAATGGGAAATTTCCACGTGTAAAATTTTTATTGGCCGGACGAAACACGTGTCAGCTCGTCAGTGGGTCAGATAGGCGCCTATGATACGTCGACACGTGGCACGGCCCAACAGAGGCCCATTCCTGTGAAAACGCCGGCCCGTTTGACTTGGTCAAAAGCTGGCGGGCGGGCCCATGGAAAGCCTGTTAACGGCCTGTTCGAATATAGCCCATTTACAACCCGCTAACCCAAGGCCCGTTAAGCCCTATCCGAATTAGGCCCAGTAGCGTCATCTGGGCCAACCAATATGATTCCAGTCCATTTTCACTTCTGGCCCATGTATGGCCCATGACGTCTATCGGCCCATATGACCCTATGTAACTCTTGGCCTACTAACGGCCCGTGGTGAATTTGGCCCGTAATGAACAGTGTATCACTTTACACCCATTAACGGCCCGTGGTGATACTGGCCCGTAATGAACAGTGTATCACTTTATACCAATTAACGGCCCGTTATTCCGTTGGGCCGTTTCCAGCCCATGTTATCTTTCGGCCTTCTCAGAGCCCATTTATTCTTGGGCTCATTTCCAGCATTCGTTTACTTACGGCCCGTTACTGTCATTTTTTGCTTGTGGGCCAAATTCAGCCCGTGGTTACAGTCGGCCCGTTTGTGGTTCATTAATACGTTGGGTCGATTTCATAGCGTCATCAAATACGGCCTATTAACGATGTCCCGTTATGGTCGGCCCATGAACGGACGATTCCAACTCAAGCCCGTTTACGGCCATAATGCGGTCTGTTTGGCCCATGTTTGGCCAATCGATTATACGGCCCGTATAAGACCCATTGCTAATACGGCCCGCAGAAGGCCAATTGTTTCTACGGCCCGTAGAAGGCCCATTGTTTCTACGGCCCGTAGAAGGCCCACTGTTTCTACGGGCAGTAGGAGGCCCAGTGTCACTACAGTAAATATTAGCCCATGGTTATTGTGGCCTAGTTTTAAAAAATAGGTTATTGCAGCCACTAACTAACCGCGAAAAAAGAACTGCAATGACTACAAGCAAACAAATAAACAAGATAACAAGGAAATAAATAAGCAAGCAACTAACGCTAGGCTATCACGGCTATTACACATATTACATCCACTGGGCATCAAAGTTCGCCACCAGTGCAAATATAGGGAACGAAGCAGCATATCATATACACTGGTTGTCAAAGTTGGCGACTAACGCAAATAAACGCCACAGCAAAACAAATCCAGAACTGAAACCACTTCAGAAGATCTCAAGAAACAATATCCTGGGTACCCATAATGCTGGCAAGATGCTTAGCAAGCTTATTAACTTTCTCTTGTTTGGCGCTTAAATCCTCCAGCACTTGCTGTTGCACCAGAAAACATGCATCTGAATTCTGCAGGGACTTCCTCAGTCCTTCAGCTTCCTATCGTAGCACATCTAATCGATGTATTTCAACTTGAAGCTGAGACTCAAGAAGACGAACTGATTCAGGCAGCGAGTTCGAAGAGCTTGTGCCAGCAGTAGTGGCCAGTAACTCAAACACTACATCAAGACAGGACTTTTGGGTTTCCTCACTGTCGTCAAGATAGTTTTTATCAACTTTCTTGGAGACCAACAGGGATGTCTCACTATCTTGAACCTTATCTGCATTACTTCCTTTACCATTGGATAACGCGGTATTGTTCTCCAATATTTTGTCCGCATTCTAAAAGAGAAACAAGCAGACACATCACATGTTTACCATGTTGTATATGAAACTCATTTTGGTAAATGAGTTCAGTAGTAAAGTGGACAGGATAACAACATGAAACAAACATATATCTATGTACCATGGTCACTTTATGGTCTATATCATTCTAGTTTTTGTTGCCAAATCAAGATAGAGACACAGTTCAAATAATATTTGTTCAAGACAAAGCAGAATAGATAGAATATAAGTGTGGGTAACTATAGAGCAACAACAACACTTGTAATGTGCATGACATGAGAACATAACTATTTATTCAATTGAAACTGAAATCAACATAGAGCAGGTTACAACAGCAAACCAGTTAAAGAAACAGGTTTAAAACATACCTGTTGCGCCATTGGAGTTTCAATTCCATCCTTCTAATTTGAAAATAGTTGGTATGAGTAAATACAGTCATGCAAGAGCAAAGGAGTATGAACCATAGCTACAGAACCTGACCTAAGAACAAATCTTCTTCTCCTTTAAGCGTTGAGTTGGGATTCAGAGTGGTGGTCCTCGTGCTTTGGGCACTGTAGTTCCCTTACTAACTGCTCGTGTTTGGGTGCTCTGTGGTGGAGACGGTGCTGTGTCAACTGGAACTGGGTTACTATCTGCCGGGGTTGGGGTTAGAAGGGGTGTAGCTGGTTCTCTGTCCAACTGGGTAGGGGTACAATCTGCGAGAGTATGGGTTATGTGCGGTGGATCTGGTCCTTGGGCAAGTACAACCGTGGTTCTATCTGCATCAACTGGTAGCACTATCTTTTCTGAAGACCGTGTTGTTACTCCCTTAGATACCGCCATCACGCTCTCCAATTCAAATGGCTTGTAAACAAGAAAAGTAATTGAAAGTATATACATTGTATGATAGACAGGTGCAATGGATAGTGGGGAATAAAAGAGGGCATGAAATAATTCATATTTATGTTGTCTAACCAAACAGGATAGCATGACACAGTTTCACATATATGATGGCTAACTAAACAGGATAGCATGGCACAATTTTACATTATGATGGCTAACTAAAAAAGATGGAAAGACATAGTTCAAAATATGAGACTATTTAAACAGGATGACAAGACATAACTATGTAATGTGTTTATTAAATAGGTTGGCATGCCATAATTCACATACAATCACGGATAGAATGCATAATTCAAAATATGATGACTGTAAACACTAAACAGGATGAGATGATATAACTATATGATGTCTTTATTAAATGGGTTGCCATGCCATAATTCAGATAGATGATGTGTATGTACTATGTAAACATGATGGCATGATATAATTCAAATATATGATTTATATAGTAAGCAAGTAAGCAGATGGCAATCCATATATGATGTAAAAACTAAGCAATGCAACACAACATGCATGACATGGGTAATATAACCCTGCCAAGTTTGAGCATAGACCTCAGGGGGAAAATAGGACTGGTCATCAGTCTCTAAATCCTCCTCTGAGGAGCTCTCTGTAACCAGCAAGATGTCTGCTTCAGCATGTAGCATTGTCTGCTCTGAATACATTGTTTTCACTCCAGATACTTCCATTACCGCTTCAAATGGCTGATGCACAGGAAGAGTAGTTGAATATACAAACGTTGTCGACAAATGGAACACGTAATACAAAAAAAATGATAGCTTGATATAATTCACATACATGATGATTGGCTAAACAGCATGGCATTGCATAATTCACATATATAATGCCTTTGCAACAAGATAGCATTGTATAATTCACATATATAATGTCTCGCAACAAGATGGCAATGCATAATTCACATATATGGTAATTAGACACTGAACAAGTGGCATTCACACAAAGCATGTCTAAACTAATCAAATGACATAGCAATGCGAGACACCACACGCACGATATGAGCAACATAACCCTGCCAAGTTAGAACATACACCTCGGGGGGGGGGAGGGATAGGACTGGTCATCTGTCTCTGAATCCTCCTCTGAGGAGCTATCCGTAACCAGCGAGATATGCGCTTCGTCAGATAGCATAGTCTTCTCTAAAGACCTTGTTTAACTCCAGAATTTGCCATCACCGTGTCAAATGGCTGATGCACACGAAGAGCAGTTGAATGTAATAACTTTTTTGACAAATGTAATATGTAACCAAAAAAAGGATGGCCTGATATAATTTACATATAATATGACTGGCTAAGTAGTATGGCATTGCAAAATTCACATATATGATGCCTGGCTAAACAAGATGGCGTTGCATAATTCACATAAACGATGAATAAACTAAACAGATGGCATTCGCACAAAGGATGTCTAAACTAAGCAGATGACATATTTGATGTATAAAGTAAGCAATGCAAGACACCATATGCATGATATAACCAACATCAGCATGCCAAGTTAGAGCGAAGACCTCAGGGGGTAAATAGGAGTTGTCTTCTCCTTCTGAATCCCCCTCAGAACAGATATCTTCCTCTCCATTACAATTCGAAATGCATGGAGGGGGGGCTGCCTTTGCGCCTACCATGGAGCGACATCTGCATGAAATTTTATTGCCACGCAAGGCTCGTCTCTTTTGCTCTACATGTTTAGTTCCATTGTTTACAATAACTGTCATGCATAGGAATAAAACATAGTGAGATTATGTAAGGAGTGCATGCAGAAATCCAGAGTGATGGTAGCAACCTGTGGATAGACCCAAAACCAATAGTAGCATGCAGATAATGGCTTCAGTTAAAAAATACAGATAATGGCTTCTTTACTGTTTGTTTCCCACCCAACATGAAACTCATAGTAGACACCAGAGATTAACGAGATAGTAGATAGATACTATTGATAGCGGCCCCGATATGTACCCCACAACCATTTAAAGACTCAAGTTTGACCATTAGTTTGGAGCTGACTCAGAGTCTAATCGGTGAACAGGACGATAAAGTAGCATGTAATATTATGCGATGCATAACGTAAACAGACACGAAAGAGTGAGACCTCTCTTGCGGACCCGTGTAGTCCTCGAGGTCATCTGCTCGGTTGATGATGGTAGTGCAGTGTTCATGGCTGCCAGCGGCGGGGAAGAAGATCTGAGGCGGCGAAAGATAGTCTGGAGGCCGGATCCCTGTTGTGCTGGACCCTTCTGTCGTTGGAGAAGTTGAGCAGGGGTGGATGACGGTGCAGCAGGAGCAGGACAAACCATGCAAGGTTTTCTTTGACAACTATGTGTAAGAGAAGTAATTCTGTAAGGGCTCGTTTGAATTGGAGGATTCCAACAATGCAGGGATAGGAAATAGGCAGGAATAGGATAGGAATGCACGTGCAAAACAGAGAATTTAAAAACATAGGATTTCTGCCAATCTGGGTGTTTGATTCACAACAATTGGAAGATCACAGGATGCAAATAAGCATGGTGACATTAAGTCAAACCACAAGAAAATGTACGGTTATAATGCTATTATGCTACTATCTCTTAGTCTTGTGCTTCATGAATAGGAATTTGAAAAGGAGGACAAGTGAAAATTAAAATTCCTACGTTTTTTCTTTGAAGGAGGCACTAAAGGAAAAAATTCGTGTGCTCAGTGGACAATATATATAACATGTAGAGTAAAAAAGAGATGCAACAAGTGTAGAACCTCTTTGGCGAAGCCATGTCGATCTCAGCGTGATTGGTTTGGCCGGTGAGGATGCTCTGGCTGACTTGGCTGTCGGAGGAGGGGAAGAAGATCTTAGGCGTCTGGAGATGGAGCCCGAGGTACTGCTCCGCTGTGATGGAGGGTTTCATCGTTGGAGCAGCTCCGGTGAGTTGTACGACGCCTAGGCTGAAGCAGGACAAGAGAGACAACGAACAACGTTAACCTGAGTGGAATTCTAATAGCATCTCCAATACATGACGTAAAATAAAAAACCACAAAGTGCTAGATGTAAAATACATCAGCCGCTCATCTCTGAACTTAACTGTCGAAACTGAACTTAACTGTCGAAACTGAACTTAACTGTCGAAACTGAATTTTGCTGTCAAAACTGAATTTTGCTGTCGAAACTAAACGCACTAGCAAGGTGAGGCTACACGTCGGTCGATTGACTTTTTCATCTCTGGTCAGTCGATTTTGCAGCCGTTGTATACGAAATCAAGGGCATGCGGTTCATCTTCAACCTCCACCCACCTGAGCCGGCCAAACAGCAGCCCCCCGCCGCTCGCGGCTGGCGGTGCACCGCCCCGCCCGCCCCGAAAACACTCCCCACTGCCGGTCCGCCGCCGCCCCGGCCATCCCTCTAGGCCACCCCGTGCTGAGCTTTTTCTCCGGCGATCCCCACGCCACCGCCCCGCCAACGCCCCGCCACCGCCGGCGACCACCGCCCCCATCCTGAACCCTAAGATAGATAGTGGGGTATCTCTTCGGCGAGCCCCCCTCCTCGCTGCGGCTGGTTCTTCCTTCACCCCGGCGAGCCCCCCTCCCCCCACCACCTGAAAATCGACTGACCCAAAAGTCGATTCAGTCGACTGAAGTGTAGCTAAATCGGAGCAGCATCGCAAGCAAGAGCAAGAGCGAGAGCAGCAGCGCGAGCAAGAGCAATAGCAAGAGCAGACCAGGCAGGGCACTGAGAGCAAGAGCAGAGTAGCAGCGCGAGCGAGAGCTAAAGCAGCAGCAGGTCCTACTGATGTGGACGTCACCGCCGAGGGAGCGACGCCATGGAGGAAGTGGCCGGCGACGCCTCCGTGGATGGAGCCGCGCCGTGTCGGCTCGGGACCGAGCGCCGGCAGCACCGTGAGATCGAATCAAGAAGAAAATGCGGCGATTAGTGTACAACCTCTTTGGTGGCGTTGATTAGGCCGCAGCTTCATCCGAGGAAACGGTGATGATGATGCTCTTCTGGTGGTGTAGGTGAAGACGGCGGTGTGGGAATGGAGGTGGCGCGAAATACGAGGGGAACGTCGGGGCAGCTCCTTGGAGGTGGAGGACGGGGTGGCTGAACCGGCGGGACGATGAGAACGATGACGGATCCTCATCCGGTACGGTGGATGAGGGACGTCGAGGTGTTGTTGTGGACGACGTCGTCGAGGAAGAGGCTCCGGCTGGGAGGCAGACGGAGCAGGGTGTGGGGTTTCGTCACGGGTTTTCACGGCCTCGGTGTATGAATGGGTGGGCGGATGGGATGGCAGTGGGGAACCATGGCTTAGAGATGCGCTTGTGCGAAATGTGGGGTAAGCTACGAAAGTACCCCCACCGATTTGAGGCGGTTCTTTCGGTTCAGGGGTACCACGGGCATTTCGCGTGTCTGGATTTCACAGGAGGTGGGAGTTTTCGCGCGCGTTGTAATTTCGGAATAGCAAGGCACGGGTTGAGATGGAGGGAGTTGTCGGAGCACAACGAGACAAAGATATATCTTACATATTTCGGGCTAACAATGCACGGGTTGAAATTTCCGGACAAGCCTAACGTGTACTGTCCTAAATGAATGCGCCCTACAAATGTCATTCAAAACTTTGAATTCATGTTATGTTCAATTAAAATATTTCACTACGTGTATAATGCATGCAACCTACTACTCAAATGAACGTTTTAGTGCATTCCAAACGTATATACTACCGCTTTAATATGAACTAAATTTGAAATCGTTTCTCTATTTGAATAAGATCTATAGTAATGATTGTTGTGAAGTCAAAGCATTTGAATTCGTTTCTCTGTTTTAATAAGATCTACAATCATCATTATTGTCAAGTTAAACCATCGTTTGTGTATTATCTTCACAGCACACCACATGATTAGTATCGAGTTACATATGAACTATGTGTACTCCTATATGAACTCCAACTAGATTTTTTGAATCCACTTTTTTTTGATTTCAAATCACATTACATTTCTAGCTCTAGCTAGATCTTCATAATCTAAACCATGTCTCATATGTATAATGTGTTTATCACATTATGTATGGTGCCCCGCCACCTACGCCTACAAGTATTTAGATGTGAGTTGAAAACACCACACATTACCACAAATTCAAATAATATATGAGAATGTTCGATATATAGTATTGTTTAGATTGTTCGATATTTAGTTGTAAGCTGCGAACGCCACACATTATCACAAATTCAAATAAAATGTGAGATAGTTTGATGTATAGTATGGTTTAGATTGTTCGGCATTTAGCTGTGAGTTGCAAACGCCATGCATTATCACATTATGGTATAACATGTGCACAGCACGTGTATCACCGCTATTTTCATGCATGCAATGTTTAAAACACTATGATCTCCTATTCAAATATATGAATCCGCTTTCATATGAAATTATGATATTTGTTAGTCTCTTACACCCACACAATCCTCTAACCTTTGTAGCTACCACTAACTTTCTCTCGTGCATGCACATGCCCTCCTCGCCCTCCCCCTCCCTCGGCATTCTATCCACCCGGCGCATTCATTTTTTTGTTTAGGTCGTTCTCCCAGAGTATCCACAACTCCTTTCCTACACACACCGGTCGATAAACCTCTCCAGCGGTGCCTGCCTAGAACAAACAAACACACCTTCAATCTCCTCCTTTATGTGTCCTTGCCACGTGTCTCTCATACGGTCAGACACACGTGTAAGCTCTCGCCCCTCTTTTCATCGCTCTCACAACCGCAGACTCCTCCCCCTATCTAGCTAGTAGTTGGGCCTCTCGCACCACCTCCTAGCTCCATTCTCTCTGTCTATCCGTCTCGCTGGGCCTTATTTGCATCTAACAAATGGACGTACACCGACCGATCTCTCGCTATACATATAGCTAGCTAGGTCCTTATAACTCATTTTTACCCACACGTCAATCGATCTACCTCAATAGTTGCGTCTCTCCCTTCCTCCGACAAACAACAATTGATCTATCGATGTAGTTAGGCTTGCTTACCAAACACATGGTACCCCTTCATCATCCATTGATGCGTCCCGACAGATCTATCACGCACAAGCACACACAGAAACACATCCCCACTCTTATTGATAACATTGCAGCTCCACCCTCAGTTTGTCTAGTAGGCCTCTCCCATCATCTTCGAGAAGCAACTCCATCACCCATCCAGCACTCTACCCCTCTCCCTCTAAGGGAGTCCTGGATTAGGGGGTGTTCGGATAGCCGAACTATACCTTCAGCCGGACTCCAGGACTATGAAGATACAAGATTGAAGACTTCGTCCCGTGTCCGGAAGGATCTTTTCTTGGCGTGGAAGGCAAGCTAGGCGTGCGGATATTCGAGATCTCCTACCATTGTAATCGACTCTGTGTAAACCCTAACCCTATCCGGTGTCTATATAAACCGGGGGGTTGTAGTCCGTAGGACAACCATCATCATACACAATCATACCATAGGCTAACTTCTAGGGTTTAGCCTCCTTGATCTCGTGGTAGATCCACTCTTGTACTACCCATATCATCAATATTAATCTAGCAGGAGTAGGGTTTTACCTCCATCGAGAGGGCCCGAACCTGGGTAAAATAAAGTGTTCCTTGTCTCATGTTACCATCCGACCTTGACGCACAGTTCGGGACCCCCTACCCGAGATCCGCCGGTTTTGACACCGACATTGGTGCTTTCATTGAGAGTTCCTCTGTGTCGTCACTTTTAGGCCTCATGGCTCCTTTGATCATCAACAACGACGAGGTCCAGGGTGAGACTTTCCTCCCCGGACAAATCTTCGTCTTCGGCGGCTTCGCTCTGCGGACCAATTCGCTTGGTCATCTGGAGCAGATCGAAAGCTACGCCCCTGGCCATCAAGTCAGGTTTGGAAGCTTAAACTACACGGCTGATATCCGCGGAGACTTGATCTTCGACGGGTTCGAGCCATAGCCAAGCGCGCCGCGCTATTCCGAGGGGCATGATATAGCTCTGCCTCCGAATAGCACCCTGGAGGCCGCACACGCTCCGGCCCCGATCTTTGACTCGGAGCCCGCTGCGTTCTCTGAGGATGAACGGTTGGACGTCACCTCGCGGTCTGCGATCTCAAAGGCGATCGATCCGAACGCCAGCCCCGTACTCTACATGGCCCAGGACTCCAAGGAGTCGGACTCTTCTCCGAACTCCGAGCCTTCCGCGCCCCCGCCGATCGAATCTGATTGGGCGCCTGTAATGGAGTTCACTGCCGCGGACATCTTTCAGTGCTCACCTTTCGGTGATATCCTGAATTCCCTCAAGTCTCTCTCTTTATCAGGAGAGCCCAGGTCGGACTATGGTCTGCGAGGTTGGGATTCGGGCGACGAATAAATTCAAAGCCCACCCACCACCCACTTCATAGCCACTGTCGACGATTTAGCCGACATGCTGGACTTCGGCTCCGAAGACTTCGACGGTATGGACGACGAAGGAGGAGACGAACAAGAACCAGCACCTGTAGTGCGCTGGACCGCCACCTCGTCATATGACATATACATGGTGGATGCTCCAAAGGATGCGGATGGCGAGGGAGCAGCGGAAGACGACAACTCGAAAAAACCGCAAAAACGCCGGCGCCAACGGCGCCGCTCCAAATCTCGCCACAGCAGAAACGGTGATTCCGGGACGGGAGATAATACTAGCCCGGACAGTGCCGAAGAACACCAGAACCAGCAAGATTCGGCGCAGGAAGACGGAAAAGCCAGCCCTCAGGAGAGAGCGGCAGAGCAAGAGGTTGAGGATGATAACTACATGCCTCCCTCCGAAGACGAGGCAAGCCTCGACGACGACTAATTCGTCGTACCATCAGACCCCGCCGAACAAGAGCGTTTTCAACGCAGGCTTCTAGCCACGGCCAACAGCCTAAAGAAAAAGCAGCAACAACTTAGAGCTGATCAAGATCTGCTAGCTGATAGATGGACTGAAGTCCTTGCGGCCGAAGAGTATGAACTCGTGCGCCCCTCCAAAAATTATCCTAAGCGCAGGCCGCTACCCCAATCAGAGGGGGAAGCATATGACATGGCAGACCGGCCACCCCGTGGCCGCGACAGAGAGGCCTGTCGAGCCCTTAGGCAAGCCATGCCCCGGTGCCGCTCAAATAAGGCACGGGAAAACGATCCAGACCTGCGAGACGTACTGGAGGATAAAGCGCAAACAAGATCGATCTATGGATCGCGCGGACGCCCGACGACACGTGATGATCGGCACTCTGGACACAATAAATCCGGCTGGGCCGAACATAGCAGGCACAGCTCTTTCGAGCTGCGTCGTGACATAGCCCAGTACAGGGGCGCCGCACACCCACTATGCTTCACAGACGAAGTAATGGATCATAAAGTCCGAGAGGGTTTTAAACCCGTCAATATCGAGTCATACGATGGTACGACAGATCCAGCAGTATGGATTGAGGATTATCTCCTTCACATCCACATGGCACGTGGCGATGATCTGCACGCCATCAAATACCTACCCCTTAAGCTTAAAGGACCAGCCCGGCATTGGCTTCACAGCCTACCAGCGGACTCAATCGGTTCTTGGGAGGACCTAGAAGCCGCATTCCTCGACAACTTTCAGGGGACCTATGTGCGGCCACCGGACGCCGATGACCTAAGCCACATAATTCAGCAGCCAGAAGAATCGGCCAGGCAATTCTGGACACGGTTCCTAACAAAGAAAAATCAGATAGTCGATTGTCCGGACGCAGAGGCCCTAGCAGCCTTCAAACATAACACCCGTGACGAGTGGCTTGCCCGGCACCTGGGACAGGAAAAAGCCGAAAACCATGGCAGCCCTCACGACACTCATGACCCGCTTTTGCGCGGGCGAAGAGAGCTGGCTAGCTTGCAGCAACAACTTATCGAAGAAGCCCGGTAATTCGGATACCAAGGACAAAAGTGGCAGGTCACGTCGAAATAATCAAAAGCGCCGCGTTAGCAGCGACACCAATGAGGATACGGCAGTCAATGCCGGATTCAGAGGCTATAAATCCGATCAGCGGAAAAAGCCATTTAAGAAGAATACCTAGGGCCCGTCCAGTTTGGACCGGATACTCGACCGCTCATGCCAGATTCATGGCACCCCCGAAAGGCCAGCCAATCACACCAACAGGGATTGTTGGGTGTTCAAGCAGGCAGGCAAGTTAAGAGCCGAACACAAGGACAAGGGGCTGAACAACGACGACGAGGAGGAGCACAGGCCGCCGAACAACAATGGACAGAAAGGGTTTCCCCCACAAGTGCGGACGGTGAACATGATATACGCGACCCACATTCCCAAGCGGGAGAGGAAGCGTGCGCTACGGGATGTATACGCGATGGAGCCAGTCGCCCCAAAGTTCAACCCATGGTCCTCCTGCCCGATCACTTTCGATCGAAGGGACCACCCCACTAGCATCCGTCACAGCGGTTTTGCCACACTGGTCCTCGACCCAATCGTGGATGGATTTCATCTCACAAGAGTCCTCATGGACGGCGACAGCAGCCTGAACCTGCTTTATCAGGATACAGTGCGGAAAATGGGCATAGATCCATCAAGGATCAAGCCCACAAGGATGACCTTTAAAGGTGTCATACCAGGTGTAGAGGCCAATTGCACAGGCTCGATAACACTTGATGTGGTCTTCGGATCTCCGGATAACTTCCGAAGCGAAGAGTTAATTTTCGATATAGTGTCGTTCCGCAGTGGCTATCATGCCCTGCTCGGACGAACCGCATTCGCTAAATTCAATGCGGTGCCGCACTATGCATATCTCAAGCTCAAGATGCCAGGCCCTCGAGGAGTAATTACGGTCAGCGGAAACACAGAACGCTCCATCCGTACGGAGGAGCACATGGCGGCCCTCGCAGCGGAAGTACAAAGCAGCCTTTCAAGGCAACTCTCCAGTCCGACCGTCAAAAAACCGGACAATGCAAAGCGCGCCCGGAGTAACCTGCAACAAGACCACCTGGCACGATCAGAGCAAGCATAGCAATACGGCCCCGACCCCAGCCATCGCAACATAGCGGAGCAAGTACCTTGAGTACACAATTACGCCCTTAAAATTCCATGGGCACAGGGGGAGGGGCACATTAAAGGCATGCCTACAACACGGCGTCAAACGTACTAGGGGCTGCCGGATTTTTCTTTTTTACTTTCAGGACTCCATACTCTGGATAACCTGTTCGGCAGTGTTGCCGCACAGACGATGCAAGATCCAGGAAAGCAGACAAAGCTACGCCGCATTCCGGAACTCTCAGGTGGTCTCTATTTTGAGCGATATATCTGTTTCTAAATTCCGTGGCATGTGCCTGGTCAGGACATGTTAAATAGTCTAATATCTTTTTTGCTTATCGCACTACTTGTATCGTTCGGCTTTGATAAATAGCCTCTTTATAAACAATGCATAGCTTTTTGTCTATTTTTTGCATTATCCCCTTTGAATATATGTGTTTATTACTGTAACACCCCGGATACAACTTTCCATATTCGTAACTCCAACTCTTGTCTTTTCCGGAGATGCGATATTTTATTTCCTCCGTGGTTGGGTTTTTGTCTTTTGTTTTGCATTTTGTTCATGTCATGCATCTCATCTCATAGCATCATGCGCATTGCATTTGCATATTTTCATAAAACTCGTAGCCGTTCGCAGTTGCTCTTTCTCTCTTTGCCTCCGTTGACCTCTCTCACACCCCTCGTGTGCGTGTCCGAAAATTGCCCCGGACCCGAACCGGTCTGTCGTTACAGTTGTGTCCGGATCATCCCCTAACATCTATAAAACATCACTGTTCTCTTATTTGGACTCCTCACCTATTTATTCACAACCGCTCGATTTTGATCTAAGGATCCAGATTAGCCCCTAGCCAAACACCTACCTTTTATAAATAGCAGTGCAATCATCAAACAAATCCCTAATTTCTAGGGATCCTCCTAGCCGCCGCCGCCGCACTCACCTCTCTTCCTCGGGATCTCCTCCCGATCCAACCAGCAAATGACTCCACCCTCTTCCCTCGATTCCCCGTCGCTCCAATCACCAGCTCGCCGGAGCAGAGCTTATCCTGCCGACGCCCTACGCCACCCAGGCAAGCCCCCGTCGCGCCCTCTCCTTCCTCCGTTTTCCTCCTCTCTGTATCTCATCTCGCTCTCTCCCTCGCCTCACCTCTCTACCTCTCTGCCTCCAGGAAACGAACGAGTTAGCCGCCATGGACACCGACGCCTGGAGCTCCAAGTCCAACGTTCGCCCTGGATCCACCGGAGTTCGCCTTCCGGCCCCGGATCCGCGCATCCTTGCCGTTTCCCGTGCCTCTGCCTGCGTTGCTGCGTCGCCAGAGGTCGCCTCGCGTGCCAAGTTCGCCTTCGCAGTTCCCCTGCATCGCCGCTGCCGCCATGGAGCTCCAACTCCGGCCACCTCGTCTCCGCGGTGATCTGACGTCTCGGGTTTCGTTCGACCGCCGACGTCCCGTCCTCGCCTCTACTTCGAACACACGCGCGCGCCTGCCTCCCTCGTCTCGCAAGCCTCGTCGCGGGTCAACCGCCTCCGCCGCCATGGGCTTCCTCAGGAGCACCAGCACCCGGCCTCCGAACCCACGCCCGGCGGAGTCCTCAGCGCCGCCGTGCCTGCTTCTTGCTGCGTCGACCCAGCCGTCAAGTCCCACGCCGCCGCTGCTCTGCTTCCTGTCGAGCAGAGGAGGACGGCGCCTCTGTCTCGAGTCGTTCGAGCGCACGCCGCGCCCGTTGACCGCTCGCTGACCGCGCTTGGGCCTGCCTCGCGCGCCTAGACCCAGCTTCTCTTCTCCAGATCCAGCCCGGCCTCCTCCAGCCTCTGCATCGACCGGGTCAAGGCCCACTGGGTGAGCAGCTTCCCCGCGCCCTGGGCCAGATCTCTGTTTCGGCCTGTATAGTGTTTTTTTCCTGCCTGCGATTTTAGCTAATTATCCAGTGTTGGCAGATTTGCAGAAAAAACCCTCATGATCATGCATTTAATAACTCCAGAACTGCGCATCATATGTAAATAATTTATATACGTAAAATGCTTAGAATTTCATCTAGTTCCATAATATGCAACTTTCATCCATGTTTAAAATGTTTAAACTGTTGTTTACATTAATTTGTTCCTATGCCATGCTAAAATGATTTACTTCATAACTAAATAACCGTAGCTCGGATTTAAATAAACTTTATATGTAAATGGGGTAGAAAAATGCCTAGTTTAACATGGTGCACTCTTCTGGCATGTTTAACAACTCTGACATATGGTTTAGGGCAGAACAGTACCAAACCTAAAATATGGACATGAGGATTTTTCGGAATTGTTGTTGTTATTTCCGGCCTCATTTAAACTTGCCTAAAAGCTTAGATTAATTGTGCTTCACCTCTTGCCATGTTAATCAACATTTAACTTTGTTGGGTACATAAACGAGAGCGAACTAAATAACTGGAATGTGGTGTTTCGTCAATATGCAACTCGTTGCATATTGAGCTCCACTTAATTTGTAGTGTTGTTTGTTGCACTTTGCCATGCCATGCTCATTAAACCGGGCATGCATCATACTTGATTGTGCATCATGCCATGTTTATGTGATGGTTGTTTACTATGTTGCTTGCTTCTTTCGACTACGTCCGTTTGTCTCCTTCATGGACTCGTTCTTCGTCCTTGCGGGATTTCAGGCAAGATGACCATACCCTCGAAATCACTTCTATCTTTGCTTGCTAGTTGCTCGCTCTTTTGCTATGCCTATGCTGCGATACCTACCACTTGCTTATCATGCCTCCCATATTGTTAAACCAAGCCTCTAACCCACCTTGTCCTAGCAAACCGTTGTTTGGTTATGTTACCGCTCTGCTCAGCCCCTCTTATAGCGTTGTTAGTTGCAGGTGAAGATGAAGTTTGTTCCTTGTTGGAACATGGAGATGTTGTTCCTTGTTGGAACATGTTTACTTGTTGGGATATCACAATATCTCTTATATTATTAATGCATCTATATACTTGGTAAAGGGTGGAAGGCTCGGCCTTATGCCTGGTGTTTTGTTCCACTCTTGCCACCCTAGTTTCCGTCATATCGGTATTATGTTCCCGGATTTTGCGTCCCTAACGCGGTTGGGTGATTTATGGGACCCCCTTAGTAGTTCGCTTTGAAGAAGACTCCTCCAACAAGGCCCAACCTTGGTTTTACCATTTGCCTACCTACCACCATATACCCCTTCCCTTGGGTTCTGTAGACTCAAGGGTCATCTTTATTTTAGCCCCCCCGGGCCAGTGCTCCTCTGAGTGTTGGTCCGAACCGAGCAGCCCGCGGGGCCACCACGGGGAAACTCGAGGCCTGGTTTTACTCGTAGCTTGACTTATCCGGTGTGCCCTGAGAACGAGGTACGTGCGACTCCTATCGGGATTTGTCGGCACATCGGGCGGCTTTGCTGGTCTTGTTTTATTGCTGTTGAAATGTCTTGTAGCCGGGATTCTGAGACTGATCGGGTCTTCCCAGGGAGAAGGAATATCCTTCGTTGATCGCGAGAGCTTATCATGGGCTAAGTTGGGACACCCCTGCAGGGTTTGAACTTTCAAAAGCTATGCCCGCGGTTATGTGGCAGATGGGAATTTGTTAATGTTCCGGTTGTAGAAAACCCAAAGTTGATCTTAATTAAAATACACCAACCGCGTGTGTAACCGTGATGGTCTCTTCTCGGCGGAGTCCGGGAAGTGAACACGGTGTTGGAGTTATGCTTGACGTAGGTTGTTCTAGGATCACTTCTTGATCATAGTTGTTCGACCGTGCTTTTGCCTTCTCTTCTCGCTCTCATTTGCGTATGTTAGACACCAGATATGCTAGTCGCTTGCTGCAGCTCCACCTCACTACCTTCTCCTACCCATAAGCTTAAATAGTCTTGATCTTGCGGGTGTGAGATTGCTGAGTCCCCGTGACTCACAGATAGTTCCAAAACCAGTTTGCAGGTGCCGATGAAACCGTGCAGGTGACGCACCCGAGCTCAAGGAGGAGCTCGATGAAGATCTTGTTCATTGTGTTGTTTCATTTCAGTCGATCAGTAGTGGAGACCAGTTGGGGCGATCGGGGATCTGTGTAGCATTTGGGGTAGTCTTCTTTTATTTTGGTTCCGTAGTCGGACCTTGATTGTATCTGTTTGATGTAATGCTTTACTCATGTATTGTGTGAAGTGGCGATTGTAAGCCAACTATGTATCTCTTTCCCTTATGTATTACATGGGTTGTGTGAAGATTACCTCACTTGCGACATTGCTTTCAATGCGGCTATGCCTCTAAGTCGTGCTTCGACACGTGGGAGATATAGCCGCATCGAGGGCGTTACAAGTTGGTATTCAGAGCCTTCCCCGACCTTAGGAGCCCCCAATGATTGATCGTTTTTAGTGGCCGAGTTGTGTCTAGAAAAATGTTTTGAGTCATTTAGGAATTATATAACGGAGAGTTTAGGAATTCTTTTTACTTCCCAGTCTCCTCATCGCTCTGGTAAGGCATCCTGTCGTAGAGTTTTGACTCTTCTCTTGTCAAATTTCACTAAAAAAAATTTTAGGATCACGCGGGTATCTTAGAATCGTTCCGATGGTTTTGTGATGACAACATTGTCTTGGTGCCTCCTGTCAGCAGGGGTTTAGTGGAAGTGTCCCGGGGAGTTGAGCTCTGAGGTGTTGTCGTCATAATTTTATCGTTGCAGTTCTGGAATACCTGAGTTTAGTACGCCGACATCGAAAATCTCTTTTGTATAGTTGTTGGTGAGATAACCCTGATAACCCAGTACTGAGGCGAGTGCGGGAGTATTGCCATAACTCGTATAAGGGATGCTTTTCAAAGGTTGAGGTAAAGGATTTCCGGAGGTTTCTTGGTTATGTGTTGAAGGATGGATACAGCTGGATCTAGGTATTGTTAGTTTGGGTGATATATTTTGTGTCCCCTGTATCCCCAACACCAGATTGCATAACCAGAAAGTTTTGGGAGTTTATAAGTGGGAATTCTAATAGCTTATAGGATATCTTTCCGACAGATGTATGATTTGAGATTGGGGCCTAACGTGCTAGTGGTCCGCCTATTCACGGCCGATTTACAGTGGTCGCGAGGCGTCTTAAAGAATCCTTGGCTACGCTGATTCGGGGACGTCTTGTTTGTCATTCGTGACGTCCGCTGTACGTCGTGCCCGTGTGGGCCCCACCACGAATACTTTGGGCGAAATCTCTATCATGTGTTTGTTTCGGCTTATTCTGCAAGCCAAATCCTTTGTTTTGTTTTGTTTTGTGGTATTCGAGTTGCTTCGAAGTCAAGTGTTGATTCCATACCTTATTCTAAGCGATGTTCTCATATTGCTACGTGAATACTAATCCTTCTTGATCATCGAGGTTGTCATGGTAATTCTTTTTCCAACCGGTGTGCTTTTCTCCAAGTAAATCCGATCATTTTCAACATCTGCAAGATCAACTCTAAGTATTCTCAACAGTGTTTGTTTCATTCATCCCAAGTTGTCTTTGTTTTCCCACCCTCCCACCCTTTTCTTCAAGGACTCAGATTTCTCAAATAAGTATCCTTTTTATTGATGGGAAGTCTCTCCATTCTTTTCCGTCAATGTTCTTATCCGGTGATTTCCCATGAAGATATAATGGAGCTTCAAGTTTATTATTCTTCGTTCTCTTTTCTTCTTCGGTGGACTAAAAGTCAAGCTTTCAGTGTTGATCGTATTCTTTTCCTTGTTTCAAATGCTTTCTTATGCCGGTGCACCTCTTAATCATCCACTTATCGCTATTCAATTGTTTCGGAGTGCCGAAGATAACTCAGAAGATTTGTGTTTCCATTCTTAATCCGTTCAAGTTATTTCGAGATTGTTATCTCATTCAAGCCATTTAAATCAACCGGTGCAATCTCGCTTTCAAGTAATCATTCGAAGGTATTTCTTTTGAGTGGGCCCTAACCCACAGGTCTTCTCCCAGGATCTTACCTGAATCTTCTAATTTTCTCGGAGCTATTCCCAAATTATTTTCGAAGTTTGAACGTAAGAATGAATTGTCATCAGTCATATGTCTTTCTCCTAGATCTTTCAAATTCTTTTCATCGCTGGTTCACTTTTTTGCAATTTACATCCCGGAGCGCTTCAACAATTCATGCTGGTGTTTCTCATCGTCATTCTCAACATTTGAAGACCGAAGAAGAGTTTCTCTTAAATCTTGCTCCATTCTCTTCAAGGTTCATGGTTCTAGCTTGATGCCATCCTCTCATAATTGTTTTGCTTGTGACAATTCTTTTCACCCATCCGGAGCAATTCAGGAGCCTTTTCAGTTTGATTCTCTGAAGGCAATCATTTCGGGTTTAGTCATCCTAAGCTTTCAGCTCTCGTTCTCCAAATCTCACCGGTGCATCATTCAAGTATTCTCTAACCAGCTCGTGATCTATTCGTTCATTTGTATCTAAATTCCCTCAAGTATCAACGTCATTTTCTAATTCTTCCCGGTGTTTTTTATCGTTTCTTCGTTCATTTTCATTTTTACGGTGGTTCGTTCAAGAGTTCTCTTCCTTCCCTATCACATAGATTCATTCGTTCTTTCCAAATCCTACCGCTGGTTCGTTGAAGACTTTTCTCAAGTTTGCGCCATATCTATCTTAATCCTTCCTACGAGAATAAGTAGTATGCCAAATCTGTTGCTCATCATCAATTTAAATTGGTGAAGGATGTGCATAATGTAATTCTTATTATTGTTTCATCCAAGAGATCTAGTTTCTTCTTTCCAGAGTTGTTCATCATGTCATTTTTCTCGGTTCGAGATGCTTCATTTTTTCTTTTCGGAGTTCAAAGTTTCCTCACTATATCGTCCTGAAGCTCCATCTAAATCATTGCAAGGACTCACCTTGTGTTTTCACTTCTGTTTCTTTCTATCATCCTTTTATTACCGGAGTTCTTCATGGAGGCTCTACATGGTGGTTCATCAAGGATTCCTTTCATTCTCGTTTTGTTCTTCAAGATTTCTCTCGGAGCTAAGATCCGCCAAGCTATACTCTAAATTAAACATGGTGTTCAACACATGTTTTGTTTTAAAGAGCTCAAATATTCTTCTACCTTATCATTTGAGGTGGTGTTATGTCATTCTTGACAATTTGAGTTCGCGTTTCATGATTCATAAGTTTTCAAGAGTGACATATTTAAATCCATCATTTTATCTTCGTTCAAGAGATCTTTTCAACCAATCAATCTTTTTGTTGGAGTTGTATTGGGTTATATTTCATCCATAGCCTTCCCTAAGGAATGCAGCTATTTGTGGTGGTTATCAATGATCCAAGTTTTCTCCTATCCTCTCGGTGAAAGAGTTTTCATCTCCTTGTTGATATCAATCCAATCTGTTGTTTCCCTTAGTGGCAGAATTTCACCTCATAATTTTGAGATGTCTTCTATAAGCCCACATCAAGCTTATTCTTTTCGTTGTTGGTTTTCCAACAACTCTGTTCTAACATTCTTGCAAGGATGCTTCCCAAATTCAATTGTGGTAGAAGTTGTCATTTCTTCTCCATTCCTTTATTCCAATGATTTATCTTCTATTTTTTTTTCTTTTCTTCCGGAGGCATGGTGATGTTGCTCTCTTCGCTCATCATCTCGAATTGTGAGGATCGTGTTCTTTTCTTACTTATCCATTTAACTGAAGTGTTGTGTCTATCATTCCTCTTTTAACCGGAGTCTCATCCAGGTGCTTTCATTTTGCCAAGTTCATGATTCTAATTCCTTCCATTTTCAGTCGGAGTGCTGCCCAAATTATATCATTCTTATTCCTTCTCTATCTTGTTTTAACCGGAGTGGTGTCAATATCTGTTTTGTCACTTAACATCATGGTTCTCATTGTATCCCATGTTCTTCTTATCTTACGGAGTGTTTGCAATCTCTTCATCTTCATTGTATTTTTTCTTTCAATTTTGTCAACCTCTCAAGGTTCGTTGGTTTCACTCATTTGTCAAAGAAGCAACTTAGTTTTACCTTTTCTCTTCCTCTTCAGTTTCTCTCCGGTGCCATTCTTAGATCTCGGGACGAGATCCTCTCGTAGTGGTGGAGTGTTGTAACACCCCGGATACAACTTTCCATATTCGTAACTCCAACTCTTGTCTTTTCCGGAGATGCGATATTTTATTTCCTTCGTGGTTGGGTTTTTGTCTTTTGTTTTGCATTTTGTTCATGTCATGCATCTCATCTCATAGCATCATGCGCATTGCATTTGCATATTTTCATAAAACTCGTAGCCGTTCGCAGTTGCTCTTTCTCTCTTTGCCTCCGTTGACCTCTCTCACACCCCTCCTGTGCGTGTCCGAAAATTGCCCCGGACCCGAACCCGTCTGTCGTTACCGTTGTGTCCGGATCATCCCCTAACATCTATAAAACATCTCTGTTCTCTTATTTGGACTCCTCACCTATTTATTCACAACCGCTCGATTTTGATCTAAGGATCCAGATTAGCTCCTAGCCAAACACCTACCTTTTATAAATAGCAGTGCAATCATCAGACAAATCCCTAATTTCTAGGGATCCTCCTTGCCGCCGCCGCCGCACTCACCTCTCTTCCTCGGGATCTCCTCCCGATCCAACCAGCAAATGACTCCACCCTCTTCCCTCGATTCCCCGTCGCTCCAATCACCAGCTCGCCGGAGCAGAGCTTCTCCTGCCGACACCCTACGCCACCCAGGCAAGCCCCCGTCGCGCCCTCTCCTTCCTCCGTTTTCCTCCTCTCTATATCTCATCTCGCTCTCTCCCTCGCCTCACCTCTCTACCTCTCTGCCTCCAGGAAACGAACGAGTTAGCCGCCATGGACACCGACGCCTGGAGCTCCAAGTCCACCGTTCGCCCTGGATCCACCGGAGTTCGCCTTCCAGCCCCAGATCCGTGCATCCTTGCCGTTTCCCGCGCCTCTGCCTGCGTTGCTGCGTCGCCAGAGGTCGCCTCGCGTGCCAAGTTCGCCTTCGCCGTTCCCCTGCATCGCCGCTGCCGCCACGGAGCTCCAACTCCGGCCACCTCGTCTCCGCGGTGATCTGACGCCTCAGGTTTCGTCCGACCGCCGGCGTCCCGTCCTCGCCTCTACTTCGAACACACGCGCGCGACTGCCTCCCTCGTCTCGCAAGCCTCATCACGGGTCAACCGCGTCCGCCGCCATGGGCTTCCTCAGGAGCACCAGCACCCGGCATCCAAACCCATGCCCGCAGGAGTCCTCAGCGCCGCCGTGCCTGCTTCTT
The DNA here is from genome assembly GCA_032464435.1 of Aegilops umbellulata. Classification (NCBI taxonomy): domain Eukaryota; kingdom Viridiplantae; phylum Streptophyta; class Magnoliopsida; order Poales; family Poaceae; genus Aegilops; species Aegilops umbellulata. The sequence continues at coordinate 133,275,561 of CP136056.1, forward strand.
GCTGCGTCGACCCAGCCGCCAAGTCCCACGCCGCCGCTGCTCTGCTTCCTGTCGAGCAGAGGAGGACGGGGCCTCTGTCTCGAGTCGTTCGAGCGCACGCCAAGCCCGTTGACCGCTCGCTGACCGCGCCTGGGCCTGCCTCGCGCGCCCAGACCCGGCTTCTCTTCTCCAGATCCAGCCCGGCCTCCTCCAGCCTCTGCACCGACCGGGTCAAGGTCCACTGGGTGAGAAGCTTCCCCGCGCCATGGGCCAGATCTCTGTTTCGTCCTGTATAGTGTTTTTTTCCTGCCTGCGATTTTAGCTAATTATCCAGTGTTGGCAGATTTGCAGAAAAAACCCTCATGATCATGCATTTAATAACTCCAGAACTGTGCATCATATGTAAATAATTTATATACGTAAAATGCTTAGAATTTCATCTAGTTCCATAATATGCAACTTTCATCCATGTTTAAAATGTTTAAACTGCTGTTTACATTAATTTGTTCCTTTGCCATGCTAAAATGATTTACTTCATAACTAAATAATCGTAGCTCGGATTTAAATAAACTTTATATGTAAATGGGGTAGAAAAATGCCTAGTTTAACATGGTGCACTCTTCTGGCGTGTTTAACAACTCTAACATATGGTTTAGGGCAGAACAGTACCAAACCTAAAATATGGACATGAGGATTTTTCGGAATTGTTGTTGTTATTTCCGGCCTCATTTAAACTTGCCTAAAAGGTTAGATTAATTATGCTTCACCTCTTGCCATGTTAATCAACATTTAACTTTGTTAGGTACATAAATGAGAGCGAACTAAATAACTGGAATGTGGTGTTTCGTCAATATGCAACTCGTTGCATATTGAGCTCCACTTAATTTGTAGTGTTGTTTGTTGCACTTTGCCATGCCATGCTCATTAAACCGGGCATGCATCATACTTGATTGTGCATCATGCATGTTTATGTGATGGTTAGTTACTATGTTGCTTGCTTCTTTCTGGGTTGCTTCTCTCGTTAGCTTCGGTTCCGTTCTGGAGTTGTGAGGATTCGTTCGACTACGTCCGTTTGTCTCCTTCATGGACTCGTTCTTCTTCCTTGCGGGATTTCAGGCAAGATGACCATACCCTCGAAATCACTTCTATCTTTGCTTGCTAGTTGCTCGCTCTTTTGCTATGCCTATGCTGCGATACCTACCACTTGCTTATCATGCCTCCCATATTGTTAAACCAAGCCTCTAACCCACCTTGTCCTAGAAAACCGTTGTTTGGCTATGTTACCGCTCTGCTCAGCCCCTCTTATAGCATTGTTAGTTGCAGGTGAAGATGAAGTTTGTTCCTTGTTGGAACATGGAGATGTTGTTCCTTGTTGGAACATGTTTACTTGTTGGGATATCACAATATCTGTTATATTATTAATGCATCTATATACTTGGTAAAGGGTGGAAGGCTCGGCCTTATGCCTGGTGTTTTGTTCCACTCTTGCCGCCCTAATTTCCGTCATATCGGTATTATGTTCCCGGATTTTGCGTCCCTAACGCGGTTGGGTGATTTATGGGACCCCCTTGACAGTTCGCTTTGAATAAGACTCCTCCAGCAAGGCCCAACCTTGGTTTTACCATTTGCCTACCTACCACCATATACCCCTTCCCTTGGGTTCTGCAGACTCAAGGGTCATATTTATTTTAGCCCCCCTGAGCCAGTGCTCCTCTGAGTGTTGGTCCGAACCGAGCAGCCTGCGGGGCCACCACGGGGAAACTCGAGGCCTGGTTTTACTCATAGCTTGACTTATCCGGTGTGCCCTGAGAACGAGGTACATGTGACTCCTATCGGGATTTGTCGGCACATCGGGCGGCTTTGCTGGTCTTGTTTTATTGCTGTTGAAATGTCTTGTAGCCGGGATTCCGAGACTGATCAGGTCTTCCCAGGGAGAAGGAATATCCTTCGTTGATCGCAAGAGCTTATCATGGGCTAAGTTGGGACACCCCTGTAAGGTTTGAACTTTCGAAAGCCGTGCCCGCGGTTATGTGGCAGATGGGAATTTGTTAATGTTCTGGTTGTAGAAAACCCAAAGTTGATCTTAATTAAAATACACCAACCGCGTGTGTAACCGTGATGGTCTCTTCTCGGCGGAGTCCGGGAAGTGAACATGGTGTTGGAGTTATGCTTGACGTAGGTTGTTCTACGATCACTTCTTGCTCATAGTTGTTCGACCGTGCTTTTGCCTTCTATTCTCGCTCTCATTTGCGTATGTTAGACACCAGATATGCTAGTCGCTTGCTGCAGCTCCACCTCACTACCTTCTCCTACCCATAAGCTTAAATAGTCTTGATCTTGCGGGTGTGAGATTGCTGAGTCCCCGTGACTCACAGATAGTTCCAAAACCAGTTTGCAGGTGCCGATGAAACCGTGCAGGTGACGCACCCGAGCTCAAGGAGGAGCTCGATGAAGATCTTGTTCATTGTTTTGTTTCATTTCAGTCGATCAGTAGTGGAGCCCAGTTGGGGCGACCGAGAATCTGTGTAGCATTTGGGGTAGTCTTCTTTTATTTTGGTTCCGTAGTCGGACCTTGAATGTATCTGTTTGATGTAATGCTTTACTCATGTATTGTGTGAATCGGTGATTGTAAGCCAACTATGTATCTCTTTCCCTTATGTATTACATGGGTTGTGTGAAGATTACCTCACTTGCGACATTGCTTTCAATGCGGCTATGCCTCTAAGTCGTGCTTCGACATGTGGGAGATATAGCCGCATCGAGGGCGTTACAATTACATAACATGATCGCACCCGTACACCATGGTACGGCAAACCATGCTAGGGGCTTCATTACCCTTTTATTTGGTGTGAGAAGTCCGTACACTTTCACAAGTGCGGCACCCCGAACTTATAGCACTATATGCATCGGCTCCGAGTCATGATTTTGGTCACATGTTGGGTTTGCCCGGCTCCTATGTTTTGGTACCTTACGTTCCGCTCTATCGGCTAAGGTAGCACTAGGAGAACCACTGCGATTGTGCCCCAGATCAGGTGGGTTGAGCACCTCAGTGGAGAAAGCTAAAACAGACTGTCATGATAAGGCGTGAGACCGGTCGCTGTTCGAGAGGTTTTTCGAGTCCTTAAAGGCTTATGCCGCTTTGAGCGAGGAGCTGGCTATGTCCGGCCAAAGGCGTGGATAGCGCCCCGAATTCGGCCTTTCGAACTAGGGGCTTCGCCGAAATTTAATATTATAATGTTCTATGGCTAAGTGAGAGTGTTCAAGCATTATAGTCCGATTGCCTGGTTCGTTGTGCTGAGCGCCTCCCTTGAAGGACCCAACTATGGGAACAAGAGCCCTCAGGTTTATCCCGAACACCCCAGCACTAGTGGCATGGGGGCAGAAGCCGATGACTCGCCATCTCTCAATTTTTGATAAACGGCCGCACAGAAAAATAATATTTTAAATTAAACAAGCATTGGTTGCCCGAGAACTACTACAAGAACGTCCTTGTAGTAGTTCTCGGGCTTGCGATGCTCCTTCCCCTGCGGCGGCCCATCCTTCACCAGCTTCTCTCCGTCCAGCTTACCCCATTGTACCCTTACACGGGCAAGGGCCCTCCGGGCACCTTCAATGCAGACGGAGTGCATGATGACCTCAAGCCGTGGACAGGCCTCCACCAGCCGCCGCACCAGCCCGAAATAGCTCCCAGGCAGGGCCTCTCCAGGCCACAGCCGAACTAGTAAGCCCTTCATGGCCTGTTCGGCCGCCTTGTGGAGCTCGACGAGCTGTTTCAGCTGATCGCTTAAGGGCACAGGGTGTCCGGCCTCAGAATACTGAGACCAGAACACACTCTCCGTTGAGCTGCCCTCTTCAGCTCGGTAGAACGCGGCGGCGGCGGGTACGCTGTGGGGAAGATCGGCGAACGCCCCTAGAGAACTCTAGATTCGGGTAAGTAATAGGTAGTTTACTTTTATATTCCTACTCTGCATTGAGAATGCCTTACCCGTTGCTATCTTTTTCACCTCCTCCAACTCTTGGAGGGCCTTTTGGGCTTCGGCCTTGGCACTCTTGGCGGTCTCGGTGGCCGACGCGAGCTCGGATGCTTGCGCCTTCGCCTCAAGCTCCAAACCCTCATGTTTTTTCATGCGAGTTTGCAGCTCTTGCTGCACCTCGCCGACCTGAACCCCAAGCCTTTCTCGCTCGGCGCGCTCCTCGGCCGTTTTCTTCTCGGCCTCAGCCAGCGCCTGCTTCAGGGTTGTCACCTCGGTTGTGGCCCCTACAATAAGCAGTACAATCCTGTTATTTCTTTCTGCAATCAAGCCTCTCTATAGGCGCCTTTTTTCTTCTTTTTTTTAGGTATCTCTTACCTTCCTTCTCCTCGAGCTGCCGTTTGGCAAGGCCGAGCTCTTGCTCGGTCCGCCCGAGGTCCTTTTTAAGGACATCCACCTGTGCAGTCAGTGCGGCGGTGGACAGCAACAAAGCCTGCATACGCATATTTGACCTTTTTTGTTAGACTCCTGCGAAAACTACTAGATCCTCTATCCGGCTTTTCTTTCCAAACACCGAACAGAGCATCAGGGGCTACTGTCTATGCGGTAAATAAATTGACATATTTTTACTTACCTCGAAGCCTGTTAGAAGGCTAGCGCAAGCTTCATTCATACTGCTCTTGGCGGACTGAATCCTTTGGATCGCCGTACTCATAACAGTACGGTGCTCCTCATCGATGGCGGCGCCCTTAAGCACCTCCAACAGATTGTCCGGCGCCTCCGATGGGACGGAGGCCGCCGGCTCAGATGGCTTACTCCTCTTGGAAGGAGTTCGCCCACCGCGGACCGGACTGTCGAGTCTGGCGCGGTGTCCGGCACAAAGCCGGACTTGGAGCCCTGGGGGGTTTCATCCCCTTTACTCCTGGGGTCCGAAGGATTGCCTTATGGCTCCTCCAGGACCATCTCCTCCTGCCCCGAAGCTTGGCGGGGCGCCACTTCGGCGTCGTCCGCCCCGCGGGGGGAGACCGCGGGCGGAACAGAGTTCACGTCCGACGAATCCAGGGAGCCGCTCGACGAATCGTCGAGTTCGGCCCGGGGTGGGCTGCATAAATTACGTTCGATATTAGGGAAATCATGAGTCACTCTGGTATGTAAACACTTACGATGTTGCCGGACGCTTGGTTCTGTCCGGCCACTCCTCTCCGCCCTCTTCGGCATCGTGGGAGTAGTTCGGCGGACGGGTCTTCCTTTTCCTCGACCCCTCGGCCTCCCCCGTTGGGGCGGCCTTCTTCTTCTTTGCTCCCCTTGCTGGAGGGGGAGAGCTTCCTTGTTCCTCCTCCTCGTTTTCACGAGAGGAGGGCGTTGCGGACTCGTCGGATGACGAGTCCGACACCACCATATCGTGGGAACTTTTTCGAGTCCCGGTGGTTTTCTTTTTCTTGGCCTTCCTCTCCGGCACCACGTAAGGTGCCGGAGCCATTAGCTTCACCAAGAGAGTTGGGGCCGGGTCTTCAGGCAGAGGAGCCGGACAGTTAATTGGTCCGGATATTTCCTGCCAAGCCTGTCAAAGGTAAAAGGGAGTTTAGATCCTGCATATAGTCAATCTATGAAGAAGAGCTTAATGAACCTGTCAAAGGTATAGATAGCTCACCTCGCTAGCGTTACGCTGCGAACTATATCCGCGATCCTCGGAGGCGAATGTGGGGGATTCGGCGCCTTTGGTCAGCACCTTCCAGGCGTCTTCATACGTCGTGTCGAAGAGCCTACTGAGGGTTTGGTGCTGCGCCGGGTCGAATTCCCACAAAGTAAAATCCCGTTCTTGGCACGGGAGGATCAGGCGAACGAGCATGACCTGGACTATGTTGGCAAGCCGGATTGGCTTGTTAACCAGGGACTGGATGCATGTTTGCAACCCAGTCACTTCTTCCTCGTTGCCCCACGACAGGCATGTCTCTTTCCAGCACATGAGCCGCGTGGGGGGTCTGGATCTAAACTCGGGGGGCCGCGACCCATTTTGGATCGCGGGGCTCGGTGATGTAAAACCACCCAGCCTGCCACCCCTTAAGGGACTCCACGAGGGAGCCATCGAACCAGAGGACGTTGGCTATCTTGCCAACCATAGCGCCTCCGCACTCCGCCTGGGTGCCGGACACCACCTTGGGCTTGATGTTGAAGGTCTTGAGCCAGAGGCCGAAGTGGGGGCGGACGCGGATAAAGGCCTCACACACGATGATAAACGCGGAGATGTTGAGAACGAAGTTCAGGGCCAGATCGTGGAAATCCAGGCCGTAGTAGAACATGAGCCCCCGGACAAATGGGTGAAGTGGAAAGCCAAGTCCGCGGAGGAAGTGGGGAAGAAGAACTACCCTCTCATGGGGCCTTGGGGTAGGAAGAAGCTGCCCCTTATCAGGAAGCCGATGCGGGATGTCCTTGGACAAGTATCCGGCTTTCCTGAGCCTTTTTACTTGAGCCTTCATAATGGAGGAGACCATCCACTTGCCTCCCGCTCCGGACATTGCTGGAGGAGGTTGAGGAAGGAAGAGCGGACTTGGGCGCTAGAGCTTGAGTGCGCGAGAGATGGATTGGCAAAGGAGGAAAAAGGCGTAGGTTAAAAAGGTGAATCCTTATCCCTTTATATAAGCAGGTACGGTTAGGCGTCCTCACCTACCTAATAAAACTCACTTGCCTCCCAAACACCGTGGTAAATGGCGTGGCTGGGTTACCCACGTCCGTATTAATGAGAATCCCGTTAAAGGGGGCGCATGATCTCTGCTTCGACAAGACGTGCCAAGGAAACCGCCTCGCTAAACGAGCTGCAATTTATATAGAAGGCTTCGCCGCAGTGTTGTGACGCACTTCGGAATACATCAGCAGATTTGATTTGTGTTAATATTATTCTCTATATGGCAATATGTGGAAACTTATTTTGCAGAGCCGGACACTATTTTGTGGTGTTTATAATCTTCTTGAAGAACTTGGAGGAGGAACCCGCCTTGCAATGCCGAAGACAATCTGCGCGCCGGACTCGTCGTCATTGAAGCCTGGTTCAGGGGCTACTGAGGGAGTCCTGGATTAGGGGGTGTTCGGATAGCTGAACTATACCTTCAGCCGGACTCCAGGACTATGAAGATACAAGATTGAAGACTTCGTCCCGTGTCCGGAAGGATCTTTTCTTGGCGTGGAAGGCAAGCTAGGCGTGCGGATATTCGAGATCTCCTACCATTGTAACCGACTCTGTGTAAACCCTAACCCTATCCGGTGTCTATATAAACCGGGGGGGTTGTAGTCCGTAGGACAACCATCATCATACACAATCATACCATAGGCTAGCTTCTAGGGTTTAGCCTCCTTGATCTCGTGGTAGATCCACTCTTCTACTACCCATATCATCAATATTAATCTAGCAGGAGTAGGGTTTTACCTCCATTGAGAGGGCCCGAACCTGGGTAAAATAAAGTGTCCCTTGTCTCCTGTTACCATCCGACCTTGACGCACAGTTCGGGACCCCCTACCCGAGATCCGCCGGTTTTGACACCGACACCCTCCCTCTCCCTCCCTCTCGCCCTCCTCTCTCTCTCCACCCCATCTTATTTCCCGTCCTTCAGTTATGTATGGATGTCGACCGATCTCCCTCAAGACATAGCTGGGTCTCTCCTTCTCAACACATATACGAGTCGTTCGACCTCTATAGTTAGGCCTCTGCCTACCCCTCCCACCACCCCCCTCCCCCCCCCCACACACCGATACATCGAGCGCTCTAGTCATGTCTCCCTGCCACACACAAACTTGACGTGTGCCCTCTAACGTTCCGGTAGGCTAGTCGCCCTATATCTTTGACTTGTACACACAAACAATTTCGATGGCTCTCTTCATCGATCTCGCACCCACCCACTTGATCCTCTCTTTGACTCTATCGATAGCTATGACCCCTCACTCTCTTCTCGTGGATTGCCCGACCCTCTATGTATGATATGGATAGGCCTCCATTTCACACACATTGCATGCAAAATTTTGTTTGAGATGTCATGGACACATATTCCCACAAATAATTCATGAAATCAACCCCCCACCCCACCCCCACCCCAAAACAAAAAACACTCACGAACACGGTTTGTATCTCTCACACACACCCCACGTAGGTGGGGGACGTGCACGAAGAGAAGAGGTGCATGCACGGCGCACGTACTCCCGTCTCTTTCCCAACCACACCCGCGCGTGTACACGGTGGAGCTCATTTCTGTATGAAAAAGGCAGCCCACATGGTAATTTGGCACGTGTACTGGTTGTCCACTTGGTGGAGGGAGGATCGTCTACCACGGGTGAACAAACAAATTGCGACGTGACGTGTTATGTTAAAAAAAAGAGGCAAACCATGTGGGGCCTACCTTAGAGGCAAGGCTCTATACACTGGAGTACTTTTGATGTGTATCGTCAACTTGCAGAACGAGGAGAAGCTTGCTTAGTATGCCGTCTCCCCCGCCCATGGGCGCGGTGGCTCGCAGGATGAGGTGAAGCTTTCTTACTACGCCTTACGCCCGCTCCCTCGCCCATGCGCGCGGTGGCTCGCAGGACGAGGAGAAAAATTTACTACTCCCTCCATTTACTCCTCGTCCCTACTACCTTGGTTATAGAGATTATACTATCATATTGTTTGGAATATATATGTCCTTTAGTAGATTTCAATTTGAACTACTAGTACATACTCCAAACACTGATGTATATAGACGTATTTTAGAGTGTAGATTCACTCATTTTGCTCCGTATGTAGCACTCTCCCTCGCCCCTCGACCCTCGCCCATGCGGTGGACGTGCAGTAATTCATTCGGTCTCATATAGCCAGAACGATATATACTGCACTACCATTATTGCTTGACTTCCTGAAGAGGCGAAGAGCCAATCGCAAGATTAATATCTTGGAGATGCCAAGCGCAAGGTTATAGGAGAACGAGTAGTAGGTGCCGCGTCATTTATTAATAAAGTTTTTTTTCTTCAGTGGCACGTATGCAATATGATAGGTTCATATGGAGAGAAAAGGAAACCTCTCCACTATATACATAGTCAGCAAGGGCCAACCTACACGGTTGCTTGCTGGGGTTGCTCTCTTCACACTCTCTCGCACAAAACGACTGTGGCCACATCTCTAACATCCCGGCGGATCACGTCCGCTTGGGGAAGGGGTGGATGCTTAGTGTAGATGCGGTGGCCGTCGCCGACGGCGAAAAACCACTGTCGGCACGTCCCGATCAGGGGTCCCCTTCATTCTCTCACAAAGCCGGTGAGGTTGCCTTCGTCCCTTGCTCACTGCCGTGACGTGGGCAGTTACCGCCTCCCGCCGCCCTCCTCAAGGTTGAGCTACGTCCCTCAGGTACTACTCCCTTTACAGCCGGCTTGCACCACTGCTCCAGCTACCCACATCACTCCCTGTGGATATTTCTCTACTTCTTTGCCCCGCACATACCTCTACTGGCTTCTACGTACTATATTTGTGATGAGTTTATGTCCCATCAACTAGTCCCAGTAATCTTATTCTAATCACGCTTGTTCAATTTCTTTGCCACAGGGATGCTCATCTCGATTTTGGTGAAACTGCACAAAATGATCTGATGGTCAAAAGGTTGCAAACTTCATTTATTAGGAAGCTCGAACATTGCCAGCAAATTGAAGCCTGGTCAGGGTTCACAGTTCAAGGGCTAGGGACTGCATGGATCGTTTTTTTCTTTAGCTGCCTCTGTTCCAAAATAAGTGTCAACTTTAGTAGTAGTACAACTTTGTACCAAAGTTTGCACAAAGTTGAGAAACTTATTTAGGAACGGAGGGAGTACACATTTTCTATGATCTGTCAATCATTGAGATGCAATAGCATGCATGTTAGTCTCCTTTGTATGTGATGAAATGTTGCAACGGGCAACCTTGGACGCAAGATACATGTAACATAAGCTATAAGCTTCATAGCATTGTACAAATTTATCTCGCTGATAAATTACAGTACGTACTATACTAGTAGTTCCTTTGTTCCAAAATATAAGTCTTTGTAGAGATTTCACCATGAACAACATGTGGATCACTGAGCCTGCGTGTTTTCACTGCTCTTGCGCACCTCCGCTATAAGAATGGAGAAAATTGTAATCTAGTAGGTATACCTCCTTTCGCCGAAAGCGTGGGACATCCAGCAGTCCTACGACCTCAGTAATAAAGACCAATGAGCCATCAAATCACATAGACCCAGCAGTAAGTTGGACGGACGAAGCAACCATCACTCTTGCGCTAGTGAGAGGTCGCATCCGCTCGGCCCGGGCATGAATGCGGCACCGATTCTTTGGAGCGGTGCTGAACGTTTCGGGCGGGAAGCGCGCGCGGGCGATGGAGGGGCTTTGGGTGGGCCAAGCTGGTCAGGAGCGGCTGTGGCAGCTGTCCGCATGTCCCTACCGGACACGCCCGGAAATGAGAGGATGCACCGACTCTCGCGGCTAAAATCATACACTACACAACATATCTTTGTAGGAGTAGGTCGATCTGTCGCTCTCTCTAACACACACATGGTGTTAAACACACACGCACACACACACACACGCACACACACGCAACTTGGTCCTGTTGCACCTTCTAATGTGACTTATTAGACCTAGACGGAGGGAGTAGTAAGTATACGAGATACGGTGGCACACTGACTTAAGTCGAATACAAGTACCAAAAATTTGTGTGCATGTTATAATAAGGATTCAGGAATGTATAAAAGGTTATTTCCCACTCGTTGAACATAACGGGAGGGTTGTGTAGCTGGTTAGCCTGTTTGCTCATCAAACTTGAGGTCTCGGGTTCGATAACTACACTTGAGCATAATTTGTGCCTGGAGGATTCTTTGACTGGTCAAAATGTTTTCTAGGGTTTGCACGCTTCACACTCTCTCTCCAGTATATATATACACGCTGGAGCCTCAACGCTTGTAGTTGCTCTCTTCACACTCTCTCGCCCTCTCCAGATCTAAACAAGACTTCGTTGGCCTCTCTCTCCCCTCATTGCTGCTCAAAGAGCCGGCAGGATCCGTCCGCCAGGAAGGGAAAGAGGCTTAACGCTGTCGCCGTCGGTGAGGGACTACCGGCGCAGCTGTTCACTTTCCACCGAGCGGCGGTGCGGGAGGGCCTCCGACCCCTTCTTCTTCGCTGCCGTCCCGTCGCCCGCCGAACCACGCCCCAAGAACCTTAAGGTATAATTTACTTACTCCACATGCATTGCTCTAGCTGCATGTATACCATGAATCTAGGACGCGGTTCAAAGAGGAAAGGAGTTGGAAAAGTTGTATATAGCATGAATCTCGGACGTGGTTCAAAGAGGAAATGAAGGGGGAAAGTTGTATAGATTCAATCTAGGACGTGGTTCAAAGAGGAAAGGAATGGGGGAAAGTATTGGGGAAAGTTGTATCGCATAAATCTAGGATGTGGTTCAAATAGGAAAGGAAGGGGCGAAAGTACTAGTTCAAAAAGGGAAGGAAGGGACAAGGCTGTAGAGTTTGAGCAGGACTAGATTTGTTGCGCTCACATAGGGAAAGGTGTCTGATAACAAAACTGGGACCAACATGGACTGACACGGAGTTTTTTTAGTCCCTACACCAAAATATCCCTGTAAGCAAACAACCTCTAATAGTGCCGGTGCAAAATTGATGCAATGCCACAGTTAAAAGCAAATTACATGTTTAATGAATTTTATTGTTAATATAATCTGTATGTTAATATTAATCAATTCCACCGTTTGAGAAATGCTACTGTCTTGCTTTCTTTCCCATTTAGATAAGGTAGATGCTTCTTTTTGTTGGCTTCTGTGTCATCCACCGTTATTGACCACTATTTGTTTCCTTTGCACCTCTGTGTAAACAGGGTTATCTACTTCACCTCGTTGCCATTGTGACCTTTTGTTGCACTACACAAACCACTTTTGTTTTAAGAGTGTTTTGTGCAGTTCAACCAAAATGTCACACCGGCAACGTTGCTTGATTGCTTGATCTTAGTGGAACTGCACAAGAGGAGATCTTACTTCCTATCCGTTAAGGCGAATTTGGTTCAAATCTTCTTCTTGTGAGCTGTTTGAATTCCGCATCATGAGAGGTCAGTACTAGCCTTCTTTCACATGATTCTGCAGTGTGCATTCATATGTTGTGCTACTTGTATGATAATGTTGCTTGATTTTAGTGAACTGCACAAATGGAGACAAGACTTCCAATCTGTATGTGCACCGTAATATCCCATTGAGGTAAGATAAGGATATTTCACAACTGCTGGCCTGTATTTTGCCACTTTCATCAGAAAATTAAGTTTAGTACTATACTTGTGCTCCCTAATTGACATGCCAAATCTTACATTGAAGGCGAAGCTTGTTTATTATTGAACCAAGTGATGAAGGGGAAGAACAAGGGGAAGAAAAACAAAAATCAACTCCCGGTGTTGTAATGAAGCACTGGAACTGTGATGGCACAAGTAATGATATAGTTTTGCATCTTAATTTATTGCTATGGCTGGAACGAGCAATTGTTTTGCCACTAATTTGATGCCACTCTTAATGTAATATGTAATTATCTCTACTTGTGCAAACAGGGATCTTCTTTGAAGATACCATATATTTTAGTGGAACTGCACAAGAAGATGTTGGGAACATTAAACTAATCGAGGAGTATATAGTAAGCTTGGCCACCACCGTAGATAGCAACAGATGGTTTCGGAGAAATGCTTCATCTGTATGCTCTACACAATAAGCCTCCTGACAAAGGTTGGTACTCGCCCACTGATTTCATCCATATGATTGAGCTTTGTCATCTCTATTGGTGTTGTGCTACTGTTTAGATACTGTCATGAAAAAGTGGTATTGTCCTTGAGAAGTGCTTCATCTGTGCTGTTTTAAATATTTCCTTTCCTTTTTTTCGAGCAAACAGTGATGCTAGCCTTTAGTAGTCCTCTTGTCGTTGCACAACAGGATCATCTTCCTCTGAAGAAGAATATGGAGTACGTGAAGTGACTAGTTCCGATTATGCCAGGATGAAGAAGCCATGTCTATCTTATCATCAGAAGGAGCAGTTGAAGGATGGTTACATTACTCCCCACAAGACCAAACTAACTTCAGCTCAGAAGGACTGACAAAATCTCCATTTTTGTGCTGTTATTCTAGGATTATTTCTGGCGATTTCCATTTTTCTAAAGGTGTGCTCTACATGGACCATGTATGTGCCTGCTGAAACTGTCAATTCATAGTACAGTTTGCTTTATACTAATGACTTTCTTGTATTTGTGCAAACAGGGGTGCTCAGCTTGATTTCAATGGGAACTGCACAAAATGTTCGTGAATACATCGAATCATTCATTTCCACCACAATAAAGGAGGTGCCGATAAGTTCAAGGCATTGCAACATATAAGGGCGAAATCATACAAGCTACGCGTGAATTTAGTTGATTTTGGTGGAACTGCACAAAAAGAACAGCTAGTTTATTTAGCACGAGGTGCCATGTCAATGTCCGAACTGATGGCAAACCCTGCCCATTCCACAATCGCAGGCATTTGATATTTTGGAATGGGACAACCTTGTCAAATTTTGCTCATTGATTTTAGCAAGACATGCGTTTGATATTTTCGAATGGGACGCCCTTTGCTGTCAGCAGCGTCGATCAATTTTTTCTTTATTCTTTAGTTGTGAAGTAAATATTGCCTCTGACATGTGAGTCGCTGAGATGCATAATCATCGATTGTTTTGAATGTTCTCTATGGATTGTCAGGCCTGTGTGTTTGATTGCAATGTACAGAAACGCTAAAAAGCTGCTTAAACTCTTTGTACTCCTTCTGTTCCTTTTTACTTCGCACATTGTGTAAGTGCATACTTTTTTGTATAAGATTGGTCAAAGTAGAGATACTTTGACTGCAGACAAAACTTGTATGCAGACCAGAAAGGACCGGAGGGAGTACATGTGAAACTGCTGCAAACGAGGTGATCACCCTGGGAATAATGCTAGTACGTATTGTTTTGCATGTTCATCCAATGCCAGTGATACAGGAATTCGAACTAATCGAAATAAATTCATTCATACATGGTCGGATTTCATATAAACATGCCGGATTTCATTACATTTCAACTAAAAAGGGGTGCGCTGGAGGTATAATTAATTAACCGGCCTAGCTTGTCATAGCGATTAGGGCAACTAGGAGCCCAATAAGGATCACCACATGACAAAAACCTTTCTTCTTGTCATTCTTCTTCTTGAAGTTCGTGTGTTGCACAGCCTTGTTCTTCCCATCAAACTTTGCTTTACCATCAAACTTGCCCTTGTTCTTGAACTTGTGGGGCTGGAAGCTCTTCTGTACCATATTGGCACTAGATCCTCCCTCAATTCCTCAAGCATGTGTGTCCTTTGCTCTCGCCTTTTCTTCCACATCAAGAGTGCCAATGAGATCCACGAAGGAGGAAGCTTCATGATGAAGGAGGTATAATTAATTAACCCAAGCTACCCACCTGTGTCCCGCTGAGCTGAACAGAAGCTTCAGTGACTAAACTGCAGGTGCAATTGCGTAACTGACATGTGGCCTGTTGGGCCCATGTGTCAGTCAGCCAACTGCACCAGCAGTTAAGTAGACGCAACGTTCTTCTCCAGCGCAGCTCTCTGACTCCACGTCGCCGCCAAGAAGCTAACCGGTCGTCAATGGTCAACCCGCCTAGCTTGGCTTCAACAGGAGGGTAGCAGCGGTGGCCTTACTTGGACCCAAGCGGCAGCGACCTACCGTGTTCTACTCTTCCTCGTTTTCTGTGTGGCGCGGCCTCGTTGGCAGCGGGGCGGGGCCTCGGCGGAGCCGGCGATGTCCTCTGTCTCGTTGCCGGCGGGCGGCGCCTCAGCGGAGCAGTGGAAATCCTCCCCTGCGTTGCCGGCAGGGTGGGGCCTCGGCTGAGCCGGCGATGTCCTCTGCCTCGTTGTTGGCGGGGCGGGGCCTCGGCGGAGCTGACGGTGTCCTCTGCCTCGTTGCTGGCGCCGCGGGGCCTCGGCAGAGCAGGGCCTCGTCGACACCAGCGGAGCGGGGACTCGTCGGAGCCGGCATTGTCCTCTACCTCGTCCTCAGTCTTGCCAAACAGTGACTCGCCCTCTTCATCGCCCTCTTTGCTAGCCTCTTTGTAGGCGGCCGCAGCCTCCACCACCCGCATGCGGTACCGCCAACGCTCAAGGCGGCCCTTGCGGGCGGAGCGGTACGAGTCGAGCAGCGCCTCCTGCTCCGCCTGCAGGTGCTCCTGGAGGAGATGGTGGTTGTAGGCGGTGTCGGTCTATGCCTCCCGGAACTGCTCCTGACGCATCTACCTCACAATGTCCATACATTGGGCACGGGCCTCGCCGATGGTCATGGTGCAATGCACCAGCGAGGATGGCGCGGAGGAGGGGGTTGGCGCCGGATCGTCGACTACCATGTTCTCCATTGGGACATCATCGTCCTCCGGCTGCCTGCCGGCCAGCCGGTCAGCAGCAATGGCTGCCATCTCCTTGTGGTCTGTCGTCCGCCCGTCTTGAAGAGCGCTAGAGCGCGAGGAAGCCATGGTGGGCAGTAGTGGTGTGGACAGGAGAAAGGAAATGGATGCGGATGGATGCGGCTATGGTCGACGCAGCAGTTTATATAGCAATGGTGGGCGGGTGGAGGGACGGACGTGTGGTGCCGGAGTAGCCGCCTCGGCAACCGTGTATCATTAACGTGGGCGGCAGATGGACGGACGGACGACACTTGTGTCATTTGAAGGCGGAGCAATCACCTGCACTGGGAAGCGGGGCGGGCGGCGCTGCCTGTTTCGGGCGGAAAACGCGCGCGGGCGAGGAGATGACTTTACTTGGAGAGGATGACAATGGGGACCCACCAGGCCCATAGCCTCACATACGCAAGTGCCTCCTTATTTTATATATATATATATAACTATACTCCCTCCGTCTAGGTGAATAAGTCGTATTAGAAGGTGCATCCGACCTAGGTGCAAGCAGATTGGTGGAAAAGAAGAATATTTCTCTCTTCTAAACACTACATTTAATTACAGCAGTTAAGAGGATGCCTTATTAGCTACCCATGCAGGCCATCATAATTCATCGCATGCAAAGCGCTTTTATTTCTTGCCTAATAACTGCATGGACGTGTTGCATGCATTGGTCCTTGCCCGAGCAAAAAAAAAGGGAGGAAAGGGGTTTCCACGGGAGACAATGAGGCAGAGGTGGAAGCGCTCGCTGGAGTAATTTATTTTGCTTCCCCCTAGTTTCCTGACATCACGGTCCCACACCATTGTCAACCTATGTAGTAGTCAATAAACGAGAGAATTGCACAAGAAGCGGCCGACAGCTGGGACCAACAAGCTCGAGCAGTATTTGTGTTTTTGAGGTGTGAGCATGAAAGTGCGTTATATCGACTATAGGGGGGGTGAATAGGAGATTTTTATGAAATTCTTCACTGAGGAATTTGCTCGTGAGGAAATTCCTTAGCGAAGAACTACTAGCAGCGGAATAAGTACTCAGATGAAAACATAACAGAATCCAGGCATAGTCATCATGATGAGATGAAGACAAACACAGAGTACAGAAAGCGTAAACACAGGATAACACTAGATGAAGACAAAACAGACTGAAGAAATTGAACTGAGGAAATTGAGAAAGTCTACAGTCAAAGTCTTCAAACACATATATGAACAAACAAACAACACAGTAATGAGGAAATGAAAGTGTTGAGGAAATGGAACCAGTAAGCTTGGTGAAGACAATGATTTGGTAGACCAGTTCCAACTGCTGTCTCAGTTGTACATCTGGTTGGAGCGGCTGAGTATTTAAACTCGAGGACACCTAGTCCCGGACACACAGTCCTCACCGTATTCTCCTTAAGCTAAGGACACACAGTCCTCGCCCAATCACTCATGGTAAGTCTTCAGGGGACTTCCAAACCTTCACAGACTTGGTCACTCGACGATCCACAATTCCTCTTGGATGCTCTAGATCTTGATGCCTAACCGTCTGGAAGAAGCACAGTCTTCAAAGGTAACAAGCGTCGGATCCACGCAGGATCAATCTCTTCAGTGATGCTCAATCACTTTGGGTTTGTAGGTGTTTGGGTTTGGGTTTGGATTTTCCTCACTTGATGATTTTCGCTCAAAGTCCTCGGAGGATGGGTTGCTCTCAAATGACAAGTGTCAAGTTCTCTCGGAGCAGCCAACCAGCTAGTGGTTGTAGGGGCGGCTATTTATAGCCTAGGGAGCAGCCCGACATGATAAGACATAAATGCCCTTCAATGATATGACCGTTATGTGGACAAGATATTTTGGAATAGCTGGCGCGTAGCACAGCAACAGTCGGAAATTTGAGGTACAAATTCCTCAGGGCTATCATGTTCCTCACTGTGTAGGCAATTCGCACTGGCGAATTCCTAACTCCTCAATCAGAGCAAAGTCCTCAGTGACCAGAAGAATTGTGTCTCTGTCACTGAAGAAATTGACTAAACTGTATGAGATTTCCAATGGCTTCACTCGAAGGGATTGGTAGGTGTAGGATTTGAGATGAGCATCACATGGAAATTTTCTCCTTAGTATTTACTCGACCCCCTTTAATAGTACGGTGTTTCCTATGACTCAAGAAAGAGAAAATGAAACTACGAAAACAAAAGTCTTCATGCTTCATGTTCCTCGAATGAATACAAAGTCTTCAAGGTCACACCAATTTCTTCACTTTCAAAGTCTTCAGAAAGCCTTCAGTATATCAAAGTCTTCAGTCGAAGAACTTCATTTTTAGGGGTTGACTTTCTCTGTAAATATCAAACTCCTCATAGACTTATAGACCTGTGTACACTCATAAACGCATTAGATACTTAACCTATAAGTCTTCAATGCACCAAAATCACTAAGGGGCACTAGATGCACTTACAGAGCACTGCAGAGTTTTTTGATGTTTAACCAAGATATTAATTTTTCTCCTCTGAACAACAACGAAAACATCGCTGCAGGTATTAACTGGGTGGGTTGTGGCCCGTCTAGCCCAGACCAGATATCCAGCCCATATATTAATTTTTTTCAAGCTGAAAATGGCTACCCCAGCTATACTTTTTTTAGGAATACCCAGGCAAGGTCAAGTTGTTATTCTCCGCCCCGCTGGGCTGCAAATCTTTCCTAGGAGGGATGCATTAGGCTTAACAAGAAAATGGGCTTTAAGAAATAACAAATGGGATGTAACTATAAAAACTGGGCAGTAACTATAAAAAAATGCACCAAACACGTGATTACTATATAAAATATTATTTTTGGATATTGAAAATTTTAATTTCATTAATTATTGCGAGCGCAATGTTTCGTTGGATTTTTATGTAATATAAATTTATTTAATCTGACTAGAAATTTCGGGATAAAATATTTCGAATCCCATCAAAATGTGGGAAATTTTATTGGATTCGGTTTTGAACGGTTGGTTGAAATGGGCTGTACTTTTAACAAACTGTAAATGGGATGTAGTAAATTCCATTAGAATTCAAAAATGGGCTACACATTCTTACAAATCTCAAATGGATTATAAGTTCTCTGCCACACACTTCTGGCCTTACTAAGTTGACGCGTCCCCTAAAAAAATAGAGTTGACGTGTATGCAAGGCTTTGTCAACTTATAGTCAACACACGGTTCTAGCAGCAGTGGCCATTGGATGTCCATCCAATGGATGCCGTGCTTCTTCCCCCTGACATCTGGGGCGCACCGTTTCGGAAGCTGACCTATGGGCCTACTAAGTTGGCATACCAAGGGCTTTGTCAACTTAGTCAATATAAACGATTCTAGCTGCAGTGACCGTACGATGTCCATCCAACGGCCGTAGTGCTTCTTCAACCTCTGGTCTTCTTGGTCTAGCCGCCCAAAGCAGCGCCGGTCGTGCCGCCTGCTCCTGCCTCTCGTGGTTGGCTGTGCTGCCGCAGAGGCCTCACCGCCCCCTACTATTCCCACCGCTGGCCAGGCCCTGCAGTGACGGGAGCCTCACACCGCAGCCGAACGAGCGAACCCTCATACTCCTCTCCGCGTGGGCATCCACTGTCGCGTGTTCACCGGCTCTGCGTCGTCCCCTTCCTAGGCCTCGCCATCGTCCACCGCCCTGGTGCTCTCGGCGCGGCGTGGTCAATGTGGTCAAGGAACGACTTCCATCGGACGTGGACTGTACGTGGAGAGGCTGATAGCTGGGACCACGGCGGCAGCAAGGAAGTGCCTCCTTATTACGCGGAAAATAATGATTCCTCCACCTGACAGCAGGGACCCCCTGGACGGGCCACCGTATTTCCCGAAAAAAATGTTTCCCCCCTGAGTGCTGGGACCCACCAGCTACACCTTCGCACGCAAGGAAGTGCGCCCGGGCAAAAAAGAACGATTCGCCCCCCTGACTGCTGGGACCCACCAGCTACATCTTCGCAAGCAAGGAAGTGCCTGACAGTCGGGACCCACCTGGTCGAAGCGTACGTAGCATTGTCATTCTGGTCGCGAACGTGTACGTACATATATACTGGTGGATGTAGAGGCGTGCACGTAGCATGTACATGTACGTACAGCGGCCAGGGTGCAAGAAAGAAAATACGGCCACGTATGTGTACATACGGGCGGGGTCTCGAACGCCTACTCGTGCATACGTACGGCGAGGGCTCGTGTACATGGCTGGGTCGGAACGGAGAAACAACGTCGTCGTGTTCATGGGGAGGCAACGGAATGCGTCGTGTTCATCGGGAGGCAACGCGGCTGGGTCGGAACGGAATGCGTGGTCGTGTTCACCGGGAGGGCTTGGACGGAAGAGGCGATGGAAACGAGGCCTGGCGTACCTCACAACGGAGGAAACGGACCTCCTGCGGTCGACACGGGAGTCCTGTTGATCGGGAGGGGTGTGGCGTACCGCAAAACGGAGGAAACGGACCTCCTACGGTCGAAACGGGGGTCCTGTTGATAGGGAGGGGTGTGGTGTACCACAAAACGGAGGAAACGGACTTGTGTTGGAGTGCTACGGTTGAAACGGGGGTCCTGTTGATCGGGAGGGGTGTGGCGTACCGCAAAACGGAGGAAACGGACTTGTGTTGGAGCGCTACGGTCGAAACGGGGGTCCTGTTCATCAGGAGGGGTGTGGTGTACCGCAAAACGGGACTCCATGGGGTACTGTTCATATCCACCGTCGACCCCCTCCAGCCTCCACAAGCTACTGTTCATCCACCGTCGACCTCCTCCAGCCTCCACGGGCTCCTGTTCATCCAGCCTCCACCGCGCGCTACTCCACCGGCTACTTTTCAACCACCCCTCCACCGTCTACTGTTCATCTAGCCCTCCACACCACGGGGTCTTGTTCAACCACCCCTCCACAGGCACCCCTCCACCGTCTACTCTTCATCCAGCCCTCCACACCACGGGGTCCTGTTCATCCACCCCTCCACGGGCACCCCTCCACCGTCTACTCTTCATCCAGCCCTCCACCACACCACTGGGTCCTGTTCATCTAGAGGCAACGCCACTGCTCACTGTTCATCCAAACCCCCCCGCAATGCTCACTGTTCATCCCATCGATCAGCTTCAGTTAGCAGCAGTAGCCAAGGAATCGCTCGATCGGGTTCAGTTAACAACCATCGATCGATCGCTCGGGTTCAGTAACACGTAGCCTACAGTGCAATCGCTCGGGTTCAGTTAGAAGCCAACGCCTCGCTCGGGTTCAGTTAGAGACAATGCCTCACACACACGCGCGTACGTGTATGAGATAAACGCGCATCGCTCGGCCCCGACCTCCCACCATAACCGGGAACTCCCTGAAATTTTCCTCCCCCTCGCTTCAACCATGGTTTTTTCCATCATGGATGGCCCAAAGAATGTCATGCAGCTGTGTCTCCGGCCCGCCCAGGACGAAAAGCCAATTTTCTGTCATGATTTTTTGTCATAGAAGTAGCAGCCAACCACATCTATGATGATACCGGGTTTTGTCACAATTATCGTCATAGAAGTGTCATATGTCTAACAGAATTTTTTTTTCGTTCGGCGCAAAATGTCATGGATGTGTCTTTTTTTTGTAGTGGTGGTTCACCTATTGCCTCTCAGCGCTCAATGACTTGTTCCCGCCAAATGAGGACGTAGTCCTGGAATTCAAGGGATGCCATCGCGATCTTCTTCTCTTCTTCGTAGTTGTGCAAGCGGAAGATTTTGTCGACCTTCAATGCCTATGATATGTACTATTCGGGGTCATTCCTTCCGATGAACTTGGGCATCGTGAACTTTAGCTTGCTATCGTTGCTCTTCATTGTGTTGGGGTTGAGGATGATGACGCCCATGACGTTGAGGATTGACAATCTCATGTTGCTCTTGGCGAGGAGGGTTGTCCGCCTCATGTTGCTCTTGTCTTGGAGGAGGTCCATTGTCGTCTTGCTCTTGTTGAACTTGATGTTCTTGGCGAGCTTGTGGATGAGCTTGTCGAGCTTGAGGAGGAGCTTGTCGATGCACACGTGCTTGGAAAATCCTCTCCTGGACTTCATCGCGAAGCGCTTCTTGTTGTAGGCAAGCTTGTCGGCCTCGGTTGACTATGGCTCGACTTGAATCTCGAAGGCACGTTGCACCTCAAGTGCTTGAGCTTCATGTAGTTGTTGTTCTTGACATTGTGCCTCGACGGCTTGTGCATCTTGATGTTGTCGCGCACGCTCCTCTTGTTCTTGTTGTCGTTGGTGTTGCAATTCTTGTGCTTGCACGAATGCAGCTTGGGTTTGACGGCGTCGATGCTCTTGAGAGTCGGTGTTGTGTAGAGGATTGTGGTTTGCTTGACGATCTTGACGCGCGGCATGACGAAGTGTGTTTGATGTCAGGGTACTTGAGCCGGAGATAGTGTCGTCAGAGTGTCGACTCGAGCGGCTCCTTCTTGAGTAGGATGAAGTGGTAGAAGAGCGGTTGACCAACAAGGCACGAATCTCGTCCATTCTTGCGTCATTCTCGTCCTTGTGTGCATCGAGCTTGTTGACGAAGTAGTCTCTTGTTCGTTGCTCGGAGAGTCGCAAGTCGGTGGCGAGGTTGTCAATGCGGTCGCTCATTGCTAGTTGTTGTTCATGCAAGGCTCGTTGTGTTCCAAAGAGATCTAGCTTGGTGACGTAGTTGTTCGGGTCGTCGTCTTGCTCAAGGAAGAGTGGGTTTGTAGAAGTACTTGGTCTATCCATCTTTCCAAACAAACATATGTGAGCGGGAGAAAGAGAAGAACCAATACCAAATGTACCCTGACCGATGTTGAAGATGGATCAAAGATCACTCTAATGTGTAACAAGGAAATAGCACAATTGGTACCAATTCTTGTCGGTTTCTCACACCTACACAAGTAAAAGCTTATGGTGGAGCTTGGTGAGGATGGTGGCACAAAATTTGATGCAATTGTTAGTGAGCTTCAATAATGTTGGAAAAGATTCACAAATTTGCAAATGCAACAAGTAGACCAATAGCAAGATTAAGGATGGCAATTTTATCCATGTACATGGATATCCATGGATATCCGACCCGAATGGATAGGGTTTGGATATGTTTTTGTGTCCATGGGCGGCGCCCAAACCCGACCCGGTTGTTCGTGGGTAGGGCATGGATATAATCTTGTACCCATTGATATACCCAAACCCGACCCGATAGTATGACTTAATGGAAAAAAATATGCTTTCACTGGCCCACGTTCACATATCCCATGACAATTTTACACTTTTTTTATCTAAAACATGCATAAGAAATTACACAATCCCCATCGTAACTTTTATAAGTTGACAGTCAATCCCCTCCGTAACATACTCCAACACCCTTTCCCTTATTTTTATCTCCTTTTTAAATGAC
Source organism: Aegilops umbellulata (assembly GCA_032464435.1). Classification (NCBI taxonomy): domain Eukaryota; kingdom Viridiplantae; phylum Streptophyta; class Magnoliopsida; order Poales; family Poaceae; genus Aegilops; species Aegilops umbellulata. The sequence continues at coordinate 133,298,329 of CP136056.1, forward strand.
TCATCATTCTCATCTGTTAGAAAAATACTAAATGATCTTTGGTTGTTACTGGATGTTGATTTACCATAAGTGAAGCCTAGCCTGCCGCGAGGTGAAGAATGGAAGAGTTTATGTTAATATTGTGTCAAGTCTTATTTATATGTCTCGAGAGGACCCAATGGATATCCAGTGCATATGGATATCCATTGGATTTGGATATGGACACAATTTTTCACCCATGGATTTTTTCATGGGCGGGCAAAGACTGTCTTCATGGATATGGATATGGATTTGGTATTGTTCAACCCGATCCAAACACGACCCATTGCCATCCTTAAGCAAGATATGGTACACGGAAACAGAAACGCAAATAGATAATGTGGGGTTGTGCAACCAAGGGTGAGCCAAAATGTGGAATCCGCAAAGATGCTCTTGTTGCACAACACTAGAGAGACGCTAGCACGATTGCACAATAGGCGGATACGAACTTGTGCACAACATACTAAGCAAAAATGCAACGACTTCTATCCCAAGTATGCTATATGTATGATGTTTCTATGCTATGATCCAAGATGACCGAGTATGACAATCTTAATGTTGTATGATTCTATGGTTCTTGTTTATAAGCTCTTTGCTTATCTTTCCCTTTTGCTTAAAAGCTTGTTTGGCTCCTGGATGTTTGAGCTCTTTTCTCATGCAATGCTTCACGAACCACGATAGCAATTGTGTCTGCGTTGACAACTTTGTGACACAAGAGATGGTACCAATATATGCTACACGATGATATGGAATGTATGCTATGAGAAGTATGATCACTAATGTGCACAAGTCACGTTGCCGGCAATACTCGAAGGCTAGTCTCGATGGGTAAGTGACGCAAAAGTAAGGCTATGGGGTTATAAAAGCAAATGCAAGAAAGCATGATGATATCACAATAACAAGATGATATTACCAAAATGATGTAGCCGTTTGTAGTAGTCCTTGGCGAAGATGAGTGGTGGTGATGTCGATGTCGAATCGTTCCTAGTTAGCCGAAACACCCTAGGAAACGATGAACCAAAACTCAAATTCTCAAAACCAAATGCGGCCAAATGTGTCGGAGTTGGTAGCGGTCAAGTGGTGGTAGGGTTTGGTGTATCAAAAGGGTTTGCGGAAGTTAGGTGGTGGTATAGGAAGGTATATGTGGAAGTGGTGGATGTGGCTGAATTTTTTTGGGAAAATTCAGTTTCGTCAGAGAAGTACGGACGTCCAGGGGTTTACGGTCATCCGGTCGTCGGACATCCGGAGGTTGTCGGACGTCCGGTGCCTGGCCGATTTCTGGCACGAGATGAACTACTAGGGTTCGGAGTGGAAGTGGCGAATTTGGTCAAATTCGGGCGATTTTGTGGATGGAAATTGTTGTGGTTTTGTCATGGCAGATGTCCTAGAGAAAGGACTTAGTCGTGGAGCCATCGCGATGGGTTATCTTGAAGGGGTTAAAGCGGACACAGGGACGCACGAGGGTTTATACTAGTTCGGCCCCTTCGATGAAGGTAAAAGCCTACGTCTAGTTGTGATGGAATTGATGGGGTTTCGAGGGCTTAGGGAGCAAATAAGCTTCGCCTAAACCTCAAGTTGTTGTTTCTTGTCCTGAACCGCCGCCGATTCGTCCCCTTATATACACGGGTGACGCCCGTCGGTTCACAGAGTCCCACACCGGTTTATATTCGTAACCGGGTTGGCCTCTCCTTATTCCTACCTTACAATACAAGTTTACACACATACGCCGGTTTACGGCTACAAGTCTTAAACCGACTACAGGCCTCAGGCCCTCGCCTATCTTCTTGGGCTTTAATATTCTTGAACTACAGATAAAGCTAAACCGGCCCAAAATAGTCCGGTTTATGCCCAGTAGTAATATCCCCAACATTAGGCCCAGATTGATTTGAACAGGTTCATGTCAATCCTTAGCAAAAAACCTTCATCTTTTATATCTTCTCGTAATCGCTGAACCGCCGTGATGTCATTCTCTCGAATTGTTGTAAACTGGGGTGACGTCATCTGTCATAAAGAAAACATCTATGTTATCTCCTTGTTTAATAGACTCACAACAACCGAGGCGACAGCTCCGCTTCCGAAATTTGCGGTTCCTGGATTCACGTGCTTGACACATGTCTTTTTGCCTTATAAATAGGACCGAAGGGTCATTTCTTTTTCCCCTTCGTGCCCTTCCTCTTCTTCTTCTTCCTCGTGTCGCCAGTCTCAGAGCTCCGCCGCCGCCGCCGTCTTCTGCACCGACCTTGGCCGCTGCATCAACCTGAGCGCACCAGAAAACTGCGGCGACATTCCACGTCCTCCTCAACTCTGGTAGGTCTTCTGCTCTTCTTAACCTAGATCCGTTCTAGTGTTTCGTGTTCTTGCTGCGTTCATCACCTGTTCCTCCTCATATGCTAGCTCTTGGATGCATCTGCGGACCCCTTCTCTGTGTAGTGATAACTTTTAGCATCCGCCTTTAGTTTCATACCCAAAACCATAGATCTCATGTATACTTCTGCCCGTTGATTCAATACTGTTCTGCCTTGTGCTTTTGAATATTTTCTTTCTTTTCTGTACTTACTTCAGATCCAGCGCTGTAGAGAAATTTTGTGAAATCTGTTTCTGTATACTTATCCATCCGCAATCTCAACTGTTTCAATACCTAGATCAGGCAGTTTAACTTGGTGTAGCAAAAATTAACAAATCGGTATATACCATTAGTCCCCTTGTTGAACCGCCAGATGCTGTCGCTTCATAGAATTCCGGTTTAGATATGGCTGCCTCCGGTTTAATACATTCTTGAACCGGAACCATTTATTTTGTAGATTTCACCATGGCCAAACAAGTATATGAATGCAACTGGGCTCCTTCTCGCGTCACAGAAACTCAACTGAACAATTTAGTCCTGACCGGCGCTTTAAGCAGCAAACAAACCATCCGTTGGAGGGTCCCTGGCAAAGAATGCCCTCCCACACCTCAAGAAGGAGAGGTCGTCATTTTCGCAGATCACTTAGCCCAGGGCTTTAGTCCGCCCGGTTCTAAATTTTGCCGGGACGTTTTAGCCAATTTTCAACTCCACCCGCAAGACACTGGCCCCAACTCTATTACCAACATATGTTACTTCCAAGTGCTATGTGATGTGTTCTTTCAAGAGGAACCCACAGTCGAGTTGTTCATAGAATGCTTTCATCTAAATCGCCGCACAGAATTTCCTGATGGCTCCAATATGGAATTGGGTGGTGTGGCGATTCAAAAAAGAAAAGAGGTCACTTACCCTCACGCGAAACTGCACAGCCATCCCCAAGAGTGGAATAAATCATGGTTCTATTGCAAAGACACCTCCCCTGCTGATGAAAATCCCTTGCCTAGCTTTCGTCTAGTGTGGCTTAGCAATACACACCCTTTTCCACAAAGGTTGACTGCCAAGGAAAGAAGCAAATACGCTCCTCAACTGTCCAAACTCAGAGCCTTCATGGCCAACGATTTAATAGGAGTTGACCTCGCTCGCTGTTGGATATCGTGGAGCGTACTGCCCCTTAGTCAGCGCTCCAGTTTGATGTGCGAGTATACTGGCTGTGTTGAGGACCCACTGCGCCACATGAACATCCAGCTCATCGACAAAGAAGTCACGAAAGCTGTGAAGAAATTTTTGAATGAACTGGAACACATCTGTGCCCGAACCGGCCTGCTTCCCTTCTGCGCCACCAACAAACCGCCAGCTGTAAGCTTTTAACTTTACCTTTCACTGATCTTGTCATTGCTATATCTGCCCATTAATTAACACCAAAATCTGTTGAAACAGGACAATGATCCGTTTTGGAGCAAGAAGCTTCCGCAGGAGAAACCAGAAAAGCCAGATAAACCGGAAAGACCAATCCGGTCAAAGACTAGAGTCGTGAAGAAAACCACTGCATCTTCAGATCCAGCAGCTGACGATGATGTGGATAATCCGGACCTTGAAGTAGAGCTTGATTCACTAGGCTTACTTTTCACATGCTTTATTGATGATGATATTTATCAGGATGATGATGAAGCCAGCCACGCTGATGCTGCAGAGGTAATTACTCTCTCTCTTCTGATTCAGACCCTTTGCTTTTGCCAAAAATCCGTCAGGCAAACCGGAAAATTAAATTTTCTCATCCTCTTGCTTACTTGGATCCCAAATTTCTTATGAAGACCCAACAGCATGAAGCTCGCCGCACTACCCGTCATAGCGGCCAGGTAGTTACCTCCACCGGTTTACTGAACAGTCCTGTTCGGAAGCGCCGTTCAGAGGTCTCTAATTTGCTTGTCAGTGCTTGTCCTAAAGCGGGCCGTTTTCGTCAACCTCTTAATCCTTCTGACTCCGATTATCAGGTTACTTCCCATTCATCATCTGGCGAGTCTTCTGCTACTCAGCTGCCACCGCTCAAAACCGTGCCTGGGTAAGCTATACTTATCATAGTATTTCTTGTGTAGTACTTTGTAACATATGCTGTTTTTGACTTTTATTACTCCTTTCAGGGCCAAGCCTAGACCGAGCAAGAAGGCCCGCCTGGATAAAGCGGCCGAGGAGGACGTCATCCCTGAACCGGATAAAACGCCAGATCCTGAAGCGGCAGTTCATGAAGATGCGCCAAATGATCCGCCACCACAAGATGATGATTGTATTGCTGAAGAGAGATATGTTGATGCCTCCAATCCTGTTGACCAGCCCAGAAGTCCTATTCGGATTGGAAAATCCACCAGTCCATCCAAGTCCACTGAGAAACCGACGGCCCCAATGCAAATCGATGATGAAGTTGTTATTACTGGAATTGGCCATACCGAGCCAAGCAATCCTGTTGCTTTTTCTAAGCATACTGCCAAGGAAGAGTTTGCTGCAATTGGCAAGGGCAAATGGAATGCCGACTTGTCCACTTATACTGCTTTGTCTCCTCAAGACCTTCACTCCGGCTTCCTAAACCGGTTATATACCAGCCGTGACTATGAAGCCGGCCTGGTTAACATGATGAAAGATAAATATGAGGTAATTGCCATATGCCCCTGCTTGTAATTTCATCAACTCCAATAGCCTCCAAGTGTCGGTTTAAGATATCATTTTAAACTGGGACTTGTCATTTAAACTTCAATATGCCTGAATTTTGCCCACGTAGCCCCCAAGGGCCGGGTCAACTTAGTATAGTTAAACCGGGACTTCAGGAAAGTGACATCATAGCTTCAGAATTTATTCGAGCAAATAGCCATTAGCCCCCAAGTGCCAAGTTGAATACTTGTATTGATCTTGGGACTTCTATAATCAATTGAAAGATGAAGATCAAATGTGCATTAGCCCCCAGGTGCCGAGTGCATAATTTTTTATGTGGTTGGCACTTCCGTTTTTGCCCTGCTTGTTGAATCATATGATTGTCTGTATGCAGGCTGGGCTGAAGACAAAAGAAAACCAAGTCACCGACCTCCAAGAAAATCTGAAATCTCAACAAGCTGAAACCTCCAAAGCGACGGAGGAATTGACCAGCGCTTTAAGCACCATGGAACAGCTGAAGGAGAGCTTCAAAAAGGAGCGGGCGGATTGGGACACCGAGAAATCCGCTTTAATTAAGCGAGTAGAAGACGCCGAGGCTGCGCTCAAACCGGTGGTGGACGAACTGACCGGCGTAAAGCGGCAAATACACTCCACGACCGCTGCTGTTTTTGGTGAGCCGATTTAACTTCTGGAATTTATTCAGTCTTCTTTAAGTAACTTCTAGTGTGCTGATTCGTTGTAACCCTTCAGGAACACGCATCGGTCACTTGGGGTCAGATGTACCGATGAAATTGAAAGCCGCCTATACTTTGATTGAGCAGCTGTATTCTGGAGCACAGCGGATCATCTCTACTGCATCGCATAACAATCCGGCACCCTCGTTAATTCAAGATACTTTGAAGAGGTTGTCCATGCTTCCTGCCCGGGTTGAAGAGCTAAAGAGATCTGCCGCCCGAACCGGTGCCATCACCGCCTTTATCTGGGCAAAAGCCTGAGTGCTGGATTTTGACCCTGTTGAGGCAGCTCAGGGCTATCCCAGTTTGAAAGAAGACGGAACCATTTTTGGTGAAGCGGATCTGCGAGCGATAAACCGGGAGGTGCGTCCTCTAGCTTGCCAATTGGCTGAAGAGGCAGACTTGTGGCATTACCAGGCACAATACGATGATCAAAACAAGCGAGTAGCCGCACCGATTCCTGAAGCGGAAAATCTTATACCTCCAATCCCTAAGCACACTTATGCTCCTGATATTGATCCGTCACTGCTGATTCATGATGAAGCTGTCTTTCAAGCGTTAATGGGCATCGACTGGACAACTATTGACTTACAGCCGCTGGGCAGAGAAGCAGAAGCGGAAGCGGCGCAGGATGACCCACAACCATCAATCCATGCTGGTGACCAATCTTGAACCGGAAATCGGTTTAAAACTACTCTACCTATGAAAAACAATGATCTTATTTGGGCACCGTGTTGCCTTGTAATAGGCTAGTCGACACTCTTGATTTTGTTATGCCTTCGTGCATACATACTGCAACCTGTGCTTCCTTTGGGTGATAAAATTTCCAAAGTCCTTTCTGCAATCAAGAAATCTTAAAATACCGCCACGGTTGTACCGTCTTGCGGATTGTTATGAAATCAAAAATATTTGAAATTTGAAGTATATGATCTAATCTTTGAGATACATAATACCTGCCATCCTTGGGCATGGAGCTGGCTTAGCCAATCTTGAAGCGGAGGTTTTATAAACCCTGCACCATTAGAGGAGATAACAGCTCCTGTATATATATAATGCTGGTTTACCTTGTAAACCGTGTCGGGCTTTATAATAAACACCGTGCTACTCCTTAATAGGATGTTTTATCAAAGAAAAATCAAACCGGGCAAATAAACTCCGGTTTAAAAAATAGACCGTGTGCGGTCCATTGACAACATGAACCGGTTTAAAACTTTGTCGGTTTAAAAAAACGCAATAACCGTAAAGAAATATGTATGAAAGGAAATGTTGAAGCAAAGGCAATGATAAAACCGTTTGCAAAAAAGGGGCTTATTTGAGCCGATCAGATGGCGTTACCATGGTCGGACAAGACCAAGCTCTCGATAGGTGTAGCTACGGTTCAAGTCAGCCAGGTCCCCAAATGAAACCATGGCATTTATGCCGATCAAGAGGCGTGGCAATGGTTCGGGTTCGACCAAGCCCCCAAGTGATTCTGTGGCCTTAGGCCGATCAACAGGCGTGACTGGTTCAGACTTGACCATGTCCCCAAGTGATCTGGTGGCTTTCGCCTATCAAAAGGCGTTGCATTGGTTCGGATACGACCAAGCCCCCAAGTGATATTTAAAAAGCAAATTCAAGGGGTAAACCGGAGGCCGTTTTTAATACAGAACAACTCCATGTAACCACGCATGATGTGAAAGAACAGACACCCCGCTTTAGCTGAGGTTCCGATTTATTATATTAATCATAGTATATACATAGCCATAATATGTACATAAGTGGAGCCAATGGCTCAAGTATAGTAAGGCCGAAGATGAGCTATGTTCCATGGCCTGTTTGTCTCCTCCTCTGATGTACGTGAGTCTTTATGCTCTCGAATATCGATCAGATAGTATGACCCGTTGTGCAGATTCTTGCTGACCACGAAAGGTCCTTCCCAAGGTGGGGATAACTTATGCATATCAGTCTGATCTTGGATGAGCCAAAGCACCAAATCTCCTTCTTGAAAAGCTCTGGTTCTGACTCAGCGACTGTGATAACGACGAAGATCCTGTTGGTAAATCGCCGAGCGGGCAGCTGCTATGTCACGCTTTTCATCCAACCGGTCCAAAGCGTCTTGCTGTGCTGTCTCTTTGTCCTCTTCAACATAAGCCGCCACACGAGGTGAATCGTGATGGATATCACTGGGAGAACCGCCTCCGCTCCATAGACCATGAAGAACGGTGTGTGTCCTGTTGACCTGTTGGGTGTGGTATTGATGCTCCATAGCACAGATGGTAACTCTTCTACCCAACAACCCGGTGTTCTCTGCAAAGGAACCATAAGCCGGGGCTTGATGCCTCTCAAGATCTCCTGATTAGCTCTTTCTGCTTGACCATTGGACTGCGGGTGCGCCACTGATGAAACGTCAAGCCGGATGTGCTCACGTTCGCAGAACTCCTTCATGGCTCCCTTGGACAAATTAGTACCATTATCTGTGATGATACTGTGTGGAAAGCCAAACTGGAAAATCACTTTTTTGATGAACTGAACCGTTGTGGCCGCATCACACTTGCTAACAGGTTCTGTCTCCACCCACTTTGTAAACTTGTCAACCGCCACCAAGAGATGGGTCTTCTTGTCCTTGGACCTTTTGAAAGGGCCAATCATATCAAGACCCCAGTTTGCAAACGGACAAGTGATTGGAATCATTCTCAATTCTTGAGCCGGCACATGAGCACGTCTTGAAAACTTTTGGCAACCGTCACACCACCTGACCAGATCCTCCGCATCAGCATGAGCAGTTAACCAATAGAAGCCATGGAGGAACGCTTTAGTCACCAATAATTTTGAACCGGCGTGGTGATCACAATCTCCTTCGTGGATCTCACGCAAAATTTCATAGCCTTCTTCAGGGGACACACAGCGTTGAAACGCCCCTGATACACTGCAGTGATGCAACTCGCCATTGACAATAGTCATGGACTTGGATCACCGGATTATCTGTCGAGCCAGAGTCTCATCCTCTGGTAACTCGGCCTGGTTCATGTACGCAAGATAAGGGAGCGTCCAATCCGGAATGACATGAAGAGCTGCCACCAACTAAGCCTCCGGATCAGGAATAGCCAAATCTGCTTCACTAGGGAGTTTGACCGACGGGTTGTGCAGCACATCGAGGAAAACATTGGGTGGGACCGGTTTGCGCTGAGAGCCTAGTCGGCTTAAAGAGTCCGCCGCTTCATTCTTCCGTCGGTCCACGTGGTCCACCTGATAGCCTTTAAAGTGACTTGCCATGATATCCACCTCACGACGATATGCTGCCATGAGTGGGTCCTTGGAATCCCAAGTGCCAGACACTTGTTGAGCCACGAGGTCCGAGTCACCGAAGCACTTAACTCGACTTATATTCATCTCCTTAGCCATCCGGAGACCATGGAGCAAGGCTTCATACTCAGCTGCATTGTTAGTACAAGGGAACATTAAGCGGAGAACGTAACAAAACTTATCACCTCGTGGGGAAGTTAATACGACTCCAGCCCCCGAGCCTTCCAATTGCCTGGATCCATCAAAATGGATGGTCCAATATGTGTGATCCGGCTTTTCTTCAGGTGCTTGCAGTTCCGTCCAATCATTGATGAAATCAACAAGTGCTTGAGATTTCACCGCCGTCCGAGGCACGTACTTCAACCCGTGCGGCCCGAGCTCTATAGCCCATTTGGCAATCCGGCCAGTCCCTTCCCGGTTCTGGATGATGTCGCCCAAGGGAGCAGAACTAACCACCGTAATGGGGTGCCCTTGAAAGTACTGCTTAAGCTTCCGGCTTGCCATAAAAACTACATATACTAGCTTCTGCCAATGCGGGTATCTTTGTTTGGACTCAATAAGTACCTCGCTGATATAATAAACCAGACGTTGAACCGGATGCTCCTTGCCTGCCTCTTTTTGCTCCACTACAATAGCCACACTGACCGCCCGAGCATTAGCAGCAACATATAGCAGCAATGGCTCCTTGTCAACGGGAGCAGCGAGCACGGGCGGATTGGCCAATTGCCGCTTTTAGTCCTCAAATGCCTCATCAGCAGCAGAACTCCAGACGAATTGATCCGTTTTCTTCAACATCTGATACAAAGGGATTGCCTTCTCACCAAGGCGGCTGATGAACCGGCTCAACGCGGCAATCCGGCCTGCCAAGCGTTGAACATCATTGATACACTTCGGTTTAGCCAGGGAGGTGATGGCTGTGATCTTCTCCGGATTAGCTTCGATTCCCCTGTTGGACACCAGAAAACCCAATAACTCGCCTGCCGGTACACCAAAGACACACTTGGCCGAATTGAGCATCATCTTGTACATCCTCAGGTTATCAAAGGTTTCCTTCAAATTGTCAACCAGAGTCTCCTTCTCCTTTGACTTAACCACGATATCATCCACATAAGCATGTACATTACGGCCAATCTGCTTGTGAAGGCAATTCTGTACACACCGTTGATAAGTTGCCTGAGCACTCTTGAGCCCAAAGGGCATAGATACATAGCAGAAGGCTCCAAAGGGAGTTATGAACGATGTCTTCTCCTGGTCCTTAACTGCCATTTTGATCTGATGATAGCCAGAATATGCATCCAAAAAACTCAAACGCTCACAACCCGCCGTAGCATCAATAATTTGATCAATAAGGGGGAGGGCAAAAGGATCTGTTGGACAGGCCTTATAAAGATCTGTGTAATCCACACACATGCGCCAGGTGCCATTTTTCTTAAGGACCAGCACCGGATTAGCAAGCCACTCAGGATGGAAAACTTCAATGATAAAACCAGCTGCTAAGAGCCTGGCAACCTCTTCTCCAATAGCCTTGCGTCTTTCTTCGTTAAACCGGCGGAGGAACTGTTTCACCGGTTTGTATTTAGGATCCACATTAAGAGTGTGCTCAGCAAGTTTCCTCGGTACACCTGGCATGTCAGAGGGCTTCCATGCAAAAATGTCCCGATTCTCATGGATGAACTCGATGAGCGCGCTTTCCTATTTCGGATCCAAGTTGGCGCTGATGCTAAACTGCTTGGACGAATTGCAAGGTACGAAGTCAACAAGTTTAGTTTCAGCTGCCGATTTGAATTTCAGGCCGGATCATGCTCTGTAGTTGGCTTCTTCAATGGAGTCATATCTACCGGATCAACATTGTCCTTATAAAATTTCAGCTCCTCGGTGGCACAAACCGACTCTGCATAGGCCGCATCTCCTTCCTCGCACTCCAAAGCGACTCTACGGCTTCCGTGAACCGTTATTGTCCCCTTGTGACCCGGCATCTTGAGCTGCAAATACACATAACAGGGTCGTGCCATGAATTTGGCGTAGGCCGGTCGCCCAAACAGGGAGTGATATGTACTTTGGATTTTCACCACTTCGAACGTCAGCGTCTCCGACCTGGAATCATTATCATCTCCAGAAGCCACTTCCAGAGCTATCTTGCCAACAGGATATGCTGACTTGCCAGGTACCACACAATGGAACGCCGTATTGGACGGTTTGAGATTCTTATATGTTAGTCCCATACAACGAAAGGTCTCGTAGTACAAGATATTGATGCTGCTCCCTCCATCCATGAGCACCTTGGTGAACTTGTAACCTCCCACCTGAGGAGCCACTACTAGAGCCAACTGACCCGGATTGTCAACCCGGGGAGGATGATCCTCTCTGCTCCATATGATTGGCTATTCAGACCAAGGTAGATAACGGGGCACGGCCGGTTCAACAGAGTTAACTGCTCCCTTCTGAACCTTCCGGTCTCGCTTGTCCAAGCTAGTAGTGAAGACATGGTACTGCCCACTATTCAACTGCTTTGGGTTGCTCTGGTAACCGATTGCTGCTGTTGCTGGTTGTAACCACCCTGGTTATTCTGATTATTTTGATTGTTATGCCCGCCCGGATTACCATTAAATCCTGAACCGGAATTTCCTCCTCCGTAACCCTGGCCGGATCCAGAGCCACCGCCGGAGCCGTGATCATACCGGAAAGCATTAGAATTCTTGAACTCCTGCATAATGTAGCAATCCTTCCAAAGGTGATTTGCTGGCACCTCCTTCGTCCCATGCTTTGGACAGGGCTGATTCAATAGATAATTTAGGCGGTCCGGGTTAGGGTTAGGTGCTCCACTGCGATTCGGCGGTTTACCCTTGCGTCGCTGGCCCTTTTCCTGTGTGTTGGTATTAGCCACGAAGTCCATGTTGCCATCCGCTTTACGCTTGCCACCGCTACCATTGCCTGCCGAGTGATGCTGCTGACCTTTGAAGTTCTTGTTCTTCTTTCCCTTCCCTGCCTTGTCATCATCAGACTCGGGATCCTTGGTACTATCAGAATTAGCATACTTCACCAAAGCAGCCGTGAGGGTCCCCATGTCAGTGCAATGGCGCTTCATCTGTCCCAACTTCAGCTTTAGGGGCCCAAACCGGCAGTTGCCTTCCAGGGTTATGACCGCAGTGTCAGCATTGATACGGTCTGACGAATGCAACACTTGTGAGACCCGATGCACCCAATGAGTCGTTGATTCTCCTTCCTCCTGGACACAGGCAGCCAAGTCTACTATCGACATAGGCTGCTTACATGTATCCTTGAAATTACTGATAAACCGGGCTCGTAACTGGTCCCATGAACTGATAGAATTGGGCGGTAAGCTTTTTAACCAAGTACGGGTCGTTCCTTCGAGCATCATGGTGAAGTACTTTGCACACGCCGCATCACCTACATCCAGCATCTCCATGGTCATCTCGTTGCTTTCCACCCAAGTCTCTGGGGGTTGATCCGCCATGTAATTTGGTACCTTTCGCGGACCCTTGAAATCCTTGGGCAGGCGCATGTTGCGTAAAGCGGGGACAAGGCAAGGCACTCCCAAAGCACTAGAGGTAACCCCAGGTTCGACCGAGATTGTTGGACGAACCGGTGTGAGCTGAGGAGCCTGATACTGCGCTGCTAAATCGGCCTCCCTGCGCGCTCGGGCCTGGTCCACCACTTCCTGAGCATTATCAGCAACATCCGCCGGGTTGTTCCCGCGGGGAGCTCCGCGTCGTTCATTACTTGATACAACCGGTTCATCCAGGTGTCTGCTATAGCTCTGGCTTGGACAAGGGGTGGAGTGGATCCGGTCGCGGCTGTACGAGTATGCTTCCTGTTGGACCAAAGCTGTCCTAAGAAGCTCCTTGACCCGGCGCGTTTCTACCGCCTGTGGAGAGTCACCTTCAATTGGAATGGCCTCCAGTCGTGCAGCTACTGCAACAAGATTGTCCATCGGGTTGGAGTAGTGACCCGGAGGTGTTGGAGTAGCCTGAGGCACAATAATGTTATGACGAGGCAGATCCATCAAACGGGGTTGAACCGGCATGCCGGTCCCAGGAGCTTCCGCCCGGTTTACCGCCGGCGGGTTACTGGCTCCTGCTCCTGGGGTGTTGAAAAGGTCTCTGGCCTCGAAAACTGAAGGTAAACGGGATCGGTACTTCCTCTTCATGACTTCATGCGCCGCGTTCTGGTCCAACATGAGCCTGTAAGCTTGCGCATCTAAAGCGGCCCGTTCCGCAGCCATCCTGGTATTTTCAGCCACTAGGTCCGCCTTGGCCTGAGTAATCTGCTCCCTCACCTTTGCGATCTCCGCATTGTGGACGTCCTGATCCGCCGGGGTAGCCTCCACCATAAGCGCGGCCAATGCATCAAACAGATCTGATAAAACTTGAGCCGGCGGGCGCACAGAGCCTCCTGCCACGGCAGTCGTCGCCGCTACTGAACCAGAGGTCATTGCCGCAGCGGTCGAAGAATGAAGTGCAGCTTGTGTACCGGCCATGAATATTCCAACCCGGTTGGGCAAATCAGAGGAGTTCGGAATACTGTCGCCATCGGAACAACCCCCAATCCGGCCATCTTGTAGCTGATACAGAGATTCGGTTTCTCCGGTTGATGACTAGTCGCCAGAGTAAACGACGGTCTCGCCACCAGATTCCGATCCGTCCTCATAGCTTCCTCCATGGATGACTCCCAAGAAGGCACGTTTCATGGCCGGTTTAACCTGAGCAGATCGCGCACGCTGAGCCATCTCGACGAGGTCGGTGCAGATGTCCGGCTCAGGGCCCGGTTCACCGATCTTGCCGATGAAAACGTGTATGCCACCAAAGGGGACCCGGTACCCGTACTCAATTGAGCCGGCCTCGGGGCCCCAGCCTGCATCGTCGATGCAGAGCTTGCCGCGATGACTCTTAGTCATCCGGCCCACAGCGTAGCCCTCGAGTCCTTCAAAGCGGCCCTCCAAGAACTTGAAACCATCGTGCGATAGCCCCACGGTGGGCGCCAACTGTCATGGTTTTGTCACGGCAGATGTCCTAGAGAAAGGACTTAGTCGTGGAGCCATCGCGACGGGTCAGCTTGAAGGGGTTAAAGCGGACACAGGGACGCACGAGGGTTTATACTAGTTCGGCCCCTTCGATGAAGGTAAAAGCCTACGTCTAGTTGTGATGGAATTGATGGGGTTTCGAGGGCTTAGGGAGCAAATAAGCTTCGCCTAAACCTCAAGTTGTTGTTTCTTGTCCTGAACCGCCGTCGGTTCGTCCCCTTATATACACGGGTGACGCCCGTCGGTTCACAGAGTCCCACACCGGTTTATATTCGTAACCGGGTTGGCCTCTTCTTATTCCTACCTTACAATACAAGTTTACACACATACGCCAGTTTACGGCTACAAGTCTTAAACCCACTACGGGCCTCAGGCCCTCGCCTATCTTCTTGGGCTTTAATATTCTTGAACTACTGATAAAGCTAAACCGGCCCAAAATAGTCCCGTTTATGCCCAGTATTAATATCCCCAACATTGGTGGAGATGATGGGGGAAAGCTAGATCCACTCAAGGCAAAGGAAATTCATGGATCAAATCCAACAAAACTTCATCACACCAACAAATAAAAAAATGAGGCTATTTTTGTGTGGAATTTTCGAATTAGAGAAGAACACAACAAAATCAATCTAGAAAACAAAGAGGGGAGGCTCCGAAATCGTGATCAACGTGGCTCATGATACCAAGATGATATAGAGTGGAACCCTATATGGCTGATCTTTCACAAAAGGAGCGGATCCCAACTAAGAACACGCAGAACACGAGGGGAAAACAAGGGAAAACACAAGAGGAATCACTCAAATAGACAAGAAACAACCACACATGTGCTAGATCCATGAAACACAAAAGGGGGTACACGATCCAAAGTCAACAGACGATACAAAGGGTAACCGGTCCTTCTCCGTGAGGAGGTCTTGATGGGGCCACCCAAGAGGGGGTCTCGAATCCGCTTGGAAGGATCTTCTCCGATGGAGGCGCGGTCTCCGAGGAGAAGGTAACCAAGTGGATGAGCAAAGCTCTCACAGAAACATGAGCTAATCGTTTGCTAACCCTAACTAGGAGGAGGTAGAGGTCTCTTTATAGTCTTGGTGCAAAAGAGGGGCGAAGTGAAGGGGTACATGGGCTTCATCCCAAATCTGGACGCAGCTAGGGTCCAGTCGTCCAGGAGGCGTCGGTCGTCCGGAGGCTCGTGGGGGTCCGGACGTACGTAGTTCTTCCGATATCTGTAGTTTAGGTTCTGTTGCCACGGTCTCGGACGTCCGTAGGTGTCCGGACGTCCGGTCGCCGGTCGTCCCGACTTCCTCGAACATCCGCTAATTTCCTTCTGTTGGCGTAGCGTCGGTCGTCCGGAGGGGTTCGGTCGTCCGGAGCCTGGGAGTCATCGGACGTCCGGTCCTGGTCGGTCATCCGGCCGTTGTAGAGTTTGCAGGCCTCAGTTCCTTGGGCTGTTGTGACCTCCAGGGGTCGGACGTCTGGGCTGGGCCAGTCGTCCGGAGCCTGTAGCTTCCGTGACGGCTTTCCTTCTTGTCCCTCACACTTGGTGTCCTCACCAATTTGTCCATTGGATGTAGATGTTACGTGGCTTTCCTCTGAGTACCTGATCACACATAGTGTTTTCACTTGAGGTAGCAGCCATGACTCATGCATAGAAAGTGGTAGTTTGGAAAGGAGCGAGTTCACCTTATCTTCGATAGCCTTAGCTCGGGCTCTTGTCATAGGTCCAAGTGGTGTCGTTGGAGGTGTAGATGCGTCCATGGGGATGATCGTGGGATGCTCCGCATCAGGTAAGTTGAGGGATACATGGGGTGGAACCCCTTCAATTGCGCGCAAGCAGGGCGGTAGTACTGGTCATGGGGCCGGTAGTATCGGTTTTAGTGGATATAGCGGTTGTTCCGGTGCTGTACTGGCCTTGCACCGGTCGGTCACACAAGCTTGACTGGTAGTTGACCGGTAGTTGGGTAGTTGTACCAGTTGACCAGTAGTTGGGCGGTAGTTGACCGGTAGTACCTCTATCTCTACGCTGGGAATATCCCTGTCCATGCTCTTGGTGTCCATCTTGCACCATTCCTTCTCCTTATTGGTTCCTTGGTACCTAGGCACACAAAGTGTCTTTGTTTGAGGTAGCAGCCATGTCTCATGTGGGTCCAAGGGAAGTTGAACAAGGAGAGAGTTCACCTTATGTCCAATGGCACATGTTGGAGGTCTCGTCGTATGTCCACTTTGGGCTTGGGGAATAGTCGTAGTGTACATGGGGATGATCGTAGGATGCTCCGCATCATCTCCCCTCCTTTGGGAAAGATCCGACCTCGGATCGAAAACCTCATGACCATGGAAACGGTTGTCGTGGACAGACATGTAGTAGGACGAAGTGGAAGACATTGTGCAATCCAAGTACTCCAAGGTGTCTCCGGAGTGGTATACATGCAAAAAGAGCAAACACAAGCGACACTTGGAAATACAATGGTAGTGCACACAAAGTTACCATCATGTAGGAATGAGTCCGTGCGACAAGATTGTTCGTAACAAAGAGCATGAAGCCTAACAAGATGATATAGAATGATATGCAAAGCGTTCATGGAAGCAAAAACATTCATTGTGCACACAAATGTGTTGTGAGTATGATCAATGCAACCACGGTGCAAAATGATGTCATAGTGAGACGGTTTATCAAAAGCATGAATATGGCAATGAATGCTCAATATGATTATGTTATCATGCAATCAAGGGTAGGCAATGTGATCATTATGTATGAAGATGCCATCAAGAAATATCACAACAAATTTGCTAAGGAAATGCAAAAGCTCATATATCATGGATGACATGGGGATACAAGATGCAACAAGGAAATCATAATGTAAATCAATCCATGCATAAGATGCAAATTTGTTATGAGTATGAGATGTCCATCGAGCATGACAATTGACCACACGATCAACAAATATGTGGGTGTTGGTGCAATGTGTCAAAGGAGTGTTGATGTACCAATGCTCGATGTCATGGCATAAGTGGAGTTCTGAAGGTGCATCCAAGAAGTGCGAGCGCTCCTCAATGTGAAGGTCCATAGAGCCAATATCCAATGTCGCTCCTCCGTGCGTGAGATGTATCATGTAGACAACAAGAAGGAAAAACCAATGAAATAGTGACCCATCCAATATGCGTACTTGAGGATGGCTCAAAGGGAAGGAGTTCACTTCATGAATGTTCCGGAAGATGTTGGAGTTGCACATCGTGTATGCCTTCACATAACCAATATGTCTCATGACGGTAATGCCTTGTGAATCCTTCAAAACGAAAGAACATGACAAACACTCAGAAAAACAAATGAGGGTAGCGGAAATGCAAAACCTATCATTCGTGTGGTAAGATACCTGTCAGTGTCAAAATAGGCGGATCTCGGTTAGGGGGTCCCGAACTGTGCGTCTAAGGCGGTTGGTAACAAGAGGCAGGGGACACGATGTTTACCCAGGTTCAGGCCCTCTCGATGGAGGTAATACCCTACTTCCTGCTTGATTGATCTTGATGATATGAGTAGTAGAAGAGTTGATCTACCACGAGATCGTAGAGGCTAAACCCTAGAAGCTAGCCTATGGTATGATTGTTGTTGTCCTACGGACTAAACCCTCCGGTTTATATAGACATCGGAGGAGGCTAGGGTTACACAGAGTCAGTTACAAGGGAGGAGATCTTCATATCCGTATCGCCAAGCTTGCCTTCCACCCCAAGGAGAATTCCATCCGGACACGAGACGAAGTCTTCAATCTTGTATCTTCATAGTCCAATAGTCCGGCCAAAGGATATAGTCCGGCAGTCCGGATACCCCCTAATCCAGGACTCCCTCAGTAGCCCCTGAACCAGGCTTCAATGATGATGAGTCCAGCGCACAGATTGTCTTCGGCATTGCAAGGCGGGTTCCTCCTCTGAATACTCCATAGAAGATCTTGAACACAAGGATAGTGTCCGGCACTGCAAAACAAGTTCCACATACCACCATAGAGAGAATAATATTTCCACAAATCTAATCTGCTGACACACTCGACATCATGACATCATACCACGGCCCGGTGTTTATTCGAACCGTTATTCTCAACCAGCCTTGGCGCATATCGCGAGGCGGTTTCCTCGGCACGTCTTGTCAAAGCAGAGATCGTGTCCCTTTATCACGGGATTCTCATCAATACGGATGTGGGTAACCCAACTGCGCCATCAATTACGGTGCTTCAGGAATAAGCGAATTTACCAAGCTAGTGGGGGCGTATAGTTTCGTCCGCCTTTATAAAGGGATAAGGGTTCACCTTTTTTCACCCACGCCTTCTTCTTCCTTGCTCATCGATTCTCGTGCACTCGAGCTCCAACACCCAAGTTCGCACCTTTCTCCTCACACCGCTCCAACCATGTCCGGAGCGGGAGGCAAGTGGATGAAATCCTCCGTCATGGAGGAGGACATCAAAAGGGTGTGGGGAGTCAGATACTTGGCCGCGGATATCGCGCACCGGCTGCCCGACGAGGGGCAGATCGTCCCTACCCCGGAACCTTACGAGAGGGTAGTTTTTCTCATTCACTTCGTCCGCGGACTGGGGTTTCCCCTTCACCCGTTCGTCCACGGCCTCGTGTTCTACTACGGGCTGGACTTCCATGATCTAGCCCCGAACTTTATCCTCAACATCTCGGCGTTTATCGTCATGTGCAAGGCCTTCCTCCGTGTCCAGCCCCACTTTGGCCTATGGCTGAAGACCTTCAATGTCAAGCCCAAGGTTGTAGGCGGCCAGCAAGTGGAATGCAGGGGCGCCATGGTGGGCAAAATGCCCAATGTCACATGGATCGAGGGCTCCTACGTGGACACCATAAAGGGGTGGCAATCGAGGTGGTTCTACATCACCGAGCCACGCGACACCGACTGGGTGGCGGCCCCCGAGTTCCGATCCGGAATCCCCATGCGGCTTACCTCCTGGAAAGAGAAGGGCTTGTCCTGGGGTTCATCGGTGGAGCTGGCCGGACTCCAGAAATGTATCCGGAACATGATAAGCAAGAAACTCAAGCTTGTCAACGTGGTCCAGGTCATGCTCTTCTGCCGGATCCTCTCGTGTCAACAACAGACGTTTAACTTATGGGAGTTCGACCCGGCCTAGCACCAGACTCTGCGCGAGCTCTTTGAGACGCACAAGGAGGTCTGGAGGGTGCTGTTCAACGGTGCCGAGGTCCCCCCTTCCCTTACCGAGGACCGCGGACTTAGCGCGAAGCGCCCTGCGAATCCGGTAAGTTCTCTACACCTTATAGGGTATTTACTTTCCCCAGTTTAATCATGTGAGGGATCTGAGCCCCCATACCTCTGACAGGACTGGGTGGAGATAATGGAGCAGATCGACTGCCCGGCCCCCCTGCCCAAAGATCCAGCCAATGCTCTCCTGACGAAGATGCTGACTCCGGCACCTTATGAGGTGCCGGAGAAGAAGACCAAGAAGAAGGCCACGGGGAGCCGAAAGAGTTCTCGGCGTCAGGTGGTATCAGACTCATCGTCCGATAACTCCGAGACGCATTCCTCTCGTGAAAACGAGGGGCAAGAAGATGAAAGTTCTCCCCCTCCAGCCGGGGGAGACAAGAAAAGGAAGGTCGCCCCAACCGGGGAGGCCGAAGGGTCCAAGAAGGGAAGGACTCTCCTTCCGGACTGTTCCACGACGGCAACGCATAGCGATGACGAGTGGTTGCCCAGGGACAAGCCCCTAGCGAAGTCGTAATTATTCGGATACCAGAGTAATTCATGGTATGCTTTTATTGCACTGCTTCTCCTTACACCGAATATGATTATGCAGTCCGTCCCGAGCCCGCATTGACGTATCTTCGTCGGATGGTTCTTTGGACCCGTCGGATATGAATAGTGATTCACTTCTGACCGCCTCCTCCCCTCGCCCTACGGACAACGCTGAGGTGTTGTCTCAAAAGGCACCAAGTTGAGGGGTGGTAGTCCTAGAGGCACCTCAAGGCGACCTTCTGGACCCTGGGTGCAAAGGGAGCAAGAATCCCACGGGCTCCAAGTTCAGCCCCCAGCCGAACACCGCACCGGAATCCCCAGTGGTCCTGGACTCCGGAAGGTGGCCCCCTGTTAAGAGGGGCAAGACGCCCGTGCCGGTGACCTCTGTGCATCCAGAGGCACCGGACAACTTGGTGGAAGCGCTTCGCAGCGCTTCCATCGACGAAGAGCACCGCACTATCATGAGTGCCGTGATCAAGAACGTTCAGTCCGCCAAGAGCGGACTAACTGAAGCCTGTGCCAGCCTCCTAACATGCTTTGAGGTGAGTAATTGAAATATAGGAAAATACTACCGCATAGACAGTAGCCCCCGATGCTCTGTTCGATGTTCGCGAAGAAAAGCCGAATAGAGGATCAAATAGTAACTGCAGGAGTCTAATATGCGTATGCAGGCTTCACTGCTGGCCGCTGCTGCACGTACTACGGAGGTCGCCTCACTGAAGCAGGACCTCGAGCGGTCCGAGGAAGAACTCGGCCTTGCCAAGAGGCAGCTCGAGGAGAACAAAGGTAAGCAATACCTTGTCTATATAAAAAGAAATTTGGTTGCAAGATAATAGGATCATCATGAATGTGTCAGCGACCACGCCCGAAGTGGTGACCCTGAAGAAGGCGTTGTCCGAGGCTGAAAACAAAGCGGCCAAGGAGCGCATCGTGCGAGAAAGACACGAAGCCCGAGTAGGCGAGGTGCAGCAAGAGCTCCAGGTGCTCGTCAAGAAGCACGAGTCCTTGGAGCCTGACTCGAAGACGCGAGAGTCCGAGCTTGCCAAGGCCCTCGAAAGCACAAAACATGCCAAGGCCGAAGCCCAAAAGGCCCTCCAGGAGATTGAGGCGGTGAAGAAGATAGCGGCGGGTAAGGCATTCATTATGCAAAGCAAGCATGTGAAAGAAAATTTCTATTTACTTACCCGAGTTCGGAGCTCTCCAGGGGTGTTCGCAGATCTGCCCCGCAGTGTGTCTGATGCCGTGGAGTTCTACCGGGCCGAGGAGGGGAGTTCGGCAGAGAAGGTCTCCTGGTCTCAGTATACTGGGGCCGAACACCTGATGCCCGTGAGCGACCAGCAGAAGCAACTGGTCGAGCTCCACAAGGCGGCCGAACAGGCCATGAAGGGCCTTATAGCCCGGATGTGGCCTGGCGATGCCCTTCCCAACAGCTACTTTGGCCTGGTGAGGTGGCTTGTGGATGCCTGCCCATGACTAGAAGTCATAAAGAGATCCGTCTGCATCGAAGGTGCACGTAGGGCTTTTCCCCGTGCGAAGGTGCACTGGGCCAAGATGGGCACCGAGAAGCTGGTGAAGGAGGGGTCGCCGCAGAGCAAGGAGCATCGCCACCCCGAAATGTATTATGATGGTGTCCTAAAGGGTTCCCATCTTGTGGCGGATGAGTGTTCCAAAGATGTAATTTTTGAATAAACTTGCTCATGTGATCCTGTATTATGAAAACTAGTTCATGTGCGCTATGCAACGCTTTTGTATTTAAAGTATTACCTTCTATGCGGTCGTTTATAAAATCTGAGAGTTGGCTAGTCGTTGGCTTTTGCCCCCATGAAACTAGTGCTGGGGTGTTCGGGATAAATCCGAGCACTCTTTTTCCCATTTTTTGGGTCCTTCGAGGGAGGTGCTCAGCACAACGAACCGGGCAATCGGACTATAATGCTTTATCACTCTCACTTAGCCATAGAAGTCTACAATTTTAAATATTGGTGAAGCCCCTAGTATTCGGAAGGCCGAATTTGGGGCGCTATACACGCCTAAGTCGGACAAGGCCGACTCCTCGCCCGAAGCGGAAAAAGTCTTTAGGGACTTGAGACCTCTCGAACAGCGACCAGCTCTCGCCTTATCATGACAGTCAGTTTTAGCTTTCTCTACTGAGGTGCTCGTCTGGAAGAACTGGGACACAATCGCAGTAGTTCTCCCAATGCTACCTTAGCCGATATAGCGGAACGTAAGGTACCAAAACATGGGAGCCGAGCAAACCCAACTATTGACCCAAGACATGATTCGGAGCTGATGCATATAATGCTATAAGTTCGGGGTGCCGCACTGTCGAAAGTGTTCGGACTTCTCACGCCGTATTATGGGGTATACGGAAGCCCCTGGCGTACTGGCCGTACCAGAGTGTACGGGTGCTAACTGTCATAAATGAACACACACACACACACACACACACAGATATATATATATATATATATATATATATATATATATATATATATATATATATATATATAGAATGCGATAATAGACTAGTGTTATGCATTGGTTATTCGAGGAATGCGTCGAAGCATACTGATACAAGTAGTGCGGTAAGCGAAAAATAGGACTATTTGACATGTCCCATCCGAGGGCAAGCTGCGGACTGGTATCTTAAAGCAGGTATTTCACTCGTTATCAGAGACCACCTGGGGATTCCATTGTACGATGGAGCTTCCTGCCTCCTTGGATGTTGTATCATGTGTCCGGCAATCGTACTGTCGGATAGGGCTTCCAAAGAGTAAAGTCCGGAAAGAGAGAGAATGATAAAGGTAGTAAGCCCCTAGTGCGGTTGAGCCACATTGTGGGACGTGCCATAGTCGTGCCCGCGCCTACGCCTATGGTATTTTCAATGTGTAATTATGTACGCCCTGCACGAATTTTGCCGTTCAACTGAGACTAGAGCGGGGGCCGAATTGCTAGGCGAGCTCTGAACGTGCCAGGCGATCCTGTTGCAGGTTACTCCAAATGCGCTTGACGGTGTCCGGGGGATTTATCGGCGAACTGGTGGATTGCCTTAAAAGGTTGCTTTGTGCCTCCGCTGCAAGGGCCGCGGTGTGCTCCTCCGTACGGAGCGATCGGTCTGTGTTTCCATTGACTGTGATGACCCCCCTAGGTCCTGGCATCTTGAGCTTGAGGTATGCATAATGCAGTATCGCATTGAATCTTGCAAATGTGGTTAGCCCGAGCAGTGCGTGATAGCCGCTGCGGAACGGGACGATATCGAAGATTAACTCCTCGCTTCGGAAGTTGTTCGGAGATCCGAAGACCAGTTCCAGTGTGATTGAGCCTGTACAATGGGCCTCTACACCTGGGATGACGCCTTTAAAGGTCGTTTTTGTGGGTTTGATCCTTGAGGGGTCTATACCCATTTTACGCATTGTATCCTGATAGAGCAGGTTCAGGCTGCTGCCGCTGTCCATAAGGACTCGAGTGAGGTGAAATCCATCAATGATGGGGTCTAAGACCAATGCGGCAGATTCGCCATGATGGATACTAGTGGGGTGGTCCCTACAATCAAAGGTGATTGGACAAGAGGACCATGGGTTGAACTTTGGGGTGACGGGCTCCATCGCATATACGTCCCTTAGTGCATGCTTCCGTTCCCTCTTGGGGATGTGGGTTGCGTATATCATGTTCACCGTCCTCACTTGCGGGGGAACCTCTTCTGTCCTCCCGTATCGGCCGCCATGGCTCCTCCTCGTCATCACTATGCAGCCCCTTGTCCTTGTTTTCGGCGTTTAACTTGCCGGCTTGCTTGAACACCCAGCATTCTCTGTTGGTGTGATTGGCTGGCTTATCGGGGGTGCCGTGTATTTGACACGAGCGATCGAGTATGCGGTCCAAACTGGATGGTCCTGGAGTGGTTCTTTTGAATGGCTTTTTCCGCTGACCGGTTTTAGAGCCTCTGAATCTGGCATTGACTGACGTATCCTCGGCGTTATCGCTGTTGTTGCGGTGCTTGTGTTTGCTGCGACGTGGCCTACCATTACTGTCCTTGGTGTCCGATGTGCTAAGGTTCCTTGATATGTTGTTGCTGCGCTAGCCAGCTATCCTCTCCCATGCAAAAGCGGGTCATGAGTGTCGTGAGGGCTACCATAGACTTCGGCTTCTCCTGGTCGAGGTGCCGGGCGAGCCACTCGTCACAGATGTTTTGACTAAATGCCGCTAGGGCCTCTGCATCCGGACAGTCGACAATTTGATTTTTCTTGGTTAGAAACTGTGTCCAGAATTGCCTGGCCGATTCCCCTGGCTGCTTAATTATGTGGCTCAAGTCATCGGCATCCGGTGGCCTCATATAAGTGTCGTGGAAGTTGTCAAGGAATGCGTCTTCCAGATCCTCCCAACAGCCAATGGAGTCTGCTGGCAAACTATTCAGCCAATGCCGAGCTGGTCCTTTAAGTTTTAATGGGAGGTACTTGATGGCATGTAGATCATCACCGCAGGCCATGTGGATGTGGAGGAGGAAGTCCTCGATCCATACTGCGGGATCTGTTGCACCATCGTATGATTTGATATTTACGAGTTTAAAACCCTATGGGAATTCATGCTCCATTACTTCGTCAGTGAAGCATAGGGGGTGTGCCGCGCCTCTGTGTTGGGCTATATCGCGACACAGCTCGTATGAGTCTTGCCTGCTGTATTCGGCCCGGCCGGATTTGCTTTTACTGTATCTGGCGTGGCGGTCACCGTCCCGCGTAGGGGCGTGCCCTCGTGATCCGTAGATCGATCTTTTGTGTTTTGCCCTGTCTTCCAATACATCTCGCAGGTCTCACGTGTTTCCGGTGCCTTGGTGTTTTGGTTTGAGTGGCGGAAGGGTGCGGGTTGAGCTTCTAGCTGAAATGCCTCTCTGTCTCGGCCACGATGTGGCCGATCAGCCGCGTCATACGCTGGTGATGTAGGTTTCCATGCTTCCTCCTCAAGTTTGGGTAGCAACCTGCGCTTTGGGTGACCCTTGGAGGGGCGTTCGAGTTCGTATTGCTCGGCCGCAAGGACTTCAGTCCATCTGTCTGCTAGCAAATCCAGATCAGCTCGAAGCTGTTGTTATTTTTTCTTCAGGCTATTTGTTGTGGCTATAAGCCGACGCTTAAAGCGCTCCTGCTCGACGGGATCCTCAGGCACGACAAATTCTTTGTCATTAAGGCTCACTTCGTCTTCGGAGAGAGGCATGTAATTGTCATCCTCCGCTTCTCCATCTGCCGCTCGCTTAGGAGGGCTGGCTTGTTGATCCTCCGGCTCTAGATCGTGCTGGAGGGGATTGTCATCATCCTCGGCACTGTTCGGAGTACTGTTATCTCCATTGCCGGTATCACCACTTTTGCTATGGCGAGACTTAGAGCGGCGCCGCTGACGTCGGCGCTTGGGTTGCTTCTTGGAGGGGTCATCCTCCGCTGTCTTATCGCCATTGCCTTCTTTGGGTGTATCCACCATATATATATCATATGATGAGGTGGCGGTCTAGTGCCCTGTGGGCAGTGGTTCCTGTTCGTCTCCTTCATCGTTGTCCATACCATCGATGTCTTCGGAGTCAAAGTCGAGCAAGTCGGTTAAATCGTCGACAGTGGCTACTAACTGGGTGGTGGGTGGGGAGTGAATTTCTCCGTCATCCGCATCCCATTCTAGCCGGACATAGTTCGGCCAAGGTTCTCCTGATAGGGAGAGAGACCTTAACGAGTTTAGTACATCGCCGAAGGGCGAGTGCTGAAAGATATCAGCGGAGGTGAACTCCATGATCGGCTCCCAATCGGATTCGACAGGCACGGGCGCAGGCGGTTCGGAGTCTGTGGCCGGAGACGAGTCGAGTGGTTCGGCGTCACGACTCTCGTGAAGGGTAAGGTTAGTGTTCGGCTCTATCGCCGCTGAGAGTTCGGCCTCCAAGGCGGGGTCTATCCGCCCGTCCTCGGATGGCGCAATCTGCTCCGGAATGAAGGCCGGAGTAGTTACTGGTGTGATCTCCCAAGCACTGTCCGACGGCAGAGCTATACCATGCTCGTCGTGATCGTGCGGCACACCTAGCATGGGCCCGAATCCGTCTAAGATCAAGTCTCCACGGATATTGGCAGTGTAATTCAAGTTTCCGAGCCTGACTTGGCGGCCAGGGGCGTAGCTCTTGATCTGCTCCATATGGCCAAACGAGTTGGCCCGCTGTGCGAAGCCGCCAAATACAAAGATCTGTCCGAGGAGGAAGACCTCACACTGGACCACATCGTTACCGATGACAGTGGAACTCTCAATGAAAGCGCCAATGTCGGTGTCAAAACCGGCGGATCTCGGGTAGGGGGTCCCGAACTGTGCGTCTAAGGCGGATGGTAACAGGAGGCAGGGGACATGATGTTTACCCAGGTTCGGGCCCTCTCGATGGAGGTAATACCCTACTTCCTGCTTGATTGGTCTTGATGATATGAGTAGTACAAGAGTTGATCTACCACGAGATCGTAGAGGCTAAACCCTAGAAGCTAGCCTATGGTATGATTGTTGTTGTCCTATGGACTAAACCCTCCGGTTTATATAGACACTGGAGGGGTCTAGGGTTACACAGAGTCGGTTACAAGGGAGGAGATCTTCATATCTGTATCACCAAGCTTGCCTTCCACGCCAAGGAGAGTTCCATCCAGACACGAGACGAAGTCTTCAATCTTGTATCTTCATAGTCCAACAGTCCAGCCAAAGGATATAGTCCGGAAGTCCGGATACCCCCTAATTCAGGGGTCCCTCAATACCCAAGAAGTGTATGCATCATGCTCATCATAAGAAAGGACAAGGGATCATTTCATAGTATGGAGGCATATGATGTGAGAACAAGCAAATACAATAGGCTCAAGGAAACAAGCATGCTACCCAAGTAATATGTCCAAGTCTCCATGATCTATAAGCATAACAAGTTGGCACTCAATACAATGTGGTATGAGAGATGCAACTAATGGAGACAAAAGACAATGATCCTGACAAATCAAGTGAGAGGCATCAACGTATATGTCATCAACCCAAGCAAGCGAGTAAGAATGGAACATGGGTGATGCGACAAAGCAAGCAATCATAGTGATCAAGTCAAGCAAGCTAGTAGTGAAAAGATGCAACATACTAGGAGCAATCATGGCAAGCATGTCATGTGTGCAAATAGTGGGCATGAATAATGCGCATGACATATGACAGGCATGAAAGCAAGATATGAGAAAAATATCATCAATGTATTTGTAAGAAGTCCAATGTAAATAACAATGGAAGATCATGACTCTCCCAATACAAGAATCAACAATAGCATGTGGCACATGGTAAACATGGCAATTGCAACAAGTATCTCCACCGAGCATGCAAATACACATATAAGTAGTAGAATGTTGAATCATATGTAAGTGCAAACAAGGGTCACAATTGCATGGCAAAGTCTTGTAAAGAGGCATAACATGCAAAGTGAACACGATAAAATGGGCATAATGTAAGAAGTGATTTATAGCCCATAGCGAGAGCCAAGTAGAAGAGATGCGTGTAGTCCTCGCGTGAAGGGAATGGTGGGAATGATAATCCACGGGATCCCAAGTCATCATTGCTCCAAAGAGCTCGTTTCGTCAACTCTTGGGATTGAGAGGTTGACGAGTATACGTGAGAACCTACACAAAATAAAGACAAAGGGAAAATTGTGTGTGCGTGATATATGTACACATCATCCATCATGATGCGCACATGCATGTGTTAGTTAGAACAAAATAGGCACTACTCAAATAAATGAGATGCGTGATATTGGTGTCCTTCGTTGTCGTCGTGCACATGATGCTTGGAGGTGACTTGCCCTTCATGACGATGTGGATCGAGAATGTGATGGTGGTCGCCATGGAGATGTGGACGTGGACGACTTGCGCTTGTATCATTTTTGTTCTCCGAAGACTTGTGACTCAAACGTCACCGCCTTGAGGATGATGAAGGGGAAGAACAGTTGATCAACAAGGTCCAAATCTCCTCCATCTTGCTCCTCCTTTTGTGCGGAAAGCTTGTTGTCGATGTAGTTCCTTTTCCTTGCTTCGGAGTGATGAATGTCGATGGAGATGTTCTCGATGCGCTCTCGCAATCTTGATTGTGCGCCTTGCATTTGTCGTTGTAGATCGAAGATTGACACTTTGGTGATGTAGTTGTTCACGCCGTCGTTGTTGTCGAAGACCGGAGATGAAATGCCACGTCTATCCATCAGAAGACTCGAGCAAATATGAGTGGGAGAAATAGAAGAACTATACCAAATGTACCTTGACCGATGTTGAAGATGGATCAATGATCACTCAATAATGTAATAAGGAAATAACACAATTGGTATCGATCTTGTATTTTCTCACACCTACACAAGTAAGGCTTATGGTGGAGCTCGGTGAGGATAGTGGCACAAAAATTTGATGCAAAATGTTAGCAAGAGTCAATAATGTTTAAAAAGATTCACAAATTCGCAAGTGTAACAAGTAGACCAATAGCAATATGTGGCACGCGGGAACACACACACAGATAGATAAATGGGGTCGTGCAACCAAGGAATGAGCACAAAATGTGGAATCCATGGAAAATGCTCATGTTGCACAACTCAAGAGAGACGCTAGAACGATTGCTCTATAGGCGGATACGATGTGCACAACCTATAAGATGCAAAATGGATAAACTTTCTATCCCAAGTATGCTATGTATGTATGGTTCCCGGTGTTTGATCCAAGATGATCGGACATGATAATCTTATGCAATGTGGTATAATGCTATGGCTATTGCTTACAAGCTCTTTGCTCTCTTTTTTGCTTAAAAGCTTTTTTTAGATGGCCACAATGCGAAATGCACAAACCAAGATAGCAATTGTGTATATACGGGAACAATCTTGTGACACACGGGACGATATGATACCAATATGACATGGTATGTATGCAATGGATGGGATGATTACTAATGTGCACAAGTAACATTGCCGGCAATACACAAATGGCTAGTCTCGATAGGTAAGTAACGCAAAATGGGCTAGGGCTTATCAATGCAATGGCTAGGTAATATACAATGGAAGGATACCATGATACCAAGATGATACTGATATGGAGGTTATTGTCGATGGTTTCTCCTTTGTAAGCCATAGACGGATGATGGAGAAGTGGTCAAAGATGACCTCGTGGCGATGATGAGTGGCGGTGTTCTTGATGTAGATACCAAGATGATGGAGACTCGTCCCTAAGTAGTCGAAACACCTTAGGAAACAGAAAAACCGCGAACTCAAAATCTCAAATGACAAATGTCAAATAGTGGCAGTGGAAAGCGGTGGTGATGTAATGATGGTTATGTGAGTCGAAGTTGAAGTTGCCGTCCCTAAGTAGCCGAAATACCTTAGGAGACACAAGCCACAACTCAAACAAGCTTAAACAAAATTGGGTTAAGTTGGGGTGGCAGAAGTGTATGGTGTGCAAGCCTATGCAGAAGTGGTGGTGGTGGTTGACGAAGAAGCATCCGTCCATAAGTAGCCGAAACACCTTAGGAGACTCAAATCACTACTGAAGCAACCACTAATGCTATGGGGATAAAAATGGGTTAGGTTGCGGAAGTCGGTGGTTGTTATCTGGATGATATGGTGGAAGCCCTAGGCAAAGATGCCAAAGTGCCAAAAGTTTGATGGATTCAAATGGTGTTGACACCTATCTAGAGAGATACAGGATGTCAATAGCTACCCAACGAGCTAAAGAACGTAAATTCGGACTCCGGATGTGGAAGTTATGGCCAAAACGGTGAAACACAAGATGCTGAAACTGGGAGGGGCGGAAGTACCGCTAGGATGGGAGGTAGTACCGCTTGGCGGCTAACCGGTAGTACCGCTTGGGAGGGCCGGTAGTACCGCTGGAATCAGGAAAATTCATAGATCAAGGTGGATTTGGGGCGGAAATGGTGGATTTGGGGCGGAAATGGATGATTTCGGGAGTAAAATTGGATGGATTTCGAGGATGGAAGGTGGGGAAACTTGGGGAGATGCTAGATCCACTCGAAACCAAGCAAATCCATGGATCAAAATCAACAAAACAACATCAAAACCAACAAATCACAAAAAATTGGGCTATTTTTGGTGGGGATTTTCGAATTTAGGACAAAAACAACTAAATCAAGCTAGAAAACGAAGAGGGGTGGCTCCGAAATCGTGATCAAGGTGGCTCATGATACCAAAATGATGTAGGGTGGAACCCTAAACGGACAATCTTTCACGAAAGGAGAGGATCCCAACTAAGAACACAAAGAACACAAGGGGAAACACAAGAGGAACTCTCAAACCAACAAGATATAGTCACACATATGCTAGATCCAAGTACACATAGAGATCACACGATCCATAACCAACAAGGGACGATACATAGGGTAACCGGTTCTTCTCCGTGAGGAGGTCTTGATGGGGCCACCCAACAGGGGGTCTTGAATCCAACGTGGATCTTCTCCGTAGAGGGGTCGCGCTCTCTCTCAAGGAGTAGATCTGTATGGATGAGCAAAGCTCTATCTCACATATGAGCTAAACCAATACTTACCCTAATTCGGAACTAAGGGACAAGTATATATAGTCCAAGGGGTAAGTTGGGGGATACATGGGGTGAAACCCCTTCAACTGCGCAAGCAGGGCGGTACCACCGGTCATGGGGCCGGTAGTACCGGTTTTAGTAGATATAGCGGTTGTTCCGGTGCTGTGCCGGCCTTGCACTGGTCGATCACAGAAGCTTGACCAGTAGTTGACCGGTAGCTGGGCGGTTGTATCGGTTGACCGGTAGTTGGGCGGTAGTTGACCGGTAGTACCTCTATCTCTGTGCTGGGAATATCCCTGTCCATGCTCTTGGTGTCCATCTTGCACCATTCCTTCTCCTTGTTGGTTCCTTGGTACCTAGGCACACAAAGTGTCTTTGTTTGAGGTAGTAGCCATGTCTCATGTGGGTCCAAGGGAAGTTGAAGAGGGAGAGAGTTCACCTTATGTCCAATGGCACATGTTGGAGGTCTCGTCGTATGTCCACTTGGGGCTTGGGTAATAGTTTTAGTGTACATGGGGATGATCGTAGGATGCTCCGCATCACACTCTCACTCTCAATATGGTTGCACAAGTCACTCAAGTCATCATACGTCGTCGTACTCGAAGGGAAAATCCCATGCTCAACCATCTCGTCGCCGTCGCCGTGGATGAAGGCCGAAGATGGTACATCATCACTCTCCTCCATGACCGAAGGAAAATCCCATGCTCGATCATCTCATCATCTTCACCGTGGATGAAGGCCAAAGATGGCACATCATCACTCTCGCCTCCAAAGATGGAAGCATCATCCTTGCTCACCACCTTGTCTCTCACCTCCAAAGCATGTTCCTTGATTTGCTCCGTAATCGAAGTCGTCGCCTTAAAAAAGAGTCATGGTAGACTCGGCAACATCAATGCCACAAAGAGGGATGGCGGTGAAGTCGTGCTCGGGAGCATCGTCTTAGAGCTCATCGGGCTTGGACATCTTGGTGGTGCTATCCTCATGCTCATTCTCATGGAGCTTGGTCATCGCAAAGTGAGCTTGGGGTGGAGAAACCTTGGCCTTCATGAGTTCTTGTTCTGCCTTGAGAGCACCAATGTAGTAGTCGTCGAGGGACTTGTAGTTCTCGAGGAAGATAGTCATGGAGATGTCGTTGTGCGATCCCATCATGAAGTGGAACTCCATCGAAATGGGGTCGTCCACGCTGGCTCGTCGCAAGGCAATCTTCATCTCCTTGAAGTACGCGTCGATGGACTTGGATCCTTGGGTGGTGTTCTCCAATTGGCATAGAAGTTGTTCTGTGTAGGTTGGAGGCACGAACTCTCACTGCAAAGCTCTCTTCGTCTTGGGCCAACTCATGTCGTAGCGCTCTGAAGGTGTGTGAAGCCACCATGCCGATGCATAGTCATGGAAGTTACATGTGGCGCACTTCACTTGATCTTCGAGGAACTTGACGTAGCGTGAGGTCGTCGTCCATTAGGCGCTCCCACTCAAGATACTCCCCGGGTTCTTAAGTCCCATAGAAAGGAATCTCCTGGTCAGTGTCGAGGTCGTAGGAGCTCGTGGAAGTCGCGGACTTGGGCTTGGGGAGCTTCTCTTTACCATAGTCTTGGGGTTCTTGTTGGCGAAGATGTCGTATGTCCATAGGCGAAGATGCCTCGAAGTCGCTTGGCGAAGATGCCAAGGGAGATGGTGAAGTCGTTGAGCGGTTGTTGGTGTTGAGATCTTGACCTTCACATTCTTGTCGGTGAGTGTGTCGATGCCGATGTGATCTTGCCGGAGATGGTAGCTCGGAAGCATGTGCTCTTGAGCGTCTTCTCAAAGATGAGGAAGATCTATTGTAGGACTTGATGAGGGCTTTTATCTCCTCCATTGGAGCATGCATCTTGGCATCGGTGGAGTTTTTCGTGCAATCAAACTCGTCTTTGTTGTTGTAGACCGAAGGTGAAATGCCTTGCCTATCCATCACAAGACTCGAGTAGAGGTGAGTAGGAAATGAGATAAACAATACCAAGTTACCTTTTCCCAAAGTTGAGGATGTATCTCGTTTCACTCAATGTGAGATGAAAGAATAGCGGAACTGGTACTGGACTTGTTCACTCACACCTATCAAGTAAAGCTTATGGAGTAGCTCGGTGAGGATAGTGGCCACAAAAATTTAATGCAAAATGTTAGCAAGAGTCAATAATGTTGAAAGAGATTCACAAATTCGCAAGTGAAACAAGTAGACCAATAGCAATATATGGCACACGGAAACGCACACACGGATAGATAAATGGGGTCGTGCAACAAAGGAATGAGCTCAAAATGTGGAATCCACGGAAAATGCTCTTGTTGCACAACTCTAGAGAGACGCTAGCAGGATTGCTCAATAGGCGGATACGACACTTGTGTACAACCTATAGGAGACAAAAATGCAACAACTTCTATCCCAATTATGATATGTAGATATGGTTCCCGATGTTCCTCACAAGGTGATACAAAGATGATCTTATATGCACTATGGTATGATGCTGTGACTATTGCTTACAAGCTTCTTTGCTCTTTCTCTTTTTCTTTGCTCAAAAGCTTATTCTTTGTTTTTTGATATGGCCACTTTGCGAAATGCTTAAACCAAGATAGCAATTGTGTATATGCGGGAACAATCTTGTGACACAATCGATGATATCATACCAATATGATCTGGTATGTATGCAATGGAAGGTGTATCAATGATCACCAATGTGCACAAGTAACGTTGCCGACAATAGTCAAATGGCTAGTCTCGGTAGGCAAGGAACGCAAAATGGGCTAGGGGTTATCAATGTAATTGGAAGGAGGATGTAAAATGATGTCGTCGAGGTTACCATCCATGTCGATGATGAGAAGCGATGTTGGCTATGTCGACCCATTCTTAATTAGCCAAAACACCTTAGGAAATGGAAAAACCGCGAACTCAAAGTCTCAAATGACAAATGTCAAATGGTGGTAGCGGGATGCGGTGGTGGTGTTGCGGAATCTCAATGGCATTGCAGAAATGCAATGAT
Source organism: Aegilops umbellulata (assembly GCA_032464435.1). Taxonomy (NCBI): domain Eukaryota; kingdom Viridiplantae; phylum Streptophyta; class Magnoliopsida; order Poales; family Poaceae; genus Aegilops; species Aegilops umbellulata. Next base: position 133,331,668 of record CP136056.1, read on the forward strand.
GGGTTATGCGAGTATGTAATGCGGAAGTAGAAGGTTATTGGGTTATGTGAGTCGGCGTTGAAGGTCACCGTACCTAAGTAGCCGAAACACCTTAGGAGACACAACGCACAACTCAAACAAGCTCAAATAAAATTGGGTTAAGTTGGGATGGCGGAAGAGTATGGTGGGTAAGCCTATGCAGAAATGGTGGTGGTGGTTGATGCGGAAGCAACCGTCCCTAAGTAGCCGAAACACCTTCGGAGTCTCGAATCACTACTCAAGCAACCACATATGCAATGGGGATAGAGATGGGTTAGGTTGCGGAAGGCTATGGTAGTTATGCGGGTGATGTGGTGGAAGCCCTAGGCAAAAGATGCCAAAGTTGCAAACATTTGATGGAGTCAAATGATGTTGGAAGTATTTTTGCGGGAAGGGGGGCGTCAATATCTTCAAAATGAGCTAAAGAACGTCAAAATCGAAGTTCGGATGAATTAGTTATGGGCGAAACAAGAATCAGCCGAAGTCACTATCTACAGGTATCGGACGTCCGTAAATGGACGGATGTCCAGTCGTCGGACGTCCGGTCGGGCTCGGAAATCCGCTATTTTCGTTCTGTTGGGAGGCACCGGTCGTTCGGAAGGTTGTGGACGTCCGGTCATTCCTGGGGCTCCGGACGTCCGGTGGGTCGGCGTCAACGCGGGATTTGAGCTCCGGGATGCGATTTTGGGCGGAAATTGGGGATTTGGGGTCCAAAATTGAGGAGATTTCGTGGGTGAAAGATGGGGAAACTTGGGGAAATGCTAGATCCACTCAAAACCAAGCAAATCCATGGATCAAAATCAACAAAATTTGATCAAACTAACAAATCACAAAAAATTAGGGCTATTTTTGGTGGGGATTTTTGAAATTAGGGAAGAAAATAACAAAATCAAGCTAGAAAACGAAGAGGGGAGGATTCGAAATCGCGATCAACGTGGCTCATAATACCATATGATACGGGGCTAACCCGATGTAGGCCGATCTTTCATGATTGGAGTGGACTCCCTTGAAGAACACGAAGAACACAGGGAAGAACGGGGAGAAATTACAAGGGGAAACACTCAAGAACAAGTCCAATCACACATCCACTAGACAGTCAAACACACAAGATCCACAAGGTAAATGAACAACAAAAGGAAAGATACAAGGTAGAGTGCTGATGAGGACATCAATACCATTGTTACACCCACAACCCCTACTGATACATATACTGGACCAATTACTGGAGCTCGCGCACGCCAATTAATTTTTTAGGTACTTTCGTTTCTTGGTAATGATTCTAATTTTCATTAGAATATGATGTTATCTAAATTGGATACATTTGTTTTGCTTACAAATGAAGGGCCTGGCATGGATAAGAGGGATGAACACTAGAGCAAGACCAAGCATGGAGAGGATGGCATGCGCAAGGGGAACAAGAACGGGGTTACAAGTGATGATTTCAGGACTTTGAAGCCACCATAATGAGTGCATGAAGCCTTGGACGAAATATACAAGATGCCACTTCATAAATTTCGTCCAAAGGCTATTCTAGTTGTTGTGTCAACTTATTATTGGGCCAGGCCCATGTAATTTCGAAATACATAGGCATAGGCTGTTTTTAGAGTTTGTATGTGTGGGGAAACAGGAGATAGGGTTGGTTCTGGATCCCTTCCCCAAGGGCCACGAAATCCCCCCCCCCCCCTCATCCTCCATATATACAGCCCTTAGGGCGCCGTTTAGACATTGGGTTTTGTTTAGATTAAAGTTTGCCATAGCTGCAACTTCGCGTACTTTGTTTGTGTTCAACAACCAGACAAAGGGGTCACAAAACCCCACCTTGATCAATAAAGCTTTCCTCTTATATTCGCAATATCTAGATTGCAATCTTAGTTTCTTGCTTGTTCTTCGTTTGCCTACAGGAAACAGACCTTCATGGTCAGGTTGATCGTGCTCCGCGCGTGGTCAATAACCTCTCGGAGTTGGTTTAGCGATTGCTAAGGTGTGACGTCCTCGCACGTTCATAGTCGGATCATCAAAGCCGACTTCCTCCAAAACGATAGCCACCATCTCATTCAAATACGGGACACCTTTGCCTCTATCAGCTTGGTTGAGGTAGAAGGTGTTGGATTCGTTGAAGCTTGATTGTTGGAGAAGCTGTAGGACTTGGATGAGTACTTGGCATACTTGAAGTCATCCTGCACTTGACGTTCCGCCTTTGTAGCTTGATGCACTAGCTCAATGAGGTTCGAGTATGGTCGGAAGTCGGCGATCTTCTTGATAGGATGATTGAGTCCATTCAAGAAACGTGCCATAGTTTGCTCATCATCTTCCGTGACATTGGCTCGTATCATGGCAATCTCCATTTCCTTGTAGTACTCTTCAACGTCCTTGGTTCCTTGCTTGAGGAATTGGAGTTTCTTGAAGAGGTCGTGGTTGTAGTAGTTAGGCACGAAACATGCTCTCATGACATCCTTCATTTGCGCCCAAGTAGTGATGGGTGGTTCACCTCCTGCTTCTCGTTGCTCAATGACTTGTTCCCACCAAATGAGGACGTAATCTTGCAACTCAAGGGATGCCATCACGATCTTCTTCTCTTCTTCATAGTTATGTAAGCGGAAGATTTTGTCAACCTTCAATACCCATGATATGTAATCTTCGGGGTCATTGCTTCCGGTGAACTTGGACATGGTGAAATTTAGCTTCCCATTTCGTTGCTCTTCATTGTGTTGGGGTCGGGGATGATGATGCCCATGTTGTTGAGGATTGACAATCTCATATTGCTCTTGGCGAGGAGGGTTGTCAAACTCATGTTGCTCTTGTCTTTTTAGGATTTCCATTGTCTTCATGTGCTTGGCAAACTTGATGTTCTTGTCTAGCTTGAGGAGGCGCTTGTCGATCTTGACGAGGAACTTGACGATGCACACGTGATTGATAAATCCTTTCTTGAACTTCATCGTGAAGTGCTTCTTGTTGTTCACGAGCTTGCCGGTTGCGCGTGGCTACGGCTCGACTTGAATCTTGGAGGGCACGTTGCGCCTAAAGTGCTTGAGCTTCACAAATTTTTTGTTCTTGATGTTGTGCCTCAGCATCTTGTGCATCATGGTGTTGTTGCGCTCGCTCCTCTTGTTCTTGTTGTCGTTGGCGTTGCCGTTGTTGTGCTTGCGTGAATGTAGCTTGGTTTTGACGATGTCGATGCTCTTGAGAGTCGGTGCCGTGTAGAGGATTGTGGTTGGCTTGACGATCTTGACGCGCGGCACGACGAAGAGTATTCGATGTTGGGGTACTTGAGCCGGAGATGGTGTCATCGGAGTGTCGACTCGAGCGGCTCCGTCTTGAGTAGGATGAAGTGGTAGAAGAGCGGTTGACCAACAAGGCACGAATCTCGTCCATTCTTGCGGCATTCTCGTGCTTGTGTTCGTCGAGCTTGTTGTCGAAGTAGTCTCTTGTACGTTGCTCAGAGAGTCGCAAGTCGGTGGCGAGGTTGTCGATGCAGTCACACATTGCTAGTTGCTCTTCATGCAAAGCTCGTTGTGTACCAAATAGGTGTAGCTTGGTGACGTAGTTGTTCGGGTCATCGTCTTGCTCAAGGAAGAGTGGGTTGGTAGAAGTACTTGGTCTATCCATCATTCCAAACAAAAATATGTGAGTGGGAGAAAGAGTAGAACCTATACCAAATGTACCTTGACCGATGTTGAAGATGGATCAATGATCACTCAATGTGTAACAAGGAAATAGCACAACTGGTACCAATTCTTATCGGTTTCTCACACCTACACAAGTAAAAGCTTATGGTGGAGCTCGGTTAGGATGGTGGCACAAAATTTGATGCAACTGTAAGTGAGACTCAATAATGTTGGAAAACATTTGCAAATGTAACAAGTAGACCAATAGAAAGATGTGGTACACGGAAACGCACACGCAAATTGATAAGTGGGGTCGTGCAACCAAGGTATGAGCCAAAATGTGGAATCCACGAAAATGCTCTTGTTGCACAACACTAGAGAGACGCTAGCACGATTGCACAATAGGCGGATACAAACTTATGCACAACCTACTAAGCAAAAATGCAATGACTTCTATCCCAAGTATGCAATGTGTATTGTATTCCGATGATATGATCCAAGATGATCAAGTATGACAATCTTAATGTTGTATGATGCTATGGTTCTTGCTTATAAGCTCTTGGCTTATCTTTCCCTTTTGCTTACAAGCTTGTTTGGTTCTTTGTTGCTTGAGCTCTTTTCTCATGCAATGCTTCACGAACCAAGATATCAATTGTCTATGCAATGACAACCTTGTGACACAAGAGATGATACCACGATATGCAACTAGATGATATGGTATGTATGCTATGGGAGCTATGCTCACTAATGTGCACAAGTAGCGTTGTCGGCAATACTCAAAGGCTAGTCTCGATGGGTAAGTTATGCAAAATAGGCTATGGGGTTATCAATGCAATTGCAAGAATGTATGATGATATCACGATACCAAGATGAGGTTACCGTTGATGATGAGTTGATGTAGGGTAGAACCCTAGTGGCCCGATGTTTCACGATTGGAGCGGATCCCGCGAAGAACACGAAGAACACGAGGGGAAAACAAGGGGGAAACACGAGGGGAAACACGAGAGTATCACTCAAACCAACAAGATTCGATTACACATGTGCTAGGTCCTTGAAACACAAGGGGAGATACAAGATCCAAAGTCAACAAGGGACGACACAAGAGGTAACCGGTTCTTCTCCGTGAGGAGGTCTTGATGGGGGCCACCCAAGAGGGGGTCTTGAATCCAAGGGGATCTTCTCCGTAGAGGGGCCGCGGTCTCTCTTGTATAGTAGATCCATAATGGATGAGCAAAGCTCTATCTCACATATGAGCTAAACCAATGCTAACCCTAGAAAGGATGAGGGGGAGGTCTATTTACAGTCTAGAGCCACGAAGGGGTAAGTGGAGGAGAGTTGCAAGGCCCAAGGCCCGCGGCTGCGCACAGGCATGCGTCGGACGTCCGGTGGATGTCGGACGTCCGGAGGCTCACGAAGGGTTGGAAGTCTTCGGACTTCCGCTATTTTACTTCTGTCGCCGTGGCACCGGTCGTCCGGTGGCGCTTGGTCGTCCGGGGCCTGGGAGGTGTCGGACGTACGGTCTCGGTCGGTCGTCTGGTCGCTGTAGAGTTCCTCGGCTGTAGTTGTTCTGGCAGGCTGAACCTCCAGGCATCGGACTGAAGGAAATATGCCCTAGAGGCAATAATAAAGTTATTATTTACTTCCTTATATCATGATAAATGTTTATTATTCATGCTAGAATTGTATTAACCGGAAACATAATACATGTGTGAATACATAGACAAACAGAGTGTCACTAGTATGCCTCTACTTGACTAGCTCGTTGATCAAAGATGGTTAAGTTTCCTAGCCATAGACATGAGTTGTCATTTGATTAACGGGATCACATCATTAGGAGAATGATGTGATTGACTTGACCCATTCCGTTAGCTTAGCACACAGTCGTTTAGTATTCTGCTATTGCTTTCTTCATGACTTATACATGTTCCTATGACTATGAGATTATGCAACTCCCGTTTACCGGGGGAACACTTTGTGTGCTACCAAATGTCACAACGTAACTGGGTGATTATAAAGGTGCTCCACAGGTGTCTCCGAAGGTACTTGTTGGGTTGGTGTATTTCGAGATTAGGATTTGTCACTCCGATTGTCAGAGATGTATCTCCGGGCCCTCTCGGGAATGCACATCACTTAAGCCTTGCAAGCATTGCAACTATTGAGTTAGTTGCGGGATGATGTATTATGGAACGAGTAAAGAGACTTTCCGGTAACGAGATTGAACTTGGTATTGAGATACCGACGATTGAATCTCGGGCAAGTAACATACCGATGACAAAGGGAACAACGTATGTTGTTATGCGGTCTGACCGATAAAGATCTTCATAGAATATGTGGGAGCCAATATGAGCATCTAGGTTCCACTATTGGTTATTGACCAGAAACGTGTCTCGGTCATGTCTACATAGTTCTCGAACCCGTAGGGTCCGCACGCTTAACGTAACGATGACAGTTTTATTATGAGTTTATGTGTTTTGATGTACCGAAGGTTGTTCGGAGTCCCGGATGTGATCACGGACTTGACGAGGAGTCTCTAAATGATCGAGACATAAAGATTGATATATTGGATGACTATATTCGGACACCGGAAGTGTTCCTGAGAAGTTTCGGATAAAACCGGAGTGCTGGACGGTTATCGGAACCCCCGGGGGAACTAATGGGCCTCGATGGGCCTTAGTGGAGACAGAGAAGGGCGGCCAGGGCAGGCCGCGCGCCCACTTTCCCTTGAGTTCGAATTGGACAAGGAAGGGGGGGCGGCGCCCCCCTTTCCTTCTCCCTCTCCCTCTCCTTCCTTCCCCCTCTCTCCCTTTTGGTTGAAACCTACTAGGACTTGGAGTCCTAGTAGGATTCCCCTCTAGGGGGGGTGCCATAGAGGGCCGGTCGGCCTCCCCCTTGCTCCTTTATATACGGGGGCAGGGGCACCCTAGAGGTACAACAATTGATCATTGATCTCTTAACCGTGTGCGGTGCCCCCCTACACCATAGTCCACCTCGATAATACTGTAGCGATGCTTAGGCGAAGCCCTGCGTCGGTAGAACATCAACATCGTCACCACGCCGTCGTGCTGACGAAACTCTCCCTCAACACTCGGCTGGATCGGAGTTCGAGGGACGTCATCGGGCTGAACGTGTGCAGAACTCGAAGGTGTCGAATGTTCGGTACTTGATCGGTCGGATCATGAAGACGTACGACTACATCAACCGCATTGTGCTAACGCTTCCGCTTTCGGTCTACGAGGGTACGTGGACAACACTCACCCCTCTCGTTGCTATGCATCACCATGATCTTGCGCGTGCGTACGATTTTTTTTGAAATTACTACGTTCCCCAACAGTGGTATCAAAACCAGGTTTTATGCATTTATGTTATATGCATGAGTAGAACACAAGTGAGTTGTGGGTGATATAAGTCATACTGCTTACCAGCATGTCATACTTTGGTTCGGCGGTATTGTTTGATGAAGCGGCCCGGACCGACATTACGTGTACGCTTACGCGAGACTGGTTCTACCGACGTGCTTTGCACACAGGTGGCTGGTGGGTGTCAGTTTCTCCAACTTTAGTTGAACCGAGTGTGGCTACGCCTGGTCCTTACGAAGGTTAAAACAGCACCAACTTGACAAACTATCATTGTGGTTTTGATGCGTAGGTAAGAACGGTTCTTGCTAAGCCCGTAGCAGCCACGTAAAACTTGCAACAACAAAGTAGAGGACGTCTAACTTGTTTTTGCAGGGCATGTTGTGATGTGATATGGTCAAGACATGATGCTAAATTTTATTGTATGAGATGATCATGTTTTGTAACCGAGTTATCGGCAACTGGCAGGAGCCATATGGCTGTCGCTTTATTGTATGCAATGCAATCGCCCTGTAATGCTTTACCTTATCACTAAGCGGTAGCGATAGTCGTAGAAGCATAAGATTGGCAAGACGACTACGATGCTACAATGGAGATCAAGGTGTCGCGCCGGTGACGATGGTGATCATGACGGTGCTTCGGAGATGGAGATCACAAGCATAAGATGATGATGGCCATATCATATCACTTATATTGATTGCATGTGATGTTTATCCTTTATGTATCTTATCTTGCTTTGATTGACGGTAGCATTACAAGATGATCTCTCACTAAATTTCAAGATAAAAGTGTTCTCCCTGAGTATGCACCGTTGCCAAAGTTCATCGTGCCCAGACACCACGTGATGATCGGGTGTGATAAGCTATACGTCCATCTACAACGGATGCAAGCCAGTTTTGCACACGCAGAATACTCAGGTTAAACTTGACGAGCCTAGCATATGCAGATATGGCCTCGGAACACTAAGACCGAAAGGTCGAGTGTGAATCATATAGTAGATATGATCAACATATTGATGTTCACCATTGAAAGCTACTCCATTTCACGTGATGATCGGTTATGGTTTAGTTGATTTGGATCACGTGATCACTTAGAGGATTAGAGGGATGTCTTTCTAAGTGGGAGTTCTTAAGTAATACGATTAATTGAACTTAAATTTATCATGAACTTAGTACCTGATATTATATTGCTTGCCTATGTTTGATTGTAGATAGATGGCTCGTGCTGTTGTTCCGTTGAATTTTAATGCGTTCCTTGAGAAAGCAAAGTTGAAAGATGATGGTAGAAATTACACAGACTGGGTATGTAACTTGAGTATTATCCTCATTGCTGCACAGAAGAATTACGTCCTGGAAGCACCGCTGGGTGCCAGGCCTGCTGCAGGAGCAACACCGGATGTTATGAACGTCTGGCAGAGCAAAGCTGATGACTACTCAATAGTTCAGTGTGCCATGCTTTACGGCTTAGAACCGGGACTTCAACGACGTTTTGAACGTCATGGAGCATATGAGATGTTCCAGGAGATGAAGTTAATATTTCAAGCAAATGCCCGGATAGAGAGATATGAAGTCTCCAATAAGTTCTATAGCTGCAAGATGGAGGAGAATAGTTCTGTCAGTGAGCATATACTCAAGATGTCTGGGTATAATAATCACTTGATTCAACTGGGAGTTAATCTTCCGGATGATAGTGTCATTGACAAAATTTTCCAATCACTGCCACCAAGCTACAAGAGCTTCGTGATGAACTATAACATGCAAGGGATGGATAAGACGATTCCCGAGCTCTTCGCAATGCTAAATGCTGCGGAGGTAGAAATCAAGAAGGAGCATCAAGTGTTGATGGTCAAAAAGACCACTAGTTTCAAGAAAAAGGGCAAAGGGAAGAAGAAGGGGAACTTCAAGAAGAACAGCAAGCAAGTTGCTGCTCAGGAGAAGAAACCCAAGTCTGGACCTAAGCCTGAAACTGAGTGCTTCTACTGCAAGCAGACTGGTCACTGGAAGCGGAACTGCCCCAAGTATTTGGCGGATAAGAAGGATGGCAAGGTGAACAAAGGTATATGTGATATACATGTTATTGATGTGTACCTTACTAGAGCTCGCAGTAGCACCTGGGTATTTGATACTGGTTCTGTTGCTAATATTTGCAACTCGAAACAGGGACTACAGATTAAGCGAACACTGGCCAAGGACAAGGTGACAATGTGCGTGGGAAATGGTTCCAAAGTCGATGTGATCGCGGTCGGCACGCTACCTCTACATCTACCTTCGGGATTAGTTTTAGACCTAAATAATTGTTATTTGGTGCCAGCATTGAGCATGAACATTATATCTGGATCTTGTTTGATGCGAGACGGTTATTCATTTAAATCAGAGAATAATGGTTGTTCTATTTATGTGAGTAATATCTTTTATGGTCATGCACCCTTGAAGAGTGGTCTATTTTTGATGAATCTCGATAGTAGTGATACACATATTCATAATGTTGAAGCCAAAAGATGCAGAGTTGATAATGATAGTGCAACTTATTTGTGGCACTGCCATTTAGGTCATATCGGTGTAAAGCGCATGAAGAAACTCCATACTGATGGACTTTTGGAACCACTTGATTATGAATCACTTGGTACTTGGGCAAGATGAATAAAACGCTGTTCCCCAATACTATGGGGAGAGCTACAAATTTGTTGGAAATCATACATACAGATGTATGTGGTCCGACGAATGTTGAGGCTCGTGGTGGATATCGTTATTTTCTCACCTTCACACATTATTTAAGCAGATATGGGTATATCTACTTAATGAAGCATAAGTCTGAAATATTTGAAAAGTTCAAAATTTTAGAGTGAAGTTGAAAATCATTGTAACAAGAAAATAAAGTTTCTACGATCTGATTGTGGAGGAGAATATTTGAGTTACGAGTTTGGTCTACATTTGACACAATGCGGAATAGTTTCACAACTCACGCCACCCGGAACACCACAACGTAATGGTTTGTCCGAACGTCGTAATCGTACTTTACTAGATATGGTGCGATCTATGATGTCTCTTACTGATTTACCGCTATCATTTTGGGGTTATGCTTTAGAGACGGCCGCATTCGCGTTAAGTAGGGCACCATCGAAATCCGTTGAGACGACGCCTTATGAACTGTGGTTTGTCAAGAAACCAAAGTTGTCGTTTCTGAAAGTTTGGGGCTGTGATGCTTATGTGAAAAAGCTTCAACCTGATAAGCCCGAACCCAAATCGGAGAAATGTGCCTTCATAGGATACCCAAAGGAGACTGTTGGGTACACCTTCTATCATAGATCCGAAGGCAATACATTCGTTGCTAAGAATGGATCCTTTCTAGAGGAGGAGTTTCTCTCGAAAGAAGTGAGTGGGAGGAAAGTAGAACTTGATGAGGTAATTGTACCTGCTCCCTTATTGGAAAGTAGTTCATCACATAAACCGGTTTATGTGACACCTACACCAATTAATGAGGAAGTTAATGATGATGATCATGAAACTTCAGATCAAGTTATTACTGAACCTCGTAGATCAACCAGAGTAAGATCCGCACCAGAGTGGTACGGTAATCCTATTCTGGATGTCATGCTACTAGATCATGATGAACCTACGAACTATGAAGAAGCGATGGTGAGCCCAGATTCCGCAAAATGGCTTGAGGCCATAAAATCTGAGATGGGATCCATGTATGAGAACAAAGTATGGACTTTGGTTGACTTGCCCGATGATCGGCAAGCAATTGAGAATAAATGGATCTTCAAGAAGAAGACTTACACTGGCGGTAATGTTACTGTCTACAAAGCTCGACTTGCCGCAAAATGTTTTCGACAAGTTCAAGGGATTGACTACGATGAGACCTTCTCACCCGTAGTGATGCTTAAGTCGGTCCAAATCATGTTAGCGATTGCCGCATTTTATGTTATGAAATTTGGCAGATGGATGCCAAAACTGCATTCCTGAATGGATTTCTGGAAGAAGAGTTGTATATGATGCAACCGGAAGGTTTTGTCGATCCAAAGGGAGCTAACAAAGTGTGCAAGCTCCAGCGATCCATTTATGGACTGGTGCAAGCCTCTCGGAGTTGGAATAAACGCTTTGATAGTGTGATCAAAGCATTTGGTTTTGTACATACTTTTGGAGAAGCCTGTATTTACAAGAAAGTGAGCGAGAGCTCTGTAGCATTTCTGATATTATATGTGGATGACATATTACTGATTGGAAATGATATAGAATTTTTGGATAGCATAAAGGGATACTTGAATAGGAGTTTTTCAATGAAAGACCTCGGTGAAGCTGCTTACATATTGGGCATCAAGATCTACAGAGATAGATCAAGACGCTTAATTGGACTTTCACAAAGCACATACCTTGACAAAGTTTTGAAGAAGTTCAAAATGGATCAAGCCAAGAAAGGGTTCTTGCTAGTGTTACAAGGTGTGAAGTTGAGTAAGGCTCAGTGCCCGACCACTGTAGAAGATAGAGAGAAAATAAAAGATGTTCCCTATGCTTCAGCCATAGGCTCTATCATGTATGCAACACTGTGTACCAGACCTGGTGTGTGCCTTGCTATAAGTCTGGCAGGGAGGTACCAAAGTAATCCAGGAGTGGATCACTGGACAGCGGTCAAGAACATCCCAAGTACCTGAAAAGGACTAAGGATATGTTTCTCGTTTATGGAGGTGACAAAGAGCTCATCGTAAATGGTTACGTCGATGCAAGCTTTGACACTGATCCAGACGATTCTAAATAGCAAACCGGATACGTGTTTACATTGAACGGTGGAGTTGTCAGTTGGTGCAGTTCTAAACAAAGCGTCGTGGCGGGATCTACGTGTCAAGCGGAGTACATAGCTACTTCGGAAGCAGCAAATGAAGGAGTCTGGATGAAGGAGTTCATATCCGTTCTAGGTGTCATACCTAGTGCATCAGGTCCAATGAAAATCTTTTGTGACAATACTGGAGCAATTGCCTTAGCGAAGGAATCCAGATTTCACAAGAGAACCAAGCACATCAAGAGACGCTTCAACTCCATACGGGATCTAGTCAAGGTGGGAGACATAGAAATTTGCAAGATACATACGGATCTGAATGTTGCAGACCCGTTGACTAAGCCTCTTCCACGAGCAAAACATGATCAGCACGAAGACTCCATGGGTGTTAGAATCATTACTGTATAATCTAGATTATTGACTCTAGTGCAAGTGGGAAACTAAAGGAAATATGCCCTAGAGGCAATAATAAAGTTATTATTTATTTCCTTATATCATGATAAATGTTTGTTATTCATGCTAGAATTGTATTAACCGGAAACATAATACATGTGTGAATACATAGACAAACAGAGTGTCACTAGTATGCCTCTACTTGACTAGCTCGTTGAACAAAGATGGTTAAGTTTCCTAGCCATAGACATGAGTTGTCATTTGATTAACGGGATCACATCATTAGGAGAATGATGTGATTGACTTGACCCATTCCATTAGCTTAGCACACGATCATTTAGTATTCTGCTATTGCTTTCTTCATGACTTATACATGTTCCTATGACTATGAGATTATGCAACTCCCGTTTACCGGAGGAACACTTTGTGTGCTACCAAACGTCACAGCGTAACTGGGTGATTATAAAGGTTCTCTGCAGGTGTCTCCGAAGGTACTTGTTGGGTTGGCGTATTTCGATATTAGGATTTGTCACTCCGATTGTCGGAGAGGTAGTCTCTGGGCCCTCTCGATAATGCACATCACTTAAGCCTTGCAAGCATTGCAACTAATGAGTTAGTTGCGGGATGATGTATTACGGAACGAGTAAAGAGACCTGCCGGTAACGAGATTGAACTAGGTATTGAGATACCGACGATCGAATCTCGGGCAAGTAACATACCGATGACAAAGGGAACAACATATGTTGTTATGCGGTCTGACCGATAAAGATCTTCGTAGAATATGTGGGAGCCAATATGAGCATCCAGGTTCTGCTATTGGTTATTGACTAGAAACGTGTCTCGGTCATGTCTACATAGTTCTCGAACCCGTAGGGTCCGCACGCTTAAGTAACGATGACAGTTTTATTATGACTTTATGTGTTTTGATGTATCGAAGGTTGTTCGGAGTCCCGGATGTGATCACGGAGATGACGAGGAGTCTCTAAATGGTCGAGACATAAAGACTGATATATTGGACGACTATATTCGGACACCGGAAGTGTTCTGGAGAAGTTTCGGATAAGATGGGAGTGCCGAAGGGTTATCGGAACCCCCGGGGGAACTAATGGGCCTCGATGGGCCTTAGTGGAGAGAGAGAAGGGCGGCCAGGGCAGGCCGCACGCCCCCTCCCCCTTGAGTCTAAATTGGACAAGGAAGGGGGTGGGCGGCGCCCCCCTTTCCTTCTCCTTCTCCCTCTCCTTCCTTTCCCCTCTCTCCCTTTTGGTGGAAACCTACTAGGACTTGGAGTCCTAGTAGGATTCCCCTCTTGGGTGCGCGCCATAGAGGGCCGGCCGGCCTCCCCCTTGCTGCTTTATATAGGGCACCCTAGAGATACAACAATTGATCATTGATCTCTTAGCCGTGTGCGGTGCCCCCCTCCACCATAGTCCACCTCGATAATACTGTAGCGGTGCTTAGGCGAAGCCCTGCGTCGGTAGAACATCAACATCATCACCACGCCGTCGTGCTGACGAAACTCTCCCTCAACACTCGGCCGGATCGGAGTTTGAGGGACGTCATCGGGCTGAACGTGTGCTAAACTCGGAGGTGTCGTATGTTCGGTACTTGATCGGTCGGATCGTGGAGACGTATGACTACATCAACCGCGTTGTGCTAATGCTTCCGCTTCCGGTCTATGAGGGTACGTGGACAACACTCTCCCCTCTCGTTGCTATGCATCACCATGATCTTGCGTGTGCGTAGGATTTTTTTTTGAAATTACTACGTTCCCCAACACGGACGTCCGATAAGGACCGGTCGTCCGGTGGTTGTGACTTGTTGTCAGCCCTTTCTCTTGTTCCTCATGCTTGGTGTCCTCGTCGTCTTGTCCAATGCTCCTAGCTGATCCATGGCCTTCCTCCTCGTTCCTGGACATGCATAGCTCACACGTTTGAGGTAGTAGCCGTGTCTCACATGTAGAAAGTGAAGGTTCGGTGAGGAGCGAGTTAACCTCGTGTCGAATGGCATGTGTTCGTTGTCTCATCTTATGTACTCATTGGGCTTGTAGAGTAGTCGGAGTGTACATGGGGATGAACGTGGGATGCTCCGCATCATCTCCCCCCCCCCCCTTGGGAAAGATCCGACCTCGGATCGTGATCCTCATCACCATGGAAACGATTGTTGTGGACGAACTTGTAGTTGGACGTAGATGAAGGTATGGCACAATCCAACTACTCCAAGGTGTCTCCGGTAGGTGGTACATGCAAAATGAGCAAACACAAAGTACACTCAAAAATACAATGGTTAGTGCACACATAGTGTCCACCAAGTAAGTATGAGTTCATTCGGCAAGATTGTTCGTGACAAAGCGCATGAAGCTTATCAAGATGATATAGAATGATATGCAAAGCATTCATGGGAGCAAATGCAATCATTGTGCACATAAATTTATTGTGAATGTGATCAATGCAACCATTGTGCAAAATGATGTCATAATGGGACGGTTTATCAAAAGCATGAACATGGTAATTGGTGCTCAATGTGACTATGTGATCATGCAATTGATGGTGGGCAATATGATCATGATGTAAGAATATGCCATCAAGGAAGATAACAACAAATTTGCTAAGGAAGTGCACAAGCTCATATATCATGGATCACATAGAAATACAAGACGCAACAAAGCAATCATAAGGTGAGTCAATCCATGCATAAGATGCAAACTTGTGGTGACTATGATATGTCCATCGAGCATGACATGTGGTAGCACAATCAACAAATATGGATGTGGTGGTACAAAAACTCAAAGGAGTGTTGATATAACAAAGCTCGATTGTGTGGCATTCTTCAACTTGAAGGTCCATAGGGTCCATCTCCAATGTCGGTCCTCCCTCCAATATGTGTATCATGTAGACAAGAAGAAGGAAACAACAATGAAAGAGTGGCCCATCCACTATGCTGTCGGTGTACAAAAAGAGGGGTACACTCTTTGTACCCCTATAACTGTGCACGGGCAGTCTGAGCCACGGGCACCACCACACTGAGCAAGGCAAGGGAGGTGAGCCGAGGTAAGGCCGACGCTCGAGAGAAGCAGAACGACGCCAAGACCAAGACCACATGGAGCAAAGGGGACGAAGCGGACCCCCCCGGCAAGATCCTTGTCGGGAGGCAGTTTTAGCAAACCCGGCTAGACCCTTGCCGTGGCAGCTCGCCCCACACCTACGGAGCGGGTCACCCTTGAGTCCACTGGCCCCATGGGGAAAGGATTTGGGAGGCATCCCCGTGGTGGCATGCAGATCTTTGTGAAGACATTGAAGATCAGATACACACTTTAGAAGATGATGATCCTTGGCGGGATCCCAGCCAAGGAGGACCACAAGGCCCCCGGCAAGAGCCTTGCCGGGGATGACAGCAGGCGCCACGGCAAGACCCATGACGGGGCCCCGGCAAGACCCTTGCCGGGGCCACAGCAAGGCCCTTGCCATGAACACCCGTAGGGCCACCATCAGGCCCACGCCAATCAGACCTCCACCGCCGTTCGCATGCAGCTGCCGACCCAACCATCTGGGCAGGTACCTGCGTGGCGGCATGCGGATCTTCGTGAAGACCCACTACTGTGCTGCCTCAGCTGCCTGCCTGCCTACATGGCACCGCGGGCACCGCTGGCCAGGGCGTGTGTCGACGCGAGAGGGAGCGGCGACAGACGAGACAGGGCTCTCCCCCGTCCCCGATAAAGCAAAGACACCTAAGCAAGACACATTAAATGCGCCTTGTCATGTAATGTGAGGGATAACCTCGCATCACTGTACCCTTTCCACCTCCTGTGTGCCACTGTGGCAACCCCTTTCCCAATAAAAGGAGACCCAAGGCGACCAGGAGGAGGATTCGGCTTTTTGGAGCTCCTCACGCCCCATAGCTAGCTCAAGAACACAGATATACAATCCACCAAAGCAGGAGTAGGGTTTTAAGCATCCTCGCGGCCCGAACCTGGGTAAAGGAACCGTGTGCTATCTGTTTGATCCGCTCTTCTCACGACCCCGCGCCCCGCAACCGTAGTAGGGATTCTTGTGATCCCATAGGTGTCGTTCCCACCGACATCTTTGGCATGCCAGGTAGGGGGACACACTTGTGAGAATCGGCTTTAGCGGTTAGTTCGACGCTTCTTCATTGTCATGGCGCCCAAGAAGAAGACGACGGTGGCGGTTAGCCCGTTGGAAGCCGGACATCCCGTCCCGACGCGGGCGAGTAGCGGACCGGTCGCAGAAAGGACCCCGGGCGCCGTTCGCGAACACCAACAGCGTCCCAGCAGCCGGAGTTTGGGAGGCGGCGATGTTTGTGCGCCTGGTAACGGGCCGCACGCCGCCAAATCCAAAGACGGAGCCAGGCCCTCCGCGGGTGGCGCGCGGCCTTCCAAGATCGCTGCCACCTCACCCGAAGGCGATGCGAGGGCTTCCAAGACGCCCACGCCGGTGCCGACGGCGCGCTCCTCTCAAGCGGCGCGCGACGAACAGCGTGATCACACCTAAGACCCCGGGCGTCGCCGCGGGAAGAGCCCCAAGCGCCACTCCCGGGTTGTAGAAGACCTGCCTGCTCGCCGAGGCGCTGGTGAAGATGGCATGCGACCGCGGGGTCGTGATAGAGCTCCTGCTGACATGGTCAGAAGTCGAATCGCGTCGCGATCCGCGCAGGTTTCGTTGCCACCGACGCCAGCAGAAGCCCTGGCGCGCGCGCAGTTGCTCCTCGATTTTCCTCCCACTACAAGGAAACTCGACGAATGGAGAGCCACCATCCGAAGCCTTGTTGCGGTGGCCAACAAAGACGAACCGAGTCCGGTGGAGCCCCCGGGTCGACGCTCCGACGGAGTCCCGCGCACCAATGGCAGGAAAGCCAGCGGCGCCGCGACCACGATTCACTCGCCTCCTCCTCGCCCGGTACCGCGGACGCCAGCCCGTCGCGACGTTACGGGCGATGAAATCTCCATAGCGTCATCCGACCCGCGGACCCACTGTGGCCAGCGCCAAGTCCTTCGGGAACAAGAACATGAAGACGCTCGAACCACTATCGAGTGCCGGCGCGGAGCGCGCCACCAGTCAGACAGGCGAGCAGGGCCTGCTGTGAACCACCCGGCACCGGAGAGCCCTGGAGACCTACCTTACGAGGTAGGCTGTCCGGCTTTTACCCGTGAGCTGCGGTAGTTCCAGTGGCCCACTCACCGCACCTTCAAACCTAACGTGGGCGAGAAGTACGGCGGCAAGACCCGTCCGAGTTCCTCAGCATCTACACCATCGCGATGCAGGCTGCCGGAGCCCGCGACGATAAGGTGCTTGCGAATTATTTTCCGTTGGCTCTTAAACCCAACGCCATGTCATGGTTGATGCACTTGCCGGTAGACTCTATTTCCTCCTGGTCGGATTTGTGCCATGAGTTCGTGGGCGCCTTCACTGGAGGTCACCAAGCTCATGGCCAAGCAAGTGACCTGCACGTCATTCCCCAGAAGGGAGGCGAGAGTCTCCGCAAGTATATACAGAGGTTCAGCCGGATACAGTAAAACATCCCTGATGTTCACCCTGTCGCCATCATCAGTGCATTCCATCAGAACATGCGTAACCGCAAGATGCGCGAAGAGCTGGCAATGAACAAGGTGAAAGATGTGTCAGAACTCTATGTTCTTGCTGACGGATGTGCCCGAGCTGAAGAGGGAAGGAAGTACCCCGGCAAAGATGCCGGCGTGGAAACCGACTCCTCAGATGAGGATACTGCCGCCCCGGCGAAGAAGGGCCGGCGCCGCAACAGGAAGCACAAAGGTAAAGCCATGCTTGCCGTCGAGGGATCTGATGACACCGGATCCACCAAGAAAACCAAGGCAGATGACCCCGGCAAGGAAATTGCCGGATGTGTCGCCTGCCGGGCCTTGGCGGCTGCCGAGAAGCCAGGAAACTCCGACAAGCGATACTGCAAGATCCATCGGACCAAAGGCCATGCTCTCCAAGACTGCCGACAGGTTGAGCTCCTCGCTGAGAAGCAGAGGGCTGAATATGAGAGGCGGGACAAGGAGAAGGGCCAAGACGGTGCTAAAGGGTCCGGCAAGAAGCATGACGGCCAGGCGGGCTATCGCGGCAAGGATAAACCACAGGAGAGGCCCGCCCGGGGCCATGACAGAAAGCCAGAAGACGGCGATCACGAAGAGGACGACGAATTCGGCGACCAAGAGTTTCAGAAAGCTACAGAGGCCATGTGCGTCGACGGCGGCGCCTCGCTGCATACTTCTCACCGCCGGCTTAAACAATGGGTGCGAGAGATTAGAGCGGCACAGTCGTCGTTTGATGCCCAAAGGCCGCTGAAGTGGTCCAGCACACCTATCATTTTTGACACTGAGGATCACCCTGATCGCACTACTGCGGTCGGGTGCTTGCCATTGTTGGTTTCACCAACAATACGCAATCTCAAGGTGACAAAGATGCTAGTCAATGGCGGGGCCGGTCTGAACTTGACCTCGCCTGCCGTGATCGAGAAACTGCAGATTCCTGATGGAGACCTCGAAGAGACGGGCACATTTCAGGGGGTCAACCTGGGAAGAAGCCAACCCAAGGGAAAGGTCACGCTGCCTGTGACTTTTGGAAGTAACCTGAACTACAAGACGGAGAGGATCGTGTTTGATGTTGCCAAGATCCCCTTGCCCTACAACGGGATCCTTGGCCGCCCAGCACTGGCCAAGTTCATGGCGGCATCACACTACGCCTACAACACCCTGAAGATGCCAGGACCTGTGACGATCATCACCATCCCCTCCGATAAGAAAGATGCGCTAATTCGCGCTGACCAACTATGCCAGCAAGTAGTTGCAGCAGCTGCCGCCACTAGGGCACTTGCTCCTGCCGCTTGGACCCCGGGAGGGAAGAAGAAGAAGAAGAAGACCAGTGAGACCTCGGACACCCACTCTGGCAAGCGCACCTCTTCGGAGTGTAGCGCTGCCGTCGAGGACGTGCCAGGGAGCTCCACCGGCAGAAACAAGAAGCCCAGGGCCATACCGCCGGGAACCAAGAAGGTTTCTGTCAATGAGGACGGCACGGGAGGAGCTTTCACCATAAGCTCCACCCTCAACGACAAATAGGAAGACGCGCTCGTCACCTTCCCGCGGGCGAATGTCGATGTGTTTGCATGGCAAGCTTCCGACATCCCCGGCGTTCCCAGGGAGGTGATTGAGCACCACCTTGCTGTCTATCCTCATGCGCGCCCCGTCAAGCAGAAGGTCAGGAAGCAAGCTTTGTAACGACAAGAGTTCATCACAGAAGAGATCCGGAAACTAGAAGCAGCGGGTTTGGTAAGAGGACTGCTCCATCCAACGTGGTTGGCCAATTCGGTCGTTGTGCGCAAGGCAAATGGGAAGTGGAGGCTGTGTATTGATTACATAGATATCAATAAGGCTTGTCCTAAAGACCCCTTCCTGTTGCCGAACATCGACCAGATTGTTGACTCCACGGCTGGGTGTGATCTGTTGTCATTCCTCGACGCCTACTCCGGCTACCACCAGATCTTCATGACAAGAGAAGATGAAGAGAAAATAGCATTCATCACCCCATGTGGTATGCATTGTTTCGTGCGGATGCCTTTCGGGTTGAAGAGTGCTGGTTCGACATTTGCAAGGGCGGTCCAGATTGGTTTTGAACCCCAGCTCCATAGAAATATGGAAGCTTATATGGATGACATAGTGGTCAAAACCAAGGACAGGGCAACCCTCATACCAGATTTGCAAGAAACATTTGCAAACCTGCGCAAGATCAATCTCAAGCTGAACCCTGAGAAGTTCATCTTTGGCGTTCTGTCCGGCAAGCTTCTCGGGTTCTTTGTGTCATAGCGTGGGATAGAGGCCAATCCGGACAAGATCAAAGCTATAGAGCAGATTGAAGCACCCAAGCGAATCAAGGATGTGTGTCGGCTTGCTGGTTGCGTCACCGCCATGGGCAGGTTCATTTCCAAGTCTGCCGAGCGCGCCCTTCCCTTTTTCAAGATCCTGAAAAAGGCGTGCCCGATGGAGTGGACGCCAGAAGCCGAAGCAACATTGCAAGATTTGAAGAAGTACCTCTCCTCCGCGCCAATACTAGTTGCGCCTAGGCCACAGGAGCCGTTGCTGCTATACCTGGCGGCAACGAACCAGGTGGTTAGCGCCGCACTAGTGGCGCAGAGAGAGGTTGACGACGAGGTAATGGCAGCGACAGAGCCGGACACCACCAATGCAGAGACGACACAGCCAGTTGAAGTGCCACCGAAAAAGAAAATGATGCAGCACCCGATCTACTTTGTTAGTTCCCTCTTGCAGGGAGCTAGATCAAGGTACTCTAGCGTGCAGAAACTGCTCTTCGTCCTTCTTATGGCCTCGAGGAAGCTGTGTCACTACTTCCAGGCACACGAGATCACTGTCGTCACTCGCCTCCCTCTGCAATGGATATTGCACAATCCAGATGCAACAGAAGAATTGTGGAATGGGCATTGGAGTTGTCCAGCTTTGGCCTCAAGTTTGAAAGTACTTCGACGATTCAGAGCCGAGTCCTGGCAGAGTTCATTGCAGAATGGACCGCAATACCTGACGAAGAAGCCCAAGAGACTTCTCTCCCAGGCAAGGAGGCAAGTTGTGATTGGATCATGTACTTTGATAGAGCTTTCTCCTTACAAGGCGCCGGGGCTGGCGTACTGCTTGTCGCGCCCACTGGAGAGCACCTCAAGTACATGATCCAGATGCACTTCCCCAGGGAGGTGTCAACAAACAATACGGCAGAGTACGAGGTGCTGCTCGCCGGTCTCACGATCGCGGCGGACCTCGGAATCAAGAAACTCATCGTCAGGGGCGACTCGCAGCTTGTCGTCAAGCAAGTCAACAAGGATTACCAGAGCCCGTTGATGAAGGCCTACGTCGATGAAGTGAGAAAGCTGGAAGAGCATTTCGACGGTATACAGGCTGAACACGTTCCCCGAGCGGAGAACGATATCGCCGATTACCTGTCAAAACGCGCTGCCCTCAAGCTACCTATGGAACCAGGTACCTTTGTGCTTCAGCTAACTCAGCCATCCGTTGATCCATCAACAGAGCAGAACAAGAGGAGGAAATCAGGGCCCGGCAAGTACTTTCCCGCCGAGCTCCCTGGAGCCGCCGGCAAGGATGTTGCCGGAGACACTGAGACCGCCACAGGACGGCTAGCTCCGGCGGAGCGTCAAGCTCTTGCCGTTGAGACAGCCGCTCCTATAGCGGAGGAAATGCCTTTAGTCCTCGCCGTCGAGCCCCAGGCTCCAGCGTGGGCACAACCTACCGTCTGATTCCTCCAAACGGGGGAACTTCCTGAGGAGCAGGAAGAAGCGGAAAAAATAGCCCATCGCTCTACCATGTACCAGTTCGTCGATGACGTCCTGTACAGAAAGAGGTCGAACGGTGTGAAATTGAAGTGTATCCCTCGAGAGGAAGGACTGGCGCTGTTGGCGGAGATACACGGAGGCATGTGTGGATCTCACATCGGGTCAAGGGCCCTTGTCGGCAAGGCATTTTGGAAAGGCTTCTTCTGGCCCACCGCCCTCCAGGATGCGACAACACTAGTCACCAGGTGTGAAGCGTGTCAGTTCCATTCAAAGAAGCTTCATCAGCCAACTCAAGCCCTTCAAACCATTCCTCTCTCCTGGCCCTTCTCGGTCTGGGGGCTCGACATACTGGGCCCTTTCCCCCGCGCTGTCGGGGGCTTTGAGTACTTGTACGTTGCAATCGACAAGTTCACAAAGTGGCCGGAGGTGGAGGCAGTGAGGAAGGTCACAGCTCAGTCAGCCATCAAGTTCTTCAAGGGACTAACCCCTAGCTTAGAGGTCGAGTGTGCATCTCTTTGCCATTCTCTTTTGTCTTCTCTGGTTCGCAGGACTCACAGATATCCTTGCCGGATCACTTGAGGAGGAAAAGGAGAAGAGGGACAGACCAGCATCTAGACCCCGGCAAGCCAGTACTGCCGGGGGCTGCAAGAGCAAGGATTTACCCACGGCAAACCAGAGTTGCCGGGGGCTACAGCTTCAGATAAGTTCTTCATCCCTTATCATGCATTCCCTTATGGACTGAGGTATGTGAAACCTCGTTTCTCCCTGAAGCTACCGTGCTCCCCTAACTCTAGGCCCTAGGGCTCGTTCCTGGGGCCAGGTTTGGTCGTAGTCGCGGCAGCGAAAGGATGAAACAAGGAGCCTGAACTCACCTCATCCCTGCCTCCGCCAAAAGCATGATAAAGGTCGAGCAACGTGGGAAGACGGCAAGGCCTGCTGCCGGGCAAGGAAATGTTTATCTTAGAGATATCAAGGATTTACTCCTTGATGTGGGTTCTACCCGCAAACAGATGACCCGGCAAGCATCCCTTTTTCATTAAAAACATTCCACTCAGGTACAGTCCATAGGGAATGAAAAACATGAACGATGGGATTACAAGTTTTAAATACAGCCAAGGCCCGAAGGCTTACAAACTAAAAAGAGATAAGGTGCCTGTAATCCCTTTCTTGTCCCTCTCCTCAGGAGGCAGGTCAAGGAAGCGAAAAGGGCAAAAGGAGCACCTAGGCGAGGTACGAGCGGCAGAAGGCACCAGGAAAACATCCTGGCGGCCACCTCCACGGGAAGCTGGTGATGATGATGACGGTAGAACAGCTGGAAGACGAGGCGGCAAGGCCGGCAATACGCGACGAAGGCATCGATGCCCGCGTACTCCGAGCTGACGGCCCGCCATCTGCCTTCTTCGCCTTCCCGCACTTCCTACGCCAGCCACCCAAGGAGACGGCCACGAGGAGTTGGTGGGGGCTCGGTGCAGATGCTGCTGCTGCCAACATCGCCCCAGGACAACGGGGCCGATGCCTAGTTGGACCCATCATCCTGCCGCCTACCACCCTCGTCGTCATTGTCGCTGTCCTCCTCGTCACTCTCGCCCGGGGAGGAATCTTCATCATCAGAGGAGCTCTCCACACAGCACTTCAGGCGAGTTCCAAAATCGCTGAAGACCTTGACGGAGAGAAGGCCGCCCTCCATCAGCTTAAAATGGAGAGTGAACCCCTCCGCCAGGCGGTGGATCTGAGCAAATGTCTTCCATCCCCGACGAAGATACATTACATGAGGAGCGGGAAAGTCGATGCGGACCCGCGTGCCGCTGATCCCACAACCCCTCATGTGCAGCCGCAATGACTCCGGCGGATCCAGCTCCATATCCCGCGCGAATGGAGTCGGGAGACGAAGGCGATGGCGAGGCGGCCGACGCAGCCTGACGAAGGACTCGCAAGGGTCATCCCCAACGTGGCCCTCCATGGGGTGAGGAACTGCTGGCGGAGGCGAGGCCAGCGCGCCGCCCTGTCCTCCTCTTCCCCGAGCTCCTCGGCCTCGCCCACGACCTCGCCCCCTCCCCCTTCCCCTCGCGGCTGGCTCTGCCACCGCAGGTGCAGGAGAAGGAGGGATGCATTGTCGAGCGGCGACCCTCGCCGCCACCGTTGAAGGACCAGGATTCCCTCTCTCCATGGCGGATGGAAGGGGGAGCAGAAGTTGAAGGAAGGAGGAGATGAAAGAATGCGGGACGCCACCCCCCTCCATCTCTTTATAAAGGAACGGGTTGGGGACTCGGCCGCCCCGCTCAGCCAATCAAGACGCGGAAGGCGCAGGGAACTGGGACCGACCCGCTGCCCCAGCCCGCAGCGGCCCGGTTTCCCGCCTCCACCGCTCGCCACCCCAAGCGCATGAGAGCCGCGTGGCAGGCGTGTAGGACCGAGGCGATGGATGAGGCGACCTCTCCCCACCCGTGATCATGGGGAGTGGACGCCTTGAAGACCATGCCTCGGCCCCGTTCAGTAAATGGGTCGCGCCCCCACGCCTCCCTCCGCTTATGGGGAAGGCGCGAACCGCCCCCTTTACTACGACGTGACGCATGCGTGCAGAGCTCAGCCCCACGCATGCCGCCCACGTCACACACGCCTCCCCACGCCGCGCGACGCGCGGGAAGTGTGGGAAGCGCAGCGCGCGAAGAGACTTACCGTGGTAAAAGCCGCCCCGCCTGCCCGCGCACCGTTTTTGGGCCTAGCCCAACGACGCGATTGCGCTTACGTGTGGCCCAGGCCCAGGGGCTCCTGTCGGTGTACAAAAAGAGGGGTACACTTTTTGTACCCCTGTAACTGTGCACGGGCAGTCTGAGCCACGGGCACCACCACACTGAGCAAGGCAAGGGAGGTGAGCCGAGGTAAGGCCGAAGCTCGAGAGAAGCAGAACGACACCAAGACCAAGACCACAAGGAGCAAAGGGGACGAAGCGGACCCCCCCCCCCCAGCAAGATCCTTGCCGGGAGGCGGTTTTAGCAAACCCAGCAAGACCCTTGTCGTGGCAGCTCGCCCCACACCTACAGAGCGGGTCACCCTTGAGTCCACTGCCCCCATGGGGCAAGGATTCGGGAGGCATCCCCGTGGTGGCATGCAGATCTTTGTGAAGACATTCAAGATCAGATACACACTTTAGAAGATGATGATCCTTGGCGGGATCACAGCCAAGGAGGACCACAAGGCCCCCGGCAAGAGCCTTGCCGGGGATGACAGCAGGCGCCACGGCAAGACCCTTGCCGGGGCCACAACAAGGCCCTTGCCATGAACACCCGTAGGGCCACCATAAGGCCCACGCCAATCAGACCTCCACCGCCGTTCGCATGCAGCTGCCGACCCAACCAGCTGGGCAGGCACCTGCGTGACGGCATGCGGATCTTCGTGAAGACCCACCACTGCGCCACCTCAGCTGCCTGCCTGCCTACATGGCACCGCTGGCACCGCTGGCCAGGGCGCGTGTCGACGCGAGAGGGAGCGGCGACGGACGAGAAAGGGCTCTCCCCCGTCCCCGATAAAGCAAATACACCTAAGCAAGACGCATTAAATGCGCCTTATCATGTAATGCGAGGGATAACCTCGCATCACTGTACCCTTTCCACATCCTGTGTGCCACTGTGGCTACCTCTCTCCCTATAAAAGGAGGCCCAAGGCGACCAGGAGGAGGATTCGGCTTTTTGGAGCTCCTCACGCCCCATAGCTAGCTCAAGAACACAGATATACAATCCACCAAAGCAGGAGTAGGGTTTTACGCATCCTCGCGGCCCGAACCTGGGTAAAGGAACCGTGTGCTATCTGTTTGATCCTATCTTCTCACGACCCCGCGCCCCGCAACCGTAGTAGGGATTCTTGTGATCCCATAGGTGTTGTTCCCACCGACATATGCGTACTTGAGGATGCCTCAAAGGGAAGGAGTTCACCTTGAGGAGATTCTCGCAAATGTTAGTGTTGCACATCGTGTATGCCTTCGCATGACCAAGTTGTCGCATGATGGTACCACGTTGTGAATCCTTCAAAACGAAATAACATGACAAACACTCAGAAAAACAAATGAGGTTAGCGGAAGTGCGAAACCTATCATTCGTGTGGTAAGATACCCAACAAGTGTATGCATCATGCTCATCATAAGAAACGACAATGGAACATTTCATAGTATGGAGGCATATGATGCGAGAACAACCAAATACAATAGGCTCAATCAAACAAGCATGCATCACAAGTAATATGTCCAAGTCTCCACGATCAATAAGCATGGTAAGTTGGCACTCAATACAAGGGGGTATGAGAGATGGCCCTAATGCAGACAAGAGACAATGATCATGACAAATCAAGTGAGAGGCATGAACATATATGTCATCAACCCAAGAAAGCGAGTATGAATGGAACATGGGTGATGCGACAAAGCAAGCAATCATAGTGATCAAGTCAAGCAAGCTAGTAGTGCAAAGATGCAACGTACTAGAGGGAATCATGTCAAGCATGTCATGTGTGCAAATAGTGGGCATGAATAATGCACGAGACATATCACAAGCATGAAGGCAAGATATGAGCCAAGTAGGTTCATGGTGTTGGCAAGAAGTCCTAGGTAAATAGCAATGGAACATCATGACTCTCCCAACACAACAAGTATCAATAGCATGAGGCACATGATAAACATGGCAATAGAAACAAGGATCTCCACCAAGCATGCAAATACACATAGGAGTAACATAACGATGAATCATGGGTAGATGCAAGCAAGGGTCACAATTGCATGGCAAAATCATGTAAAGAGGCACAACATGTAAAGTGAACACGATAGTATGGGCGATGACAAGTGGTAAATAGCCCATAGCCGTGTGAGAGCCAAGTAGAATAAATGCATGTAGTTGGTGCGCGAAGAGAATAGTGGTAAGGACAATTCACATGATCCCAAATCATCGTTGCTCTCAAGAGCTCGTTTCATCAACTCTTGGGATTGAGAGGTTGACGAGTATACGTGAGTACCTACACAAAACAAAGACAAAGGGAAAATTGTGTGTGCGTGGTATATGTACACATCATCCATTATGATGCGCACGTGCTTGTGTTGGTTAGCACCAAATATCCAATGCTCAAATAAATGAGATGCGTGATATAGAAACATGTCATCCATCATGAGAGGTTTGTTGTTATGTATAGCATAATGGAGACTCAAAGAATGTAATGCATCACCCGCAATATCTAGAGCATTGTGAGGAATGGTATGCATATGGTGCACACAAGGGATGTAATCATGCGATGCACAATAATTTTCATGGCATGGCATATGAGATGAATTGGACAAATTTTGAAAAGGAAGCATAGAAATATCATCGCAAGAGAAACAGAAGCCAATGACCATCATCTCGTCATCTATGCCATAAGTGCAAATGGGATTTATTTTAATGGGGCATGCATAGCTACTATGTTGAGATTGAAATGATGCAATATGGGAGATCTCACTCATAACATATGACAAGTTTAATGGATTGTCAAACATGAAGTGACCAATAGAATTTTCACATGATATCCTATGGAGCATAGCATCACAACTAGGCAACTCAACATGCTCATCATCATATTCATCATAAATTGGTAAGTCATGACATGAGGAAGTCGCACTAGCATGAAGCATGGGAATAGGTGGGTCAACATCATGCGAGCAATCATTGGTGGGATAGTCCGCTAGTGGGACAACAGAAGCACCATCACCAATGTTACTTTTAGAGCATCGCTCATGTGTTGTAGGTGAGGTGTCGAAGACCAAGTCATGGTCATCTTCATCTTGATGGAACCATGTGGGGGGTGCATCATCATCCACCATGGCCATCGTCGGCTCCATTGGAGGTATGGACTCGCCGAGGATAGGCATGTCGTCATGTAGGAGACCTAGCACCAAAGTACAAAACACACTCGGAGTAGAGGTTAAGTTGTTAGAAATCATAGTGGCCTCACATGCCGTGTCAACTACCTTACTCACTAAGTGTTGTGGCTCACTCACACCCTCATGGATGCTCTCACTCATATGGTTGGTGGAGTCACTCAAATGGCTCTCGACCTCACATAGGATGTGTGGCATGCTCTCATGTGTGGGGCTAGTGGTGGTCACACTCATTCTCTCATAGGAAATACACTCAATGTCACATATGGTGGAGTCACTCATATCACTCATGGTGGGGTGGCTCTCCTCACATGATGAGGACATCAATACCATTGTTACACCCACAACACCTACTACTACATATACTGGACCAATTACTAGAGCTCGCGCATGCCAATTAAATTATCAGGTACTTTCGTTTCTTGGTAATGATTCTAATGTTCATGAGAATATGATGTTGCCTAAATTGGATACATTTGTTTTGCTTACAAATGAAGGGCCTGGCATGGATAAGAGGGATGAACACTGGAGCAAGACCAAGCATGGAGATGATGGCATACGCAAGGGGAACAAGAACAGAGTTACAAGTGATGATTTCAGGACTTTGAAGCCACCATAATGAGTGCATGAAGCCTTGGGCGAAATATACAAGATGCCACTTCATAAATTTCGTCCAGAGGCTATTATAGGTGTTGCGTCACCTTATTACTGGGCCAGGCCCATGTAATTTCAAAATACTTGAGTATAGGCTGTTTTTAGAGTCCGTCTGTGAGGGGAAACAAGAGATAGGGTTGGTTTCGGACCCCTCCCCCAGGGGCCACGACATTCCCCTCCAATTCCTCCATATATACAGCCCTTAGGGCACCATTTAGACTTCGGGTTTTGTTTAGATTAAACGTTCGCCATCGGTGCAACTTTGCGTACTTCGTTTGTGTTCAACGACCAGACCAAGGCGTCACAGAACCCCACCTTCATCAATAAAGCTTTCCTCCTTTATTCACAATATCCAGATTGCAATCTTAGTTTCTTGCTTGTTCTTCGTTTTCTCGTAGGAAATATACCCTCGTGGTCAGGTTGATCGTGCTCCGACGTGGTCAATAACCCCTCGGAAGATGGTTTAGCGATTGTTAAGGCGCGACGTCTTCGCACGTTCGTAGTCGGATCGTCAAAGTCAACTCCCACAGAAAATGATTGCTATCTCATCGAAACATCGGGACACCTTCGCCTCTATCAAGTGGTATCAGATTTCCAGGTCGCTCGGTGAGATTTTACAGTTTTTCGTAGTTTAGATTGAGTCTGATCTTCATACCTAAAGTCCACTAAAAAGCCACAAAAAAATTAGGGTTAGTTCATCTTATCCGAACCAATCTGAGCTTTTGCATATTCTTTTTAGGGTTTTTGCTTTGTTGAATTTGCGGTTGCATCGTCGTGTCAAGTTGCTAGTCTTAGAGTCTAGTCTTTTAGAGTTTCGACTTCTGGTCATAAGTTGTCACGCCTCCGCCACACCATCATCATGGCCCCTGCCATCTACCACCACCGCTTATCCACCACCGCTCCGAATCCGTATCCATATACCACCACCGCTACCATATACCACCACCGCTGCCATATCCTACCACCATATATCCACCACCAATCCGAGTTCTTTTCGTATTAGGTTTGTTTTCGAGATCCATCTATTTTCCGTTTCATATTTCCTTGTCTGGAGACCCCCGGGCAGTTTTTAGGCCAAAATTTCGGCGACCAAATTTTTTTCCCTATCCTATGTTTAGGCTTTTCTGAGTCTTTTGAGCCACGTGCCATCATAGTGATTTTTTGTCACAGTTTTTCATCTTCGCTGCCCTGATTTCCGAAAAAAATAGTCAAAAAAATTTCGTGCCCTTACTATCATTTTGACCTGGGAAGAGTTTTGAGACACTCGCCATTATAGTGTTTTTCGCAAAAAAAAGAGCACAAAAAAACAGAGCAACTTTTTTCCAAAGTGTGCTTTTCCCTTGTTTACGTGGAGCACCATGATTTTGTTAGTGTTCTAGGCTCGCGTCTCTAGCATGGTCTAGCCTAGGACCAGCACAGTACCGTCGTTGAGCGTTTATTCAACTTTGCATCTCTAAATTGATTATTGCTGACCCTTTGTGCTAACATAAGCCTTCCCAGCTCCACATACATCTACATCGTGCGTTTGACTCTCCCTGGTAATCGCTCTATCCAAGCTTTGAGAGTTTTGACTACATCGGTTGCCGATCACCGCCTGCTGCTGGGTAAGAACTGGTAAGAATTTGAGATTTGCTTGACGGATTTGTGACACCCACCACCACCACTTGTTAGTAGTATGTACGATCATATTCTTGTGTGTTCCTATTGCTGCTAACCATGCCAGGATCACAAGCCAACGAGATTGACTGGGAGAAATTAACGAACACGGAGCTTCATGATAAGTTTCAGCAAATGATGACTGAACAGGTGCAAGATGTGCTGAACAAATTTGAAGAGGCCATGGAGAAGATCACTGGCCTTGAGAAGACGTTCGCAACGAAGCTCGGTAACAGATTTAATGAACTGCTTGCGCGTCTTCCACCACCAGTTGCACCTGCCGCACCTCTGCAGCAACAACAACAACAACAACAACAACAACAACAACAACAACAACAACAACAACAACAACAACAACAACAACTACCTCCACGTCGCGAAACAGCCTTCCGCCGAGCGAGCCGTGTCCCTCTTCAGCCTAGCCAAACTGTTGGTGCTGCTGTTTATAATTCTCTGGCTCCTGCTGCTGATGGGGAGGAGGATGATTATGCAGGAGATTACGAGGATGAGGTTGACCAAAATTAGAACTATGTGCAACCACCAGCACCACAACCACCAGGTTGTCCACATGCAAATAATCACAATGGTAGGGCTCTCCCTCAGGTACGAGATCATGACCATCTTCCGAAACTAAAATTGAATATTCCACCATTTGAGGGTAGATATGTTCCTGATATATATCTTACTTGGGAGTTAGAAACCGAACAATGTTTTACACGTTTAGAATATCCCAAGGAGAGACGTGTTGCTGCTGCACTTTGTGCTTTCACTAGTTTTGCTTGTGTGTGGTGGTCTGAACATCGTAGATTATATCCGAATAATATTCCAACTACTTGGGCTGCTTTGAAAACTGCTATGCGTACTCGTTGGGTTCCACCATATTATCAACGTGAATTACTTCAAAAATTGCAGCGTTTAAGGCAAGGAAAAAATTCTGTAGAGGAATACTATCAGGAATTATAAACTGGCATGATTAGATGTGGTATTGTTGAGGATAATGAAGCTATGCTTGCATGTTTTATGGGTGGATTAAATAGATAGATTCGGACCATTCTAGAGTATAAGGAGTATAATAATATCACTCGTTTATTCCATCATGCTTGTAAAGCTGAACGTGAAGTGCAGGACCGACAGGCATTGGCGTGAACTAACTTTTCTGCAGGTCGACATTCATCATGGACACCACGTGCATCCTCTATTTCCATTGCCCCTCACCTACATCAGGTGCCACCTCCAACCGTGATACAAGAAAGCAAACACAACCACCGTTATTTGTCAAGAGCACACCTGCCAGGCCTGCACAGTGCTCTTCTTCTTCCATGGCATCAACAGGGCACACAAGTGATATTATTTGTCATCATTGTAAGGGAAGAGTTCATTATGCGAGAGAATGCAAATCTCAGCGTGTGATGATTGCTACTGAGGATGGTGGGTATGAGTCCGCTAGTGACTATGATGAGGAGACTTTGGCTCTTATTACACGTGAAGAACATGGTGGAGATGATTCTGATCATGAGACGCAATACATGGCTCCTGAAGATGCTGACAGGTATGAATGTTTGGTTGCTCAACATGTTTTGAGTGTGCAGGTTACACAAGCTGAGCAAAATCAGAGGCATAATTTGTTCCATACAAAGGGAGTTGTGAAGGAACGTTCTATTCGCGTCATCATAGATGGAGGCAGCTGCAACAACTTGGCTAGCATGGAGATGGTGGAGAAGCTATCTCTCACCACAAGACCACATCCACATCCTTACTACATCCAATGGTTCAACAACAACGGCAAGGTTAAGGTAACACGTACTATTTGTGTGCATTTTAGTATCTCTACATATGCTGATTATGTTGATTGTGATGTGGTACCTATGCAAGCATGTTCCTTATTACTTGGCAGACCATGGCAATTTGATAAAAATTTTGTACACCATGGTAGAAACAATCAGTATACTCTTGTTCATAAGGATAAAAATATTACTTTGCTTCCTATGACTCATGATTCCATTTTGAAAGATGATATTCATAGAGCTAGTAAAGCAAACCAGGAGAAAAATAAGAGTGAACATCAGATTGTGTCAAATGAATTTGAGCAACAAATGAAACCTAATAATAAACCATCTAGTGTTGCTTCTGAAATTAAATTGAAAAGTGCATGTTTACTTGCCACAAAATCTGATATTGGTGAGCTAGATTTTAGCAAATCTGTTTGCTATGCTTTTGTGTGCAAAGAGGCTTTATTTTCATTCGAGGACGTGCCTTCCTCTCTGCCCCCTGCTGTCACTAACATTTTGCAGGAGTTCGCTGACATTTTCCCACAAGATGTGCTACCAGGATTACCACTATTCGAGGTATTGAGCATCAAATTGACTTAATTCCCGGTGCATCGCTACCCAACCGTGCACCATACCGTATGAATCCAGAGGAGACGAAGGAGATTATGCGTCAAGTACATGAGCTGTTCGACAAAGGTTATATACGCGAATCTCTTAGTCCTTGTGCTGTTCCTATTATACTAGTGCCTAAAAAGGATGGTACATCGCGTATGTCTGTTGATTGTAGAGGCATTAATAATATTACTATTCATTATCATCATCCTCTTCCTAGGATAGGTGATATGCTTGATGAATTGAGTGGCTCTACAATATTCTCCAAAGTTGATTTGCGTAGTGGATACCATCAAATTCGTATGAAATTGGGAGATGAATGGAAAACAGCATTTAAAATTAAGTTTGGTTTATATGAGTGGTTAGTCATGCCTTTTGGGTTAACTAATGCACGTAGTACTTCCATGATACTAATGAATGAAGTTTTACGTACTTTCATTGGACGATTTGTGGTAGTCTATTTTGATGATATACTTATTTATAGCAAATCTTTGGAAGAACATTTGGAACATTTACGTGTTGTTTTTATTGCTCTACGTGATGCATGTTTCTTTGGTAACCTTGGTAAGTGCACCTTTTGCACCGACCGAGTATCTTTTCTTGGCTATGTTGTCACTCCACAGGGAATTGAAGTTGATAAAGCCAAGATGGAAGCTACTGAGAGTTGGCCGCAGCCCAAAACGGTCACACAAGTGAGGAGTTTTCTTGGACTCGCTGGTTTCTATAGGCGTTTTGTGAGAGATTTTAGCACCATTGCTGCACCTCTCAATGAGCTTACAAAGAAGGATGTACCTTTTGTTTGGGGTACCGCACAGGAAGAAGCCTTCACAGTATTGAAAGATAAGTTGACCCATGCTCCTTTACTCCAACGTCCGGATTTTAATAAGTCTTTTGAGCTTGAATGCAATGCTAGTGGATTTGGATTAGGAGGTGTGTTACTACAAGATGGCAAACCAGTTGCATACTTTTCTGAAAAATTGAGTGGGCCTAGTCTGAACTATTCTACTTATGATAAAGAATTATATGCTCTTGTTCGGACCTTAGAAACATGTCAACATTATTTATGGCCCAAAGAATTTGTTATACATTCTGATCATGAATCTTTGAAACACATTAAAAGTCAAGCAAAACTGAACCGTAGACATGCTAAATGGGTTGAATTCATTGAGACTTTCCCTTATGTCATTAAACACAAGAAGGGTAAAGAAAATGGTATTGTTGATGCATTGTCTCGTTGTTATACTATGCTTTCACAACTTGACTTTAAAATATTTAGTTTCGAGACCATGAACGATCAATATGTGCATGATGCTGAATTTAAAGATGTACTGCAGAATTGTAAAGAAGGTAGAACATGGAACAAGTTCGTCGTTAATGATGGATTTGTGTTTCGAGCTAACAAGCTATGCATCCCAGCTAGCTCCGTTCGTCTTTTGTTGTTGTAGGAGGTGCATGGAGGAGGACTAATGGAACACTTTGGCGTGAAGAAGACGGAGGATATACTTGCAACACATTTCTTTTGGCCAAAGATGAGACGAGATGTTGAGCGTTTTGTTGCTCGCTGCACTACATGTCAAAAAGCTAAGTCACGACTCAATCCTCATGGTTTATATATGCCTTTGCATGTACCTAGTGTTCCTTGGGAGGATATATCTATGGACTTTGTTTTAGGTTTACCTCGAACAAAGAAGGGGAGGGATA
This sequence comes from Aegilops umbellulata, assembly GCA_032464435.1. NCBI lineage: Eukaryota > Viridiplantae > Streptophyta > Magnoliopsida > Poales > Poaceae > Aegilops > Aegilops umbellulata. The sequence continues at coordinate 133,365,416 of CP136056.1, forward strand.
GCATATTTGTTGTCGTGGATAGATTCTCGAAAATGGCACACTTTATACCATGTCATAAAAGCGATGATGTTGTTAATGTTGCTGATTTGTTTTTTCGTGAAATTATTTGCTTGCATGGTGTGCCAAATACTATTGTTTCAGATCATGATACACTACAAAAAAAGACACATCCGTGACATTTTGGGCCGAACGAAATTTTTTTCTGTCATACATATGACACTTCTATGATGATAATTGTGACAAAACCCGGTATCATCATAGATGTGGTGGGCTCCTACTTCTATGACAAAAAATCATGACAGAAAATGGGCTTTTCGTCCTGGGCGGGCCGGAGACGCAGCTGCATGACATTATTTGGGCCGTCCATGACGGAAAAAACCGTGGTAGAAGCGAGGGCGAGGAAAATTTCGGTGAGTTCCTGGTTACGGTGAGAGGTCGGGGGCCGAGCGATGCGCGTTTCTCTCGTATACGTACGCGCGTGTGTGCAAGGCGTTGGATCTAACTGAACCCGAGCGAGGCGTTGGGCTCTAACTGAACCCGAGCGATTGTAATGCAGGCTAAGCGTTACTGAACCCGAGCGATCGATCGATGGCTGTTAACTGAACCCGATCGAATGATTCCTTCGCTACTGCTGCTAACTGAAGCCGATCGATGCTGCCTCTGGATGAACAGTGAGCGTTGCGGGGGGTTTGGATGAACAGTTCCCAGTGGGGGTGGTTGAACAGGACCCCGTGGTGTTGCCTCTGGATGAACAGGACCCTGATCGATCGAGCCAGTTGGGGCTGGATGAACAGGACCCCGTGGAGGGCTGGATGAACAGGACCACCCCGTGGAGGGCAGGATGAACAGTAGACGGTGGAGGGCAGGACGAACAGTAGCCCGTGGAGGGGTGGTTGAACAGGAGCCCGTGGAGAGGGCTGGTTGAACAGTAGTCGGTGGAGTAGAGCGCGGTGGAGGCTGGATGAAAAGGAGCCCGTGGAAGATAAGTCGCAGGTGGAGGCTGGCGGAGATCGACGGTGGATGAACAGTAGCTCGTGGAGGCTGGAGGGGTCGACGGTGGAGATGAACAGTATCCCGTGGAGTCCGGTTTTGCGGTACACCACACCCCTCCCGATGAACAGGACCCCCGTTTCGACCGTAGCGCTCCAACACAAGTATGTTTCCTCCGTTTTGCGGTACGCCACACCCCTCCCGATCAACAGGACCTTCATTTCTACCGTAGGAGGTCCGTTTCCTCCGTACCGCTGTACGCCAGACCCCTCCCGATGAACAGGATCCCGTTTCGAACGTGGCCGGTCGAATACAAGGCCGTTTCCTCCATTCTGCGGTACGCCGGGCCTTGTTTCCATCGCATGTTCCGTCCAAGCCCTCCCGATGAACACAACGCATTTTGTTGCCTCCCCATGAACACGACGCATTCCGTTGCCTCCCCATGAACACGACGCATTCCGTTACCTCCCCATGAACATGATGATGATGATGTTTCTCCGTTCCGACCCAACCATGTCAACGAGCCCTCGCCGTACGTATGCGTGAGTAGGCGTTCGAGACCCCGCCCGTATGTACACATACGTGGCCGTATTTTCTTTCTTGCACCCTGGCCGCTGTACGTACGTGTACATGCTACGTGCACACCACTACTACGACACGTCTGTGCCTCTACTATGACACGTGCGCGCCTCTACATCGACCAGTATGTACATACACGTTCGCAACCAGAATGACAACGCTACGTACGCTTCGACCAGGTGGGTCCCGACTGTCAGGCACTTCCTTGCCTGCGAAGATGTAGCTGGTGGGTCCCAGCAGTCAAGGGCGAATCGTATTTTTTTGCCCGGACGCACTTCCTTGCGTGCGAAGGTGTAGCTGGTGGGTCCCAGCAGTCGGGGGGCAGGTGGGTCCCAGCAGTCAGGGGCAAATCGTTTTTTTTGGATGCACTTCCTTGCGTGCGAAGATGTAGCTCGTGGGTCCCAGCAGCCAGGGGGCGAATCATTTTTTCACAAAATACGGCGGCCCGTCCGGTGGGTCCCCGCTGTCAGGTGGAGGAATAATTATTTTGCGCGTAATAAGGAGGCACTTCCTTGCGGCTGTCGTGGACCCAACTGTCAGCCTCTCCACGTATAGTACTATTCCGATGGAAGTCGGTCGTTGACCACGTTGACCACACCGCGCCGAGAGCACCAAGGTGGTGGTCTAGACGACGGCGAGGCCTAGGAAGGGGACGACGCGGAGCCGGGGAAGACGCAGCAGTGGAAGCCCGCGTGGAGAGGAGTACGAGGGTTCACCGGTTCGGCTGCAGTGTGAGGCTACAGTCGCCGCAGAATAACAGGGGGTGTTGGTGAGTAGAGGGATGGCCTGGCCAGCGGTGGGAGTAGTACGGGGCAGTGAGGCCTCCGCGACATCACAGCCGGCCACGGGAGGTAGGAGCGCGCGACACGACCGGCGTTGCTTTGGGTGGCTGGAGCAAGAAGACCATAGGTTGAAGAAGCACTATGGTCGTTGGATGGACATCGTACGATCACTGCAGCTAGAATCGTTTATATTGACTAAGTTGACAAAGCCCTTGGTACGTGTCAACTTAGTAGGCCCACAGCTCGGATTTGGCAGAGAACATATAGCCCATTTGCGATTTGTAAGAATGTACAACCTATTTTTTAATTCTAATGGAATTTACTACAGCCCATTTACAGTTTGTTAAAAGTACAACCCAACTTCTAGCTAGGACAACGATTAATAATTTCAAACAACCGCTCATAACAGAATTCAAAAAAAATTCCCACATTTTGATGGGATCCGAAATATTTTTATCCGAAATTTCTAGTCAGATTAAATATAATTTCAAAATAAATTGTATTACGTTAAAATCAACGAAATATTGCGCGCGCAACAAGTAATGAAATTAAAATTTTCAAATTCCAAAAATAATATATTTTTCAAACTAATTACGTGTTTGGTGCATAGTAACTGTCCAGTTATTATAATTACATCCCATTTATTATTTCTTAAATTCCATTTTCTTGTTAAGACTAATGCAAAGCTCCTAGTAAAGTTTCCAGCCCAGCGAGGCAGAGAATAAGAAGTTGACCCGGATATTGTGTACAACTGTCGGCCTAGTTGCATTGCTGATGTTGAAAAAAAGCTATTTTTATACACACATTTAAAAAAATTGTATAGATAAGGAACATTTTTTATACACACATTTAACAATTTTTAAATACATGATTAACACTTTTTAGAACATATTTTTTAGTCAACAGTGGGCCTACAGCGAGCGGAGGAGGTCACAATACACATATTTTTTAAATACATGATTAACACTTTTGCAAAAACAATTAGCCCACAGCGAGCCAATTAGGTCCCGTCAGCCCACAGTGGGCCGACATGACCCAATCAGCCCACAGTGGGCCGACAGGGGCCAGTCGGCCAGCTGTAGGCCGACTCGAATCCAATCGGCCTACTGTGGGCCGACTAGGCCTAGTCGGCCTGCAGTGGGCCGACGGTGTATTATTTTTGAAAAAAACTTACCCAACGTAATATTTATGAAAATTAATAAAAAAATGTATTATTTAAAAAATAGCGAAAAAAAGGCCGATGTAGTACAGTACAACCTAACATGGTTACTCAGCCCACATTCAGCGACGCCGGAAAGGCCCAAACAAGGCTTCTGTACAACTTTTTGAAGTCACTGAGCTCAATTAATAACTTAAGAAAAAAGTTAGATTACATGGGAACCTAATTAAAAGTTGTCATGAGCAAATAAATAATTCAACGGGTCCCACTTGTGCGTGTGTGTGTGTGTGTGTGTGTGTGAGAGAGAGAGAGAGACCCATCGGCCGATGCTCGTAAATACATCTTTCAGCCATATGCATTGCTGATGCTCAGTAAAACTTATATAGTTGACCCAATCATATAGAACATTATAGCACACTGAACTTGCATACAAAGATTTCACGCAGGCGGCACAATCAGGATGGAAGCAGTGGATCGCTACGGGAAGGGCTATGTTGAAACCAATGAAGTCATACATAATGGTTCATCGTCTTTATCAATGACGGGGAAATATCTTGAATGTTGTGCAAAGAAAACAGACAGACAACACAATAAGTTCTCCTAGCACATTAAGTTGACGTACAACCCTTTCTAAAAAAAGTTCAGGTACAAAATTAGAATAGGTCACAATCAAATGTACTGGCATATCAGTGCTTCACACCCATAGATCAGATTTAACTAGTATCTGACAAGATTCAGTTGTTACCTCAAATTAGAGCACATCCAGGCAGGCAGCCCTGCCTCTTCTCCCAAAGAAGCAGTGGCCTCCGCCGCGTGATGGAGTAGGCCATGTGCCATCCATCGTTTCGAGCAACACGGGGTAAGTCTGACGTTGACTCCTGTAATGGACGTCGTCGACGGACCCTGGCACCAGCGGCGGCGGCAGGACTTCGATTGATGGATTGACCACTTCTTCGACATGCACGAACACTCGATACAGGTACATCCCTAACGTGGTCCGCGACGGCCTTGGTGGCGACGAATAGTACAACCCCGGTTCCTGCACCGGTATCTCAACACCAATCACCTTCGATATGGTGGACAGCTTCTTCATCCATCCCATAACCGTCAGAGCCCTGCTGTCTGGAGGAACAAACATACTTACGAGCTCACCTCCAAGGTCGTTGATAAGCTCGTTCATGGACTCGCTGTTCCAAGCACGTCGAGGCATGCCGTGGAAGGTAAGCTTTGTTAAAAACTCAAGCTCAGAGGGCACCGAGCCCCATCCTGGGTGCCACAGATCAAAGCTCGCCAGCACGCCATCGCAGAACAAACGCCGGGAAGATTCGAACACACGACTGCAGTCAAAAGTTGTCCGGAACCTGACGAAGAAATCAGCCGGTGGCGGACAGACTTCGACGAGCAAGTCACTTATTTGGATGCCGTGCGCAATGCCAAGAGCTTTGACAAGGTCATCCGGCGAGACGGGAGGCCGGTCGCCGTTGATGGTTACCATCAGCACTTTGCCGGCAAACTGGTCGTCAAGTGCTGCCATGCCACTGTTGTGCGACAGCACGCAGCGACCGAAGGCAGGACGGACCTCAGGATCTCCGGCTCAGAGATCCGTGTTGACCGGCGACATGATAGTGCGCTTGAGTACAGGGAGTACAGGAGGGGGATTTGGGGGAACTAGAGTAGGAATCGAGATTCCAGAGGTGAAGGAGGGGCGGGAGACTGGGGATGAAAAGGTTGTTTACCCGCCTCCAACTAAAAAATCCTAGAGCCCTCGACAAGCTGGCATCCTGCTCATAGACATAACAGTCACTGTCCGGATACTCACGTATTACACGGTGCTTATAGACAGTGGGGTTTTTGCAATATAACTTTTCCGGCTCATGTGTCCGAATGATCATCAGTCTTTCGCCGACATCTGATTGAGCAAAGAACCAGTTGTGCTTCCCTGTTTTTGGCAAAGGTGGTGTGATTACAAAGGGCAGTAATTGTAGGGACACTGCATCATATCAAAAAGGACATGCATTGTTAATGTAAGATCAGCATTGTTCAGAGTATGAGTAGGATAATGCAAGAAACATCATTGATATGTCCCTGTTGGAACTGGGAGGAAAATACAGGGAAATGTATACTGGGTTCGAAAATATAGAAGTGCCATGCATGGTTATACTCATGTTATCTCGCAATCGATTCTTCACAGGAAACTACCATGTCATGCATGTTATGTAATCATGTTCTGTCCTCACAAACAAATTCTTCAAGGTAACTAACAGACCATGCATTGTTATATACTCGTGTTCTATGGGCAAAATTTTTGTGAGGATATTATTCTAGCCATTGATTGCTGAAGGGCGAATATAGGTATGTACACATGGTAAGCATTGCAGGATTTCACTACTTCCAAATATAGAATTCTCCATATGCACATTTAGTTCCCTAATGTATGGTTAGATGAAACCAACAGTGTGGTGCATGTCTCTACATCATGAAAATGAGGAAACTAACATGGCCATTGATACACACTCATATTTAGTGGTAGTATGTAGATTACTGTAAAATAAGGATAATATCCATATATTCCTAACTGTTTGATTATTCAGGGTACAAATTGGTTGTAATGACATGGTCACAATCGCATGAATTAACTCATTCCAAAATAGCTGATTTACGACGTCTCTAATACATTTCCATAGTTCTACTCAAATTCTGCTCAAACAAAGATATGCCAATCATCACAAAAAGTTCAGACAGTGTCATGGCGTCATCATTAACATGAGAGGAAACAACTTACATGCGCCGTCCCAGCAATATGTGGTGCCATCTGCTTTGTCGATCGCGTAGATGGTGCCATTGTGTTCAATAGCATCACAGAAGTGTGTATCAGCTTTGACGATGATCCACTGCGAGCCGAGTTGTCTCCAACTAAAGAAGGCACCGGTGTAGAGATAGGCGAGTCCGCGGTCGAACAAGGCAATTAGCTTGAAGTCTGCGTAATTCGCATATCGTGTGGGCACTTGGCAGATTACAATCTTCTGCAAAACAAGGTCCGTCCAACTGACGTAGTAATCTAGATGACTTGGACCGCAATGGTAATACTCTATATAATCGGAGGAAGGATAATCTCATGGGAGGTCTGGAAGTTCACGAGCACCAACTTTTTACCGTCTTCTCTGAAGGCAGCCATCCAGTGGGAGTTCATGCCGACCTAGTACATACCTGCCAAGAAGTTTTGGGCGATGGTGATCGGATCGATGTCGAGGGAAATGATGTACGGCGACCCACTACATACCTGCAAAGAAGTTTCAGCTAATGGAGATCGGATTGAAGTCGAGGGGCATCATGCACGCCTTCGTATCGTGGTGAGACAATCTCGCAAGACCAGATAGCAGCAAGCAGGGTGTCTTGAAAAGCTTAGGCCTCGCTTCGATGATGGCCGTGTACATGTCCCTCGAGCATGCAGCCAGCCGCAGGGCGCTCAACATATCCATACACGAACAACAGAGGTTGAGGATATCACTGGGGAGATTGCTCCAATTGTGGCTCATATGGATGCTGTGTGGTTAGCGTTCGGCCATGGTGGAGTTTGGAAGGGGGCTTTATTTATGGGGAGAAGGATGTCGGTGCTGGAGCGGCTAGCGAGGGAATAGTGGTACCGGGGGAGGCGAGTGAGGCGACGGTACGCGGGGGCACAGTGAGTTGGTGATGGAGAAGGAGATGGAGATGGAGTGGTGCTATGGGAGCAGAGAGGGAGACAAGGCGAGGCGTCAATGTGCTGTACAGCGGCGGTGACAGACTGCACTGTGCACAGGGTGAGGCTGACTTTGGTAACCCGAACACACCGCCTGGACTAGTGTCAGGTGCAGGGTGTTGTCACTTCACTGTGAGGACCGGATGAATATTATTTTGACCACCAAGTGTACCACAGTTGTACTACTACTACTAGTAGTAGTAGTAGGTACATGAGTACTCCAGTATTGTATAGCGTAAATAGGTCTCCCGTGCTAGCATGCCTGTTCACTTCATCGTTCAGGTATCATCCATATTGCGAGCAGAACCAAATTCTCGTGCATGCCCAATCAACGCTCTGCCGTGATGCATGAAGTGGTCGTTCTGGTGCATCGAGGATGGCATACAGATCGTTCCACACTTGAGAAGAGGAAAAATGGAAAGGTAGAATGCGGCAGCAGAGGAAGAGAACGCTGGCTAACGAGGCTGGGAGGGGATCGAGCAGGAAGTTAATGCTCCACGCCTAAAGGTTTTGGGAAAACCGAATTTTCATAAGGTGACTTATACTCACCTAAACTGAGGGAGTATTCCTTAAGCAGAGAATGTTGTGTCTCCCACTCACGCGCTCAAAAAAAACTACGACACATTTTTTATATGTTTGCATAGGTCCCACCTATCAGGAAGGATGGGCACGTACACAAACAGGTACGACTCATCAGACTACCCGCATAGCCTTTTCGTTTAGTCTACCCAGCCGTCTAATCAACTGCCTGCACGCCACTTCTCCCATTTACTTCTCCATCGGGAACCGATTCTCCTCGGCTTCTTCAACTCCCCTTCGTCTTCATTTGCTTCCAAACCCCAGTGCGTTCACATTGTTTTAACCTCTTTAAATAATCATCTACTACTTCAGTTAGACTAGCCATCTAATCCTAATTCTCCAAACATAGCCCTTCGTTCCAGCGGTTCCAAATGGCGAAAGAGATCAAGATGCAGGTTTTTAGCGTCCAACATGTCCTCGTCGAAGGCTCAATGCGCATAGTTGCCACCGCATGGTCCACCCAAGGGTTGTTCGGTAGTGGATCAACAATGTATCCAA